>CM065722.1:23431191-23568691 GCA_033310375.1 Conus canariensis
TGAACAGCAAAAATCCTGAACAAATGGAAAGAAATGTTAGAAAAGTAGTTACAGACTCGGAATCAAAAACTTACTTGGAGAATATTTCGACAGGGTCGCCCTGTCTTCTTCAGCTCACTACTGCTCTGTAGATAAGATCTTGGTTTCTTGGGGGCTCAAACTGTGGCCGGTGGCTTGTAGATGTTCATGTATGGCAGAAGTAGATCGGTTTTGGTGTTCCTGTAGACGGGTGGTGAGTGGTCTTGCTGTCTCGCCAATGTAGGTATGGGTACAGTCTTGACACCCTACCTGGTACACTTCACCACACTGCTCGAGGGGGTCCGTTTTGTCTTTGACATGGGTCAGTTGCTGGCGTAGGGAGTTGGTGGGTTTGTGGAACACTTTGCATCATGTTGTTGGAAGGTCCTGGCTAGACGCTCTGAGACTCCTTTAATGTAAGGGATCCCCACTTTCACAGTGTCCGTATCTGTAGAAGAAGGGTAGTGAACTCGAGGGTTGTCCCACATCCATGCAGGGTATCCATTAGCGGAAAGGGCAGTCTTGATGTGTTCTTCTTCTTTCAGCTCTTCCTCCTTAGTGGAACACAGTACAGAGGCTCTGTGCATGAGGGTGTTGACAACAGATCTCTTGTGCTGGAGGGGGTGGTTAGAGTGGAAGTTCAGATATTGGTCAGTGTGGGTGGGTTTCCTTTAAACGGTGGTCTCCACCCTGTCGTCATGGGTTCGGGTGATGAGTGTATCCAGGAACGGGATCTTCCCTTCTACTTCAGTTTCGGAAGTGAATTGGATACTGTCGTCGATGGAATTCAGGTGAGTGGTGAAGCTGTCAACCTCCGTCTCCTGTATGCGGGTCATGGTGTCATCCACATAGCAGTACCACATGCTGGGAGGGTTGGCAGCAGTCTCAAGGGCTACTTTTTCAAAATGTTCCAAGAAACCAAGATCTTATCTACAGAGCCCTTTGTCACAAAAAAGTTAAAGAAGCCATCGAAATTAAGACCAGACGCCCCAGCCTGAACAGAGATCAGGGCTTTGAACTCCCCCCCATCTACAATCAGATCCTGACAACTGTTCACTCCACACAACAGTCGTCCCATCAAGCCTCGCTGCCACAACAGCAATAGTGAGCTGAAGAAGACAGGGCGACCCTGTCGAAATATTCTCCAAGTAAGTTTTTGATTCTGAGTCTGTAACTACTTTTCTAATGTCGAATCCAGAATCCTATATTCTTATTTATGGAAAGAAATGGGTCGACAAATCTTCAACCTCTGATAGCTAGCAAAACCTCAAAGTAAGAAGGATGGGAAAGTGTGTGTGTGAGTGTGTGTGTGTGTGTGTGTGTGTTGTGTGTGGGTGTGCGCGCGCGCGCGCACGCGCGTGTCTGTGCGCATGTGTGTGTGCGTGCGTGCGTGCGTGCATGTGCGCGCGCGCGTGTGTGTGTGATTGCGAGTGTGTGTGCATGTGTATGCATGCGGTGTGTGCGCATGTGATGGTGTGTGCCTGCGTGCATGTATATGTTTGGGTGCATAAAGATGCGTGCAGGGGCTTTTCTGTACTTCCATCCACTCCAATTTGCCTCCGACATCCCCACCCAAATTACTATCTATTCCACATGATCATGACATCGAATGCCTGTACCCACCATCATCCCCCACACACGGGAATACTCTCTTCCTCTTCCTTTCCTCCAGTCCCAACTCCTGGGACTTCTGACCCCCCTTGCCCACACCTATGCAACCCACATGGCTTGCATAAACTGCCATCACCCCTTTATCCTCAACTGGAGCTCTCAGAAGCGCCATTGTGGCAATGCATTGTTTTCCATCCCACAGAGAGCACATGGCAGCCAGCTGTACGTGATGGCTGACAGACAGAGAAATGGGCATGGTGAAGTCAGCTGACAGGCCCCTCTGGGTAGGGATCCCCTGTGGTTGTCTTCTCATCAAGAGGATGACACGGCGTCAACTCCGCCCTTATTTTCCTACATGGGCAACTTAAGAGTTCAACTAATATCAAGTCAGGTGGGAATATCTTAACTTTTAAACCATGATGATCAATGGTTTCAGTTCCATACACATAAATTATGCCTGGTCCAGGTATTGTTGGTGAGGGCTGAGGATTTAATGTCCGGATAATAGAGAGTGAAAAGTGCAAAATATATCATACAAGGTAAATAACTGACAAGCAAAACACTTATACTGCTGAAGCATATATATGAAGGTGTACGTGTGTACATTCTCAAGTGTGTTCAGGCATGCCAGAAGGGTTTCACATCAATTCTTTTGGAAAAAGAAATCTTTTGCCACAGATGCCATGTAATGAATTATTTCCCTTGACAGCAAATGACCTCCCCCACCTCACCCCCATTTTATACCTTTTTATACAAACTTGCCATGGAAAGGGTAAAGCATGAGCTTTTCACTCAGTGTACTTTAAAATAATTTTTAGAAAATACAACTTCACCTCTATGACACTAAAAGACATGAATTTTTTTTTACTGCTTATACGAAAATATCAGACATATCTTTTTCTAAGCTCTTTGCATCAAAAAGGCTTTATCATAAAACTAGCAGGGGCACCCGGCGTTGCCCGGGATATGAACATTCTTTGCGATACTCACGTGATGGCAAACATGTATTAATTGTTTTGATTTACAATCAATCCCCCCCCCCCCCCCATCTTCCCACCCCCTCCCCACGACACAAATACACATTCTGTCTGTCTGTCTGTCTGTCTGTCTCTCTCTCTTATACATTCTATTGTTTTCTGCCTGCCTCTGGCCCCTTTCCCCTAGCACGTCGAGATGCTTTTCTCGCTCGATTTTCCACCTGCACTCACTGTTCCCATTTCCATTCTACTGATTGCCCTTAATTTTGTAGGAACAGACTTTGTGCAGAAGTACTTTATTTCAACGGGTCTGTGTCTAATGTAAAAATAGTGTATCAGGCTTTGCACTGTACAATCATTTTTCTGGCCCCTCTCATTCCTCCCTTTTCATCCCCCTACCCTGTCCCATCCATGTTGCAAAATTACTTACCGTTACTGGACATACGCATACCGAATTTTATCAATAGCGGTGTAAATTTAGAAAATAACGGTTTTTAACGGTCAATGTTGAGTTTTGGTTCGTAAAGTTTGCATAACATTGTTCGGCGCTTAAAACTGTATGTGCATACGGAATGTTATCAAGAACGGTGAAAATTTAGAAATTCAGAAAATAACGGTTTTTAACAGTCAATGTTAAGTTTCGGATCTTGAAAATTGTATATCATTGTTTAGCGTTCAAAACTGCACATGTATACTGAATTTCTTCAAGAATGCTCTAAATTTATAAAAATAACGTTTTTTAACGGTCAATTTTAAATTTCAGTTCGTAAAAGTTGTATATCATTTTTCGGCATTTAAAACTGCACATGTATACCGAATTTCATCAAGAACAGCCTAAATTTGGAAAATAACAGTTTTTAACGGTCAAATTTAATGGTCATAATGACTATCTAATGACCCTATGTTACCCGCGGGATGTTCCTGCAGGCTTATGTCAAGTTTGGTGGCGATCCGAGGACTCTCGTGGCCGCCAACCTCAGAAGATCGGGTTTTAAACAGTTTTCATAGGGTTTGGTGTTTTTAACGGTTTTTAACTGTTATAAATAACGTTTCTTAACTGCCAAATAACGGTTCTAATTTTCGAGAAGTAGCCCTGTACCTGTGCAATGTCACAATGGCCATTTGATGAAAAGCAGAGGAAAAAGATGTCTTTGAAACCGTTATAACAGTTTTTTAACGGTTTTTAACGGTTTTATTTTTTTAGAGATTAGCCCCAAACCATCCTCGGGTCACAACAGACGTACCTGCTAAATTTCAAGAAGATCAGGTTTTAAACAGTTTCTTTTATAGGGTTTGGTGTTTTTAACGGTTTTTAACTGTTATAAATAACGTTTTATAACTGCCAAATAACGGTTCTAATTTTAGAGAAGTAGTCCTGTACCTGTGCAATGTCACAACAGCTATTTGAAGAAAAGCAGAGGAAAAAGGATGTCTTTGAAACCGTTGTAACAGCTTTTTAACAGTTTTTAACGGTTTTATTTTTTTAGAGATTAGCCCAAAACCATCCTCGGGTCACAACAGACGTACCTGCCAAATTTCATGACAATCGGTTGAGCCGTTTTTGAGTCTATAGCGTACACAGACACAGACAAACACACACACACACACACACACACACAGAATTTGCCATTTATATATTAGATAAGAAAGAATTTATTTTCATTAGCTAGCACCTAAAATTCATTACTAATAGGGGCTGCATCCACTGGAAGGAAGAAAAACAGGAGATTTCTTTTTCATTTTTTCATGACTGCTGTCACCTAAACACAACATGTGGCGGGAAAGTTTTAAATGCAAGAGTTCCATACCTCAAGTCAAATTTGGGAATGGGGGCCAGAGTGAAAGAAAGGTGAGGTGAAGGGAGGAAGGGAGGGGGGTGGGGGTGGGGGGTGGGGGCCCTGTAATATCCAGCAATACATTCTGGTTTTCACATGCAAAAGGTTCTGTCATATTTCAATTTGGAAGTGATTTTTCATCAATGAGATGGACTATGAATGAATCTGTGGGGTTTTGTGTGTGTGTGTCACTGTTTGGTGTTAAAAAAGAAAACTCTTTAAAAAAAAAAAAAAAAAAAGTACGGGGTTGTGCTGATCGCAAGTTTCCAATATGGAATTAGAAAATAAACTAAGTTCTCCACTGGCGACTGACAGCTGGCATTGATTTGACACACAATGATGACTGGCGTACCTTGGACTTTCGATGACGAACAAGTATTCGCTACTGATCAAGTTTCCTGATCTTTACATGGCAAAAACAGTGTCAGCTTTCAGCTGTAAGAAAACTGCACATTGAGTTTGAAGAGTTCAATGTTAGCACTGAGATTCAGTCAATCACTGCTGCTGAAAAATGTTGTTGTCTGCCTCCCCTGTTGATGTCGAGTCAGCGCCTGTGGTTTGCCAGTCTCTTCTGGCTATGTTTCTGGCTGTGGTGGCTTGAAAAATCCTGGCACAACAATGTTCACCTTTCATTTTGGTTAGTTTTGCCTTTTTCACGTAAGGCTGATTTGCATCATGTTGTTTCTTTGCCTTTCACTCTAGCCATGTTGACAACTTAAGAAAGCGAACTGTACAAACCAATCAGCTTTTCACCTCTGACAAACTAGATGTCGAGCCTTCGTTAACTAGTTGACTGATGAACCAAGACATGAAAAGGGAAAGCATTCTCCACAAAACTATGTGGGATCTTGATAATCCCATTCAGTTTTTTTTTTTTTTTTTTTTTTTTGACTGAATTCATTATCTGTAATATGACCGCTTTGTTCTAAACTCATTACATGCTCACACCTTTTCTTAATTTTCTTTACACAACACCTACAACCGTTCCCTTTTTCTGTGTTTGTGATTTTTTGTTTCAGTGCGTGATGTGAAACCCTGGGATCAGCGTGTTAGGGATCGTTCTCCCTGTAATTCAGTTGCGTGGTAACCAACAACACCCTGATCCCTGAAGGGCAGGTTAGTACCCTTTCTCCATGGCCAGCAGGTCTCCATCTGCTGCAGAGATCCTCCCGAACGACCTGGCAGTCCTGGCAGCCATCAGATAGAGAAGGGAGATAAGATAATGTTGCTTATAGCCCAGCCGACCGCAAGGGGCCACATCAGGGCTGTCACCATGTTAAAATCAACTCACAAGTCATTAAAAAAAATATTAAAAAAAAAAAACAAAAAAAAAACCTTTCACACATCTCTTTAAATGACATCTTCTAAAACGCACCAGAAACTTCGTTAAAAATCTTTCTTCCGTAAAATCTTAAATCAGATGAAAAATGTTAATCTCTCTCAAAAACTCAAGGATCATGTCAGGCGGGACATCCCTGAACAGGATCTTCATGGACTCCGCTGTAAAATGTTTGTGTCTCACATCGTGCAAGTCCCAACACTCTAAAAGAATATGTTTCATTGTGAGTGGCACATGACATGGAATGCACCACGGAGCTTCTTCACTCTTTAAAAGGTAGGAATGAGTAAAATACGAATGGCCGGTGTGCAGCCGGCACAGAACCGTTTCCTCTTTACGACCACCAGACGTAGATGGGAGGAACTCCTTAAGGTTTGGACGGATCTGAAAGAGTTTGTTATCCATCTGGGTATTCCAATCCTCCTGCCAGAGGTCTTTCACATAATCATTAATTTTGGGTTTCAGATCTGAGCAGGGGATATATATGTTGGACAATTTCTCTCTTGTGGCATTCTTGGCTAAACGACCAACCATTTCATTCTCTCCGATGCCAACATGACCAGGAACCCAAGCCAGAGTAATGTTGTAACCATCCACTTTCAACTTGCTAAAAAGTTCAAAGAAATGTAAAAGTTCTGGATGCAGGAGGTTGCGGCCAGCTATGGCCTCCAAAGCTGACAGCGAGTCTGACAGAACCAGAAAGTCCCTCTTAGTGGATTGTGAGATTATCCTCAACGCCAGAACCAGAGCAGTGATTTCAGCAGAATAGACAGAAGCATCTGGAGGTATATGCTTTAACAGTATCTGAGAAGGAGCATCAGGGCAATAGGCTGCACAGGCCACTCCATCCTCAGACTTGGAACCATCAGTGAAAATTTTCTGATAAGATGGGAATTTTGAACAGAGTTCAGCATACAAGGCCTTGTATGCCAGAGAGCTGGTAGACTCTTTACGAAAGGCTGCAAGATCAAAACGAATCTCTGGTGTGAAAAAGGTCCACGGAGGCTGATCTGGAAACTTGGAAAAATCCGACACAACTCCTAGGTCTAAACCTGCATTCCGCGCGTGAGGCTGCATACGAAGACCAAACGGCGGAATACAGTTAGGGTTGGTTTCGAATTTGCTTTGAAACTGGGGGTCAAAGACACAGTCATAGGCAGGATTCTGCGGTTCTGAGAACAGTCTGATATAGTAATTTAGAGACATTTTCAGCCTGCGGTTGGACAGTGAGGGTTCACCTGCCTCTGCGTACAGGCTGTACACAGGGGTGGTGCGGAATGCTCCAAGACAGAGACGAAGCCCTTGATGGTGAATAGGATCCAAGAGTTTCAGATAAGAGGGTCTTGCAGAGCCGTACACAGCACAACCATAGTCCAGTTTGGAGCGGACCAGGGCTCTGTAGAGATGCAGCAAAGTTTTCTTATCAGCGCCCCAGTCAGTGTGCGCTACGACCCGCAGAATATTCAGAGCTTTCTGGCAAGAGGTTTTGAGATTTTTAATGTGGCTGAGAAAGTTGAGTTTTTGATCAAAAATAACTCCAAGGAATTTGGCTTCTTTTACAGCTGGAATGGTGGACTTGTCCAGACGAATTTCAGGATCAACAAAACATTGACGAAAATTGTGAAAATGGATTGACTGAGTTTTGGTATGTGAGAAGGTAAACCCGTTTTCCTTGGCCCACTGCTGGATCTTGTTCGACACAAAGTTGGAGTCGACGCTGTACGCTGAGGTAAGAAGCTCCCACTGCGTACAGCGCGAAGTCGTCTACGAACAGAGAGGACTCAGAACCCTGGCTTACCGATTTTACAATGTCATTAATTTTAATGCTGAAAAGGGCAGGAGAAAGGATGCTCCCCTGAGGTACACCCAACTCCTGCCCATGGATGTCAGAGAGTGTGGTGCCAACACGCACCTGGAACTGTCGATCGGCCAGGAAGTTTTGGATAAACAGAGGCAGGTGACCACGAAAACCAAGTTTGTGCAGGTCCATAAGGATTCCTGATTTCCATGTGGTGTCGTACACTTTTTCAAGATAAAAAAAAGATAGCGACCACATGCTGCTTATTGACAAAGGCGTTGCGGATGGTGGTTTCCAGACGGATTAAATGGTCAACTGTCGAGTGGTATTTCCGGAAACCGCACTGTTCACTGGCCAAAAGGCCAGCGGTTTCCAGCTTCCACATCAGACGGGAGTTGACCATCTTTTCCATCAACTTACAGAGGCAGCTAGTCAGAGCTATTGGACGATAGTTGGAAGGGTTGGTAAGGTCCTTTTCAGGCTTTGGAATTGGAATGATCAGGGCTTTCCGCCAGGAGGGCGGAAAGCACCCTGTGGTCCAGATATGGTTGTATACTTTAAGAAGGGTCTGGAGACAGCTTTCTGGAAAATGTTTCAAAACCTGATAATGAATATCATCCAGACCAGGGGCAGAATCAGTGCAGGTTTGCAAAGCTAATTTTAGTTCGGTGATTGAAAAAGGAAGATTGTAGGCTTCAGAATTGTCTGATGTGAAATTGTATGAAGATTTCTCTCTGATTTCTTTGTTTCTTAAAAAGGTTGCAGATTTATTTGAAGATGAGGAGTTCTGTTGGATGGTGGAGGCCAACAGATTAGCAACAGCTTGTTTGTCAGTGACCAGAGCATCGGCAAGTTTCAGGTGGTGAATGGAGGGGGTGGTGTTCTTCTCTTTGATTTTTCTAATGACGTTCCAAACTTTTTTCTTGGAAGTTTTAGATGTCAGCCCGGAGCAGAAGTTTCTCCAAGACTGACGTTTACTGATTTTGAACGCGTGTCTGGATTTGGCGCGGAATTTCTGATGGGCTCGAGCGTTAGGACCTGAAGGTCGGTGGTATACCCGACGCTGAGCCCGTTTGCGTATGGACACAATCCTCTTTGTGGTAGTGTCAGTTCATCATCCAGAGGTCTGCTTCTTGAAGATGTCCTTTCAGACTTTGATTTGTGTTGCCTGAACGACGGAGCTCCAACTTACCTCCACTCTTCCACAGGTTCACTTTTGTGTTTAGATTTGTCGATTTGTGACCCCTCGCTGGTCCTGGACTATGAGTGGTCTGTCCATGACGATCTACACGGAAGTGACCATTTCCCTGTTCTTTTAAAACCTGTATTAACTGAGAACGCTTCTGTTTCACAACATTTTAATTATAAGAAGGCCAACTGGGATCTTTTTGCAACTAATATTTCAAAAGAATTCCAGGAAATTGATTTTCTACAGAGTCCAGACCCAGCAGAATCTCTGACCACTACTGTGATAAACTGTGCTAAAACCTCTATTCCAATGTCTTCCGACAAACTCCAAATGCCCAAAACACCCTGGTTTAATTCAGACTGCCAACAAATCTCAAAAAGATAGAGAAGGGAACCCGCAGGGGGGACGGGACTGCTCGCCTGCTCGCTACACATACAGTGACATGGTATGCGTAAGATGCCATGAGGCCCTGGCCTGTAGTTGTTCCAGTTTGAAATGAGCTAGGTATGGAACGGATCAGTCATCTCAGGCAGTTGGCAGACCACAGCACATGTTTTGAGAGAAGGCAAGACAGTCAGCGCACAGAGCAGAGACTGCGGAACGTTCAGCAGCTGAAGATAGTGAAGAAGGTCAAGCTGCAGTTGGTTGGTGAGAACTGGTCACAAGCAGAAAGCACCAGGCATGCTAGTGGTGTTCTGAACAGTGCAGATGAGGCACCACAGGAACAGGCTTCCATGGCATGAAGATCACGGGCAAGAACAGAAGGCAGCAGAGACAAGACAGGGCCCGGAACAGCTAACACGATGAACTAGATGAAACTGCCAGAGTCCACCAAAAGTGCTGAAAAGCTCACTGTGAGCATCACTTTAATTTTGCCTACCTATATCTGTACTAATGGCAAGGTTCATACAGGGATTTCTACGCTAAATTTAGCACCTTTTAAAAACCTTTTATGCACCCTGAGGTTAGAAAAATACTGTTCGTTCAAATGTGAACCAAAGGCTGCAAGGAGAAAAAAACTGACATAAAGCTAATGAAATATAGAACATGACCAGCACAACTAAGATGATGTTAAACTGAAATCTGTCCATTAGCAACACCACCACCATTGCGCATTCTGAATAAATTTAACACCAGTCAAAGAGATATTAATGAAACTAGACAAAATTGAAATTAGCCTTTTTTTTCCCTTTTAAACAGCATTCAATACAATGGTAGAAGAAAAATCATTCCGTGAATCTCTATCAGTTTGGAACTCTGGACCACAGTCAAAACTTGAACACATCATAATTGTTTATTGCAAAAAATAACAGCAGATATTTCTTATATTTCTAACTGAAATGTCCACCTGAATACCAGCATCTCACCTTTTTCAATTATTCTTTAATAAATTGTTGTCAGCCTGCGATTTTAGTTTTGAATGGATGCAAGTTCATCCCCAACTTCCTTAGTAAGCTTTGCTTATGTTAATCTTCAAAGTGTTTGGAAAAGATAGAGTAACTTTTTCATGAAAGTCACAATAGATCTCCTCTATGGCCTGATCACCAGCTGCATATTCTCCCACCTGAGAAATCTGTTAAATTCTGACTTTCCAAGCCATACAGCACTCTAGACACAGCCCCAGAGCATTTTTCTCAAACTTGTCTTGCCGATGAATACCTGGACAAAGGGAAATCAATGATGGCTTAAGTCCCTCACACAATTAGTCGCTAGAAGATGGATGACAACAGCAGTTTCATTAAGGATGTCTGTATTAGGATTATCATTACTTTTATTATTATCTTTTTTATTTGTGATAAAAAAAAAAAAACCTTCAGCAAAAATCACAAACTTTTAGAAACCTGGGCTGTTTTTTTTTTTTTTTCAAAAGACATTTGAAAAGACTGGTCATTCTAAAGATGGTGCAAACCACAAGATAGAGAAAATAAAGTCAGTTCAGTAGGGTTTTATACAGTGCTCACTTGTAAAACTGACGATATAGCCAAGAGAGAGAATCACTGAGATGACAACAGGACAGGAATGTCTTTTTCAAAGACAACACTCACAGCACTGAAATGATAGCACACTAACATCAGAGTAAAAATCTACTTTACAGAGCCAACCACAGACTCAGAACTGTCTCATATCCAAATTTCTATGAACTGAGCCATATACCTACAACAAAAAGATCCCTGACATTTTTCGTTCTGAAACTTGTAAGGGAAGTCATAAGAATGTGATGACTCTCATAAATCTTCGAAGAGCAATGACTTCCTTAGTGAGCGATATTTTCGATAAAACTACTTTAATGTATGTAGCCAATACACCATAAGGGAAGTGGTGAGCAGGGAAGAGGTTGGGATGCACCTGCTTTTTCCTGCAACTTGTAACAAACTTGCTCCATCCTTTATCATTATCATCTCAGAACACACCGCACACTGAACAAGCATGAAAAGAAGATGCCGGAGTGTGTGTGAATAAATAATAACGAAGATGTTAAAATAATAATACCTAATACCCTCTCCGGTGTTTTCACCTACATCTGTTGGTTTATTTGTTCTTCCAGCATCAAGACCAAGCAAACAGACCTGGTTTCAATGAAACTTGGTGAAAAGATGGACTGCAGACCAGTGAACAATTCTGGTGCAGATCTGTGGTGTGGATCTGGATCAAAGGGTGGACCCAGAATCAGTTCACCTTTGGCAGAGGTCTGCACTCTCCCATGTGCCTTTAAGTGGGCCTCCCTGCTCTACATGAAAATGGTGTTGCAGAAATTGGCAAAGCATCTTGCGCACTGCAATCACTCCCAACACACATGAAACGGTCCTCCTCCTGCCACAATTGTTTTCAAGTGTCTGTGGACACATCCCCCCTTTGTCAACGTGCATCAAGAGATTTGAGACCATTACTGCTGGCAGTTTACTGACATGACACCTTGCCCTGTACAATCTGATGACCATTGGCTGGCCCATACGAAAGAGCAAAAAAAAAAACAGGCACAAAAGTCTTGATAGAGAGAGCTGTCAAACACATGCCAAAGAAACAAAGTTTAGACCTGAAATACGTTCAGGAAGGAACTGAAACTGAGAAAAATTATTTCCAGAGTGACAACAGCAAACGTGACTGGTTTGACATCCTTTCACCCTGAATTTATTTTTAGAGTACAGCCACAAAGACAGACAAGTCATAGATGAATATTTACAAATGCAGACCATGGGAATCAGGAAGGAAGAGACAGGGGTGGGTGTGTGAGTGTGTGTGCATGAGTCTTAGAGCATGTGTGTGTATGTGTGTACATGTGTGGTGTGTGTATAAATGTGTGTGTGTGTGTGTGTGAGAGAGAGAGAGAGAGAGAGAGAGAGAGAGAGAGAGAGAGAGAGAGAGAGAGAGAGAGAGAATGCGCTAGTGTTTTCAATTTCAGTTTTCAACCTAGCCAACCATGTGTGTGTGTGTGTGTGTGTGTGTGTGTGTGTGTGTGTGTGTGTGTGTGTGTGTGTGAGTGAGTGAGTGAGTGAGTGAGTGATGTGTGTGGTGTGTGTGTGTGTTGTGTGTGTGTGTGAGATGGTGTGACATTGTGTGTGTGTGTGTGTGTGGTGTGTGTGTGTGTGGTGTGTGTTGTGTGTGTGTGTGTGTGTGTGTGTAGTGTGTGTGTGTGTGTGTGTGTGTGTGTGTGTGTGTGTGTGTGTGTGTGTGTGTGTGTGTGTGTGAGTGTGTTGTGTGTGTGTGTGTGTGTGTGTGTTGCATGCGTGCGTGCATGTGTCTGCGTGCATGGTGTGTGTGTGTGTATGAGCGTGTGTGCGCGCGTGCGTTGTGCATATGTCGGACAAAGGAGGTGGAGAAGGGGCTGAGAAGTCAGACGAAACAAAACAGAGGGAAAGCCTCTGCATAATGTGTGGGAGAATTCTTTGTAGACGGAGTTACAGAAAAACAAAACAGAAAACAAAAACTATCGCTGCCTGCTCATGACACAAACAACCCAAATGAAGCACCACTTAACAAGTGCAGCGGCACTGTCTCCCACATCCTGAATCATCCTCAATGATGATGAATTACCATGGCACAGGACTACTATTTACAGCAGGGTGAGTCAGAGGAAGAAGTGCATCAGGCCCAATATCCACCCCCCCCCCCCCCCCACTTAACAACCTTCCTGCACGCCCTTCCGTAACCCTCTCCCATGCCTCCCCTCCCCTCCCCCCCCCCCCCCACTCCCCCTCTAACCTTTACATCCTTGGACAGGAACATCATTCACACCTTCCACAATGACATGTGGAAATTCTGTGAACACCAGTTCTTGGCAGACAAAGAAGCGTGCCAGTAGGAGACGGAATACCAGGCATGTGCCAAAAAAGACAGTAATACTGCACTTCTCCCTCTTTCTCTTCTTTCTTTTTGTGTGTTTGTGTGTGTGTGTGTGGGGGGGGGGGGGGGAGGAGTGGGTGGGTGGTTTTCTTCTCTTAACAAGGATCAACATCGTTCGACTATCTTACGCATGTTTGTGTGCATGTGGAAGTGGGATGTGTGTGTCTCCTCTTCTCAACAAGGATCACCCATTGTTTGATCATCTTGTAACTCTCTCTCTTCCATGATTGGTTAACTATGACTGAGTGCATCTGTGTATATGACTATGTTGCCACGAATGCACACTTGAGAGAGAGAGAGAGAGAGAGAGAGAGAGAGAGAGAGAGAGAGAGAGAGGAGAAGAGAGAGAGAGAGTGATGAGAAAGAAAAGAGGCGAGAGCAACAGATAGATGACTGGCACAGAGAGAGAGAGAGAGGAGAGAGAGAGAGAGAGAGAGAGAGAGAGAGAGAAGAGAGAATAAAGCATTTTGTGAAAGAGAGAGACACACACACACAAAGAGAGAGGGAGTGTGTGTGAGAGAGAGAGAAAAAAAAAGAGTGGAGAGCGACAGATCAACTGACTGACTGACAGAGAGAGAGAGAGAGAGAGAGAGAGAGGGAGAAGATATTGACACACTGACAGGCAGATGATTGAACAGCCAAAGACAACAGACACAGATATAACAAATGTCTGGAAAGGGAGAAACATTTTTAAACTCTGAAATGCTCTCTGGATTACCTTCTGTGCCATCAATCTGAACTGGAAGTAACGTACCAAACAGATCCCTCAACCTGCTGAGTATGCACTGAACCCTTTTTTTTTCAGACCCCTCATGCTGAACAATGAAGTCACGAAAGATTCTGCCTATGACTTTCAGCGATGCTGGAAAGATTCAGGTAAAAAGTGATGAAACGGAAATAGCAGAGAAACAGATTTTAAAAAGACTGTAATTAAACAAAAGTGGATGTACAACGTGAAATCTAAAGCACAGAATAAAGAAAATGGTAGTCGCTCGCACGCAAAGAAATTCGAATGATGAAGTGAGTTAAGAAAATGAAAGGAATGGATGGAATTTTTCAATGTGACTGTTATTTTGTCAGCAAAAAAAAAAATAATAATAATAATAATAAAAAAAAAAAATGTACTATTCACTTTCATGAAGAAAAAAAAATCCTATCAAAATAAGAAAAAATTAGGAATCTAACACACACACACACACACAAATGCACACATGCATGCACATAAGCACACACACACACACACACACACACACACACACACACACACACACACACACACTTAAGGTAATGAAACTATGTTCTGGATTATAAGTCAAGGCAGAACTGTTTGGTCACTGTGTTCAAATCACTGATGACAATACTCCCCATGATAGCTTTTGTTGTTTGTTTATTTTAGTTCACTTTATTTCAGATCAAATGTTAAAGGGTGTTTCTTCCTCTTTAGGGACAAGGAAGTGAAGGAGAGGAGAGAGGCACTGCACTCAAAATTTTGGTCCCCCTGGAAAAGTCAAGATCCCAAACATCCTCATTTTTAAAAGTTTGTTGAGGTTACTAGGGCAGCTAAGGTCACTTTCATTTCAGTCTATTTCATTTTACTGTTCCTCAATCATCAAATTATGGGACTGTCCTGTATATTTCAAACAAAGAAATACACATACACCCCACAAAGATGCAGACAGACCGGCAGACACTCAGACATACACACACACACAATTTGCAGGACACAACAGTAAGAAAGAGGCCACAGTCTTGGTGAAGCAGGATGGAGCGACAGCATACAACTTACTTGGATGGCCCCACTTCCAGTCCCATGCTGCCTGTCTCTGACTCTTCAGTCTCGCTGATGGCTTTACTGTAAACAGGCCACCAACAATCTTGTCAGTTTCATGCTATTAAAACTGTCATCTTCTTCAGAGGTATACCAAATAACACGAATGTCACACAATATCTGCGTGCATCTATTCCTCTGTAGAAATTTTGAACTATCACACGACACACACACTATGGGTATGGGCATTGCTAGAAGGCAACAAAAGTCTCATGATTTCTTATGATCCAAGACCTAAACACTTTTGAAATAAAAATAAGTTTAAATCCTTCTTGATAAACTGATGAAATGATCACTGCAGTTCAGGTCTGAATGGCAAGAAATGCAACTTGCAAGGCCATTTATGCGGATGTTTCGAATGAAGAGACCCCTTCCTTCCTAGTCAAAGTGGAATATCCTTCTCTTCTTCACTGATGAGAAGTCTGATGTTCATCCATTCCAATTTTCTTTCCATCTTTACATAATCTACGTCATCCAGTTTTTCATCTAGATGCTGCTGCGCAATCCTCGATTCAGACTGATTGACAAAGGCATGAAAACAGACCTGGAAATGATTTAGACCGAAAGGTGTGATTTTTTAAAGTTTTCATGTCACATGATTTAAGCAAACATGAAACAAACTCTTCCTTTCTTTTACTTTAATTTTCTCTTAAAACCTAATGGTTACAAAGCATTAGTTCTCTTACATGTTTCAAAATTGCTGATAGGTGTATAATTCCAATGTGCCACAAAACATTAGAATGAGCTGGTGTGCTTTTCCTGCAAAAAATGCAGTCTTCACCAAAGGTTTGATCCTTTTTATTTTTGAAAATTCAAAGGCAGTGGATGAGTGGCATAATCTCCACACTGACATTTTAAACCGATACTATGCCAGTTTTTTTTCAGCTCATACAAACACCAGGTGATATACACTGGAACCTGAACAGATCCTGCATGCAGGAACCAATGCTTCCCATGCCGCAATCAGAATTATTACACACACTCCAGAAAAAGCAATTTTGTGAACAATATAAAATTACTCTTATTTGTATTTATGAGTCACCCTCTTGCCTCTTTTCACTATCAAACTTTTTAAAAAGGACGCATTCTTGCTTCATTACTGCCTGATTATATACAGAAATGGGATCGATTTAAAAATAAAAAAGACACAAAACCACATACACTACCTCAAGGTAGCATTCATTCTCTATGCAAGTATATTTTACAACCACCGCAACAAACTTTGTTTTATCCACACACACACACATACCGAAACTATGATCACTACTGCAACAAAACAATGACATGGGACATGTTTCTGTTAAAATTGTTCAGCAAATTATCAAAATACATCCTCCTTTAGTTTGTGTTTAAGTTAATAGAGAACACCTTCCTTCCTCCTATCTGAGATTTGAAAAAAAAAAAAAGGAAAAAAGATTCTGGCCATGATATGATCAGATTATTTTCCACTCAGATAACATTATTCAAACAAGGCAACACACTGCTTCAAGAAGTCATGCATTATACAAGACCATAAATGTTCACATTTATGTCAGTATCACACATCAAAATCATGTATTTAAAAAAAAGTAGGAGAGAAACCCTGAAAACTCCTTTCTCCTAGCCTTAAAATAACAAGTCAACATACAAGAAAACCTTTATTGTGAAGTCCTGACACAGACATACAGATACCAAGTATGTAGTGCTAAAACACAAAACATTAAACATGAAGTCCAGACATACAAAGAGAAAATGGAACAAGTTGAAGTTTTAAATCTATCACTATAGTTTACTGACTATACAAGGCCTGTTCAAGGCTATGATCAGGTGGGGGGTGGGGGGAGGGAGGCCCATTGTGAAAAAAAAAAATATCAAAGACACTGTTTAGCATCCAGTAAATGATCTAAACTAGCGACCGCCTAAACACTAATAAAGCTAGTTTCCCAGGGGAACAAGCCACTCTGCTGCATTTGTTGCCCCCAGATTAACAAGAACAATGTAAGTAAATTAATGGAAAACATTTACATGTAACGTTTACAAACACCACCAATGGACAGACTGACACTGCAGATTCAACAGCCACTGTCCACTCTGGACAGTGTGTATGTTCTCACTGACCTAGCTGCCAGATAACATCGGAATGGCCGACAAGTTTACAAACTGTGACCAGAGAAACACACACAGGGATTTTCCAGAGCAGACAGTAGAATGGGTCACAATGAGAGACAAAAAAAAACATACACAGAAAAATATTGGAGCAAAACTAAAGTAAATCAAACCATTTATGTATAAAAATTCAGACAGAGACACTAAAACAGAAACCCCAAGAACCAGAAAACCAAAATGATCAATATGGAGACATGATAAAACCAAACGGACAGACAGACAGGTTGAATGTATTCTATACACTCAATGTGAAGTCACAGACAGACACAGACAAATATACAGATGACAAACAAGCTGAACCAAATCAAAAACAATCAACATGAAGTCCATAAACAGACACAGACACAGCAAATACACAGGAGCAAACATCTTTTTTTCAGTGGAAAAAAACGAAGAGAGAAAATACAGGTGACAGTACTATGTGGTAGGAAAGAGTCGACATCTGACAGCACTACTGAAGAAAAGAACATGCTGTCAAATAAATATATTTGCACAATATGGCAAACAAATACCAAATCTTGTTATATTTAACAATAATATCAAAGTAACACATCACGTTTTCAAATCTAATAACTATGTTATAATGACAAAATGAACATGCCTGTTACATCCAACAACAATGTTAAGTAACATGGGGCACAAAATGTTATATCAAACAATGTGAAATGACAATTTATGCACAAGTTGTAGTTGAATCTAACATACTGTTAAATGACAATGAACACACAACGTTGTTCAATCATTTCTATGAAACAGTAAGAAAAAATGAGCGCAAATTCCTTATGATGGAAATCAAAACATAACAAAACCTTCAAAAAGAATCAGACGTCCCGCAGAAAAAAAAATAAAATAAGACTGAACGATGGGAACACAAGTAAACTATAAACGAACAAGCACTCCATCTTCCCAAAATAAACAAACAAACAAAAAAGCAATTCCCATTTCCAACATCAACAACAGTTCATCACCCCCTAAAAGTTGCAAAGTATCTTTTTACCCCAAATACCAGCGCCTCATCCCTAAAACCAATTCATCAGAAGATATCAAAGGGATAAAGCCAGACATACACATATGGATATAAACGACTAGCTCCTGCACATGCCAGAAGAGAGAAAGAACCCAATTTTTCAGCTGGCCAGCTGCTACTTTCACAACCTTCACCTCAAGCCTGTGTGTATATATATATATATATATATATATATATATATATATATATATACATATATATATATATATATATATATATATATATATCCAGAGAAAGGTGTAGCAGACATGAACAACCATGCAGTCACTAGCAAGACTGGTCTGTGCACAGTATACTATTTGACAATTACGCATGCAATTGTTTAGGGATAAACAGACTAATCTACTGACACACCAATAACAATGTTGCAAGAACAGCAATTTCTGAGCGGAGCAAGAACAACCTCAGATATGTATCATCTCATGGACAAAAGTCAGAGAGGTAGCTATTAAAACAAACAAAAATATAATGAGCTCATAATCTTTTTTTTTTTTTATGACAATAAAATTCAGCACCAAGGCTTAGAAAAAAAAGGTTAACAAGACATACTATTATTTCCATCCATCCCACCTCTTCCCCCATCCCTCTCTCCTCCAATTCCCCCCTCCCCCACTCCCCCCTGCAGCCTAACAGGACATAGCATGATCACCTGGCCTGTAACCAGATGATAATCCTCACTCGGCAATGCCTGTCCCCCATGTCCTGTGCACTTCCATTTTCTTTTTTCAAAACGGTCACATGTTTGTTGGTCATAGCCTGACTGTAAAGACACATCCAAATTTGTCCCACTGTTTTACCGCTAGTCCTGCTCTGGCTCTCTCCTTTCTGTGAATCTCACGACAATCTTCAGCTCCTCCCTTTAATCCTACAACAATAAACTACTGTAGCTCAACTGTAAAAAGACACATGCAAATTTGTCCAACTGTTCTGCAGACAATTCTGATCCAGTCTCCTTTCTTGATGCAAGAGTTAAGACTGTAAAATGCCCTAAACTTTGCTTTAAAATCTCCCCAAACCCTGGCAATGTTATTTCTAACCTAACTGTGAAGACGAATGCAAACATGTCCACTGTGTTTTTCCAATTCCGCCTCAACCTCAGTGTTAGTTTCCTTATAGCCAAGTCAACAACACAAAGCCCTTTAATTGAAGTCATTCAAATTTAAAAAAATAAAATTTTTTTTTAATCATTTAGAGAAAATACACTCTCAGCATGCACAAATTTTCACATGTTGACAAGCATTAAAAATTCAAAATATTTCCATGCTGACTGCACCAGTTTTTCTTATCAATTTACCGCTATAAGCTTTCCTCCTTTTTTTATTTAAAATAACAAAACATTCATGAAAAAAGACAAATAATCAAACCGCACTGCAGAATGGCCAGCTGGAGCCCATTCCTGTGGTAATATTTTCATTACAAAGCTGCCAGACTGCAACATCAGTTCTGGTGTAATATACACTGTTACATGAGAATGAAGTGCATGGAATTTCTCAACCATGAATGGATCATGCAGAAAAATTCCAAACAACAGCATCTATTTAAAAAAAAAAAAAAAAAAAGGGAGAAAAGAAAAAAAGAGCAACAGTAAAGGGAGTCACTGAAAAGAGTAAATTACAAGCAAGTTATTTCCCAAAGGCAAGGATACAAGTCACACTGAAACACCTCCCAATGTCCTCATGTGGGGTTTGCCTGCCTCAACATCCTCCTTTCCCTGATTAGTGATACCATGGTTTATAGCCTCGGCAACCACTAAAGCTAGCCTAGGTCTGTGCAACTTGAGCTAACTTCAAAAGTCAGTATGTCACAAATGGATTCCTTTGAATTCTGCTCACATTCCTCCCTTTCTTGCTGACATAGGCAATGATGCATGTGCAAAAAAAGAATACTGAGAGAAGCACAATATGACTGAACATTCATGGCTACAAGTTACTCTGTGAAAACAAATGCACCCATGCATAAGCGATACCATGTGCTTCACCTGCGTACCTGTGCATGTGTGTGAGTGCATCTCTTTCTTACTCATTACAATAATCTAACATGCAACAAATCTTAATCCAGTCTGACATGTCCTGACCCACTGACCCTCAACACAAGCTGAAAACAACAGTGGATTGCAGTCATATTACCCAACAAGACCTGTGCAATCCCACATCAAAGATCTCATTTTACACACACCCGAAATGTCAGGCCAGTGCAGTCATCGGCAATGTTCCACAGTTGACACTGATACACGTACAGGCCTTCTAATTCCCAAGAGTGCAATGACACTTGTAGAAGTTCACAGCCATCCTCTACTTCTGTAATGTTTAATGTTTGAAAAAAAAAATTCTAACACCACAACCGATTACAGTATAATGCTATGCATCTGAAGGTAAAAAAAAACATCGGTATCTTGTCTCTCTCCCTCACCTGACCTTTCAAAGGTGATATTTACCTAGCTCTTACAGTAACTCAGATGTTACCCTTCGGGAAGCAAAAATAGCAACCTTGTTGGTGGGCCTCCGTCTTGAAACTATGGCAATGACCATCACTAGGCTCACCTCATCCACTGTTATTCTCTTCTGAAGGACACAACCCAGTGCAGATGCACACAAAACATTCTCTACTTAGATTACAACACAATCAGCAACAAAGCCATTGTGCCTTTTTTTTTCCTCTTGCTTTCTTTTTTCTTCCAGCTTTTAACCCAGTAATTCTGTATGGCACCAGTTCAAATTACTGCAGACAGCACAGAAAACTAAAGTATGATTTAATATATGAGGAAACAGAGAACAGCTTATGACAGCTGCTGTGAGTACTGTAATACAACATCTATGGAGTACAGACTGACAGAAACTGACCATCGCACCTAACAGTGACTTGGACAGGAAAGTGAAAATAAGTAAAGAAAAACATCTGAAAATTATAATGAAAAAGAAATCTACTATGATATGTATTTCACACAGATTCTACACCAAGCTTCAGATTTCTACAAAGATATGTAAGACGAGAGGTATCTCTAGATGGGAACACAAGTACAGATAGCAGCACTAAGAAACAACAACAATTTTTCCCAGTGAAAAACATTTATTCACGTTCACTCACATGTGCTCCTGCATACAGCACACGCGAGCATACACACTCCTTTGCAAACATAAATTCCACACTCTCTCTTTCTCCATCTTGTCACACATCTCCACGCTCTCATTTATTCACGCACACAATGCCCACATCCACATGTACACATATATATATGCACTCACACACATGCACACAACCACACTCACACACACACTTCTACACTTATTGTTTTTCTCTCTTCCAAACACACACACTTCTCTTACCTTGTATGCACACATATCGTCCAGACAAGCACATGCACAAGCGCTCACATACATATCCATTCAGGCCTGCATACACACATACAAACACACGTATACACAAAATGCCTCTACAAATACTGTTTCACTCTTTCCACACACACTTCTCTGACCTCACAGGCACATATCTCCTCCACACATCCATACACACAAGCACTCTCACACATTTCCATGGATGCATGTGTGCGCGCGCACGCGCGCACACGCACACACATATACACACAAACCAACACATATACATTCACACCAATACCAACCCAGTTACATGCAAACCTTGTGAAAAATCAACCAGAAAACAACACCGACAAAGAAGAACAACAACAAAAGTGCAAAAGCTGGTGCCCCCCCCAAAAGAAACACAACTGGGGAAAAAAAAAAAAAAATGGAAGAAGAAAAAAAAAAAGAGAAACAAAAAGATGAAGTGAGGGCCACTTACTCCACCACACTAAAGCGGCTGGTGGCCTGAAACCACTGGAGGTAGGTGGTGCCGGGGGGTGGGGAGCCCACAAAGCTGTGAATCCGCCGACAGAAACACAGCCGCCATCACATCAAACACATGCTGCGCTCGTCATGCACACTTCTATAATGTCAGGCCACACCCTCCCTGCTCTCTCTCTCTCTCTCTCTCTCTCAGCTCAGCCCATGCTCATAGCATCATCTATTTTGGGAGGGCAACTAAAGATCACGTGGTTTCATCCACATTGAAACGATACACACGACAGCTCATGCATCAACCTTTTCCTTGGGATTTGGGAATGACTTAGTCTCATTCATGTCAGAAAGATATATGCAAGGCAGCTATGCGGATGAATGCAATGTTTTCAGAACTACGGATGACATGGTCACCATGCTGGAAGGTATATCTAAGGTAGCTCTGTTCATGCACATGATTGCCTCCATGCATGAGAAAAAAAAATATTCATCACAAATTAGAAAAAGAAATAGAGAACTATGCATCTATATCAGGAGCTATGTGGCATAGAATTCATTCATGCCCATACAAGACTCAGAAATGACTGATTAAACTGTGTGAGAAAATACCTCCTTCATCCTTTTACAACAAATCAAATCAAATTTGTGGCTAAAACAATGAAAAAAGTCATCTGTGTTGTGTGTATTTTCAGGCATGTCCAAAATCCAGATATTCCATTGACGACAACGAAATATCACTTTTCTCCTCTAGTGTCCTCACCACACAGGACACTCATTCCATATTCAACATGGGCCTGATCTTTTTTACCTGTCAGATTTTTGATATCCATAATGCACTGAGAACTCCGTTACTTTGTTATTGTTACTGCTGCTGTTTTCCATTGCTTGTCAGTGTGTTGTTGTGACTGCCATGTGCATGGTGTACTTGTTCCAATGTCGAGCATAAGCAACTCACTTTCAACTGAAGATTCTCTTTCTTAATTCAGGTACTGGAAACACAACTTAAGTGTTTATAAATGAAAAAAAAGTGACAACAGGAAATTGTTGTAGTTGTTGTTTTTACTCCTTAATTTTTCCAAATCTAATCCTCTACAATAAAAAAAATCAAAACTTCAAATCATTACTTTACCCTTTCTACAAATGGTGTTCAGTTGGTGTGTGTCTTTACGCTGACAATTAGTTTCAGTGTTGTCAACATGACATGGGAATATAACAATGCTGTTATTTTGTGGCATAAGTGCCAGGCACAGGATGTCAATGAAATAAATGAATTCGGCTGTATTAGTAAACAAAAGAAATGAAAAGTGATGAATGCAACCATTTCCCCTACCCTTGAAACATATCTCAAGCAGGACATCATTATTCCTTTAGACGACTTAGCCAACAGATTTGAATGATCATCAAACAAATTATTGCTGTATTAATTACCTTAAGCTTCAGTACATCAAAGGTGGATAACTACAGCAGTACAAATAAATCATTAATCAAATTAGGGAAGCAGAATTAGTATAATTTCTGTCAGTATTGATACATGCACATTAATTCTGTTACTGTCTAATAGTTTTTGTTTCGTCTTTCAATAAAAATGTCAGTATCATCCATGCAAATGAAATTTTATTGCTTAAGCGTTAACAGTTCAAAATGAAACACTGAAATCATACAGACAGGTGTGTGTGTGTGTGTGTGTGTGTGTGTGTGTGTGTGTGTGTGTGTGTGTGTGTGTGTGTGTTGTGTGTGTGTTGTGTGTGCGTGCGTGCGTGTGTGCGTGTGTGTACATATGCGTGTATGCGCGCACTCGCGCTTTTTTTCTATAAAAAAAAAAACATGCAATAAATAATCTGTTCTCTCTTACAAAACCCGATTGTAATTCTGTGCTTCATTCTAAGCCACAACAGATCACTCAGACAACTCCAGGACTGTGCACACACACACACAAACATGTACACACAACACTGAAATAACTATGCCGTTCCTACTCATTCTGTTCTGCTTCATGATGAAATGAAAACAAACTATACAAGACGCTGCTACTTGGTAAAACAGAACACTGGAAGACAGGGGAAAAGCTCTCCATAAAAAAAAGCATGATATAAAACTTCTATACAGAAAGCAGGCTACACATCTTTTCTAACGATCTGCCTATAAGCAAGATCTTCAAACAATCGGTGACTTCTAAAAAAATATATTTACAACTGAAGTGCCTTTCCTTCACAGCATCTCATCTCACATGGTAAAACTAATCTTGGGAGAACTGCTTCAAACAGTCAAACAATGCACAACAAAAAACAAACACACACACACACAATTGTTATCAGGGAAAAATGACAGACATAAAGAAGCCTGCTGTGGTAGTCAAAGGCAAGCTCAGGAAGAAGGAAATGGAACACTCTTGAAAGTGCACACACATCACACTGGTTCAAAAAGTATGACTGTGAAAGGAGCCTCTAAAATGACACTTACCTGGTGCTTGGCACGCTGTGACGATGTGAAACAAATGCCATGGACCCCGAGTTCTGTGGACAAACATGCTGGGCAAATGGATTGACATGTTTCATCACTCCCAACGTTTGGTTCACACGTTTCATCCTCCCAAAGGCTTTGTCTGATAGGTCACTCAAAAGGCTTTAGTTCACACCTTTCATCACTAAGAAAGCCTTAAGTTCACAGGTTTAATCATTCAGGTTTTAGTTCACATGTTTTATCACTCATAGGGTTTGGTTCACGGGCCTTTGCTTTCTAAAGGGTTTAGTTCAAATATGTTATCAGGCAAAGGCTACAGTTTATAGTTTATCATTAGTTCAAATATGTTATCAGTCAACAGCTATGGTTTACAGTTTATAAGTCAAAAGACTGGATGGAAAACTTTGCAGACACTAATATTTGTTGACCTCTGAAAAAAACAAACAAACAAAAAACACAAAAAAGAACAAACCACAATATATTATATATATATAAAATACAATAAACTAATAAATTCCAAGGATAAGTACCGAGCACCATTCCAGCAACTTACAGAGCAGCTTGGTGTTGCAATGACTGCAAGAAATATTGAATTATAAACCAAGCTTGCTCTTATGTCTTAGATAGAAGAAATAGGGGGAGATAAGCATTCATATCTGCAGTGGTAGATCATTCTGCCTAACTAACAGTATGTGCTTGAGTGGGTGAATGGGGAAAAATAAAATAAATGCTTCTCAAAATGAGCCTTCAGCAAGCTTATAGTCTCCAAGTAGGAGACGGTCTCCAATGGGGAGGAAACCCACTAACATATAACTCCTGGTCAGATACCGATATTTCGAAACCTGATTGTTTCTCCTCAGTGACCGCGGAAAGTGGTAATTTGACTCCTCTGCCTTTTCAGTTTTAAGAAGAATGCTATCCCAGAAAAGGCTGGTGTGCAATACCGTAGTGTGTTTGTTGAGTTTTCAAAAAACCAACCAAAGGTGCCACCTAAGAAGCAAAAGAAAATCATGAAAGAGCAAAACAAGCTACATTTTCTTGTGAAAAGTAGAAAATATAAAAAGATAACCTCTTAAGACACAAGTGCTGAGGGCCAGTTCTTGGAATGAATCCGCAAGGGACTAAATTACAATAAACTAATAAATTCCAAGGATAAGTACCGAGCACCATTCCAGCAACTTACAGAGCAGCTTGGTGTTGCAATGACTGCAAGAAATATTGAATTATAAACCAAGCTTGCTCTTATGTCCTAGAATAAGAGCAAGCTTGGTTTATAATTCAATATTTCTTGCAGTCATTGCAACACCAAGCTGCTCTGTAAGTTGCTGGAATGGTGCTCGGTACTTATCCTTGGAATTTATTAGTTTATTGTTATTTTAGTGCTCCCTTGCGGATTCATTCCAAGAACTGGGCCCTCATTCCATGCATTGTGTCTTAAGAGGTTATCTTTTTATATTTTCTACTTTTCACAAGAAAATGTAGCTTGTTTTGCTCTTTCATGATTTTCTTTTGCTTCTTAGGTGGCACCTTTGGTTGGTTTTTTGAAAACTCAACAAACACACTACGGTATTGCACACCAGCCTTTTCTGGGATAGCATTCTTCTTAAAACTGAAAAGGCAGAGGAGTCAAATTACCACTTTCCGCGGTCACTGAGGAGAAACAATCAGGTTTCGAAATATCGGTATCTGACCAGGAGTTATATGTTAGTGGGTTTCCTCCCCATTGGAGACGTCTCCTACTTGGAGACTATAAGCTTGCTGAAGGCTCATTTTGAGAAGCATTTATTTTATTTTTCCCCATTCACCCACTCAAGCACATACTGTTAGTTAGGCAGAATGATCTACCACTGCAGATATGAATGCTTATCTCCCCCTATTTCTTCTATCTAAGACATAAGAGCAAGCTTGGTTTATAATTCAATATATATATATATATATATATATATATATAACACACACAATAAATTTTCTTCTTTTTTTTCCCTCTCTGGCAAACCATTTTCTTCTGGTAGACTAACTTATGCATTGTTACAACAAGGCTAGAATTCCAGCTTCCCCCACCACGGCTGTTCAGAGCAAGTTACTTAGTTTTGAGTCGCAGGGGAGTTTACAGCTGCAGAGGCCAAGCTGTGAATGCAGGTGAGGGAAAGGGGTGTTTTCTGCAGGCTGCTCCCCACCAGCCAGCTAACCGTGCTGTACTCGGCGAACTGAATGTCATCTGTGCATAGCTGGTCTGGCAGCAATGTGTTCGGCAAGGTTGAGCGGCCATTACAAATGGGGCTATAGGTTTGATAATTAGTTATTGTCATGAAAAATGTAATATATCTGCACTATTGAGATGACTGAATTGGCGAATTCCCAACAATTCTTTTAATACCAAACTCGACTGGGTTTATTTTCTTGTAGATAACGTAGATGCCGCATGAAAGCTTGTACGCAAGTGGTCAGGCAATATTAGAACAATGACAACACACACAATATTGTGCAAAAATGACGTCATCACTTTCTGGGAAGTTAATTTTCCATAGTTAAGTAGTACACAAGTTTGATACATGCCTCTGCTCAGACTACAGCAACAAAAATATTGGATTACAAATGTGTAAAGCCTTGTTTGTTTGCCCTTTCACTAAGTGTCTCATTCAGGACGGAAAAATAAAGCTGTGCCACACCCACTTGTACCCATGTGCATCGCATCAGGGTCTCAGAATCGAAACACATTAATTCATTCAACTGTAGATAGTGTTCTGTATTTCCTAATGACCGTCATTCATTCCTCAGATTCTACAGAGCACCTATCACATAAGGAAAAAGAAAAGGGACAATTTCTTCAATTTCCTCTTCAGGGAACATTTCTCTTAGGAAAAAAACTGAACAGTTCTCAGAATTTAAAGAAAAATTTCTCTCTTCTCTCTTTTTTTTTTTTTTTTGCTAGCCTTTATCCAAGATGCAAAATACCCAAAGGAAAAATCAGTTAAGTTGACATCAATTTCTTTAACTTTATGAGCTGAGATAAATCCCAGGAAACGGGAAGTAAAGAGATGGAGCACATACAAGAGTGTATGTGAGCATGTGAGGGAAGGGGGCAAGGGGGTGGGGGCTGGTGGTGGTAAAGACTTGCTCATCAATGATTTCAAGAATGACAGCTATCATAATAATAATGGACATTCATATAGCCCTTCAGTCCATAAATGTGACAATGTTTCCTGTTTCGAGAATTTATAAGCAAAATATTCAAACTCTGGCAAAAATTGTAAACTCCTGCTAATTCTGATATTTCTAGAATTACATTGTTCTATCTGATGCACGGTCCATAAAATTATTTCTGTCAACAAAATAGGAAAATCACAGGACCCATAGTTCGTACCTCTCTTTTGACAGGAGCAGATGCAGACCTGTCCTTGAGTTTGAAGGAGTTGGAGGGTCGCAAACTTGAGCCTGAAACAAACAGGGTCTACGTCAACTATCTCTCTTAACTTACTTTATAAACACACACACACACACACACACACACACACAAATGCGCGCGTGCGCATGCATGCACGCATGCACACACATGCACACACGCACACATGTAAAAGCACAGAGTCACATGCATGTATAAATGCGAATATACAAACATGCCGAACAGAACCAAACAGGCAAGCAAGCATTTCCCCAAATACAGACATTTCATGACTGCATTCATATCCATGCTTTCAACAACACAACAATAACACATGACACACAGCTGTCACGGCTGTTATCAGTTTTAAAACCATGACACATTCAGAAAAATATGTTTTTTTTTCCCCTGTAAGCGCTGGGACCATTTTTTTTTCTGTCATTTATGTCAAACCTCACAGCTACTGTGAACCTGACGACAGTTGAAAATGGCAGCCGATAATAAAGCCAATTCAAACATCATGTTCATCGGTATTAGGAACTCATCTGACCTCCAATTTGGAAATTCAAAAGTGTTCTTTTTATCCCCGTCAGTCTCCAACCCTGTCACCACCACCCTTTCAAAATAAAAAGGTTATTTTCTCTTAATACGTCCGAGACCCCCTTCAGACTGAGGATAGTTCTGTTATACAGAAAGACATAGACAGGCATGAACAGTCCATGCATGAACAGATAGAAAGGAAAAGAGAGACTGGTCACAAGAGACAGCATGAGAGAGGGAGAAAGTGTGTGTGCATGTGTGTGTATAAAGTGGGGGGGGGGGGGCAGCAAGAGAGTAAAGAAGAGAGAATAAAGGCCAGGCAGGTGGAGGAGGAAGACAGAGAGAGAGAGAGAGAGAGAGAGAGAGAGAGAGAGAGAGAGAGAGAGAGAGAGACATACAGACAGACAGACAGACAGAGAGAGACAGAGAGATAGTCTTTGATAAACCATTTTTCACAACCACATAAACTAAAAGATCCACAAATCACATGCAATTGGTAAAAACTGGGTAACTCAACAAGTTCAGAGGTCAGCATGACATGCTGTTAGCAAATCCTACAGACATGGAAACTACACCAAATGTCTACTGGTTATAGGAAACACCAAATCCATTAAAAAAGAAATAATAATAGAATAAAATCTGACTGTACAAACAAGCCAGGTGACATAAAACATATTTTTCTCTCCTGTCCAGACATGGGTCTGGGACTCCCAGCAGTGGAGCACCCTGTCACCCTGAACTAATACTGGGTTAGTGAGTCTTACATCACGGACTTGCCTCCCTGCACAATGCCGTGGCTCACATCCATTGCTGTGTCTAATTCTGTCCCACCAAAAAAAATCAATAGAGCCGGTCTGATTACCAGGTAAAGTCTGTGTGCGCCCAGCTGAGGCCGATATTACATGCACCACTATTCACACCTTCCAAACTGCACGCTTTGAGGCTACTCTATACCAGTGTGTCAACAGCACTAGGGCTTCACACACCTTTGATATTTTGTCAACTCTCGTACTCTAGTGTGTCCAGTCACCAGTACATACTTGCTGACATTCACAATCACAGGTTTCAGACACAGAGAAAGGCGTAACTTTGAATATGTACAGACTAAGAGACAAAGCCAAAACCATGTGCACCCATCGGAACTAAAACTAGCCCATGCGTTTAAAATAAAAGCGTACTGTTATGCTTCCTGCTGCATTTTTTCTGTTTTTCTACAGAGATTTTCCTCTTTTGAGAGTTTTGATGCCATGTTTTTTGTAAAAAAGTTTTTTGTTCAATGCTGAGGCCTGCTAATTTGACGTTTTCGTTTTCAGATCAGCTGACACTGTCTTCTTCTGCCAAACGACCCAAATCAAAGAAATGAACAGACTAAGACCTTATCCTGTCAGAATACTGACATGACTTTTCTGTGTTTCCGGCATACCCCTCATCACACACAGCCCCTCCAAACTGCTGTCATACTGACTCCACACTCTTCAAGATTTGGCCGAGCCATACTGACTGTCTATAATCCACCAGCATGTCATCCAAAACAAACTATATATATATAATATCTCAACATATTCCAATCTATCAAGTGATAACATGATCCATCCTGTTAAAAGACAACATACCTACTGTGATCATACCTTTTCTACTTAAAAGCTTGCCTCCTCAAGCTTGTATCCTCATCGCATTCACTTCTCTACGGCCATTTTACAGGCTACCAAGACTCCAGAACACTCAGAATTTGAATCAACAAACTATCAGTTTTCTGAATACTAAATCAGTAGCCTGAATTCTGATGAACAGTCACAAAGTCAACTGCTGACTGTCTTCACTTCAGCCATGCCAAAGTTATCCACTTTGTCAACACGCTCACCTTCATCCTCCCAATCAATATCCAATCCATCCATAACTTCCCTGTGGTAATGCTGCATCCGGCCCACAAGACACGTCTACATGAGCTTTCAAATCCAAAAAGGGACGAACCACAACACACCAAAACCGGAACGCATCACCCACACTATATTTCAACAACTTCCACACCAGGCACACAATGCCTGCCCGTGTCAGACGTCAAGGAATGACCTGTAGCCTGCATCCTCCACCCTACACAGCACAACACAACCCCCTCTGTGTTATCAGATGTGCAGTGAACCACCCTGGTTCAGTCCTCCTCCTGCAGCCCTGTCCCACAGCCGTACACAACTCCTAATGAAGCTGGCTCAGACCAACTGAAGCTGAACATCTGTTGACAAAATCAATGGCCGTTAAGTCATCCCGCTGTGCCTGACTCAGCGGCTTGGTTTGGGCAGGGGATCGAACCACACGGCCACACGCCACGTACAGCCATCAGCACCACACTTCACTAGATTCACCACCTCGTCAGAAAGCGCCACCTTGATATAATAATAATAATAATGTATAATACTTATATAGCGCATTTCTTGTTACACAACTCAATGCGCTTACATCCACCATTTGCACTTATCATCAACACTCGTTTGCACCACAATAAGGTAAGGTGGGAAACAGTTTGTCCCATTAAAAACGAAACTGTTTTTTTTTTTCTTGAAGTTCTCATTTCTTCCCCACATCCAGTCTCTGCTGGCATTTCTCAAAGCTTCAAAGATGTGCAGTGCTTGTTTGTTTTTTTAAAGGTTGTTTCATTGAATGGTTTTCTTCTTTTTTTGTTTCTCTTGTTTTGTCTTTAGGTTTGTTTTTCATTGCTGATGAAAGGTAAACGTAATGTGAGTGACAGCATGTTTTCAAGCGTTTACCCATCTGTCAACTGTCAGCTTAGACTTATTAAGGGGAAAAAAGCTGTAGCTGTTGTTTGCCCCTCCCAACAGTGAAGACTTTTGTACTATCTATATTTAGCATTAACACTGAGATCAAAAGCTATAGGTACTGTATAGTCAAACTGTGTAGGACTACTGGAGAGCAATAATTGTATCATGCATCAAGCTGGTGTCCAGACATAACGAATGTAAAGGTATTCAAATCCGAAACAAACACAAAAAGAAACAACAAAACAATACAAACTAAACACTATTTAAATTTCACTCTAAATGAACCAGGAGTAAAGCAAAGCAAAAAGAACAATACACCTGGCACCAGAACTCTACTTTGTCCACAAAGAGCTGGTAAGCATTCTGTGTATTTCTTTTTTGTGTGTGTAAAAGAATATTTTTCAGCTGGAAAGGTTAGTTTTTACCCCTCCAAGCTTGCAAGAAATGTTTTCTTCTTCCAAACTAATTAGCTATCTGTCCAAACAAATTGTACCATCAGAATTTTTGTTAAAATACTACCCCTTTTTTTTGTGGCTTTCTTCAGCTCCAGTCTGATTAAGGGACTGGTAGTAATGCAGCATGCATTAAAAAGTAAATATGAGAGCATCTACACATAAAAGTATGCACTTACTCACATAAGGAAGCTTGCAGCCATACAAATGCGCACATGGATATACAAACACAGTAACCTGCAAGCATTCATGCAAGTACAATCACAAACACTCACTTTCACTTGTAAGAAACACACACACACACACACGAGATCTACACACTGAGAGACACGCATATATCCACAGAGAGATCTACACCCTGAGAAACAGAGTCAAAGAGGCAGCAGGAGGACAGTGTCTCACCTTGCAGTCCAGCAGTCTGCCTGTCCTGTCCCATGGCGGCAGGAGCCGAACCCTCCCTCTGCAGCACCTGTCCCACAATGCCATGCACCTTAATGGTCCTCCTCAAAAGTCCCTCCTTCCTCACTAATTTGGACTATCCCTCCTCTGCATTTGTCCCACAACACCAAACATCTTACCTCTTCTCCTCAGTAAACTCATGCATGCTCTCACGCTCTCTCTCTCTCCCTCTCTCTCTCACTCACTCTCTCTCTCCACTCCTCTCACACTCACACACACTCACACATCACACACACTCATACTCACTCACTCACTACCACTCAAATACCCCAAGCCTCACTTTTCCTTTCTGACAGACCTCAACGCTCTCCCATCAGCACTTGTTCCAAAACACTCTCACCCCAATTCTCCATGTCTCCACTTCTCAGTGCTCACCCCATTCTACCACACATCTTTTACTTTCCTTCTAAATAAATTATCTCTCTCCCTCGTCAACACACGTATCTCTGCAACTTCATCTCTTGTCCATCAGTACCCTTCAGCTCTTCCTCCTTAAATTAGCGCCTCATCCCAAAGACCCCACTACCACATTCACTGTTTCATACTACACCTGAAAGATCTCTCTATTCAGAAACATGGTCATCAATCTAAATGCAATCATGCTATCTGCCACACTCAGGTGGAGAAAAAAAAAGGTGGCAAAAGGGGGGGGGGGGGGGGGGGGGAGGGACACACACACACACACACACACACAACAGAACAAACAAGAAAAAGAAACAAATCAATCATGTAAATCAAAGAAGAAATATAAACAAGGAAATAAACTATATAGTGAGTATTCACAAATTTATACCATTCACTGATCTCATTTCCCTCCACTTCAGATCCTCTTCCACTGACATTTTCATCCGACATCCCCATCAAAACTGACAGAAGACCCCTTTCACTCCCACCTTCACCTTCACCTCCACCCCCCCCCCCTTAGAAAAAGGCCAGAGGGTGTGTGTGTGTGTGTGTGTTGCGTGCGTGCGTGTGCGTGTGTGTACATGCATGGTCCGTGTGTGTGTTGTGCGTGCGTGCGTGCGTGCGTTGTGTGTGTGTGTGCGTGTGCATGTTTGTGTCTGTGCATGTGTGTATGTGTGTCTGTGTGCGTGCATGCATGCATGCAAGAGCATGTGCGTGCACACTGCCAAGAGGGATTGTATAGCTACCTTCATGCTGGAGGACCTGTCACAAGGAGCCACGTGGTCCTTGCAACTGTGTTCATGGACATTGATCAGGCAGTCTGTGGACACAGCAGCAGTAATGACCACATCAGGGAGGCCACAGACATGCTCATCAATCACTCAAGGTCTGACCAGTCTGGTTAGTGGTCACTGTGTAAATCACACATCTTATTAAGCCTTGTCCATGAGGCTCCCCTCACTCAACCCTTCCCTTCCTGACTGTCCTCGTTCTTTATTGCATATAGTTATTTCTTCATGTCTCTCTTGGTGTTCAAATCCCACTGCACTGTGGGTCCACGTGCATGACACATGTGGTGCAGCTTATATGGACTTATCTATATGCAGTCATGCATCCTGTGTGAAACAGAAACTAATCTGTCTTTTTGTACACTGTCAATCACCATGTGGACACCTTGCAGATATTGATCCGATCAAGGACACAAAATCACCGCTCAGTCTGTGTCTCACACTGATTACCTCTCTGAGCCACTTAGTTTACGGACACAGTACTGGTCCCACCACGGGCAAAACGCTGTCAACAGACAGTCTGTTCCTGACTCAGTCCCGTGTGATGAAGGAGATGGTCCTCTGCAGGTCAATCTCACCACATGTCCAGTCCAAGTCAGATTCTTAGCTATTGCCTAAGTCAGGGAATGCAATGGAAAAGAAACACAGAATTCTGAACTTATTCTGTAACTAACTGTTACAAAACAGCCGAATGCAACTGTAAAAGGCACTGTGCTTCACTTCAGGTCCTTCATTTTATAAAAAGTACACAGATCAGACTTCACAGAGAAGGATGTTACTCATGGACACAACAATACTGGTCAGAATGATGATACAGATCAATATATGGACATCAAAACACTGCTCAGTCCCTGCACAAAGCAAAGCTGATGCTCATTCTATGCAAACAGAAGTACTCAGATCAATCGCCCTTGGATTCCTGCTTTAAATGAACATACTAAAGCTTAAGTGGAAAAGTAATCTACAAAGACAATGAATTATGGCTCAATCTGTTATCACAATTCATCTCTAAATGTTTCAAACACTACAATAGAAATACACTGATCTTGACCAAACTATTTCACTTGCTCATACAGAAAAACAGACTTACAATTTCATCTTTCTCTCCCCCCCCCCCTCCCCCCCCCCCCAATTACAGTCACTCTCTCTCTCTCTCACTCTCTCTCTCTCTCTCTCTCATGCACACACATACACCCCACATACATACATACATGCAAGCATATAAACACGCACACACATAAAGATGAAGAGGAGGTTGGGTTGGGAGGGATGGGTGGACAAAGAGAACAAGGATTGTGTGAGAGAGAGGTGTAAGACAGAAGGAGAAGGACTGGAGATAGGGAGAGAGAGACAGAGAGAGAGAGAGACAGAGAGGCAGTCAGACAGACATATGGATAGAACTCTGATGGTTTATTCATGTAAAGGCCATTGCCCCTTATGAAGGGGGATATGAAGAATGTAACAATAATACATGAATTTTACAGAACACCAGAAAGGCAGACAGACAGAAACAGCCCTGATATGGCCTTTTGCAGTCGGCTGGGCTATAAGCAACATTAAGGTTACCTTAGACAGAGAGAGAAAGAGAGAGAGAGAGAGGGGGGGGGGGGGGGGGGGGGCGTGAGTGAGACTGAAAGAAAATCAAGGATAACCAGCTACAGAAAACTGAAGACAATGTGAAAGAACAGGAGGAAAATACTACTTTCTGCTTGAAAACAGACCACATCAAAGCCAGTGATGTTCACAGACAATCATCAACAACCTCACACATCCATGCCATCCTCCTCATTGCCCCTGTTCACACAGACGAACCACCATCACCACCTTCCATACAGCACAGAAGGCCCCTGGGTGACTCACTTTCACAGTGCAGCGCCGGTTTGTTGGCCATAGGTTTGTGGCACACATTACAAGCTGTGGCATTGCTGATGAACACTGCCACAAACTGATGCGAAGGCTTCGACTTGCTCTCCTTGTCCTTGTGCTGCAACACACCCCACACAAGACAACTGTAAAATCCCTGATACATCACACAGAATAACACTGAAATTCCTGGGAGAAAAAAAAGGAAAAAAAAAAAAAAAGAGAGAGAAAAGAGAGAAAGAAAGGAGTGGGGATTTTCTTCAATTTTCAAAACCAGAAAAATGCCCAGAGTTGAGGAGATTTACAATGATACTACACTCATACAATCACAACAATCTTCACTACTAGCTCTCACTGTGCCACACCATCCCTTACAGCAGGGAGTTTCAGTTCCTGCAGAAAAAAACCCAATCGAGTACACCTGGGGTTGGAGTCTCCGATCAGTTACCAAGAGACCTGCTGAAGTGGTTAAATGAGCCACAAAACGAAAGAGAATTAACAACCCATCATCATGTATCTGAGTAAAAGAAAAGGCTTGAAGGAACCCAAAAAAAACCAGTATTTAGCCACAGAATTCAAATAAATGGATGCAGCTGTGTACTGCAGACCACAAGAGCAAAATGGACTGCAGGGTTTCTTTATGCTTCCTTGTCCATGACATTTCTGAGAAACAGGACCAGCAAACCGTTTTGACATGGTTAAGTATGCCACGCCAAACACTTGTTTCAGTCATGCTTATGCATTAATTCAGGAGCAGTGGATGTCTCGAGGAACAACTTGGCGAAGTCTACAAGATTTCAAAAGTAAAACAGGAACCAATACCACATCTCTCTCTCTCTATCTCTCTCTCTCTCTGTCTTGCTCTCTCTAGGTCTGGTTTGATCTCTCTGTTAAATCTTAATCTTGTAAAATGCTTTTTTTTTAAATGTTTAAAAAAGATGCAGCAATAAGAACCAAAAACATATTTTACTTGCAGCAACTACAAAAGATAACAAATGAAACCAAACAAAAAAAAATAAGGCCATTTATGGACCATGTGGGCCCTATCGAGGCTTTGAAAAAATCCCCATTTCATCAGAAAGAGAGAAAAAAACCCACTTGACACATTAAACAACAAAAAAAGGACACATCAAAGGCAAATTATCAACTGCTATCACACGCTTTCAACATCAGATTCCATGTAACCATTGCCACGCAGTATTCCCAGGCCAGCCTCCCACCCCCTCTGATAAGGGTTATATTGTGTTTGCTTTGTTGCTGCTATCCATCATCCACTGACACTGCCACCACTGCAGGGACAAGAGGGCATGCCTGGGTTGGGAGCTGGAGGGGAGAGGAGAAGTGAAATCTGGAGGCCTGCGGAGTTGAACAGTAACTGTGCTTATGCTGACATATACACATAATTATGTAGTAATTACCTTTAAAAGAACAAGAAGAAGAAGAAATATAGAGAGATACTAGAGAGATAGATAGACAGGTATTTCTTTTCTTCCCAGTGCAGTTATTTAAACCAGGGTGTGTGGGAGAGGGAAGGGGCCTGGGGGGAGGGAAGGAGGGTGGGGGGGGGGGGGAGAGGAGAGAGAGAGAGAGAAAGAGAGAGAGAGAGAGAGAGAATGATCCTGTTCATTCATTTATTTGTACTCTCACTTGAATCAGCATCTTACTGTGAGCTGTGGTTCCTATATGCATTTTGACTGTTTTCAATATCCACACAACCTCCCATAAATCTACAAAAATGAAACACACACACACACACACACACACACACACACACACACACACACACACACACACATACATACACACACACACACACACACACACACACACTCTCTCTCCCTCTGTGTATATATATCTAAAAACAGAACTGAATGAAATTAAATACATTAAAAACTAAACACATAAACCCTTAAATAGACATAAAAATATAATCATCTCGTACATCAAACAGAAATTCAAAATCATCTCATACATCAAGACTGGACGCTCCTAATGCCATCTCCCAACTCTAACAATACGGATTCCTATCAGTTCAGACAATGCAGATTTCACTTTCAAAGTTCAGGCGACACTGAATCCACCACACAAACACTCAAGTGCAAAATCCCCCTTACAGTAAATTGATTGGATTTGCAATACAGTCACAGCAACGCTGAATGATCCCAAGACTACACAAGTCCGACATACTGCCGACACAGCGCCGACCCAATGAAGCCTACTGTCAAGACATCATGACAGCAATCAGCAGTGACAGCCCACCATGAATCCAACTGTCAGAAACTCAGTTTTTACCCACCTGCTACAGGGCTGATAAGACTGAATTACCCCGTGACAAAACCAACAAAGTTTCCCCGCAGCGCCAAATGCAGCAAAGAGGAAGTGCATGGAGGCTGACAACAACTTTTTAAACGACAGGAAAACGCTTCTAGGTATAATGATGCAAGCCGGTTTGAACTTTTGAACGAGGATGGAGGTGAAGCCTTCCCCCCCCCCTCTCTCTCTCTCTCTCTCTGCCTCTCCCCTTAGGCTGTGTATGTCCCCCTCACCCTTCTCATCTCTCTGCATTCCCTTCAGATAAGCTGTCAACTTGAGGGATAGCCAGTACATTGCTGAAATGCTTCTGATGTGCCATACGTCTCAGGCTGTAATAAAGTCAGGCGGCAAGGAAAGTTCTGAAACTACAATAAAGCCATGTAACAAGCAAAAGTCTGAGCCTGTAATAAAGCTGCATGGAAAGGAAACGTCTTGAGATTGTAATAAAGCCATGTGGAAAGGAAATGTCTGAGATTGTAATAAAGCCATATGGAAAGGAAATGTGTGAGACTGTATAAAGCCACATATTTAAAAAAAGGTCTGAGATTGCAATAAAGCCACGTGGAAAGGAAATGTCTGAGATTGTAATAAAGCCACATGTAAAAAAAGTCTGAGATTGTAATAAAGCCACATGGAAAGGAAATGTCTGAGATTGTAATAAACCCACATGGAAAGGAAAAGTCTGAGATTGTCAATAAAGCCATGTGGAAAGGAAATATCTCAGTGTAATAAAGCCACATGAAAGGAAAATCTCAGGATTGTAATAAAGCCACATGGAAAGGAAATGTCTGAGGCTGTAATAAACCCACATGGAAAGGAAAAGTCTGAGACTGTAACAAAGCCATGTGGAAAGGAAAAGTCTGAGATTGTAATAAAGCCACATGGAAAGGAAATGTCTGAGGCTGTAATAAACCCACATGGAAAGGAAAAGTCTGAGACTGTAACAAAGCCATGTGGAAAGGAAAAGTCTGAGAGTGTAATAAAGCCATGTGGAAAGGAAAATGTCTGAGGCTGTAACAAACCACTGGAAAGGAAAAGTCTGAGACTGTAACAAAGCCATGTGGAAAGGAAAAGTCTGAGAGTGAATAAAGCCATTTGGAAAGGAAAAGTCTGAGATGTAATAAAGCCATTGGAAAGGAAAAGTCTGAGACTGTAAAAAGCCATGTGGAAAGGAAAGTCTGAGATTGTAATACAGCCACATGGAAAGGAAATATCTCAGGTGTAATAAAGCCATGTGGAAAGGAAAAGTCTGAGATGTAATAAAGCCACATGGAAAGGAAAATTCTAGGTGTAATAAAGCCACATGGAAAGGAAATATCTCAGGTTGTAATAAAGCCCATGGAAAGGAAATATCTCAGGTTGTAATAAACCATGTGAAAGGAAAAGTCTGAGACTGTAAACAGCCATCATGGAAAGGAAATATCTCAGGTGTAATAAAGCCATGGAAAGGAAAAGTCTGAGATTGTAATAAAGCCACATGGAAAGGAAATATCTCAGGTTGTAATAAAGCCATGTGGAAAGGAAAAGTCTGAGATTGTAATAAAGCCATGGGAAAGGAAATGTCTGAGTTGTAATAAAGCCATGGAAAGGAAATATCTCAGGTTGTAATAAAGCCATGGGAAAGGAAAGTCTGAGATTGTTTATAAGCCACATGGAAAGGGTCTCGAGAGTTTCAGGGTCCATATTAACATAGTCAACCTCGCATGTGGGTATGTCTATGTTCATTAAATATCCTGTAAACAAAAAGTTACCTTGAAATATGTCTGAAATGGAGGTCAACGATTTCTAAAGAGGTCATAGATGGGTTAGGCGAAAAGGCTGGACTGTGATGAAGGTGGATACAAAGTCTAGCATTTCCTGTTACAACCACATACTACAACTACTACCACTACTATCCTGTAACTATCACTGAAGATTTAAATACATTCCTGGAAGCAAAACACCAAACAGTTTACACACACACACACACACACACACACACACACACACACACACACACACACAGATTACAATGGTACAGAAATCTAAAGGTGGTGCTACCTGATTTACCAACACACGTACATAAAAAAACAAACAAAACAAAATAAAAAAAACCCTCAAAGCTCTGAACTTTGTATGAAAAAAGCTATCTGCCCATCATACTACAAAGACATGGAGACAAACCAGCGTCTGTGTGAACAGTCAAGGAGTGGTGCTAAACAATCAACGTCTGAATGCACAAAAAAAAAAAAAAAAAAAAGAGGAAAATTACCGTCCGACACCTCAGCTGCATGATTGTTTTTTCATGTTTAACTGCACGTTGAGTGGTTGTCAAATGTAATCATGAGTGTTATTATGTATCAAGCAGTGGTTGTCAAATGTAATCCAGAGTGTTATTATGTATCAAGTGAGTTGACAAGCGAATGCTCTCATCCTGAGTGAAAGTCATGAATTCAAATTTTCGGATCCTCATTGAACATTTCCTCCAGATATGACTTTAAACTGACCTCTAATGCTTAATGTACGCATTTAAAAAAAAAAAAAAAAAGTTAAATCCTGTTCCACCATTTGGAGTGATTAGACTATTGTGTCCCCGGGGGGAAAACATAAACATAAAACACATGCATTACTGGTGTCCTGTTCAGACATGAGTTTTAGCAGCAGGAACAAAGAAAGAAAGAAAAGAAAAAGATCCACACTAGGAATTCTATCTCTCTCATGCACACACACACACACACACACACACACACACACACACACACACACACACACACACTCACACACACACACAGGCAGAGTAAAAGAAAGAGAGGGAAAGAAAAGAGAGTGGGAGGGTGCATGCTTCTTTGAGAGAGAGAGACAGAGACAGAGAAGAGAGAGAGAGAGAGAGAGAGAGTGTGTGTGTGTTGTGTGTGTGTGTGTGTGTGTGTGTGTGTGTGTGTGTGTGAGCGTGCGCGCACACGTACGCATGCGTGTGTGCATGTGTATGTACAGGGGAAAAGGATGGAAGAGGGAAGTGAATTTCCAAATCTTGGATGTGCATACATGTGTGTTCCACTTCATTTATACACAGGCACAGAATACACATCTGCTCAACTTCCTGCCTAGTGTTTCAAATCTAAACATGCTTGACGACAGCAGAACACAGGTCTCTGCCATATACGATGACACTGACTGACACTTCCAGCACACCACCCTCACCCTTCTCCAATCCACACCACTCATTCTCCCTACAACAGGCTCCACCCAAGGAAAACTTCTGAAGGAGGAAAATGCCCCGTGCTGGAAAAGCCGCACCATTGACAATTCATAACCACTGCCAAAGAATTCAGTCACACCCAACGAAGTATTTTAGAACCAGAATTTTCCTAGTTTACCCCATTCACACAGCAAGACGGTACTGACGACACTAAAAACCATGTGATGCTTCATGACTTCTGATAATGATGCCGGTCTACAACAACATTAACAATCTCCTGATACTTCATGACTTCTGATATTGTGAAAATGATGCGTGTCTACAATATTGACCATTTACAATTCCCTGATACTTCAATCTGATAATGATGCCGATGCTGATCTACCACATGGACCATCAACAATCTCCTGATACTTCATGACTTCTGATAACAAAGCCGATCTACAACATGGACTATTAACAATCTCCCGATACTTCAATCTGATAATGATGCTGATGCAGATCTACAACATGGACCATCAACAATCTCCCGATATTTCAATCTGCTAATGATGCTGACATACGACATAGATCATTAACAATCTCCCGATACTTCAATCTGATAATGATGTTGATATACAACATGGATCATTAACAATCTCCCGATACTTCAATTTGATAATGATGCTGATATACAACATGGATCATTAACAATCTCCCGATACTTCAATCTGATAATGATGCTGATATACTACATGGACCATTAACAATCTCCCGATACTTCAATCTGATAATGATGCTGATATACTACATGGATCATTAACAATCTCCCGATACTTCAATCTGATAATGATGCTGATATACTACATGGACCATTAACAATCTCCCGATACTTTCAATCTGATAATGATGCTGATATACTACATGGACCATTAACAATCTCCCGATATTTCAATCTGATAATGATGCTGATATACTACATGGATCATTAACAATCTCCCGATACTTCAATCTGCTAATGATGCTGATCTACAACATGGATCATTAACAATTTCCTGATACTTCATGACTTCTGATGATAATACTGGTCTATAACACAGAGAGATAGACCGTAACAATCTACCATTACTTCATGACTTCCAGTCTACAATATGGAGTGTCAACAAACCACTGATACTTCATGACTTCTGATGATAATACTGATCTACAACATGGACCGTTAACAATCTCCCGATACTTCATGACATGTTATAATGATGCTGGTCTACAACATGGACCATCAATTATCTCCCAATACTTCATGACTTCTGATAATGATGCTGTCTACAACACAGAGAGATAGGCCATAACAATATACCAATTCTTCATGACTTCTAGTCTACAATATGAAGTGTCAACAAACAACTGATACTTCATGACTTCTGATAATGATACTGGCCTACAACATCAATGATCAATAAATAACACATAAATTTTAAACTTCTGATAATGATGCCAGTCTCCAACATCGACCATCAACAAACTACCAATACTTCATGACATCTGACAATGCTGTTGGTTTACAAGATGGACCATCAACAAATGATCGATACTTTCTGAGAGCGAATAAAGATGCCTGTCCAAAATGGGGGCCATCAACAAACACAGAGATGTGAAAATGATGCCTGTCTAAAACACAGACCATTGACAAATTGCAATTACTGCACAAGCCATGACTGCCTCGCATGTCAGCTGACACGGCTTCTAAATCTCCAGTCAGTCTAAAAAATGGACCACTCAACAACCACAGACACTTCATGAGATCTGCAAACGATGTCCGTCTAAAGCAAGGACTATTAACAAATTGCAATTAGAGCACAAGATTCTGAGGCACCCGTCCTATCAACACGGGGCAGTGACAAAGTCCACAGACGGGAAGTGAAGTCGACTGGAAACTGCAGCCAAGCTCACCAAGTGGAGCCCAGACTGTGTAGCTGGAGTATGGCATGCACCAGGTCATTATGTCCAGTCCCATGCACCCCATGAAATGCCCTCCACCAACAGGGTGAGCTCAGCTGCCACAACAAAAATCAACTGGTCCTCAACCCCGACCGCTTCAGGTGATCTCTCCACTTAAAAATAAACACTTGAGGACCCCGACGGCTTCGGGTGATCTCTCCACTTAAAAATAAATACTTGAGGACCCCGACGGCTTCGGGTGATCTCTCCACTTAAAAATAAACACTTGAGGACCCCGACGGCTTCAGGTGATCTCTCCACTTAAAAATAAACACTTGACACCTATCAGTTGAAGCCCCCCCTCACACCCCCACCCCCATCCCCCCTTCTGTCTTACTTACATAACCTTTTTGTGTGCAAGAGATCCATCAGGTATTTTGACAGTCAGAAAGCGGCTGGTGTAAATACAGTCCAAACCTAGCACTGTTAGCATTACTGACCAAACCAGTTTACCAGCAGGTCAGCTGCAGCACAACAGCAAACACAGCGAGGCAAAACAACAGAAATAAACCCACCTCTCTTCTTCTCTTCGCTTTTCCCCTTTATTCTTTTTTAACTCTGCTGTACTGACCTAGGAATCTTACAGTGAACCAACCTGACGTTTAAATTCTGGTGACATGGTGTGTATCCATGATACTGCCAAGTACTTTCTCCAGATATAATCATGACAAAGTGATCCCTTTGCTAATATGACCCCTTTCATTTGAATGCCAAGTGTCACTCCACTTTTTTTCCTTGTTTTTTTTTTTGGTCGTTTTCTTTTTTTTTCTCTCTCTCTCTCCACAGGAATGGGACAAACTGTCTGCCCATTGTGAGAATGGAAATCAGCTCCACAGCTTTCCTGGCAACCACTGAAACCACTTGGCCAGTGCTCCACATGTACATTGCTCCCTACACACATCTCTTTACACTGACAACTACAACTACTTTACCAGGACTACCCACCCCCCCCCCCCTCCCCCAGCACACAACTTCATATCATACCAAGCTAACCACTTACCACCAGTTCTCACAAACGATGATGTCCCATTGAACCTCAGAGGCAGACACTGAGAAGTGAGCATCCGTTTTCAGGGGTATGGAAAAAAAAAAAAAAAAGGAGGGGGAGGGGGGTGCAAACCACACAGTCCACAGCTAGTGAAGGTAAACACCTGGGAGGACACAACACCACCCCAAAACAGGCCCTCACAGTCCTCCAGTGGTTGACCTGTTCCAGTATATTGGGGTTCACGGGGAAGAACAATCGATCCAGACTTCACGCTTGGTAGTCCCTGTCACCACCCACAACCCTGTTTGTGTGTCTCTCTCTACTAAGTGCCCCACCTATGTAAGCCCTAGTCTGGGCACACAGGTGGGCCCCGCTCGCTGGAAGAAGGAAAAACTGAGTGAGGACGGAAATTTTTTTTTAAAAAAAAAAAAAAAAACCGGCAATCACCTGTTGTTACTGGGCTTTAGTCCTGGCTGAGCTGATCAATTGTTCTCTCTACCTACCCCTCTCAATAACATGGGGCCAGCCCTTTATGAGGTCTTGTGTCACTTCACTCCACTCAGCCATTCAGTGTGGCCAGGTAGAAAGAAACTCTCCATATCTAAGTAATGGTATGAGCTTGGCCTCCACGGCTCCCCTCCACTGACCCGCCAGCTCATTCCCACAGGCGCCTGACGGTGTGGACAAACTTCATTCCTCCAATCATCCTTTTCAAAGCATTTACTACCATTTCTGACTGATGAACCATGTCTCCAGGCCCACAATTGTGACCCACACAAGTCCATGTTCTCTTTTGTACAATCTATTCAAGGAAAAAAAAACACCCCAAACTATCAAAAGTCTTCATTGAAAAAAATTGTAATTTACACACACACACACACACACACACACACACACACACACCCTGATGCAGTTGAACCACTCTAGGTCAATTTCCGGAAATGCTTTACAGATCAGTCTTTTAAGTGACAGAAACTGAGACTCTACTGAGTGCTAACTTTAGTACAGACAATGTCAAAAATGTTCCAAAGAAAACAACAACAAAGCACAAGTCTTTAAAAGAAGGGAGTTTTCATTAAGACAAAGAACAAACAAAACAAAACAAAAACAACAAAACAATGGGAGGTGGAGGAGAAGAGAGAAAGAGCAAACAAAGAACAATGTACAGCAGCAGCAAGCTGGTGAATACAACAGAACCCTCTTGGTATTACCTACCACTATCTCCAAAACAACAAACAATCCACATGACGATCACTGTGAAACACTGTGTCAGTTTACTTCCATAGGAATCCCCCGAAACGTTTTGCTTTAAGCTGCAAAACAAAACACTACATGCTAGGACCTGTGGCTGCTGGTGAAGGGAGCTACAAACCAGCAAAACAGGGAGGCAAACACTGGCTGGTACACCTACACAGACACAGGTAGTCTGACAAGTACTTCACTGCTGGTGTGTGTGTGTGTGTGTGTGTGTGTGTGTGTGTGATCCGGATATGGCTGACCTAACTGAGAGACAAGCTTAAACAACACTCACAAGACACACACACACACACACACACACACACACACACACTGACTGACTGACTGAAACCATTTACTGTCAGATTAACATAGTGTTGTACAGACACACACACACACACACACACACACACACACACACACACACACACACACACACACACGTAACAGTCAATTCCAGAAACAAGTTTTTTCTTCACGATCTGTAAAACGCAGAAAATATTTGAACACTTAACTAAGTGTTCGGGGCCACTTTTCATGAAAATAATCTCTCTCTAATTTTCACATCTATTTTGCTTTTAATATACTTCAGCTTTACATGGTGAACAGAGAATGTTTGATGAGAGAATTATTTTTTCTGATCAATCACATTGTAAGAACTTCTTTCCCCCTCCTCCCTCCCCTTCCACTTTTTCTGGCTATTTAGTGAATATAAGCTATAATGATTTTGTGCAACAAACACAAAACGAATAAAAAGATATTCGTTGTCATGCAAGACAATCACACATTTGCAGAAGAGAGCAAATGCTAAGAAAATGTGCACTAAACAAGAACTTCAGTGATGCAAGGTGGAACCTGCTAATATGGTGGATCAAAAACAAGATAAAAATATCAACATGTAAAATATACTGTCACAAATTCTGTCACAGAACACACTGCAAAAAGTAATACAATGCAAACTGAAAAGAGATACTAAATGCAGATTGTACAAAGGTAACATCCATAACAGACACATCTCTTTAAACTTCCAAAAACTGACTTGACTGAAACGAGGCTGGGGTCTAGTGCAGACCAACTAAAACCATCGTCCAGCCTATCCCAGCCAACCTTACAGCAACATTCTTTATCAGTTTCTTCAGTTCTAACATAGTCTGCATGGTGTCAAATCATTAGGGTTCACATTTCTTTACAGAAGACAAAAATCTATAGCTCAGCCGGATTGGTCAAAGCAGGCCAACCAAAATGAAGCTTACAAACACCAGCCACACGAAGCCACTGTATCTGAACTGCTGTCCCTTCTCACTCTTAAATGGCTGCTGTAGATCTGCATCCAAAGAAGAAGGATGTTTTTCAGTGTGTGTGTGTGTGTGTGTGTGTGTGTGTGTGTGTGTGTGTGTATGCATGTGCATGCATGCGTGTGTGCATGCATGCGCACATGCATGCATGTGTGCATGCATGCATCTGTCTGTGTCTGTGTGTGCCTGTGTGCGTCTGTGTTCAAATGAAAAACATTTCCAGAGCTTCTTTCCAGTTCCTTTAACTTTGCTGGAAGTGGTGTGGAGAAGTGGGTCTGGGGAGAAGTGGGGGGGGGGGGGGGATGATCAAAGGGGAAGCAGGTACCTCTAATGTAGAGCAGTAGAGTGGGTGGAGCATGCAGTGCACTGCCATTCCTAGGAAAAACAAACTTGGCGGTGGGATTGGGGATGGATGGGGAGTGCATGAGAGAGAGAGAGAGAGAGAGGAGAGAGAGAGAGAAGAGAGAGCGAGAGAGAGAGAGAGAGAGAGAGACAGAGAACAGGTAGGGAACGAAAAAGAAGGAGGGGGAAGAGAGAGAGAGAGAGAGAGAGAGAGAGAGAGAGAGAGAGAGAGAGAGAGAGGAGAGAGAGAGACTGACAGACAGAGAACAGGTAGGGAACGAAAAAGGAAGGGGGGAAGAGAGAGAGAGAGAGAGAGAGAGAGAGGAGAGAGAGAGAGAGAGAGAGAGAGAGAGAGAGAGACTGACAGACAGAGAACAGGTAGGGAACGAAAAAGGAAGGGGGGAAGAGAGAGAGAGAGAGAGAGAGAGAGAGAGAGAGAGAGAGAGAGAGAGAGAGAGAGACTGACAGAGAACAGGTAGGGAACGAAAAAGGAAGGGGGGAAGAGAGAGAGAGAGAGAGAGAGAGAGAGAGAGAGAGAGAGAGAGACTGACAGACAGAGAACAGGTAAGGAACGAAAAAGGAAGGGGGGAGGGGGGGGGGGGGGGAAGAGAGAGAGAGAGAGAGAGAGAGAGAGGTGAGAAACAGACTGACAGACAGAGAACAGGTAGGGAATGAAAAAGAGAGAGAGAGAGAGAGAGAGAGAGAGAGAGAGAGAGTGAGACAGACAGACAGACAGACAGACAGACAGAGATAGAGAGAGGAGGACTCATGTATCATTTTTGATAATTCGTTTTTTGAATCGATGTTATCTGAACTCTCGGACCAGACCACCCGTTGTTAAATTCAAAGATGAACAGGTGAGCTGAAAAACTCTAACGCTGATGTGTAACAGCTACAGTTCAAACCCTGAACTTCAAGTCTGACAGCCCATATGAAACCTCTCACTCACACCATTACAACCTCCCCTCCCCCCACTCCCTCTCCTCATCCCACCATCTTCAACCCACCCCCACCCCACAGGCCGATAGAAATGTTTACCTCCTGGTGGCCCTGACCTGGTTGCCCAAAACAAAACTGCTTTCATCAGGGCTATGAAAATTCTCCCCCACTGTCTCCTCCCACTGGTCTGTACCTCTCTGGCCTGCAAGCATGAGGGTAGCCATCCTACCTTCAACCACCCACTCCCTTTCCCCTATAGCACCTCCTCATGATTCTCATCTATCAACCCTGCCACCAACTGCCAAAGTTTATCTTTCCATCAAAGTCCTCCACCCCCTTTCACTTATTAATGTATCCTCCTCTCATCAGGCAACCTGCATCTACACCTACTTCCTCTCATCGGATCCTCCTCCTCCTCCCCCTCCCAAATCAACCCTCCCCCAACCCACTTTTCTCCCCCATTCCTGTCCCCCACTTTCCACCCCCCCCCCCCTCCCTCCCCCTACCACCCTCCTCTTACTTGTTTCTATCCTCTGTGAGGTAAGGTAAGGTAAGGTAATGTTGCTTATAGCCCAGCCGACTGCAAAGGGCCATATCAGGGCTGTCACCACGCTGAAGTCAACTCACAAGTCATTCATTCACATAACCCTTTAAAATACAACTTCTAAAATCACACCCGAAATGTTGTTAAAAATCTTTCCACTGTAAAATCTCAGGTCAGAAAAATGTTAATCTCTTGCAAAATTTCAAAGATCACATCAGGTGGAACATCTCTGAGCAAGGTTTTCATGCAATCTGCTATGTAAAATGTCTATGTCTCACATCATGCAAGTCCCAATACTCTAAAAGAATGTGAAGACAGAACACAAAGAAGAGAAGACAGAAGAAGGGAAGCAGGAAGTGGAAGCAGAAGCGATGGGGACAAGGCCCCAAAATTCTGTGAATTGCAGTGTCCACTTCCCAAAGCCAGCAAGAGTGATGTGACTTGAAGCAAGAGACAAGATTCAAAGCAGTTCTGAGGAATGCCTGAAGGAAATCCAGGAACAATAACCAAAAAGGACAGACATGGCACATGCATGCACACACATCAATCATGTCTGGCACACACTCTCATTTTGCTGACAGCCTCACCAAGTCTAGAACTGTCTTCAACGAAATCCACAGCTCTCATTCCTCACACTCCAACACACAGGAAAGGTTCCAAGCCATGCTAATACCTGCTTCCCCCAAAAACATACCTTAAAAACCTTTCGTTCTGCAATCCAAGTATGGAACACACTCACCCCATGAGCCAGCGGAGTTCAAAATAATCCACTGCCAATGCCAGGGGGAAAAACAATTCCCAGGGTTAGTGGTGAGCTGTGTGTGTGTTGTGTAAAGTGTGAGAGTGGGAGTGTGGGAGGAGGGGAAGGAAATGAGAGCTTGGATTGTGCACACAGTGTACAATATTGATCCCTCTACCGACAGCTTGCAGAACCTCCATGCAGGCACGCATGCACACACGCGCACACACACACACACACACACACACACACAGTGACACACAAACACACACACTCAGCTTGCAGAACCTCCATGCAGGCACACACACACACGCACACACACCACACACACACACACACACTGAGGCCGACACCTGCCCACTGACTGAACCCAGCCTGCATGTTCAAACAGTGGAGTGTGGCCAGAAAGACCTCCCTTTCCCTGTGGCCTGACTCTTGTTACCATGCCAATGCCATAATGTCCTCTAGATGAACAGGACTGAGCTACTGTTATCCAATACTGCTCATTTCAAACCTACTTCCTGTCACTTTTTTTTTTTTCCATGAAAAGTCACATTCATCAGAGTTGAGCAAATACATACCATAAAACGAAAATTTTCCTCTCATTAACAGCAACTGTCTTAAGGAAAGAAATGAATCTCTGATGTCCCTTTTGTTTAGTGTTGCTGTTTTCTTACTGGCGATCACTATTTCCATAAACACATTATAAAGTAAACCTTTTGACACTGGCAACTTCACATACTGCTCCTAGTCTCAGCGGGACCTATAGTAATGGAGCAAAAAGCTGGGACAGAGCAATTCGCCATCTTGCTTTATCTTTGGATGGTAATTTCAGGGGTCATTCTAGCATGCCCGTTCCTGCCAATGTCAGCGAATTCATTCCCATACCTGTCCTCCTACACTGTTGTTCATTCATGATCAACTCCTCTCTCTACCATGTCCCTGTTTGGTTTACTCTCATGTCCAGACATGCACATGCAAGCACACACACACACACACACACACACACACACACACACACACACACACACACAAACATACGTGCATGCACACCCACCCCTACACACACATCCGTACTCACACGCGCACGCACACACACACACACACGCACGCGCGCACACACACACACACACACACACACACACACACACACACACACACACACACACACACACATATGCATACACACACACAGAAAGGAAAGAAAAGAAAAGTAGAGACCCATACAGAAAATGAGAGACAGAAATAGGAAAAAAGAGAAATGCAGAAAAAGAGACAGAGAGGCGGTGAACAGCTAGAAAGAGACAATGGGGAGAGTGAGAGAGAGAGAGCCAGATGCATACAAAGAGAGAATGTAAGACATGGACAAAGTTGGCAGGGGAGGGAGAGAAGGAAGAGAGAGAGAGAGAGGGAAAGAGACAAACAGTGAGAGAGAGAGAGGGGAAGGGGGGGGGGAGAGAAAAAGAGAGAGAGAAAGAGAAACTGTGAGAGATACATAGAGTGGAAAAAAAAAAAAAAACTACGAATGAGACAAGCAAGCAGGCAAACTGACAGACTGACAGAGATTGCAGCTGTAATCTTTACACACGTCAAAACCCTCTAATAAGCTGACCTGGCTGTATCCCTCAGCCCTCCCCTCTAGTAGTGTGTCAGTTTCTTGTTGTTGTTTTTTTCCTATTTTAATCTGGCAAAGTAAAGGCCCAGTTAGTTGTTATCAGCAGAAGTAAAAGACATGTCACTTTTAATGATGATGATTCACTGTTTGATGCCTGTGGATGTTGTCACCGTTGGCCCACAGCCATGTGTAACTGTAACAGCCATTTATAACTGGTTTGGTCTTGCCACACAAACGCCTGACATGACCCTAGCAGTCACTGAGATGCGATAAGACTTGTCCCCCCCCCCCCCCACTACCACTACTTTTCCTTCTCTCTCTCTCTCTCTCTCTCTCTCTCTTCCTTCTCTCTCTCTCTTGTTCTCTTTACAAATCTTCTGAGTGTCTATGTGCATATGTATGTGTGCATATGTGTGTGTCTGTAAGAGGGTGTAAATGCATGCATGTATAGGAGTGATGACTGTGTGCATGCAAGTGTCTGCGTGCAATATGCATACCAATACTTGCATGCAAACGATCATGTGCACTCATGCGGGCTCATATGCGCACACACACCTGCATTTGGAAGTGCAAGGGCAAACAGAGAAAAGTTCCCTTCATATGTACTTGAATGAATGTGTCCCTGTACAAAGTATGTGCACGCATCCTACCCAGGTTAATCCATACGCTGAAGCAAGCCAGAGCAAAGCCTAGAGGTATTCCAGGTAACAAACAGGTTGTCTCCAAGTGTGTTCAGAATGGCATCACCATTCATCTGTTCATCGGCTGGCTGGCTTGTCCGCTTGCTAGCCTGTCTGCATGCTTATTAGTCTATTAATCCCCTTCCTTTGATAAGCATTCATTTCATATCAATGTATACCAATGAGCTACCTGCCTACAACCACACATGCATGCAGGCATGTGCAGGCCTTTGTTTGAAGGTGCTTCTTGCCAGCGGTTTGACATTTCGAATTTTCTGTCAGAAAGTTCTCTCACACTGGATCAGAACAGACTTAATACCTGGCCTGTTTCATTTATCTCTGTTGCCGAGTCCTGTCTGTATGTGTATGGCTGTTGTACTGATGCCCATACAGGACTGGGGCATATGATGGTCTGTTGTCTTTTTCTTTTTGTCAAGTAACTGATTGATTAACCAATGAACTATTAACAACCTTAACTAATAAACTAGTATCAGCCCTGATATGGCCCTTACAGTTGGCTGAGCGATAAACAACATGAATTTTTTTTTTTTTTTTTTTTTCATATTATCTTCCACACTCGTTTTCACACTGTACAGGGTGGAGAGTTTGCACAGCATGTAAGTTGCCACTGCACTGCATGTAAGTTGCCACTCTGTTGAAAAAAAAAAGTTCTCTGTTAATATCGTTACTACACTGAAATCCACCACAGGATTCTGCAGCAGTGCACAGTGTCTTCTCTGGTGGGTTGCCTCATGACACCTGACACTGACAGCTCCCTTATGACAGACAGTCAGCACTGAGGTGACACTGACAGCTCCCTTATGACAGTCAGTCAGCACCGAAGATGTGACAGAAAGAGCACTGCTGTGGCTGTGAAAGGGGGCAGGCTGAAATTAATGGCATCAGGAAAAAAAAAAATTAGCAAAGCAAAATCAAACCAAACCCAAACCAAACCAAGTCCCCACTTGACACGTTTGTGAAATCCCTCTACTACAGCCTCCAAGAAGGAGGAGGGAGGTGCACTACAGGTACAGAGAGAGAAACATTTTGCAGACAAACAAGTTTGGATGCCGCTTTTGATGGAAAGTCAATCAATCAAACATACAGAGAGTGAAAAAAATGTGGAAAAACAAAGTTTCAAGGCAGTTTTTTGTTTGGAAACTCTACACTGGAATGTTTTACTGTCTTTATTTAGAATTACTGTTTCAGTATCAAACTATTTCCTTCACTTCCCCCTCCCCTGTCCCCTCCCTCTCTCCCCCCTCATCCCCCCTCCCTTCCACTGCTGCCTTTCTGTTTCACATGGAGAATGCTAAGAATTCCTTGCTATTCACACTTAGCAGATCAATGAGTGAACACTGCCACTAAAACCAGGATCTATCAATATATAGTGAACATCTTGAGCTTGATTTCCATTTTTTCTATTACAAAAAAACAGAAATTAAAAAAAATATGTGCATGTGTGTGTGTGTGGAAGGAGGGATGGTTTGAAGGGGGGGGGGGGGGGGGGAGGAGGGCTGCTATGACCCCCTGCTGTTCAATACATGTAAATGCGTGTACTATCAAAGATAATCACACTCATAACAATTGGAGGGTGGAGGAGAAAGGAGCAGAGGTTTACAGATGTTCAAATAACCTTTCATCCTTTTATTTATGATTCTATACATTTTTGTCCATTATTGTGTCAGGTGAGTGAGCGTCAACAAAAACAATCAACAATGCATTAAAAGCTGCATGACAAGTGATTTACAGATGGCAATATAAGGGAGCACAGAAAAGCACGGAGTGGTTAAAAGCTCCAAGCTAAACCCACCTTCACCGATCATTCTCCAGACTGCGCAGTCTATTACCAAACTGTTCACAGAAATCACATAGTTGTCATCCAATATGACAAACACGAAGCTCTCACAAACACATGCTAAAGTGTCCTCACGCTCTCATTCACAGCAAGCACTGACGAACTGGGCAACCCGTTAACGCCAGCGTGAAGACATGAGGCGATTGCTGATCTGTCCAAGACCATTCAGCCAATGCTTGGCATGTCCACCCCAAATAAACTCTCTATGCTCCTTCTCCCTCTCTCTCTCTCTCGTGAACCCTCTTCAGCACACACACACAACTGGGTACAGGCCCTCACATCTCTGACGGATGGGTGGAGTCCTCACTACAGGTAGTCAAGACATCTGAGGGGCACAAGCAACTGGAACAGCCTGCCGTTTTTTTTTTTTTACAGGGATGCACTCTGAGGCTTGCCCGCCACTTTTCAACCTGTAACTGGCAAAGAAACTTCTAATTATGGTTTTGCTAAAGGGAGGCACACACAATGTGCTGCCTGAGGAATTGACATGCTGCATCAAAAAGGCTCTGTTTTGTACGGGTAGGGCTCTTTGTCTGTGCTGGCACGTTTTTCAGAGGCAATATAAAATGTGCATTGTTACACGGATACTATTTGATACATTAAACATTCGACCAAGGATGTTTTAGGCCATCTGACAATCACTGGATGTATTCTGTCCACCACAATGTGTCAGTGTGTTTTTTGTAATTTGAATGTGTAACTCTGTGTGTGTGTGTGTGTGTGTGTGTGTGTGTGTGTTTGTGTGTGTGTGTGTGTGTGAGTGTGTGTGTGTGAGTGTGTCTGTGTCTGTGTATGTCTGTGTGTGTGTGTGCATGCACATATTTGCTTACATGTGTGAGTGCACGCTTGTGTGCGTGTGTGTGTGTGTGCCCATATACATCAATGAAAGTTTCATTTGCACACAACTGCATGAAGTAACCAATACAAAGAGGTCCCTCTCCTTACCACCCAGAGCCTTTCAGGTGTGGTATTATCTCACTGTAGCCTTTGCCTGTGTCACTTTGCTGGGGTCAGAATGGATTACTCATGACTCAGACATGTCTCCCCGCCACAACAGGGCTAACTGGCTTAGCCAGGGGCCAAGCGGAACCCCAACAAATACACAGCAGGTGCCACACCACTATCCCAAGGAGCCACAAGGCCCTCAGATCACGTTCTCTCCATCCTTCTCTCCTCTCCTGTTGCTTGTCGGTCCAGTCACAAAGTAGACTATCAATCTCTCCCTCCCATCTGGGCCTCAGGCCATTCATGTTTTGCCTGGGTGGCCAAATTCAAATCCTGCGTGGATAGCGGACACTTTTTCTCCTTTCCCAGTGATTAAGTATGTGAGACACTTAACATGAATCTGACAAACCCTCACATCAATCCTTTGCACTCTTTTCTAACACTGGTTGACCGCTTACGATTGGAGAAAGCTCTGGTACTCAACTGTAAAATGTTCATTGTGAAACACACACACACACAGAGGAAAGAAAGGAAATGAATACGACTTTGAGAGAGAGAGAGAGAGAGAGAGGAGAGAGGAGAGAGAGAGCACTACTAAGGAACCATGGAAAAAGGCTTTTATAAATGTTCGACAGTCACATGCTACATCTTATGCTAGATCATCATCATCATTCATCATCATCACAGTCATATACTACACAGTGGCAATCTTGAAAAGACAGCACATACATACATGCAAGCAAGCAGACAGCCTGACGCATGCACACGTGCATGCGCATGCGCGCTCACACACACACATTCACACACACACACACACAGAGGCATGCACTCACTCAGAAGTGTGCACACACACACACACACATACACACACACACACACACACACATGCACATACACACACACACACACAAATACACACACACACATCCACATGTATGCACGCAAAAATGCACATGCACACGCACACGTGCACACACACACACATCAACTAAATAAAAACACACAAGACTGTAGACGAGATGTCAAAGCAAAAATCTGTTTTTGTTAAGAATGGCAATTTTAACAATTCTTCCAAACTATTAACTTTGACCAAGTGTGATTGGGGGAAGATAGCAGACAGAGACAGAGGTGGAAGGGAAGGGGATGGGAACAGGGAGAGGCAGACACATTGGGGGAGGGGGGACACACACACACTGAGAGAGAGAGAGAGAGAGAGAGAGAGAGAGAGAGAGACAGAGACAGAGAGAGAATCAAAGAGAAAATCTGTGCTGCAGTCTGAATCAACTTTATCAACAGGTGTTTGTTCAAATATGCTAGACAAACCTGAGCTCACAAAGGAAAAGCAAGTGAAAGGAAACAAACACCTTTGGGAAGAAAAAAAAAAAGAAGAAGAAAGAAAATGAGGTGTGTGTGTGTTGTGTGTGTGTGTGTGTGTGTGTGTGTGTGTGTGTGTGTGTGTGTGTTGGCAAACAATTTTGCCCACAATTTTGTAATTTTTCAAAAAATAGAAGTGAAGACACTGTACACAAACTGTGAAAATGAGAATTCAGAATGCATACCATGCAAATGCTTGCATGCAAATGACACGCTTCTCTGTGTATCTTCATATCAATAGTTTCTGTTGCTTTGCATGCAAATGCCTATGAAAGTATACCTGCACAATTTACATATATTCTGGACATTCAAAGGTCAACTATCACTCTGTAAATAAACATGGTTTGGAGCAATCCAGCCAGCCATCTGTTGCTATTACCTGTGCTTTCTCTCCAGCACTTCAAAGAAATGAACTGTACAATGTTTTCTTAAAACCCAGCTAAACTAATGAAATCCAGATTCTAACTGGCCATAACATCAAAACTGCTTGGGCATCCCTATGTAAAAACTGAATTAATATAAAAAGCAGATATGATACCGCTCTCTGTTGTATGCAACATTTCTTATTCTCCCCGAGTTTTACTGATGCCTTTGTCAGCTTCGATTCAATAATTTCATTAATTTCAATCATTTTAATACTGCTTAAATATGTCACAAAATTTCCAGAAAATCAACGTGTCCAACTAGTTTTAACGTTACACCACCAGTTTTGATCATGCAAAGTTCGTGTCATCAGTGAATGAAAACCCTGCATGACCTATGACCTACACGGTGGGCTGTTTAGAGCAGTGAAACACCAGCTCAGGCATGGAGTAATAGCTCACTCATGATGAAGACCTGCCTGTCCCCTCCAGCAAAAAGTCGACGCATACACAGAGGCCACAGCCATCACCACCCTCTCCCTTCCAACCCCTCCACTGGGACATGTCCTCACATGATCCATGGGAATGACATGAAATCCCCTGGCATGGATTAATCCCTTTTCTCATGCTTTATCCATGCTATCTTCAAAAATACATACACTTCAGAGCCACTGACTATTACATCACACAAGTCATTTTCCTACTCTTCATGTTTTTCCTTTAGAATAAGTCTACTGATTACATGCATACTCAAAGGCTGTGTTCTCTTTCTCACACTCTATTCTGTTCTTTTAGGTGTTGCATACTCAAACCAAAAAAGGCTGTGTTCTCTTTCTCACACTCTATTCTGTTCTTTTAGGTGTTCTCTGTATTCAAGCTTTCATACCTCGCTGAGCATGTGTTCATCACATGTCACGGTCACACTCTGTCTTTGATTCTTCACACAGACTAAATTAACTGTATCCACCATTACCACTACCCTCATCTCCAAGCATGTGGTCTGCATGCTCTACAGATAGAACTATAAAGGTGGTGATGGTCAAGTCAGGGAGGTGTATAAACAAAATAAATCGAGGTCTGCCGTCTCCCTCTGCCATGCTGTACATAAGGATACAGAAAAATACTGCATCAGACAGCTCCCTCTGCCATGCAGAATATAAGGATGACAGAAAAACACTGTATCAGACTGGCAACAATTCAGATGGCTAAAGTCTCATCTTTGGGAGACAAGTTTCACAACAGAGAGATTAGCCCTCCATTTCAGACCTCAAGACTGGGACAGAGGCTAGAGAGAAAACTGCTTTCCAGAGAGTAACATGCTCAAACACACACCACACACGCACACACACACACACACACACACACACACACACACACACACTACAACAGGGTCCCACTAACATTATATTTTGTTAAGTATTTTAATATTTAGAGAAGTAGCATTGCCTGAAGGAATTTTTTAACAAAACATTTAAAACAGACCTCTGTGCTGTATTGGGTTAACAGCAGCTGTATTGCAGAAGGATATGTGGTACAGAGGTTCCACTAGACCGGCATATGCTGTTTTTTGCTGGTTAATTTTTCCTCTACATCAGTACTATATACCGGCTTGCAGACGTGTGCATCTTGCGTTGCTTTGTCTCTCCAGCAAGTCCATAACAAGAAAGAATGATGCCCTTTAGAGCTGTCCTGTTTTGCCCCTTTCTACTGCTAAAAAAAATAGTGAATGGCTCCCTCGAAATAAACAAAGCTGTTAGAACTGCCACACTATTTCTCTAACATCTCGCCCTTCCACTTTACTTATGCTCTACACAAGCCTACGTATGTGTCCTGTGAGTGACTCCTTCCTGTTAATCACGTGTACTCTGGCTGGAAATGTGTAAAAGATCCTGTGAAGTTTTTCTACCCAAATTTTGCATTCTTTCTGGTTTAAATTGTATATATGTCTATTTTCGTCTAATCTAGAACATAACTTACTTGTTGAGTCTACCCCACGGAGAAACAGCTTTTCAAATCACAAATTGCAGTAACCTCTATCTACATGATGCTGCCTTTCATAAATTTTTCAACCCCCAAACAGCATACACCCAATGTACACAACGAGAGTATACTAACAGCCGATTCTCATTCTCTCATTTGTGTAAACTTGAGAATGCGCACACACACACACACAAACACATGCACACATGTGAACACACACACACACACACACACACACACGCACACACACATGCGCACACACACACACACATTTTATGACATGAAAGATGGATGCATTATTGGGGCCTAAAAGCATAACACTGGTAGGCCACACAGGCAACAAATGGCTCCCCATGCCATCACAGTTCCGCGTCCATATCAATGCAGTTTTAAGGCAAAGCGTTCGTTTAATGTTTGACAGACACGCCTTCATTCATCAAAGCGAAGCATACGGAATCAAGATTCCTCAGAGGACCACAATTATCACCATCTCTGCATATTCCCTAGACGATGTTCAGTTGCCAAAGGCATCCTTTCACAACCATGTTGTAAAGTCAGTGTATTGCCCCCGCGATGACAAACACATGACCTCTCTTCTCAGGGTCAATTCCCAATGATATGTTTGTTCAGATATACATCAATGTCAAGGCAGATTGTGAGCAGTTGATGAAGCAGACAGGAAGCAATCCCCAGGGTAGAAAAGCCGGATATAGCAATCCTGGGCCAAAGGTGACCTTTGGTTTTCCGCCATGGACTATCACTTGTTGGAGCTGGTCGATTGAAATCTGTTTAAAAGTCTGCTAATGGTGCTCTGGGCCATGTTAAAATCCCTATCAACTTTTTCTTGACTGACTAGCTCGAAGATGACCAACAGTGCTGGCCCTCTGCTCTGGAATACGGAGTCATATTTTCACATCACTATTGCTACAGTGTCTTTGTACCTATATAATCAGATTTTACAGCCAAACACAGGAGTAAGCATGACACACTGAAAGAAGTTTGGTAACGGCAACCATGCAGCATGGCTTTAACTAGCTAAATGCCCTAACGCAAAGTCAGCCAGTGAAGGCATCTTGTACATGTTCAGCCTCTTACTTGTGAACCTTGAAGTGATCACCAAGGAAGGGCTACAGAGAACTGTGCTGTATTCTTACAAACATCTGATGTTGCAACTAGTTTGTTATTCAACCCTTTGAAAATGTATGCATTTTTGTCCTTTGGGGCCTAAATCTTAAAATGAAACCACATGTTTACACTTTGAAAGATCCCTCATTATCTGTATACAATTACTGTTCACCCTCACATTGTTCTTGTGTGGGATTGGGCAAGAAACCATACAATCTTACCAATCAACTTATCTTTCTTGTTCTCTCCATCTCCTGCCCCCTCTCCACACCTCCCACCCTTCCAAAAACATAATTATTCAACAAATTCCAACTCTCTTCCTCCTCAATGTCAGTTGTAGTCTAGTAATTCTGGCTGTTTCCAAATACCATTCACCTCACACCACACCCAAAATTATTCATATAAAGTCCAGACATAGTTTCACTTTCTGCTTTACTTTCTTTCTTCTTCTTTCATTTCTCTTTCTCTCTACTAAGGGTAGAGATTGAAGAAGAAAAATATGGAGAGAGAGAGAGAGAGAGAGAGAGAGAGAGAGAGAGAAGAAGTAGGGATAAGAGAGAGAGATATACAGTATAAAGACAGAGAAAGAGTACAGGGGTGGGGGGAGGGGGGCAGAAAGAAAAAAACAGGTACATAAAGAGAACGAATGAACACACACACACACACACACACACACACACACACACACACACACACACACACACACTCACTCACACACACACACAAAGTAAGACAGGCAGTCAGACAAACAGACAGTGACATGACAGGTGCAGTGTGACAATACTTTCCCCAATTACAATTCTCTTCCAGAGCTTACTGGTGTATTGTTTGCTGGGTGAAAAGTCTTCAGCAAATTCCTGACAGCATAACTTTCTATCTTCTTGATTTCTTTTTCAAGACTGTTTGATCGTTCGTTGGTGTGGTAGCACAGCAGTGTCAACATCTTATTGTCTTTATCTCTTATTTAAAAAAAAAAAAAGGAAAACGATCATGCTTCTGCTTTGAAGGTAAACTTCTGCTGTCTTAAAACTATGCAAAACACTTTCTGTCTCTGTCCCAAAGAACTCACCCCCTCCCCACCCCACCACTCTATTTATCTCCAAAGCCCCCTCCCCTCCCCTCCTCCTCCCCTGCAACCACCTGTTTCCCTCTACAGAACCATTTCTTTTTTGAAAACAAAACCATTTCTTCACAGAGTATGAGGCTGGGGAAATAACTCAATATTCCACCTGACCAAGAAAGATAGGTAAGGTAAGTATTTTGAAATGGAATGAACCAACAGTGAAATCTGTTATACTGTGCAATTAAATAATTCATAGTATAAAAGAAAAAATCATGTCTGCTCTTCTGAACAACGCAAATCCAAGTCTGGATTTCACAATGCGAATCCCAAGTCTGGATTTAACAATGCAAATCCATCCCAAGACTGGATTTAACCATGCAAATCCCAAGTCTGGATTTAACAATGCTAATCCCAAGTCTGGATTTAACAATACAAATGCCCAGTCTGGATTTAACCATTTAAATCCCAAGTCTGGATTTAACAATGCTAATCCCAAGTCTGGATTTAACAATGCAAATGCCCAGTCTGGATTTAACCATTCAAATCCCAAGTCTGGATTTGACAATGCAAATGCCCAGTCTGGATTTAACAATGTAAATCCCAAGTCTGGATTTAACAATGTAAATCCCAAGTCCTTCAACATACCTTTTCATTTACTTTCTCCTTTTTTTTTTCCTAAGATGAAGAAGCAACCCCTGGTTTTAAATTACAAGGAACACAAACAGTAACCTTACCTTTTTGGTTCGGTAGCTGAAACGAGTGAAGACACTGGGTTTGCGTTTCTTCTCCTCCTTGCGAAGAGCGGCTGCTTTGGTTTTTTCATCACGGTCCCCTACATTCAGGCTGCAAGGAAACACAGTGGTACTGCCAATTAACCCACCAAATGATTCAGGCTGTCAGTGAGAACAGTAGCACTGCCAATCACCCAAACAATGAATTCATTTACCAACATGCTTTCTGTATGCTTGAGCATCGGAAGGTGTGCTGGTAATGCTTCCAGAGGAATGTTACCTTTCTTCCTCTTTCCATTCTGGAACCTATGCAGGCTTCTGAATTTTGTTCTTTATTCTGTCAGCATTTTGACTTTTTTTTCTTTGGGGAAAAACAGAGAACCAGGGAAATACACTCAAACTGTAATCAAATGTATCTTTAAATAGCTGTGACCTTTCACTGGAGGCAACATGTTCATCTAATGTAATGTAACTTGAAGCACACCAGGAGTTTGTGCTGAGAGGAGAACAGGTGTGCACACAGTTGCATCACATGGTCCAGATCAGCCAACTGGCCACCCCTTCACCTTTAGGTTGAGTCGGGTCAGTGGCTTTGATGATTTGCAGATCTTAAGATCTGCAGGAGGCACTTCTATGATTGCAGGGATATCAAAATTATTGTCCAATTTCTTTTTCACTGGGACAGAGCCAAGATTTTCTATCATGTACCCTGCGATGAAGCAACATGTTAACGACTCTCACACACACAACATCTATCAAATGATTTCAGGTAATACACAAGCGTAGTATTGAGCACATTTACTGGTTTTTCGCTTCACTGTTTCAATATTCATTAACAATCTCCTTAAACAAATGACATTATAGTTTTCAAAGATCTTTCAGAAACATTCTTAAGAAGCTGTATAACTAAGCTGTATAACTAAAGAATAACAAAAAGCAATCAGGAAGGGGTGCTATTAACAGTAAATAAAAACTGTCTGTATTCAAGGCAATTCTTTTTGTTTGATAAATTTAACAAATCATCATGCACTTTGTGAAAGGTGTATGTCATTTGTGAAAGGTGTATGTCAAACCTGTCAATGCAATCAAACACAAAATGTGCAACACTTTCTTTTCTGAATACTAATGTTATTATCATGGGTTGAAAAAAAAAGGGCAACACTCTTCAATTCTATTAATGAAAAAATAAAATGTAACAAGAAAGCAAACAATGTTCGTCTTTAAAACATGAAAAATTAAAATAAACATAAAACAAACGCAAGGACACTAACAAATTATTCACATTAACAGAAGAAAGTAGCAAGTCTAAACAGAAAAGGGGAAAACACAGTAAGACAGAGAGACAGATAAAAGACAGACACACAGAAAAACATAAATGCTTACTCTTCATTCAGAAAATCTTTCCAAGAAATTTCTTTCCTCTCTCCCGTTGTGCCATCCTCCTCTACCTCTTCTATTTCATCTTGGCGTCGAAACTTGGCGCTACATACACACACACACACACACACACACACACACACACACACACACACACACACACACACACACACTGATGAAATAATTTTCTAATTTTCGTCTTTTTCCCCCTCCAAAATATGAAATTACCAGAACTAATGATGCACCTTTCTATGCCTGCTTCTGACATGCAAAGTCACTAGCTTTATATAACAATCACGCCTTGTTCCCCCAAGACCCCTTACTCTTCTTCTTTTGTTTACACATTATGAAGATGGGCAGAAAAGGGAAACTTAGCCAACTACTTAAATGTGAAGGAACGAAAAAAAAGGCAAAACTGAATGTGCACACACAAAATGCTTCTAGTTCTACGCTAGTGACTAAACAGAAAATCAAACCTGCCAAATGATATAAAACACACACACACACACACACACACACACACACACACACACACACACACACACTCCATTTTTCTAAATCATAGCCACTGAGGTTCAGGAGCAAGATATGTTTATTCTGAATATTTTTTGCTATCTAATACAATACCCTACGCTGTGCCAGATACGTTTCTTCTGAATATTTTTGCACTGTCATATAATATCCTAAGCTAGGCCAGACCGTACTACAATGGTTCATGATAAAATTGAATGCTTACACATGCGCTTCATGACAGACAATTAAGAGGACAAAGCACTGGGTATTCCTTATGAGTTATCAGTGGGCTTTGACTTTGAGAATGTGGTGCAAGAAGACCAAGGAAGATCACAAGCTGAAGCTGTGATAAGTGCAATGTATCATGGCATAGATCACACATATGTAAGTACACACACACACACACACACACACACACACACACACACACACACACACACACAACACACACTACCCAGTTCAACACTTAATCGATATGCAAGACAAACATGACAAACTTGCAACCAACTGCATTACAGCTGAAACATAGCTAAAACTTAAATAAATATGTCAATGCACACAACCAAGCACACTAATCCTCTGCAATCATCTCCGACAACCCATGCAAAGATTCAAAACAAAACCCTGCAAATGAAGGAACAAGCACATAAAAGATCAAAATTACAAGCAAGAAGATATTTTCAGCTAAATTAGAAATGAAAGAATATCGAGCATCAGAATTTGAATCATTATTTGCCAAGGAACAGCATCTCCTAACAGCATAAAGCAAACACTGTAGATTTATTCTAGATTTATACACATGAAACGAACAAGTCCTAACTAGATGATAAAATGGGAAAAAAGCAGAAAATGAATTTTCTCACTCTTTTGCTCCTCAACACACACATAACACACACCCACATATACACACATGTATAACTTCCATTCATTTTTCATGTAGCTTCAAACACCTAAGCAACAAGAACTTAATAATTTCAACTCTGTGCGTGCATGTGTGCATGCGTGTGCGCGTGCGTTTGTGTGTGAGTGCATGTACACTTGCATGTATGCATGAGTGCATACATATGTACAGGCAAGCAAGCACATGTGCATTCATGTGTACCTGTGTGTGTGTGAAAAGAAGGGTGATCTTGTAGGTATAGAAATCATAATGCCTATACTTAAGACATTTAGGTCTTAAAAATCATTACTTCAAGATAAAACACCGTTAACTCTTGAGGGGTTAAAAACTATAAAAAGTAAGAATAAAAAAAGATGATGACAATGATGAAGAAGAAAAGCACAGTGACAGAAAATGACATAGTATATAATACAGAATCACCGAATCATATCTGATACAAGTATATTAGTCAATACGTTCATACCACCAAGTATTACAGAGTACACGTTTGTCAGTAAAATAGCACTAAATGACTTCTGTAAACACTACAGGGGACATCACTAGAAGGAAACTCTGGAGAGCGCAGACCTCCCTCCACCATGGTGGAACAGATCCTGGATCGCTATTTTGATCCGGATTCTGGCTTTAATATCACGGATTCCTCCATGAGCCACTTTCCATATTTTCCACCAATTTTCTGGAAACTCTGTCAAGTAGTTTTCACATGATCCTGCTGAATGGATCTTGCACCACGCCACGATTTGATAGGTTCATTCTTAGTCTGCAGTCCGTTTTTCATTAAAAATCAGTTGTTTTTTTTTAAACTTAACTTTGCAGACAGACAGACAGACAAACCAACATACCCGGGTGAGACCATAACCTCCATGGTGAAGGTCACACAAAAGGTTAGGGAATCAATTATCAAAGAAAAAAATTACAAACCTGATTTAAGTAGCAATCAAATATTGTTTTTAAATAATGGATAAATCAATTCCTACCTGTATCAGATTGCATGCTCTACATTACTCTACACAAGCTAACGAGGAAGGGGAAGACAGCCGAACAAAGCAAGGGGATGGGGCAAGAGGGGGAGGGGAGGGGGAAAAGGGACATGGTATATACAAAGTATTGCACATCACAGCTCCACACAAAAATGAAGGCAACATCTACATTTACCCCCATGTCATCTACTTGCAGTACTAATAATGCACCCTTATCAAACTCATCTGTACCTACAGGTATGCTACATTAGGGTAAATGTGAATATTACCAAAGCAAACCATGCAAGGGAGAAAAATGTTTAGTTTAATAAACAAATGACTTTAATACTTGTATTTTACAACAGCTAGCTGGTGTCAATCTGCCTTGCTCGGAGACATTCAAATATTTCAATTCATTCTATTGCAACACCGACATTCATAGTACCAGTCAACCGACACTCACACACTCACTCACTCACTCTCACTCTCTCTCTCTCTGCACTCAAACATATTCACAACTGCATGTTATAGTGTCAATCTTGCAGACTGGTAAAGCAGAACAGAAGCACATTTGACAGTATCAGTCTCTGAAAGTGACACAATGCAGTGCCATAGACAACTCCAAGCTCAATGTAGAATCAGAAAGAAAAGCGACAACAGCAATAAACCTGCAATCCAGAAGCTGCTTTTCAACTGTGATAAATAAAGTAGCAGAACATTTTTTTTTTAACTGCTAGAAGAGAAAACAGAACCTTCCAAGAGGACAAGATGTGCAAAGCCTGATACAAGACAGAAGACTTGAATCAGAGAACGAACAGAAAGGTTAGTGCTCCATACAATCCAAAGTAAATTCATTTGCAGATGAACAGGTTTTCTCTTCCTTCAAAAATCTGCGGACATTGCCCATAAGACAGAGCACATTGTAGTCAGAAAATTATCCATCAGTGAGACCTTCCCAAAGAACAGGTTTCAAGGAAAGAATGATGTAAATGCATTCCACCAAACTGTACTCTTTATTTTCTTGAGGCCCTCCACTTAGGAGACTCAAGTAACATCAATTCTGTTAAGGTAAAGACTCAGCTGGCTACTCCTGACGGCCACACAGCAAAGAATCATTTAAACATTTGCCGCAAGTCTTTGACTTGTGTGAAACATTATCTCCAACAAAGAAATCCTAATAACAAATCTGGAAAGAAAAGAGTAATACAAAAAGTGCTACAGTAACAGATTTCTTCCACAGATAAAGCAAAAAAAACTTTCAAAAATTCATTAAATAAATCAAAAGTGGAAAGAGAGTATTTTCCGACAAAACATAAACTAAAGAAGGCTACTGAATTGTTCTAAACTTTCTTTCAACTCCAAGAACTTTCACACTTAACATTCAATCTGTCATGGATTCTAAACCAGAAAATATATCATCTCCCTCTGAAGCACTTCAGTCAATGATGCTTCACAATTTCCATACACACTACAAACCAACCCAAACCTGACCCCTCTCTCCTTCACCCCCTCCCCATTTCCTTACTCCCCATTAGTCAATAGCTATCTTGCATAAGCAAAGCAGACAGTCCCCTCATTCCTGTCACCCTCCTTCCTTCCTCCCTCCCTTCCCAACAGCCAACACCTCTGTTACACCAGCACAGAGTCCATTCTCTTCTTCCTTCACTTCCTTCCATCCTTCACTTCCTTTCTTCCTCTTAACAGTCACCAACTTCCACCAGCAAGGCAGAGAATCCCCTTACTTCTTCCTCCACCCCCAACAGTGCCCCTGCCCCAACCCCCTTCAATCACCTTCTTCCTTCCTCCCCTTCAGTCAATAGCAGTCTTACACCAGCCAAGGCAGAGAGTGCCCTCTCTCCTTTCTACACACACAGCTGTCAACACCAGCCAAGGCAGAGAGTGCCCTCTCTCCTTCCTACACACCCAGCTGTCAACACCAGCCAAGGCAGAGCGTGCCCTCTCTCCTTCCTACACACCCCAGCTGTCAACACCAGCCAAGGCAGAGCGTGCCCTCTCTCCTTCCTACACCCCCAGCTGTCAACACCAGCCAAGGCAGAGCGTGCCCTCTCTCCTTCCTACACCCCCAGCTGTCAACACCAGCCAAGGCAGAGCATGCCCTCTCTCCTTCCTACACCCCCAGCTGTCAACACCAGCCAAGGCAGAGCGTGCCCTCTCTCCTTCCTACACCCCAGCTGTCAACACCAGCCAAGGCAGAGCTGCCCTCTCTCCTTCCTACACCCCCAGCTGTCAACACCAGCCAAGGCAGAGCGTGCCCTCTCTCCTTCCTACACCCCAGCTGTCAACACCAGCCAAGGCAGAGCGTGCCCTCTCTCCTTCCTACACCCCCAGCTGTCAACACCAGCCAAGGCAGAGGTGCCCTCTCTCCTTCCTACACCCCCAGCTGTCAACATCACCTTTCACCAGCAAAGCAGCGAGTCCCTTGTCTTCTTTCCCTCACCTTCTTTCATCAACACTTGCTCTTAACTAGTAACTCATCAAATCCCTTCCTTGCCCCCACTTTTGCCCTTTTACTACATCTCCAAAGTCAACAGCTATTTCACACCAGCAAGCAGAGAGTCCCCTTTCCCCTCCTTTCCTCACTCTTCTTGATTCATCTCCAACAGTCAACACTTCTCTTACACCAGCAGGGCAGCAAGTCCTCCACCCCCCTTCTTCGTTCACTCCCATTCCTCCCCCCCCCCCCCCCCACACACACACACACGTCAACACTTCTCTTACACCAGCAGGGCAGCAAGTCCTCCACCCCCCTTCTTCTTCACTCCCATTCCTCCCCCCCCCCCCCCCCCCCCCCCCCCACACACACACACAGTCAACACTTCTCTTACACCAGCAGGGCAGCAAGTCCTCCACCCCCCTTCTTCGTTCACTCCCATTCCCCCCCCCCCCCCCACACACACACAGTCAACACTTCTCTTACACCAGAAGGGCAGCAAGTCCCCCCCCCCCCCCCCCCATCCCTCTCCTTCATTCACTGCTATTCCTCCCTCCCACACAGTCAACACCTTTCTTACACCAGCAAGGCAGAGAGTCACAAGCAAGCGAAAAGACAGCGGCACACTCGACAACACCACAGGCATGCTGCAAAGGGTAAGCTCTCTAACAGTCAAGTAACAGCAGGCGGTCAGGCAAATGAGCAACAGTGTCAACAATATGAACAGGTCACAATACGAGGGAGAGGCACAGACTAACGGGAGGGTAGGGAGGTGGGTGGACAAAGGGAAAACACTCACTCATATTCCTCTACAAATTTTTGCATAAGGAGTTGGGATGGTTCGAGTCTGCAACGGAGGTCACAAAGACAAAAGAAACATCATTTGGCTTCAGCATTTCTGGGCATCACATTGGTATCAACATCACCTTACGGGCATCAACACATCAATACCCCAGGCATCAACAACATGTCAGGACATCAACAGCATGTCAGGGCACCATAAATATCCCATCAGAATGGGCACACTCTCCACACCGGTAACAGCACTAACACCGATGGCAGGGTCACAGGAACAACACCAAGGTCAGTTAAGGTCACAACGATGCCAGTGCTGTATTACCTCCACGAAAGGTCGCATGGGTTTTTATAAATACAGCTAAAGTTCTCACACAGAAAGCAATCTTAAACTACCCCTGATGTGAAGGGAAACTATTTACCTAATAAAGCTTGAAGAAATGACAACATAAATGATAGCTATCTTCTAAAATAGCACAAATAATGTGTGCAATGTGTGTGTGAGCTTTTACATTCTGAAGGTCAACTGATTTTAGAATAGGACCAATTTTGTTATTTTTCTCTAAACAGGGCATTTTCCTTCCTGAAATTCCAGAACACATTTGTAAATCAGTTCTCTAATGCTGGTGTGCTGCTCACAAGAATTGGTCACTAACAACAAGCCAAACTGCTAACACTAATTTCCTTTCCATTATTCTCGAATGAAAGAATCCAACACAGGCTTCTTTTTTTTTTTCATTCAACACTGTTTCAACCCCTACTCAAACCCTCCATGCCCATTTTTCTCCTTCTGATACTGAAAACAAACAGACAATCATGCCAGCCTGTGTTTCCTTTTTAACTAAATCTTTATTTTTTTAGTCCTCTTTAAGAAAGAAACATGCTCCCAAACTGTTTTGATATATGCAACTATCAAAGAACTGTGAAAGTAACCTGGAAAATTTCTGAAGAGAGAAATATATGGGAGCCTCTCTATCAAGAACCTCTGTACACAAATCCCTTCCATTTAAAGACTTTGTATGAGGAATATTTTTGCTGTATTAGATTTCATCTCCCCAAAAGGTCCCCCTACCCTTCAGTGACCCAGTATTTGCAAAGATCATTACTGACAGCTTCCACCTTTTACCATTTGAACTACATGCAGAATAGCTGAAAATTCATTCTGTTTCTCCATCTCACTTTCCTTCATACCGACATCAAATTTCCCTGGTTATTTTCAATGGAAATTTGTCAATAGCACAAAAGCTGTGATAACAGCTAACTTACGTCATCATGAACAGGAAATGAACTGAAAAATGATCCTTTACTATGAAACTGTCCAAAAATCACAACTATACAATTTCATTTTGTTTCCCCATAACGTAAAATCTAACTATCAGAACACGTACGCACACAATCCCCACAAACAGGTAAGGAATTCTATCTGGTACAGCACTGATGATCAAAAGTTTCACAGTATCTGTACAACTGTCAGAGATATCCTTGAAAATCTATGTATGTCATCAACACTATAAATGCAGACAAATTCAGCAAAAACCAAACAAGGCATATCATCAAATAATCATCTCCCTGCTTTTGACCATGAAGTGTGTGCGTGCGTGTGTGTGTGCGTGTGTGTGTGTGTGTGTGTGTGTGTGTAAGAGAAAGAGAGAGAGGGAGAGAGAGAAAGAGAGATAGATATAAATATTGTGTGTGTGTGTGTGTGTGTGTGTGTGTGTGTGTGTGTGTGTGTGTGTGTGTGTGTGTGTGCGGGCACATGAATCATTGTATACAAACATGTTTATGTGCATATACCTGTGTTAAGATATGTGTGAGCACTTATGCACATGCAAATGTAAGTGTGTCAGTGTGTGTTAGTGTTAGTGCATGTGTGTGTGTGTGTGCGTATGCGTGTGTGTGTGTCTGTGTGTGTGTGTGTGTGTGTGTGTGTGTGTGTGTGTATGTATGTGTGTGTGTGTGCGCGCTGAATGTGGGAGAGGGATGTGTCTTTGGCTACATGCATCCATGTACGCACATAGGCACATGCCTATGTGCACATCGGTGTACTTGGGCATGTCTATGCACATGGCTGTTCAACCAGTAAATCAAACAAATCGTAACAAAACATGAGAGACAAAAAAAATCAATCATGCAAATATGATTCTTTCAAGAACAGAAAGAAAAGAAAAGAAAAAATATTCCTTTGGCATCAATGTGCACCCTTTGACTCTGTTATCTGTAACTCAAGGTATGCAATGACTCAGAATATCAAAGACAAAGACAATACAGTATAAACCCTGAAAATGAAATCCCCCCCCAACCCCCCCCCCCCCAACCCCCCCCTCCCCCAACCCCCCCAAAAAAACCATGCTGTACATGATGCCAAATAACAAACGCACCAGTAGTCAGATAAACTCATTTGCTCAAAAGTGTAAAACCACTACAGAAACCTTCAAGGAAAACAACAGCCCCATGTGATAAAGTTTTCTGGACTTGATTCCAAACCACCTAGCACAGACTGGCAATCAAACCACCTTGCACTGACAGGCACAGACAGTGGGCAGATCATGCAGAGAAAGGACAGAGACCAGTCAGTAGGAACACACAGGGCTACACAGAGACAGGACCACCCCGGGGACATTCTGAACACACTCACTGTTTGCCTTCCCTGCGAAGGTCTCCATGCTTGCGATCATCTGAAAATGAACCAGCACACAATCAATACGACCTGACCAAACTTCCAGTGAAAATGGACATGCCCATGCATTACAAGCCATTGACAGTTATAAAATATGTACACCGACAGAACTAAGTACCTGCGAATTTATCTAATAATACTATATTTTAAGGCCACAAACACATTATCCAGCTACAGCAGGACTTGGAGGAGCACAGACCTCTGCAAAGATCGAACAGATTTTGGATCCATCTTTTCATCCTCATCCCAACAGTAAATCCTCACCAAAATTCATTGAATGGTTTCTTCTTGTACCATATTCTATCTTTCCACCACGTTTCTTTACTAGTGGTTAAGCGGTTCTTACACAAGAAGTTCTTTGCTGCTCCATGCACTGGTTCCTGAACATGTCTGCCAGCTTCGCATCCTCCTTAATCTTTCAGAGGAGTACTGTTTCCATCTGACACCCGGTCATATACTCTCCCTTTGATAAAAAAAAAGGTTTCTGTTTGGCCCATTTCTGTTTCAGCAACATGCATGCAGACTGAAATATCTTCAGGTGATTTTGTTGGATGGTCGGTCAGTAGATGCAACTGTACTGACTATAGTTGGATATTAAACTGAACAGGAACACACAGGGCTACAAAAAGATACGACCATCCCAAGGATATTCTGAACACAGAGTATCTTATGCAAGAGTGCTCTCTCTATCAATCTCCTTCCACAGCAGGTCTTCACACCACTGTTACCTCATTAACAGTCACCAAAAAAAAGATTAATAAAAAAAAAAGAAAAAAAAAACAACTTTAAACTGTCTCTTCATACAGGGTATGATTGTATGCTTGCTCTTTGTTTGTGATGACATGTTGTGTGTGCATGCATACTCATTTTACTCTCAACTCCGCATAAAATTTCTCCTGTTTTTCATTTCCACTTAAACACAACACACCCTGTTATCAACGTTTCTTTGCATACAAAATTCCCTGTATGCCTAATCACAGCTCCCAGAGTGAAAAAGCAAAAAAATTGCTGAAATTCCAAGGAAGGCTCATTGGGGGAGCGGAAGGGGAAGGGAAGGGGGAACAGGGTAGGGGGAAGGGGATCTAGAGGGCATACTCTCCCATCCCTGAAAAATTTTGAAACTTGCTACAAAAACACTGAAATCTGATGCTAATCTGAGCATCCAGTGCCGCCACACTATCCACTTTTCTGTCCAACCACAACCATGACCGTTTGCTCGTACAGCTTTTTGTCAATCTCTTTCATTTTCACAGCATCTTGCTGATGCACAAGTTCATAGCATGACATCACTTTCTACTGGGCTAACAAAATGGCTGCGGACTGCTTTCATGAAGAAATCTACACTAGATTTCATGACTGTGTTGTTTGCCATTAACAAAAAAAAAAGCGAAAAGCACTCTACCGATTCCACTCGCACTTTTTCCTCCTCTCCTGAATTTTCCTTTTTTTTTTTTTTCTTTTTTTTCTTCTGATTTTCTTTTTTCCATATTTTCTCAATTTTACATTTCGCTGGTATCTACCAATCTGCAGAGAAATGAGAGCCCTGCAAACTCACATTGATGTCAATGTGCCTATTGCTTTCAACTCATACTGAACACAATTCACTCAACCAAATGCAGTGTCCAAGGGTTCATGCAGTAGAGGTACTGACCTGTCAGTCTGCCCTGGCTTGCTGTGGCGGCAGGAATGGAAGGGGTGGACAGTGACTTGGTCATGGTGGAATGACCCACTCCCAGCCTGCCTCCTTCGTCCTCATAGGATCGCACACCTTGTAAACCAGCCATGGAACGTCCATGGTTCTTTTTATCACCACTGCCCACCTGAAAACAGCATGGATATACATCACACACCGCAGGTAAACAACTGACTGATGAGAAAACATGGGAAGTGTTTATTTTATCCTCGCCATCAAATCAGTCAGTAACTGCAACATGCTCAGTCTTTTGAACCCATACTGAACACTGGACACGTATTTGTGTGTATGGGAACTAAACACCTGGATACACAAAGTGTGTAGTGTACATTTTACACAGAAGCACATTATATATCAATCATTTTACACAGAAGAACATATACCACAGAAGAACATATAAATCAATCATGACTTCAACCACACCTGTATGCTTCACATCGCCTGAATGTATATTTCTGTAGTTTTAAACATCGAGCTAACAATCTTCTTTGTCCTGTAAAATCCTGTGTTATCTGCTTGAGACTCGCTATTGTCACTTAAGCTGTGTACCCGGCCAATATGTAATAAGACGGAAGTAAATTTTGAAACAGACAGAAGATGCCTCTTTCACAGGGTTCCCACTTCCTCATAGGAAAAAAATTTAAGGGTTTTTCAAGGGTTTCTCAAGGGGATATTTTAATTTTTAAGGGGCAAATTTAGCCATACAATTGAAAAAAAAAAAGTGAATAATTACCTTACACATGTAATCCAACCATGATGATAAGGTGATTACACTTCTGTAGTCTTTTCCAAGCTCAATATGGTATACAAAAAAAATCATAAATGAAGTCTTTATACAGAAATTAGAAAAAGAAAACTTTCGAACTGCTTTCCGGACCAGTATCTGACATGGATGTCCAGCTGCTTCTGTTTCAAGTCCTTAGTCAATGATTCGTCAAAAAGCATGACATATTCAGTCTGCGATTTCACTCTTTTTTCAGTTCTGACAGAAAAAAAGGAACAATACCAAAAGTTGCAAGATATCTACTTTTGGTTTCCCCATACCGATAGTTCGTCGCAATCGAGGAATCTGGAAACATTACTGCAAACAGTTTCGTGTTGTCTTCAGCAGATCGGAAACTGTGATGATTGTTGATGGCATGAATCATCCACAACACTTCTGCTTTCAACACATCTGTCCCACTTGCTGTTATTGTGGGTTGGCTGACGATTCTTGCTGAGGAAAGGGTCTGACCTGATGTTGATGAATTTCATGATTGCCGAACGAAGTCCGGTAAGACTAACAACCGGCCTACTCGCTTTTTCCAATTCCACGTATTTTTTTCCCCTTTCAGTGACTTGCAACCGCCGATTCGCCCATTGCCCGAACAACGGTCTTTTTGCACACTTTACAGAAAAACGCTTGTTTGTTGTCTCTTCATTCAGTGATCCAGCTTCGATATTCTTCCTTCTGTAACCACAACGGATTAAATGTGCAATTTCCCTTAGGCAAGATGATGGACGCAACAGTACTGGACTTCACCGAAAGACTTCACCGGGAGCATGGCCCTCTTTGTCGGAAGTCAAAATGCGCATGCGCAAACGAAAACTGACTATTGAACTGCTTCCCTTTGCTTGAAAGCAGACGACACGCAAAATGATCTGAGAGGTGAAAATCGATGTCCGTAGTCTCGTTCGCTTTTGTTCTCCAATTCGTCTTCAAATGTTATGGTCAGTTTTGGTCTGAAAACGATTTTTAAGGGATTTCAAGGGATGGTAGGGATATCTGCAGTTTTCAAGGGCCTTTTTGACCCAGTTGAAATTTAAAGGGTTTTCAAGGGTCTTCAAGGGCGTACGAACCCTGCTTTCAATACCCTTCTTCAAATATTTTTCTTCGGTTTCTCTACAATAATAATCAAATAAAAATCACTATGTCCATCAGAGGATGGTATTCATCATATATGTTTCATACAAATAGTTAAAACTGAGTTTGAAGTATCATGACAATATTGATTTAAACTGAACTTCTCGAGAATTTCTACAAAATATCAATCATACCTGACCTACTGAACAATTGTACTTAAAAATAAGAATAAATAAGAGCCCATTAAGCCCAAATCAAACTTTGAAAGGAATTAGCCAAGAAATCTTGACACCTTCCTGCTTTGTGTTAATGACAAAAACAAAAAAAAATACAAACACAAAATAGGAAAGTCTGAAGAGTATTTTTTTTTCAACAAAATCATTTCTCTCTTTTTTTCTTCATCTCATAACTGAAGTCAAACTAACAACAAAAGGCTGAAAACAAAAAAGAAAAAAAAAAGTAGAGGAACAACACACACAAACACGAAAAAAAATTTAACTGAAAACTAAATATTATCAAATAAAACAAAATGCACCCTTGTAAAATTTGGAAAAAAAACAAAAACAAAAAGAAAGATTTCAATAATTCTGTTTCTCCATCTACACCCAATTCCATAACGTGTCAATTCCAAACCACTAAAACCTCCTCCTCCCCCTCCCCCACTCCCTCTCTCTGTACCCCTGGCAGCCATAAAGATACCTGAGAAGAGGACAAGTCACTCATGGAATGTGCCACCTGCGGTGATGCTGCCATCCTTTCAGAGTGCAGCTGCCGGATTTCTTCTGGTCCATCGATGCTGTCTTTCACTGCACGCATCCAGTGAAAGCTAGTTCAGTACAAATCTGCCACAACTCAGATAAGATAAATTCAGTTCTTTCTTCTTCTCTTTTTTTTCAAATAAGCACAAACATAATTTACATTGATATTTTTTTTAAATGCCTAAGACCAGTGTTACATCAATATACATGCCAGGTAGTGCTCCTAATGCAGTACAGTGAAAATGACTGTGAACAGAAGATGAAAATCATCAGGGTCTTTGTTGACCTAACTAGGGCTTTCTTCAGCTGGGCCGTCTGATGAGCTTGCTGGTAAAGGTCAAAGAGGGAGTACCACAAGCTGGAGTAATCTCATCGACACTCCTTGTGGTTTTCATTGATGACATCGGTTGACTAGCTGTCCATCCACATCTTAGGAGCGCTACATAGAGACAATGTTGCAGTATGATCCAAAGAATAGCACATCCATTCAGCACAACACAGGATGCAGGCAACAATATGGCCACAGACAACAGAACAAAAACTGAGGCCTGTTGTTAGTTTTTCAGTGGGAGATGTTCCTTGTGTTTCTTCTTAAGCACCTTTACAAGATAATTTGTACTCTGCATTTGATGTAGTTCTAGGTCAGAACTTCAGCTCAGAGTTAAGTGGAGTATAGTGGACAGCAAAATGGATCTTAAAAGGTAAACATACTGCATCATGTGTATATTAGATCAAAACCTGCACCACTGAACACTGCAAAAGTGACTCATCAGCAGCATAAAGTGTTGCTCCCTTTCAGCTGTGGAAGGATCCAAGGAACACCATGGGTGTCACTGTGTTAGGGGCAGCTGGAAGGAAAGGCTTGGGAATGATGCCACACAGAGAGCAATGAAAAGAGATGGCGAAAAAGTAAATCATGATTCTAAAATCACTTAAGATATCCTTATATTCAAAAAGTCCCATGGAAAGCTTAGAAAAATCTCCCCCACCATCCAGAATATATTTTCAAACGTTTCAAGATTATAATATCCAAAATGCTGCCCTTGCTTTCCTTACCTGCGGACCCAGAGCCATCAGAATCCACTGGAGAGTAGCTGAGGTCTTCCTCTGGGGAACGAGACCCACCAGACAACGTTCTCTCATCAGCAGCATCTAAACTGGCGCGATGCTGAGGAACCATGGTCACTGGCTCTCGCTCAGGAGACTGGCGGAATGGTAGGATCTCTGTCTGGTGCAAGGGATCATCGTCAGACTCTTCCTCTTCACAGTCCAGACCACTCAGACTCAGGCTGTTGACAATCAGGTGCAAGCACAGAATTGCACAAATTATCCACAAGTCAAAAACAAGCTTCTTGTGTTTGGTACAGACATCTGTCCACTATTACATATTTTGCTGTCTTTACTTTCACTGGATGTGAATCAAATATTCTGATCAAAGCATATCTTTTAAATGAATACAACTTAAACATATCAAATCACACTCACTGTGCTGAAAGCACTAGTTATGTACAAACCTGCTCAGATTCACTCCAATTTAGTTACTGACCTATACTCATACACACACACAAAAGTTTACGTAAATTTCTGTTATGATTCCTTGAGATTTAGCTCCAAACATATGCTCATGCATAACAAATGTGACAAACAAAATAACCTTCCATACTTAAAGCCCCAGAGATTCAAATATCATCCTGCAGTCTCACATAACTATTGAACGACATAAGTATGACAGAGGTGTCATTACTGCATCTGGGTTCCTTCATGACAACACCAGAGGCTTGTGGTTGGAATCCTAGCAATACTGTTCTAATCTGTCAACATATGATAAGATCAGCTGTTGTCTTAATCCTTGCTGTGTGCAGAGAATTCAAACGCAAATGATGAAGATCTCCTGATCCATGTCAGAACTAAAACATGAAAATACCCAACATGCAACAGGGCTCCCCATGTTGTGTGTTCATGCGTAACAAACACTTAGAAATCAATAAAAACACAGTAAACACTCAAAGTGGAGATAGGTCAAAGAGCGAGTTCAGAAAGAAGTTAAAAGAGAAAATGAAATTCTCCATGAAATCCATGTCAAAACATAACATCCTAATTTCACAGCACATCTCTCCACACCAAAATGATTACAATCAGTGTTTTGCAGAGGACATTTTTCTACTTCTTTTTTTTTTTTGACAAATCAGAAAGAGAAGTCAAACAAAAGAGGACACCACTGTACCAAAACAAGAAACGACATTGCTGTATATTGTACAGAACCGTCTGCACCCCTCCACTTCCATTACAGAGGTCTTGCAGACTAATAGGTCTTGCCCAGCAATCACCCAAACAAATGTTGGCCTGCCCTCCTCCCCTTATTTTTGCTTGTCCTGATCAACAACACCAAACAAACAAATAAACAAAACAAAAAACACAAAAATCAGCAGCATTTTACCTCTTGCCAGTCATAGCCAGTGCACGGATTTGCAAGGCAGCATTGCCATCCACAATGTCTCCCCCACCATCCCCATACACTCGGGGACTTTCCGGACACCAACTTCGGCGACGAAGATCATCTTCCCGCGGTGAAATTGGACAGCCTGAGCGACGCAGTTTCACTGACCCGTCGTTTTGGTCCGCACTCCTACGTGGAAAGTCCTCGCTGCTGTCGATGGTCACTCCGTTCACGCAGATACGCACAGTTCCGTCACCATCTGCCCCTGGTGCCTCGTGGAAGGCGTCGTTGAGGGTAAAGGCGGACGACTGACCGGCCAGTGACGCGTGTCCCACCTCCGTGGCCAAGTCCAGCATAGACTTGTGTTGATCTACAACAGAGGGGCACACTGCCATTATCCATTTAGCTGTCCTTGTCGCTTTCTGCACCAGACAGCTTGCTGCCTAACTCCCTGGTCTGGTCCGCACCACGGAAAGAACAAAGGTCAATCACTGAAGGAAGCACACATGCACTAACAAGGGACACGTTTGTTCTTGGATGATTTCTTTGCCATCCATTCTTTAAATCCCAGTTTCTTCAGATCTACCAGCTAGTACACAGACTTATCCTTCATGAGAACTGCACAACAGTCTGTTTATGATGCCGAAAATCAAATCCATATTCACCTGGAGTAACATTTACTGCTCTACATCAGGAAGACAATAAATGCTATCCATGTAATCTTAATTATAGCCCTTCGTTTGAAATATCCAAAGATCTATGTAAAATGGGAATCACTCCAGGATGATCTTGAATATGAGGGGGAAAAAAAGGCAAAGTCTAGCATAACTCACAGATTTCAACACCTGCACACCACCAGGGACCAATCTACAGACTTCAACACCTGCACACCACCAGGGACCAATCTACATACATGCTGTGAACATAAACATTGTACACTTCACACACTGGTTCCCTATTCCAGCAAAACAGATACACTACTGTCTTGAACGCAGTCCAACTCCAAAAGATGCTGTCAAAACCCCCCCAAAGAACCCCCCAGCCAGGAAAGAGCAGAGGACTAGTAGGAAGGAGTGGATAGAAAGGAGCAACAGAGGAAAGACAAGGGGGAGACAAGGCCCTCCAGGTCTGCTCAGAGTAAAGAGCCACAATGCTAGTGTTCTCCAAAAGCAAACAATGCCCTTGACCCATCAGATTGGTTTAAGTGAAAGAGCCAAGCCCTGCAGGCCAACCCTCACACTGTGGGCAAGGCAAGAGGGGGAAGAAAGGGCACATTTTTCACAGGCTTTCCCCACAACTTCCAATCACACTATTTGCCCCATGCTCCCCCCCCCCCCCCCTTCCCTCCCTCCATCCCCCCCCCCTTCCTCTCCTCCACAACAAACCGGTGACAGTGCAATTCCCCCAACCCGCCAAAATCGTCAGTTTCTTTTGAATTCTTGACTCCCCAATGTTTCCACTCTCTCACCTCCCCACCACTACCCCTCCCTTAAGTCTCCATCTCTCTTTCAAACCACACTGTGGCGGCCTCATTCACGGGAGGAGGAGTCAACTGTAACAAGTGGCCAACATCTTGTCAGCATTTGATACCTCAGTGCTGACATGTGTGGGTGCAAAGACGGCCAATTTGCAGGCTTCCTTTGTCAACTGATGACGACTTGCCTTGTCCAAATACATATACACATTCCTCCCCTTTTCGTTTTTTCCCCTTCCCTCTCATCCCCTTCACTCTCCTCCCTCCCCCCTCTCACAAACACTCCTTACCCTCTACATCCCCTTCTTCCCCCTCCCTCCCCACCTCACTTGATTCATGGTGCCCTTTAGGGAGTACAGCATGTATGGATTTTGTGCTCAGCTGGCATTTTCACATACACTCATGACCAGTTGCTCCAATCCCACATGCTGCAAGTGTTCACATTTGACCTTTCACTTCTCTGGCTGATATTACAGGGCTGCTATGTTTGAATTTGAGACATATCAGCGCTGACCTCCCTTGCACTGTGGGTCTGGACAGATGGGCTCTCACACACACACACACACACACACACACACACACACACACACACACACACACAAGTACACATACACACTTGATGTATCACTCTGTTATCAGGAAAATGAGCTGTCTTGGTGATTCCAGTCTCCCAACGGGTCAAGCTTACCAATTCAACAAAGGTTCATTACTTACAAAGCTCTTAGAGAATGACTGTAATACTGCCACGCTACCATCATATACCAATCAAAATATCCTTCTGGGTTGTCTATCACAGACATCTTAACAGAACATCAGAACACCAGCATTATGTAACCGCTTGCTTCAAGTGACCAGTCCACAAAACCCAACAAAAATAATTATCATGTATCATGCATGAGTTACTCCAGACCATGCAAAAGAAAAAAAAAAGTGTAGAATAAGTCACTAGAATGTTGACAGAATCATTCTTGCTGAAACACCATGACTGTAATGACAAACATGGGGGCAAAAGTCACAGTAATTTTGATTGAATCTATCATGCTAAAATCTTTCTGACCATGACCAGAAAACTGGGCAAAGGTCAGCGTGACAACAGGATCTTTCCTGTAGAAACCTGCAGAAGAAGCATGACCAGAAAACTGGGCAAAGGTCAGCGTGACAATAGGATCTTTCCTGTACAAATCTGCAGATGAAGCGTGACCAGAAAACTGGGCAAAGGTCAGCGTGACAACAGGATCTTTCCTGTAGAAACCTGCAGAAGAAGCATGACCAGAAAACTGGGCAAAGGTCAGCGTGACAATAGGATCTTTCCTGTACAAATCTGCAGATGAAGCGTGACCAGAAAACTGGGCAAAGGTCAGCATGACAATAGGATCTTTCCTGTACAAATCTGCAGAAGAAGCATGACCAGAAAACTGGGCAAAGGTCAGCGTGACAATAGGATCTTTCCTGTAGAAATCTGCAGAAGAAGCATGACCAGAAAACTGGGCAAAGGTCAATGTGACAATAGGATCTTTCCTGTACAAATCTGCAGATGAAGCGTGACCAGAAAACTAGGCAAAGGTCAACGTGACAATAGAATCTTTCCTGTACAAATCTGCAGAAGAAGCATGACCAGAAAAATGAGTCAGAGTGATTTTGTCAGTATTTCTCATGGGAAAGCACACTATTTTTCAAACTTGTGTTATTTTTGAAAATTTCAGTTCTCTTCTAAGATTTTTTTTTTTTTTTTTTAAACAATTTATGGCATACCACTGGATGAAATTCTTAATTTCATCACGATTACAATGAATTATTGTGAATTGAAGCTATGTTGCGAATTGTTGGTTCAAAGCTTCCAAATACAATGTAAAAAAAAAGGTCATCTATCTTTTGAAAAAAACAAACATCATAAAAACATTAAACAGTATGTCTGTTTATACTCTTTGCTTGTATTAGGCATAGTACATTTTCTTTTCTTTTTTTTTTTTTTTTTAGGAAAATATTTTAACAAAAATCAACAATGTATAAGGACACAGAGTTGAATAAAGATTTATGCCTTCTAAAAATACCCTGTCCATGACAGAAAATCAAGGCGGAAGTCACTGTCATTTTGACAAAGACAAACGCCTGATTAAATCGCTTTACCATCAGACAGATACTGCATTCCTGTCATTTAGATTCTGAAAGAGAACCACACCGCCAAAAACTTAGCCATGTGAGCAATTCAAAGATGACCTCTTCAATGTCCATTATGACCTTGACAATGGAATGTTTTTGTCACCATTAGTTTACAAACATTATCATGTCTCTTCAAATGTTAGTATTTATGACTCGCTGACTCCCAAAAAGATCAAATTATTGTAAAAAAACAAAACAACATTCCCATGCCTACTCTAGATCATTTATCTATTTGTTATTCTGTCCATACTGGCACTTATCCTTCTATGAGAAAATATCCTGACAATCTTTCCAGTAGCAACTTCAAAGTTCTTTATGATATTCAATGAGTCCATATCCTCCTGTTTGCATTACCTTTCTCTCTCTATATCTCTCTCTTTTTGTTTTTAGAGAGAGAGAGAGAGAGAGAAGAGTGTGTGTGTGTGTGTGTGTGTGTGTGTGTGTGTGTGTGTGTGTGTGTGTGTGTGTGTGTGGTGCGCGCGCGTGTGTGTGGGCGTTCTCTGCAAGAAGAAAAAAAACATGACAACTAAGAGGGGAATAGAATGAGACAAAAACACAGAAACAGAGAAGGAGTGGATGTGAGGAAGGAGAGTGAGGAGATAACCACAAACAGCATGGAAAGAGAAAAGACAAAAAAAGAGAAGGAACAACGGACCGAGAGACAAAACATCTCAACAAAGACTGTCAAACAAAGAACACATAAACAGGAACAGGAAGACAAGATTGACCATCACCCAGATGGTTATAATGGGGAGATACACAAGCAGAGGGGAGAAAGCTCAACCAGTCCTTAACCGATGCACCTAATCCACCCCAAATCCCTTCAGGATGATAAGAGAGGGCGGATGATGGGGGCGGTGGTGACAGGGAAATGGGGAAATAGGAGGCAGGAAGGGGCGGCACACTTCATCTGCCTGAGAACTCACCCCCTTCATGGATGGGAGAGAGGGGACAGTGCACGCTCTGAGCATCTAAGGAGGGGCAGGAGGTGCTGAATCGAGACAAACCCAGCCGCCTCACATGCTGAAACAAAACACACACAGCAGGTTGTTCAAAGGATTTCAGGATGAAGAAGAAGAAGACGCTGTCCACCTACTCACGTCACACATGCAATGTGAAGCATCATAAAGCATTTACTGATCAATGTATTTTCTCTCTCTCTCTCTCACGATCATGATACGTGCAAGCACATGCACATGTGCTCATGCACGCACACACACACACACACACACACACACACACACACACATGCATGCATGCACAATGTGAATGCAGACATTTACACTTGCCACAAAATAAATATACTGCCCTGAAATTTATGATCACATCTCTGTGTGCGTGCGTGCGTGTGTGGGTGCGTGCATGTGTGCGTGCATGCATGCGTGTGTGTGTGTGGTGTGTGTGTGTGTGTGTGTGTGTGTGTGTGTGTGTGTGTGTGTGTTGACTTCCTCTCACGCTGCCTCATTCCAGTACAATAAGATGCAATTTATTTCACTTCTTTCTGTCTCCTCTACTCTCTCTCTCTTTGCAACAAGCCTTTTGACTTTCTGATCATATCTTTGGAACTGGTAGATCTTTCTCCAAGAATGTCAGTTAAAAATTCAAATTTTACAACCTTTTATTTCACACACACATGCGCGCGCACACACACACACACACACACACACACACACACACACACACACACACACACATTCATCTCACTTTAAACAGGCATTGCAAAGCCAGGCAAAAGCATCTGCATCAAATCAAACAGATGTTAAAGGATACCCTGTCTCATGCGACACAAGATGAACTGGCCTGTATCTAGGTTTGCTAAACAGATCACATTCCTCAGCATGCACATGTACGCGAGCACACATGCATGTGCACATTTACATTTACAAACTGATGTTCTAAGAAATGTTTATCTCATACTGCTTCTGAGGATTAGTTAGGAAAATCAATTGTACATGTTATAACATCAGTAAAAAAATAAAAATAAAAAAATAAAAAAATTTCTTTTAAATCACACATGGAAAAATGTCTTTGAATTACAAACGTACAAAAATTTCAAAATATTAACTTTCAGCACAGGTCTGAAAATTCTCTATTCCTGTTCAGTCTTGTAACACAAAAACTATCAGCAAACCTGCTCATGTACTAGTACTATTCTCTTCTTTTCTCCCAAGGTCTTCCACTTCTTCCCGGGCTTCAGCTATCAGGAAAATCCTTTCATTCAGTCAGTTCTGCACCACACCCGTTCACACCAAGTCAGGCAGCATAATCTCAGCAGCAGTCAAAAGGCAGCAGCTGAAATCCTATCTTCTACGGACACCTCCCCTTAGCTTCTGTGTTCCCTTTCCCTGTACTTCTCTGAGCCTGCCCTGAAGACAGGGGCCATGAGAAGGGGTGGAGGGTGTGGAACTGGAAGGCAGACCTGGGGCAAAGGGGCCACAGGCAGGGCTTGGTGATGACAACACAGTGCTTCTTATTTTGTGTTCTGGGTTTACAGCAGGGAAAACCTGGGAACACGTGGTCTCCAGTTTTCCGAGGATTCAAATCGCATGTGGTCTCTTTTAACTTTAGTTTCAACAGGATTTAAATTTGAATTAACATCTTCACATGCATGCATACTTTTGTGTAATATTTTTTTTATCTATACTTTTCATAGTTCAGCTGACAGTGAATGTTGTGTAAGGGATGAAAGCAATTTAAACAAAACAATCAAATAAAACAAAGACAAAACAAAAAACAAAAAAACATTTCCAAACTATAAATCATGACAAGACAAAAACAAGTGTAAATGAGTGTGGATTGTAAAGCACTTAGAGCTTGGTCTCTAGCCGAGAATAGGCACTATGTAAGTATTCATAATAATAATAAAACATAAAAAAATCAAACCCAACAGGGATTCCTTGGATCCTCCAAAATCAGAAGAGATAGGCCTACACCCACTTTCTAAGTTTCTTCAAAAATAAGTCTACAATTGTTTGAGAAGAAGCATAAGCCAAAAAAATAAATAAATAAATAAAAATAAATAAATTTCTACTGAGTAGCTGATGTGTATATGTCTGATGTTATGTACACCCAAACCCTCAAATAATACATAACAAAAACTGTTTAATACTGAGAGCCTCATGACAATGCCCATGCTATGAACTGATGCAGGTTCTTCTTCCAAACAACCTGACAGGGAAAGCAAAGAGTGATCCACATGGAATCCACACTGTCTCCAGTGTTTGGAAACAAAGAAGGAACTTCTTTGTCTCCACTTCAGCCTGTAGGTCAGAATTGGTCTGAACAAAGTTTGCTGCTAATGCATGTGTTGTATTCTTTGTCTGCCACATGAGGCAAATACAAGAAACAGGAAGCAATGCCTCAATGTACGTTTGCTTTTGCTTCTCTGACCTGTTGAAGATCTCAGGGTCAAAACTCTGGGTGCATGCTCTTCTCTCTCTCTCTCTCTCTCTCTCTCTCCTCTCTCTCTCTCTCTTCTCTCTCTCTCTTCCTTGTCTCATCTTCTGTGGCCTTCATTGGCGCTATCCCCCTGGCCCCTCATTCTGATCTCTGTTCTCAACTACATCCTGGCCTGGGCAGCCGCAGCCCCAGCACTGACAATCCACTGGGAAAGTCATTGTCAGGTCATAGTGACACAACCCACTGCAGGAGACATTAGACTGTGGCCGAGTCACTTCATAGGTGTTCAGTGGTGCTTGTTCTGATCCAACAAATGCAGGACATCACCTACTAAGCCCCCTAATAACAAAATTATTTGTTTAGTTGGGCAGCCAGCGAGAGTGATCGCCCCTCCAGATGGTGCCACCATGCCCATCCAATGACAGTCCCTGTGAATTTACCATTACCAGCAACCACAACCCATAGCCAACACCAGGGCACAGATGTGGAGAGGAAGGGAGGCTGTTGTTTTCTGCACATTACTTTATCTGGCAAGATCTGTATTACATTTTTTCTATTATTTTCATCAGGTCTCTTTTTTATTAATTTCTTCTTGTTCCGAGATTTGTACGTTGTCTTCATATTTAACTTTTTTCTCCAAATGTGACACTTTTGTTAAAACTTGTAACAACCTGACTGCTTTAAATGCCCTCACAGGAAGCCAAACCAGACCAATGGAATTGTTTGGTTATCATAGAACCACAAAAATCATTTAACACAAAACACAATGCTATATCTGAATACATTTCAGCTCACATAATCTATGATAAAGCAAGGTCCAATGATATACCAAACACGTAAATTTGAATAAAAGTGTTCATTACAACACATTTTTGCTCTTTTAAAGATGCAATCATGTGTCACCACAGCAAATTGCCATGTATCAAAATAACAAGTCTGCTTCCTTTTTTCTAGTTATGTTCACACCGCTCTCATGAATTAAGTCAAGGGTTACAAAAAACAAGTGCACAATACACAATGTATACAAGTAAATCAAATTCATCTTTCGCCTTGTTCCAGTGCTGACAGTGATATTTTCAGTATTCTTAACAAGCATTTTGTCACCTTGTTTTAAATTTTTGTTGTTCTGGCATCATCAAAGGAAGCTTATATGTTTTCTCTCTTTCATATTCATAACTTCCACAGTTCTTGATCAAAAGCAACATGAATACTGCTCTCTTGGTCTGACTGGCATCACACTTTCAGCCTTTTATGTGCTTCCTAATGTGACATTAATCTCAAGATTTCTTCAACTTCATTTACTAACAACAGCTAATGGGAAAGAGAAAGAAAAATTTGGGGAGGGGAGGGGGGACGGGAGGGCGATGGGGGCACTGGTGAAATCAGAAAAACTTAATGATTGCGATTTAAGGCATAACCTGGGTATGGGCAGTGGCAGGATGGTGAAGTGGAAGGGGAAGGAAAGGAGAGTGGGGGTGGGGGGGGGGGGGAAGAAGGAGAGGGGGAGGAAGCCTCAATCACTGGACCCATCAGCAGTCCCACACGGCCAGAAATAACTCCACAGGTGGCAATTAACCCATCAAAGTGTGTCCCACTCTTGATGGCCAGTCGTCTCAACTTAAATAACCTCATCAATCGATCAATCCTATCGATCAAGTAACCACTATCGAGGTCCTTGCTGCTTAATGCCTTGCTGCTTAATTGCATGCTATTATGAGTTTGTACCCTAACGAGGTCAGCCAGCCAAAAGAAAAAAATGTCACCCTCGTAGCATTAATATAATCCAACCCAATCAATCCATAATATAAGCAATCAGCACAGTTTGAACATGGTCCCAAGTAAGAGGTTTGCAGTCACGAAGACTTCCTAGTTGCCTCAACACCTGTTATCTCAATGTAAACAATCTGTCATCACAATATAAACAAGGTATAAACAATCTCCATACTTCATCAGTCTGTAACTGGATTTTCCACACACTGGGTGGCACACACTAGCTCACCAGGTTACAGAGAAAACCAATTTTTGCTGTCTTAATGTTTTGTACATAGACATGTTAACACCATCCAGAAACGTTAGCTTGTCTTGCATTTTCATGTTATTTGCTTCAATTGATAAAAGAAACATGTACAAGGGTTGACATTCTCTACAACATGAACACATTCTAAAATCAAAGGTAGTGAACAACAACGTAAACACACTTCATTTATTGAAATGAGGAATTAAAAAAAAAAAAAGGGACACACACACACACAGGCAAGGATACAAACACCAACAGTGAGAACACACATGCATTATCAATTGTAAACGCACATAGGAACACACACGCACCAGTGTGTACAGCAATGACTCTTGTGCGCGCACTTGTGCGCACCCACGCACGCATGCACACACACACACACACACACACACACACACACACACACACACACACACAACAGGGAGGAGAAAGGCGCAGGGAGACAGAAAAAGAGGAGACAGACAGCCAGACAAACTGTCAGACAGACAGATAAAAGGCACAACTAAAATCAATCAATACTGCCAACCTGAAGGCCACCAATGTGGGCTGAAGAGGTACTAATCTGGGTCCACACAGTGGGTGGGTGGAGGAGGGAGGTGGGAAGGGGCATGGGGGTGGGGGCTAATCATTTCCCCCTTCTTACTCTCCTCCCATGCTCTAGTACTAGCTCTGGCACTAAAGCCCTCTGAATCACATCTGGTCCCTTTTCTCCCCCCACCCTCCCTTCTCTCTCCAACCTCCCCTCCCAACCTCCACCCACACTCACATAAACCCTCCCCCCCCCCCCCCCCAGCCCAATTTGTTCACTGATTCAAGCCCAAACTGCAACAAAGGTCAAACCTTTACCAAGGAATCTCCCATTCCCCAGAGTTGTTCACTTCTCTGCATCTGTTACATTCTCTATTTTTCTAGTCTAAATACAGCCAGCTACACTGCTGAACGACATTACTTCTCTTGCATCTGTTACATTCTCTAGTTTTCTAGTCTAAATTACAGCCAGCTACAACTGCTGAATGAACATTACTTCTCTTGCATCTGTTACATTCTCTAGTTTTTCTAGTCTAAATTACAGCCAGCTACAACTGCTGAACGAACATTACTTCTCTTGCATCTGTTACTTCTAGTTTTCTAGTCTAAATTACAGCCAGCTAAACTGCTGATGAACATTACTTCTCTTGCATCTGTTACATTCTCTAGTTTTCTAGTCTAAATTACAGCCAGCTACAACTGTGAATGAACATTACTTCTCTTGCATCTGTTACACTCTTGAGTTTTTCTAGTCGAAATTACAGCCAGCTACAACTGCTGAGTGAACATTACTTCTCTTGCATCTGTTACATTCTCTAGTTTTTCTAGTCGAAATTACAGCCAGCTACAACTGCTGAGTGAACATTACTTCTCTTGCATCTGTTACACTCTTGAGTTTTTCTAGTCGAAATTACAGCCAGCTACAACTGCTGAATGAACATTACTTCTCTTGCATCTGTTACACTCTTGAGTTTTTCTAGTCGAAATTACAGCCAGCTACAACTGCTGAAGTGAACATTACTTCTCTTGCATCTGTTACACTCTTGAGTTTTTCTAGTCGAAATTACAGCCAGCTACAACTGCTGAACGAACATTACTTCTCTTGCATCTGTTACACTCTTGAGTTTTTCTAGTTGAAATTACAGCCAGCTACAACTGCTGAACGAACATTACTTCTCTTGCATCTGTTACACTCTTGAGTTTTTCTAGTCGAAATTACAGCCAGCTACAACTGCTGAGTGAACGTTACTTCTCTTGCATACGTTACACTCTTGAGTTTTTCTAGTCGAAATTACAGCCAGCTCCAACTGCTGAACGAACATTACTTCTCTTGCATCTGTTACACTCTTGAGTTTTTCTAGTCGAAATTACAGCCAGCTACAACTACTGAGTGAACATTACTTCTCTTGCATCTGTTACATTCTCTAGTTTTTCTAGTCAAAATTACAGCCAGCTGCAACTGCTGACTGAACATTACTTCTCTTGCATCTGTTACACTCTTGAGTTTTTCTAGTCAAAATTACAGCCAGCTACAACCTTGCTAAATGAACATTATTAACATTACTGGACTAATGTTAAAAGCTTATCTTTTTTCAGTTTCAGGGATTATGATAAACCCCTACATCCCCTCTCTTTCCCTCCCCTCTTTCCTTCTCCCTCCCCCCCCCCCCCCCCCCCCCCCCCACCCCCCTCAATCTACTCTCTTTCCCTTCCCTCTTTTTCTCAGACTATTATCAGATTATGCAGATTAAAAGTCCTTGCAATTTTCTCTTGTTTCTTCAATGCCCCTCCCTGTCTCTCTCTCTCCCTCTCTCTCTCTTTTTTTAAACAACAAAATAGACAAGAGAGACAAAAACTGTAACAACACTCTATTTTACTATGCCCATCCCAAAATGAAATAAGCATTTCTTGATTTGTGGTGTGTGACCAATGTCTGGCACAGGTATGGCGCAATTCTAAAAAAACAAACATGAACAAGTGAAACTTAAAAAAAAAAAAAAAGGTCAGTTGTGATTCTGATCTGCTCATTAAAGCTAGACCATTCTTCCTCACTTCTTTTCTTTCTTTCTTGCGCACTCCCGAAAAACGCCGATAATGGTCAAAATGTTGACCGTGGGTGTATACGGAAGAAGAAGGTATAAGTCAGGCAGGTTTATGATACTTACAGGATTTGAAATGAACTTAAAATGAGGTTACACTGATTATGAACTATAGTCAATAATTAAACACAGGAAATGTAAATGGGCTGGTGAGAACGTGTCAAAATGTAAAAGAAAAATTACTGATATTAACATCCACTGAATTACCACACCCTCTCCCACATACACTTATTTCAGTCAAAAGTAACCCAGAAGAAACGGAACAGCTGATGTTTTGACTATATTTTAGTTCAGAGAGTGATGTCCCCCTCTTACTTCCTTACTGTCTTAGAGTCAGGTAAGGTCCCTACAGTAAGGCAATCGCTGTCAGACTAACGTCTAGCCTGTTGCTTGATGCTTGTCAACACATTAGACACATCAGAATGTCACTTTTTGTCTTTTTAATGGAACACAATTTAGATCCAAGTCTACAAGAACTCACACATACCAAATTTTTCAAGATTATAGAAAAACAGTTTCTACTCCTTCAGTAAAATTACAACCAGAAGAGTGAAAACTCCTCAATTTCTTCTCTTTTTTTCTGGAATGTGAAAACTCAATTTGATTTCATATAAAACCACAACCTCAGTTTGGGTACTTTATTCTCTCTCTCTCTCCTCTCTCTCTCTCTCTCTCTCTCTCTCTCTCTCTCTCCTCAGTTCACGTCTCTCACCTGCTGATCAGCATGTCTCCTGTGCAACAGTTGGCTCCCTCTCAACCGCAGCAAACCTTCACTGATGCCACGTACACTGCTCAGGCTCCCTTCTGCACAGACAGTCATTTTCACAGTGATGGATGGTTGCCCATGTCACTCACTCACTCACTCACTCACTCACTCTCTCTCTCTCTCTCTCTCTCTCACGCACGCACGCACGCTCTCTCTCTCTCTCTCTTCTCACTCACTCACTCACTCACTCTCTCTCTCTCACTCACTCTCACTCTCTCTCTCTCTCTCACTCACTCACTCACTCACCACTCCACCTACCTTTCACCTCTCACTCTCACACGCACGCACTCACCTGAGCAAGCAGGCACGCATGCGCGCACACACACACACAAAGCAGACAGAAAACGAGGTGAACCAGAGCATGGTGAATGTACCACAAAGAAAACCCGACAGTGAAAAAAACACAAGCTACCATGGTCCTCATCTAACCTATTCTCTGATCTCTCCAGTTCTTTTCACTTAATTAAAGCAATCAAGACTTCATAGCTCTTATCACTATAAACCAGCCGACCACACAGAACTTTCGACGACTCATTTCAGCAATCATATATTTTTTTCTTTAATCACACTTCAGCGCACAGTTTGCACACTTAAAATATAAAATATTTACAGGAGAGAGAAAAAAAAAGAAAAAAAATCTGCATTAGTAAAGGATTTGGCTCTGGCAGTAGCAGCAGTCAAACCACAAGGTCATATTTCTGACTCTGGCAACATCATGAGTACACTACTCTCTGGGTGTTTCTCTTTTGTTTTTGTTTTTTTCTGTTGTCGTTTTTTTTACTCCCTCACCACTCGATCATCAACCACCCTCCTCTGCTGCCCACACAGGTAAGACAGGTTTTTTGGTTGTTGTTTTTTTTTTTTAATCCTCATATGCTGTATTAAGGGCAGCTTCACCAGGATGCTGCTGGAGGACTAATGGAGGAAGTGAAAAACATGGTGCTGCAGGATACAGAAGGGAAAGATACATCACATGATGAGTTATAAGCTGCAGACTTCCCATCATCTGTGCCAGTGTCTGGCCCCTCTATGTAAACTAGCTGCCTTCCTCCTCCCTTCTTCCACCCTACTGTCTCTCCAACCTCAGAGAGAGAGAGAGAGAGAGAGAGAGAGAGAGAGAGAGACAGAGAGAGTGTGTGTATGTGAGAGAAGAGAGAGAGAGAGAGAGAGAGTGTGTGTGTGTGTGTGTGTGTGTGTGTGTGTGTGTGTGTGTGTGTGTGTGTGAATGTGTGTGTGTTGGTGTGTGTGTATGTTTGTGTGTGTGTGTGTGTGAGAGACAGAGAGAGAGTGTGTGTGTGAGTGTGTGTGTGTGTGTGTGTGTGTGTGTGTGTGTGTGTGTGTGTGTGTGTGTGTGTGTGTGTTGGTTTGTGTGTGTGTGTGTGTGCGTGCGTGTGCGTGTGTGTGTGTGTTGTCTTGTGTATGCCTGTGTGAGTGTGTGTGTGTGTGTGCATGCATGTGTGCGTGTGTGTGTGTGTGTGCGCGCGCACGAGCACATGCAAGCATATGAGTGGAAAAATAAGCGAATAAAGGTGCATGTGTATGTGTGTCAGTCTGTCTTCTGCTTGCATGCATGTGCTTGTACAGGTCTGCTTGTATCCAACTAGTGTGTGCTAGAATGTGTGAACAAATGGCACCTACTCTCGTCCCTTTGGCTGTTGCATGTGTGTGTGTGTGTGCATAAACCCAAGATGTATAGATGTGTCACCAATGATACTTTTCAACACACACATGTAGGAAAGAACAATCAATCTAGATCCATCCAGCCCAACTACATGGACAGCAGTTTCTGACAGCCAAACAACAGACTAGAGAGGGGAAAAAAATGCAGCATGTGCTCCACTAAATCTCATCAGCAATTACCTCCTGTCTTTTTAGCCATCACACACCAACGAGTGAATCTGAGAGAAGGGAAAATAGAAAAAAGAAAAAAAAAAGTATGTTGATTTGGTACACTCCTTTATCAGCAAATGTCCAATCAAAGGACTGGGAATAACTCCAAAGGGTAGCCTGCTTCTCTCTAGTCCTCGACAAGGAAGGCCCATGGAGGCACTGTGCCACAACAGGCCAATGCCAGAAACACTATGTGGATTAGCAACATGAAGGATCAGTCATAACTGTCCTTGGAAGACCTGACTCTTCTAGTATCAAGTTGACTTTAATCACAAGTGCCTACTATTCTGTTTCAACAAATGCAATCACAGGACACAGCTTTTTAAGACTGAGCATCTATCTCTCATTTTGCACAGAAATTTGGCCACAGAGAGAGGAGGAAGGGGACAGTACTTGAAGAAAATGCATAAAACAAAACATTGCTTTCAAATACAAATCTACACAAAACTAAGGAGGGATTAATATTAAATCTTTCAAGACAAAATCCTTTTTTGAAGATATCGTGCCCAAGGTTTGGTGTTTTCTTTTCAATCTGATATTGTGTCATATCACCTTTAAAAAAAAAAAAAAAAAAAAAAAAAAATGGAACTTTTTTTTTTCTGCTATTAGTCAAAAAAAAAAATTTCTGCCAAGTATTTTACAAGGTAGAAATTACATTACCATACTGCTGATCTTGTTTTCTTCAATTGTCTCTATCCCTCTGCTGTAAATCAATTCAAAACTTCCCCTGAAGTGCTCATTAACCTCTTCACTGCGCTGTTGACGAACGCCGTTCGTCATAAAAAGTGCCGTTGCAATGCTCAGTTGACGAACGCTGTTCGTCATGATTCAACACTTTCTGTTTCGTCCAGCACGGGACTTAGCAAAATATGATAGCAGCGAAGGGGTTAAACAATTCCCACAGTAAAAGAAATCCAAACTGCTAGCTAGCCTTCAATCAGTTTAAAAAAAAAAAAAAAAAAAAACTTCACACCATTGTTGCCTCCACTTTCTGTACATATTTCTCCTTTTGGAGCTTGCTTTGTATCACATTGCCACAAAATTTCTATGAAAGTAAATTGTATTTTAAACCAACAAAATGTAAAAACATGATTGAAATATTTTCCTTGATGTAACTGTTCACAAAGTAAAGCCTATTTCAAACTGTAATTAGCAAGCAATATGTTCTATGGTGTTTTAACAAACAAGATTTTTGGAGTACAACCATAGACTCTAGGTAAGTGAACATTGGCACTGATTCGTTTTCCCAAACTCAAACTCTGTTGTTGTTGTTGTTGTTACTTCATATAATTGGAAAACAAACATATCCCATGATCACATTTCAAATATGTGCCTTCGTGCAACTGCTTTTTATAGCACACACAAAATGAAAGCATCACTGTTCTTTTAAAGAAGTATTCCTGCTTTACAACTTTAACTTTCATTTCCAATTTGCTATTTTCTGTATGTATGCCCCCTCCTTCGCCTTCCTGCAACCTTCTCCTGTACCCCCCCCCCCCCCCCCCTCTCCTTCTGGCCATCTTTCTCCCCAAATCATGATTTATTCATATTCACTCTAGAAGGGTAAGGTAAGGTAAGGTTATGTTGCTTAAATAGCCCAGCTGACCGCGAAGAAGGGAGGTATGGATGTGAAGCATGCAATGTCATACGGACAAGGTATGGTGACATCAAAAATGGCACGAATACTGGTGTTGCACATATATTATCTAATAATTTGGTCGTTGTCATCAGAAAACGATTCACCCACAAAAACTGACAAATGGCATAAAAAGGAAAGCTACGAGAGATGCCAGATAATCTGTTTCCCAATAAAGAAGATGAAAAAAGTCCTGTCTCGCTGACAGGCAGAACAGGAAAGAACCAAAAGAGTGCACAGACCAGCCTTGCTGCTCTGGTTCTCACCAGCTACTAACAGTATCATACCATCTCCATAGTTTTAGCATGCTGAAATCAAGAGATGAATGAATCAGAGATAAGGGATGTACAAGAATGATAAAAAAAAAAAAGAGATCTGTACAAATGTCAGCTGATGATTTTAGAAGATTTTCAGTCAAACAAAACTGAGTCATCCCTCCTATTAAAGCCAAAGCACCCTGCTCCTCTTTAGTTCCCACAAAAGAAATGTACAATGTGTGCCTGAAAACTAAGCTATCCATGGCCATTTCATCCTGAGATGGATTCCTCATTCTATCCCCAGCAGAAACAAACTTCTATCTAAAAAAAAACAACAAAAAACAACCTTGAGACTGGAGAACCATCACTCACAGCGCAGAGAAATCACAACTAAAATTCAGCATTAACAAATGTAGAGGATAAAAAAAAAAGAAGAAAAAAATACTGAAGTAAGAGCCATAGGTTCATGATCATGACAGGGCCATTGCAAGAGCTCCAACCTGGTGTAGCTGATCAACTGTGCCCACCACCAGGGCATATAGCTGACTGGCAAAATTGTCAAGACACTACAGGTCTAGCAGAACAGCCACCAATCACACATCCAAAGAAAGCAGCACTTCTGTGGTCCTCATAATAAATATAACCTCCCCCCCCCCCCCCCCCCTTCTTTTTCCTTTCTTCTATAACTCTTTCTCTGATCTGCATTTCCTCACCTTAAAATTACTATGTATTCACTCATTTCTTGGTTTACATAACCATTTCTTCATGTCTGTTGCTGTTGTTGATTTTTTTTTATTCTTATGTAATTCCTTTCCTAAACTACAGATTCACTTTCATGCACATTTTAATTTCAAATCGTTGCTTAGGATTTCTGTCTTCATCTGCTCTAGAAGGAAAAAAAAATCTATGTTACATGACCAATGATGCAAAATGTTTTACAACCATTTCAAAAATTCCATCATCAGTCACAGGCCATAGGAAGTCTGATGAAAGTTTAAGTATACTGGAAATTCTTTGGTTTACTATCCTAAAAATAAAAAATAACCTTGCAATTAACTGTATATATGTGCAGGGAAAAAAAGGAAAAGAATGATTATATCTTTTATGACAAAAAAGTCCTTTCAGAGAAATGGGAACACGATAACTTACTTCTCAATTTCCTCCTTGTTTTATGACATCACTTTGATATTGTCTTGTGGTCTTTACCAATAAGAAAAAGAATATATTATCAACCTCATGTCCTCTGTTTCAATAATTCTCACCAAAAAACTATTCAATCTTAATCTGTCATTTTGTTCAAAGCCAGGAGAAAATGTGAGACTGAAATGATATGTAAGCCCGTGAAAATAATAACATGAGAAACAACCATCTGATCTTCCACTTTTTTCCCTAGTACAGACAGACATATCTTTTTGGTGAAAATCTCTTTAAAAAAATAATAAGAAGGAGAGAGTGAGAGAGAGAGAGAGAGAGAGAGAGAGAGAGAGAGAGAAGAGAGAGAGAGAGAGAGAGAGAGAGAGGGAGAGAGAGAATTAAAGGCACTTGAATGTAATCATGTGTGAATTGCCACTGCACTTTCTGTTCTGAACCGTGCTGTGGTGCACAGATGTGATAATGGCAGTGAAGGGAAAGTAGCAGCCCCTGCTAATCGTGCGACTTCCTTTCCTTTTGACACCAGACGGCAAAAAGAGCAGAGGGTCAGGAACATTTTTTTCTCTCTGAAACAGTCTGGATCCTTTTGTCACTGATCTCTGATATACCACTACAATTTGAGATCTGAGCAGGAGATAAAGCCTGGAGACATAATTTTCAATTTAGGGCCTTCTTGGCCATTTATTATCTCTGATGTGATGCCCACAATGTAAGGTAGAAATGTCATGGAACACTTCTGGCCAAGAAAAGGAAAACAACAACTTGACGACCATCAGGAGATTATGCTGAATGCTTTTGATCTTTTCTTTATTGGGGGAAGGTCTGACGCTCACAACATGGTGATCCGACATTGTATCTTGTGCGTTCACCACTTTCACACAATGATAAAAGGTTTCTTTTAGCACAAATATACTGGACAAGTCTCAAAGAGGAGTCTGATATTGCAATACAGACACTTACAAATGAGCAGGTCTCACTTTTTGCATTAACTCATTTCCTGTGCTCTGGACATACACAATGGACCCACCTTTGGCTTGGTTAGTACAATGCTGTCCTATACACACCATAGAGTGTTAATATATACCTCTCTTGTGGTCAGTCTTGCTGTCAGTGGTGCTTATGTATAGACGTTCCTGCTTATTTCAAATGAGTCATTCTGTTTGGGGCACATATGTGGGTACAGTTTTACATCAGTAGTTACTCTTTAGAACCTCTGAAGCCAAAATAACACAGAATCAAGCAAGTGTTTTTTAACAAGTTTCAAGACTGTAGTACGGATGCTAAAGAAATATAATTTCATGAATAGGTACTTTTCAGCCAACATCACCCGAATGTTTAACAGACAGTAATATCACCTGGAAATGGGAGGTTCTAAAAAAAATAACACTATACATAGTATATATCTGTCAATTGTCTGATATACCTCACCCTCTCTAGATACATTGGGTCACATACATACATTTATAAGGATACAGCCAATTCTTTTAATGTCTTATAAAATTGTATATTTTTGCAAGTTTTCACTGTGGTTCAGCTTCAACACGAATGAAATATATACATACATAACTTCAGCAGCTCCCTTGTCCCTGAGAAGCAAAATGTTGGGAAAAAAAAAGATTCTTTTAAAAAGCCCACCAACAAATTTTATTGGTTTGGTTCCCTTTATACCTGTACACATAAACACACCACCTGGATTTCAAAGTCATGTGGCATTTTTAAAATCCATTGGCATACAATCTGTGATGCACTCTTGTCTCTCCCCCCCCCCCCTCTCTCTCTACCTCACACACACACACACACACACACACACACACACACACACACACACACACACACACACACACACACACAGATTGTTGAACTGTTGCCGTGTTGGACACAAAACTGAAAATATTGCGTAACTGCAGAAGCCAAACAAGACCTCTCCAAATCAATGAAGGGCCTAAGAAATGTGAGGGTATAGGCAACACACATCTAAACACACACACACCCCACACACACACACAACACACACACACACACACACACACACACACACAAAAGAAGAAAAAAAAAAAGAAAAAAAGAAATCATAGGCTTCAGTGAGACGTGCGAATCTGGCTGACGAAACCACACAAAATTCAAACCACAAAATGACAAAAATACTGAGATGCTGACGGCAGTCTCTGACCGCCACTCCAAATCCAGCTTCACCCACCGTTCACATCACTCTCTATCACATCATCACTACACGGGTCTTCTCCCTGATTAAAACGGGAATCAACAACAGCACAACCACGCACAAGAGACTGACTGTCTTCTCCACCACCACCGCAAGGCTTACGCTCCGCTGACCTCCATTTTCAGGTCCATCTCCCCTCGCTTCCAGACATCACCTAATCCTTGCCACTTAGCCCCTGCACCTTCCCCGACCCTACGTCCATCACCACATCAATTAGAAAGGTGTAGGGGAAGTAGGAAAGAGGGACAAGCTCCAGTCCACAGATAGGTTCACCATCTCTCCCTCGAAAATCCAGCAGGCATTATTAAGGGGACGAAAAAAATAAAAAGGTAGAAGAGAGACGGAGGCCTCCCAGGCGGGAGAGGAGGCAACAGAAAGCGAATGAACGGTAGACAGTAAATGTGTGTGCCACTTGCACTGGCAGGGAACCGAGAGAGATGCAGAGCAGGGGGTCTGCAACTTTTTCCCCCCTCTTTTTTTTCTGGAACAGGACTGGGCGTATATATAAGTCTGGGAGAAAACTGGGTGCAGGGCCTGCGCGTGATGGCGCACAGAGCTACACTACACACTAGCTGCCCCTACACTACACTCCCAACGTCTGCCTCTGCATGTGTGTAGCTCTGTGGCTGAACAACCATGAATGAAAGAGAAAGCAGGAGGAAGGAGAGATAGGGAGGAGATAGGTTTCTGCTGCTGGTGGGGTGCTGGAGGAGGGGGGGGGGGGGGGGGGGGGGGGGGGGGGGGGGGGTAGGGGAGAGGAAAGGGAGGGTGGTTGTGGGGCACTGCTCTGAGAGCGAGTGTGAGCGTAATACAATGATGTGAGTAATAAGAGATTCACCCAATGGGGCGGAAGCTCTTAAGGTGAGATAGGTCTGTCGATATATTATAAGATTTGATATGTGAGGGTTCAGGAACCTGCTGTTCAAAAGTAAAATGTACACCAGCGAGTCAAAGCACCCACACGTACACTGCAGTATCTCCCTCACAACAGTGATGAGAAGCAAACTTCCAGTTGCTCTTCCTATGATCAATGCAACGAAAGAACAAGACCCCAAACCAGAAGGCTCTTGTGTACAAGTGCAAACAATCTATGGGATGATACACTACTGAACATTGCAACATTAACGAGAAGTGGTGAGGATAGAGTGAAATAGGATGAGGGTGATGAGCAAGGGACAGAATTTGTGTGTGCGTGTGTGTGTGTGCGTGTGTGTGTGTGTGTGTGTGTGTGTGTGGGGTGTGTGTGTGTGTGTGTGTGTGTGTGTGTGTGTGTGAGTGTGTGTGTGTGTGTGTGTGTGTGGTGTGAGAGAGAGAGAGAGAGAGACAGAGAGAGAGAGAGACAGAGACAGAGAGAGAGAGACAGAGAGAGAGAGATAGACAGTCAGACAGACAGGGATGGAGGGAGCATTTGTAATAATGAGAGAGTGGGGAAAGTGCAAGAGTGAAAGAGGAGTGGAGACAGGCCATGCAAGAGAGAGAGACAGCCAGACAGACATACAGACAGAGATAATAAACTATATAAAACAGATTGACATGGATTGAACTTGCTTCTGTCTGGTTTTGGATGGGCGAACTCTTTGTCACGTTATTCCTTTAAAGTAAAATCAACCTCAACTTCACTGTCAGCAAGGAAGAGCACAGAATGAGTGACGGGAGAAAAAAGGTTTGGCTGGTTCAGGAGATGCGATCAGAGAAGAGCAGAAGACAAACACACAGAACAAGCTGGTGCACAGCTGACTACATAGTATGTAATTGTTAGGTCAGTACAAGTAACACCAAACATATCCCTTGCTTCCAACTACTGTTCCTAGTGCACAGCCGGCGTTGGGGCTGAAACAGCACAAACGTGGGTGTGGCTTTATAATGGAGAGCCAGAGTAAGTACTACTGGAGTGGAGCCACTGAAGAGAGAAGGAATGAGGGGGAGTTGGCAGGGGGTGGGGTGGTGGGGAGGGGGTACAGAGGATGGGACAGCCAGAAAAAAAAAAAACACACACACACAAAGTAACTGACATAGTAAGAGAAAAAAAAAGTACAAAACTGGGCATGGTAGGAAAGTGAGAGAAAACTGGCTGACGGCAAATGATGCCATAGCTGCAATCTGGAAAGCTTGATTGTGTTTTGATTGGACGGTTGCCTGATGGGTGGTTGTAAGTGGTGTGTTATTAAGCAGCTGTGGGCTGGAACAACGTGTTTGTGGCTACACATGTATTGGGCTGCTTGGCTGAATCTGTTGATGTGACGTATCATTGACAGGGCAATTTTCATTATTGGCAGATTCTTTCAATTTGATCACTGTCTTTGATTAACTGCTTTCTGATGTTCTAAATCCCACTCCTTCCACATTCTCCTGATGTGCCACATCAAACACAATCTGAAAATCTGATGGACTCATTCACCCATCCCCCATCTCCATGCCAGCTCCACCTCCCCCTACCCCATCCCCACCCCACCCCGCCCACCAACAGTAACATGCTTGTGCATGCATGTGCGCATGCGCACATGTACACACACACACACACACACACACACACACACACACACACACACACACACACACACACAGAGAAGCGCCCTTAAGCTAACGCCGCAAACTAACAAACATGACTGACAGGGGAAAGAAACACAACAACAAGAGAAAAAAAAAGCCAGGAAACCCAGACAGAAGACGCAAGGGATTAACGCCACAACCCTACAATCTGCACAGCCCAGAAAGCATATACATATCATTTTCCAGCACCAGTGCAGCAAGAGGAGATTTTGATGCGGCCCTCACAGGGAAATCTTGATCAACAGCCAGAACTCCCATGCCATGGAAACAAACAAACAAATAAACCAAAAACCAGATGCTTTGACACTCTGTCTGCTGCAGGTCTAAAAATAGTTTCCCAAATCACTGGAGGTATTCCTGATTTTACAAGGAAAAAAAAAATTCACTCGCTCACTTTTTTCCCCAGTTTCTGTGACAGAACGGATTACTGGCTTTGCTGATGAATTAAAAAGAAAAAGGAGAAATTCCACATAATGAGCACTAAAATTAACACAAATGTTTGTACTGAGGATAAAACGGATAAGGCTGCAATTCAGTTAAAAATAACTACACGCAAGTTAAAAGGCCAAGACTAAATATCAACACCAGGTCAAGTGTGAACCTACAGATCAAGTGACAAATATCAATTTCCTTTTAAAAAAATAAATAAATAAATAAAAAGAAAGAAAAAAAGAAAGAAAGAAAAAATCTAAAATCGTAATTGGCAAAAAAAAAAACACACCTCAGAATAAAACCTTCAAGTAATCTGCGTTAACATGTTTACATCTCTGATCAAACACATCTCAACATTGGCAGACAGCAAAACGCACGCAGAAAATAGATTGGTGTGTGTGTGTGTGTGTGTGTGTGTGTGTGTGTGTGTGTGTGTGTGTGTGTGTGTGTGTGTGTGTGTGCGTGCGTCAAACTCAGAATGATGATTTTTGTTTTCAATTGCAATCGCCAAAACATTAAGAACGTTCACAAGACATGAGTAAAACAGAGCTTAACTCCAAAACAGAGATTGAAAGAGACTATGCTTTTGTATCACACATGTGTGCTGGCATGGGTGTATATATGTATGTATGTATGTATGTACATACGTACGTAGGTAGGTAGGTAGGTAGGTATGTGCGTGCGTGCGTGCGCGTGCGTGCGTGAATTAATTCTCTCAGCAGTAAAGGATCAAAAACAACTAAAAAATTAAGTCTAATTAAGTCCAAGTGGCATTTCATTAGTCCAAATTCTTTCTCTATCTCAATGCACTGTCTATAACGGTAACTTTAAAAAAAAAAAAAAAAAACATACATAAAGACAGTGTACTTGGATTTCCCCATTTGATCAACTGAGAAGTTTTTTTTAACACAATTAGTTATGTGAACATACATTTTACCCTGAGATAATAACAAAACCCAAAGGAATGGGCTGGAAAAAAAACATACATAGAACCAAATTGTTCTTGAATATTGGTGGCAGAGAGAGAGTGAGAGAGAGAGAGAGAGAGAGAGAGAGAGAGAGAGAAAGAGAGAGAATCAGAGAGAGAGAGAGAGAGAAACTGAGGATCATAGAGAGTAGAGAGAGACAGGGGTGGAAGACAGTGGGCAGAATGAGAGAGCGAGAGAGAGTAAAGATGAAAGTGTTTTCATGGAAAATTTTGATGCCAAACCACAGAACCTGAAGGTTAAATGCCCATGCAACGTGCATGTAAAGATCTTGAACACAATGGAAACACATTAGGAGTCATGTAAGCAGATCAACTTCCCAGTAACCCGAGGCTCTTGTAAATGACATCTGAAATATCTTCCAGGGCAGGTTAAAAAAACAAAATGTCGATGGTCATCCAGTCACTTGCAAGATCAATGAATAGCTGTGGGCATGTTCAGACCATCTGGCCGACTCCAAGAGTAAGATCTACTCTCAATTTAACCAGCCCAAAGGAAAACTGACCCTGTTGATATCAATATAGTGATCTTCATCATCATCATCTTCAAAGTTACACTTGCAAAACAACTTCTTTAAATCACAAAAAAAAAAAAAAAAAAAAAAACCCTGTAACTTTGTCATGGTCCATTTGTTTTCACTTTTATGTCCCCCTTTTCCCCCTTTTATTTTCTCTCATTCTGCTTCGTCGCTGATTAGCTCAGTTCCGGCTCAAGTGACCAGTTCTGATGAGTTGGCTAGCTGATCTGAAGGCTGTCTTGGCCAACCACCTAACAGCACCATTATCTCTTGTTTTCATCCTTAACAACCCTAATGCTTTCCATTCACCAGCTCTCCTCTTGCACTGCACCCAGACCACTAGGAGCCCAATCAAGGGGTCAAAGAAACCCCAAACGGCCCCAGCTTTCACTGCCCAAGTCTTCTCCCTTGGGGCCGGCAGCCATTAAATACCTTTGTTCCACTGCAGTTAACACCCACCCCTCCCTCCCCCACTATCACACCCCTTACCCTTTGTCAGTTCTGCCTGGCTTGGCCCTCCATCAATGGCCAGCAGGTGATTTCTCTGGGGGTGGATGCAGTCTTCCAAGTTGTTCTCATGCCAGATCTCCCCACCATCCCCTCTTCGGTGGTGTCCCCACTCCAGATCCCCACTCCCTCTCTCCATCCAACCCTCCATCTTCCAAGTCTTCCTCCAAGCCAGACCCACCTCTTTCTTTCTATTTTTCGCTCCATCGGTTAAGCCCAGGTTCCTTTTGCACAGGGTACAATTGTCTACCAACTTGTTAAAATGACATCATTGTACAAGTTCCCAATTCTTTTTTTTTTTTCAAAAAAAATTTTTCTTTGATTAAAAGTTGGTTTCAATGATGAGCACTGATGAGTTGGTTGGCTAATTTGCAAAGTAACTCCCCCCCCCCCCCCCCCATCTTCCACCATCACCACCACCACCACACACACACCCCTTCCTAATTTTGACGATGACATTGGTGCAATGAGTGACACTGACAAAGAGCCACAAAATAACTTATTTTGCATTATTTCTTGCATTTTTGTCTGAATGCAGGGCAATTTTCTCAACAAAAGAGACTTCAACCCAAAGAGACTTCAAGTGGCCCTGAGAAACAAACAACCTTTCATCCAATAGGTACTTATTCAGCAACGCTTCATCCCACACAGACTTCAAAAGCTCTAAGAAACAAACCAGCACCAGCCGCCGTGACGAAGTGGTTAGCGTCGCGGACTCGCGGCTGGGAGGTCGTGGGTTCGAATCCCATCAGAGTCATGTGGGTTTTTCTGCCCCGACCGGCTCCTACCCAGAGTTGAGTTTGCTGCGGACTCAGTTGGGAAGACTGGGACCACACAGTCGAGTTTCATCCACTCAATGGATGCGTTTCTGAGAGTGTTGCTCAAATTCTCTGACCAACACTGCAGGTGCCTGTATCTCTCGGGCCTGGCTGATGCCGGGATATATTATGAAAGGAAGCGTAGAGTACAGCCCTGTCATGTAGTCTCAGACCGAAATGGAAATCTGTAGCATCATCTTAATCATCCTCATTCTCATCGATCAGCACACAAAAAAAAAAGTCTCAAATTCTGTGGCCCTCCATGCCCTGCTCTCATGGTGACCTCAATTTCGATGTCCTCTCCACGTCTGTGGCCTTGGTTTGGTTCAGTCAGGGTCACCAGTATCGGCGAGTCCATGGGGGCTGTCATTGGACGGACATGGTGGTGCCCTCCGGGAGAGCTCACTCACACCGGCTCCGCGACTAAGCAATTATTGTCATCAGTAAGGGGCTTAGTAGGTGGTGTCCTGCGTATGTTAGATCATAACAGGCGCCACTGAACACCACCGAAGTGACTCGGCAGCAGTGCAGTGTCTCCTCCGGTGAGTTGCTTCTGGACGACTTGACACTGACTGCTCCCTGTGGATTGCTGGAGCCGGGGCTGTGGCAGGGCCGACCGGGCTGTGGCTGTGGACGGGGTGTCGGAATGAGCAGCATGGACGCACTGCCTCTGAGGTGGCGCAGAGGTTGGGACAGCAAAAAAAAAAAAAAAAAGGAACAAACCAGCAGTGTTTCATCTCTTAGGGACTTCCACGTTTTGGTTATGTCCCAAAAAAATTTATTTTCACCTTTGCAGATCATTTTTACCTTCTCTCTGGACTGCATGATAACCTTTTGGCTCTAAAAAGTTTTCTCAACCTTTTATGATTCCATGATGAACCTTTCCTTTCCAACCTTCTCAGTTCACTGGATTTTCAGGCTCCATAAAGAAAAGAAACAGAACTTGACTAACACCAGCACGGACCTATTACCCAGATAAGGGTCAGAAAAATAGTAACTACAGCAACATGTAACAAACAAATAATCTGGGGAAGACTACAGAAGGAATGCAGAAAGAAAACAGGTACAGACAAACACATGTTGACAGACTGACACTGTTTATGAGAGGAAGAGGTGGGTGGACAGGAGGAAGATAAGGAAGAGGGGAGAGGGGGTTGGGGGGGGGGGGGGGGCAGTGGAAGACCAGGGTGGGAAGTAATTGAAGAGAGGAAGTGAAACTGTGAGGGGGGGAAAAAAAAGAGGAAAAACACTACAGGTGAAAAGAAAGGAGGGCAGAGGAAAAGAAGGGAGGCAGGCTGATAAGATTAAGGATGGGGGGAGAGAAACAGCCAGGGAAAAAAGGCAGGGATGTGATACCTCTTGCCATCCCACCTCCTTCCCCTTCCCCCCCCCCCCCCCCCCCCCCCCCCCCCCCCCCCTCTCTGCCCTACAACCATACTCATCCACATTCGCTTTGTTTACTAAACTTTATCAGCAAAAAAAAAAAGTCAGTGGACAAACAGTGGGCTGCAGGCAAGCCTTATACTTCATTCAACACTGCACCAGTTTAAACAAACACATACACCTACTCCCTCTCCCACACACACACCCTCCCCTCATCCAGCCACCAACCCATCAACTAACACCTACACACATGCACAGAACCCCTCCTTTGCTCAGCTGCCATGAAGGGGAATTTTCAACCACAGGTGTTCTTTCGTTAGGAAAACACAAACATGGCAAACAAACTTTCGGAGCTCTGCTGCAAGTTAAAACTCGCATCTCGTTCACATCAGACTTCCCACTTCTGAGGTCAACTCTCACATCTCATGTATATATCAGACTTCATAAATAAAGATCCCTTACCTAATATCATTTCATCTCCTACAACAGTAATAAAAACTCACATCCTATTTACGTCAGACTCCATACTTCAGAAAAACTTCACCATCCTTAAGTTAAAAGGAAAATAACATCAAATTCTGTATAAACCATAATTTACAGCTACACCTTACTGTTAGAAATGTTTGAAAACTAATCAAAATCAGAAGTAGGGAAAGCAGATACACCACGCTGCCCCATCTGAGAACATCAAGTTTCTGACGTGTAACCCCCTGGGATCTGTGTATCACAGCACCTGTCCACTACATACTGCGCCAGAGACAGCAGAACTAGAAGACCCAAGGCACTCAAGGTAGTTTTCATACAAAGGCCAGAAGATGTGTCGGCGCTCTTTCTCATCCTCTTCTGCACCCCCTCGTATCCCTTGTTTATTTCAGCTTATTTTAATAAAAAATGACACTTCTCCTCCTCCAAAAAAAAAAAAAGAAGAAAAGAAAGAAAAAAGAAGATGAAGGGAAAGAGACTTAATCAGTGCTTGAGTGCTGATAAAACATCCTGTTTACAAATTAATGCAGCACATCTAGGCTCAAAGGGGGGAAAAAAAGGAAAAACAAAATGTACTGACCCTTCATTTAATTTACAAATCTACAAAAAATCTAATATACAAATCTAGGAACAGAAAGGAATCTATTCCAGGCTACAGAAATTTAAGATTTTTCGCCTTCGAATATGATTCATTAATGATTCAAAACACTGCACAAACCCTGATCATCTGAAAAACTATCAGAATTAGGACTTTCTATTATATATATGGATGAAAAAGTCTAGTTCAGCATATGTCTTTACCGTAAGTATGCAAGAAAAATGTTTTTCAATAATTTTTGACAAAAGGTTAGATAGGATACGAAGAATACTCGGAATATCAAGGAAGATGGATTTTCAAAAAATTATGTTTTAGCATTAAAGCTTTTGTGGGTTGGGAAATCTAAAGTTTTACAATCATAAATGGAAAAACCTATGTTATCTTCAGAAATGATAATATAATGCTAAGTTCCGATAATAGAATTACACATGTCACTGTACTCAGAAACAAAACCTGTCAACCTCTTGACTGCTGGAGAGCCAACCAAAAAAGGAAGTGGGTCCAGGCATCATGCAGACTGACCTGAGACAAAAATCAACACTCTTCCAGTCCTCTGCCCTCCACCTGGCCACTGTGTGAACAAAATGCTTACACCACGCTTTCCCTGACATCGGTGACCTCTCCTGAAGTTGCCCCCACAACAAGAATGGACCCGTGATCAGACCACCACCAACTCACAGTCTACGATTTTATTATGATCGACAAGGCCTGGGTACTCAACCACCAACAGAATTCCATCGCACTGCAGCTGGGTCTCACTGATCTGGTATAACAGATGTCAATGGATCAGCTTGCAGAATAAAGTGTGCTATGGCAGTCTCACCTTTAGTTTGCTGAGAAATTTTCTTGATGAAACTAAGTGATACAAATGACATACATACCGAGACATCTGACAGTAACAAAACAAAAACAAAAAAACCCTGTTATATACTTGGTACATGTGCAGGTAATCGAGAGATTAAAGTATTTGATTAGAAAAAAAGGTTTTGGAAAGGTATAAACAATTTGATACATTCTTAAAAATGCGCACATAATTATGGATTACAACAAATATTAGAAGTAATGGTAAAAGCAGAAAACTTTTGACCGACTTTTCTGAAACCTGGAAGAAGAAAGACTTCAACATTTATATCTGTGATGCTGCCAAGATCTCAGGCACAGTTTACATCTGTTAATTCTAAATAAGCAGATGGTCATAATGTAATCTACAACTAATGATAACCAACTCTGTACATTTGTCTTCAATGCTAATCTACAACTAATGATAACCAACTCTGTACATTTGTCTTCAATGCTAAATTGTTCGCATATATGTATTGTACACATTGTGTTTCAAATAAATAAACTTTTCAAAAGAATCCAATTCTTTCTAGAAGATTTCCATATTTTGTGTTCACTTGCCCTCACATCTACAACTTCATTCCTATAGATTTCTAGCGGTCAGTGTTGACACCAACAGGCTCCACTGCAGCACAAACAAGAATGTCCAGCACATGTTGCCACAGACAGAAAATATGGAAAGGTACACAGAGTAATTTCCCAATGACATAAATCTTTCTTGTGATCAGAAATGAGAGCCAGAGCACAGGCAGCCGGCTCACTCAGTGATCCCATATTTCACCCTACTGGTTATCCTGACAGGCATGCAAACAAAATCCCCTTTCCCCCTATTGCCAGGATCTCTCTCTCTCTCTCTCTCTCTCTCTCTCTCTCTTCCCTTAATGCTATGCTCCCTCCCTTTCCCTTCCTTCCTTCCTTCCTCCCTTTCTTCACCCCTCTCTCTCTCTCTCTTTCTCTCTCATCCCATCCCCTTCCCACTTCTCAAATCTTCTAATGGGCAGGCATCCACAGCAACAAATTATCCACCCCAAGTTTTTCCTGCAATCAGTCATCCCATGACAACTACACACAGCTAACTTGTATGCTACTGGCGGATATCAATCTGGTTGGGCAAATGCTCCATCCTTCTGCCATTGAGCAATGTAACTGGACTATTAAATTTACTTACTTTCTTACTCTTTCTTTCTCTCTCTCTCCCTCTTGCACTTTTTGAGGAAGCAGTTAACTATTTTAAAATTCAAGAAACACCTTCTCTTCTCACTCTCATCCCCCCATCCACCCTCATTTTCCTCCCTCCCACCCTCCCTCTCGCTCTCTTTCTCTCCTCATCCTCTCCGGTCTCCAGCTGAAATCATCTTTTCTGATCCACAAAATCAATGGCCAGACATCCAGTTCAGACGCCCGCCTAGTGTTTCACCATGCAGAATACCCTGAGGGGCATGCCATCAACCCTAACCAGAACATAACACAAAGGTATCCACCAGAAGATTGGTTTGGACTGACCAATCAAAGGTCTGATTTCTCTCTCATCAGTCACCCTGCGACAGCCACACACAACCGACATGCTCGCTATTAGCCGATAGCTGGTTCGGCAAATATTCCATCTTTCAAGTATTGCCGTCCGGTTGTAATGTAATTGGACTATTGATTTAACCCTTTCTCTCCCACTCTTGCGCTCTCCATCACTCGCTCTCTCTTCATGAGCATGGAGAGAGCAAATAATCTCTTTAAATTTGGCTTAAATGAAGAGCTCTCTTCTCTCCCCCCACCCCAAACACCCTCCATCATCGATAATTTTTTTGTCTTTCTCTCCCAACCTCCCTACCCTCCAGCCAAAATCATTTTTGTGATGAACACAGAGATAACTTGCTGCTGATTGAATAATAACTGGCGGGGCATATTTTCTTCCATCATCACTGCCTATTGTGCAAATGCATTGTCTATTGCTGGCCTTCTCCCCTGCCTCACCCCACCCCCCATTCCCAATCCTGGTCTCCCACTTCTGTCTCTCTCCCTTTCTCTGTGAATATGTGTGCAGCATATATGTGCATGCATGTGTGTGCGCGCGTACCATGAGTGTATGTTTGTGAGCAGGGGAGGGGGAGGGGGGAGGGGACAATCACACAGAAATTAAAGAAAGAAATTAAGGACTTTAAATATAAAATTCAAGGACAGTACAGAAAATATATAAAAGAATTATGAATCATAATTTATGCATTCTTTGGTAGCTTCATACAGTCACTTCAGCAGAATCTGGTTAGAAGGAAACGACAAAGAAGTGGACACTTTGAGCAGATAAATAAATTGGTACTTTTTTCCCATAAATGATTAATTTTGTGTATAATTTTGTTATTGTCTCATAAAAACATAAATCACTACATCAAAACCATCCTTTTCTAGCACTTTAAGCACTCAGGGGTATTTATCAGCACTAAACTCACAATTTCAAGGAAAACTTTTTTGTTTGTTTTTTGTTTTGAAAAGGTTCCTCAAAATTCAAAGATTTTTTAATGACTTTGACTTCAAAGACAAATAAACCTGTGAGTGTGTGTGTGTGTGTGTGTGTGTGTGTGTGTGTGTGTGTGTGTGTGTGTGTGTGTGTGTGTGCATGTGTGTGTGTGTTTGTGTCAGTGCAACAATATGTTAACCTGACAGTAAATGGTTTCAGTCAGTCAGTGTGTTTGTGTGTGTGTGTGTGTGTGTGTGTGTATGTGTGTGCGTGCAGGCATTGGTGTCTGCGTGCATGCATTGTGTGTGTGTGTGTGTGCGCACGTGCAGGCATGTGTGTGCTGGTGCATACTTTGGTAAAACCAAAACCAATTATGTTAATTCCAATATTTTGACAAGATAATCAATTCTCTGAGACAGTATTCCAGTCCTTAATAATAGCAGTAATAATAATTTACCATCTCTGCCTTGCCTATTGTCTTCCAGTGGTTTACTAACTGTTCTGACACACAGTAAAGACAGGAGAGGTCAGACAGGTGACAAACAAGAGTAACAACACTCTGCAATCTCTGCCATGCCTGTTTTCTCCAAGTTTACTCACTGTTCCAACACTTAAGGAGACAGGGAGAGGTCAGACAGGTGACAAACAAGAGTAACAATACCCTGCAATCTCTGCCATGCCTGTTTTCTCCAAGTTTACTCACTGTTCCAACACTTACAGGAGACAGGGAGAGGTCAGACAGGTGACAAACAAGAGTAACAATACCCTGCAATCTCTGCCATGCCTGTTTTCTCCAAGTTTACTCACTGTTCCAACACTTACAGGAGACAGGGAGAGGTCAGAAAGGTGACAAACAAGAGTAACAACACTGTGCAATCTCTGCCATGCCTGTTTTCTTCAACTTTACTCACTGTTCCAACACTTACAGGAGACAGGGAGAGGTCAGACAGGATCAGGCAACAAAGAACGCAGTTACATCAAGAACATCTGACGTTTTAAACATAAACTTGAGAGGAACATGACAACGCAGAAACACAGCCAATAAACACACAAACTACACATGAAACAAAAACCAAAGAACACTGACAGTACAGGTTACAACATCGTCATCATCATATTTCTAAACCATCTGTGGTCATGGAGGGCCATGGTGGTAAAATGATGTTTGAGTCAGCACTGCCCACTTCTGACAGTCTCAGGCCAAGGTTTGGGTTTCAACAAAATTCCTGTTTGTCCATTCCTGGAAACGTTGCCACTGATGGTGACAGTGCCCCGAATCTTGTTCTTAGGTCTCTTTTTGCCTGCATCATATATGGTCAAATCCCCTCTCTCTCTTTTTTTTCCCTATTTCTTTATCAATGGTCATCAATTTAAAGATATATCCATGAATTCTGTGCCTGGATCACTGTCTTTTGACCATCTATCACACTGTGGCCTAGCTGCTTGACTCATTATAACACAAACTGTGGGATGACTTAGATAGGCTTGTTGTACATGAATAAAAGCAAATATTCCATGACCAAAGATGAAGTGTACAAGGTTCGGGATTGATCACCAATATTTTTCAATCTTGATTCAAGATCATACCATCTCTTTATTCAAACTGACTGTTGCCTTTTGTTTTGTTGTCTGTTGTGTCCAAGTGATCTCCCTTTGACTGCTTTGGATCTTCAAATATCGGTTTACATATGTTCCTTTCTTCTGATTATCACACAATTTACTTTAGTATCTTATTCATTCATATTGTTTTCTCCCCATTCCCCTTTTCTCTTCTTCACTGGCCCCGTTAGGAGTGCACTGGACTATGATGTTTCCCCCTGCAGTACTGGTAACACCACAACATTACAAGCAGCGCTCTATGTTAGATACCATGGATGGACTGTAACAACTGCTGAAGACCATGAGCACAGAGAAGTTCTCATCCAGGAGATGAAAGTCAAATGTGGTCAGCCATAAGGAAATGGCTCTTGTCAAAATACAGAGCTCAATGATTCTCACTGTTGTCAGTGAAGGATTTCATATTTATGTTCCACTGTTGTCTTTTTCTTCCCATCTCCACTTCAAGCTCCCAACTCCATCCCCTTTAAGATGCAATCTTTTGTCTGAAAACTTGCAAGGATTCTGAAGGAAACAAACACAAAATCTGAACCTGCAAACTGATCACAACGGGAAATGTATCTAGTCTCCTTTGGTTCTTGCTTTACTTTGTGGCGGCATTTCTTTTGGGGCAGACAACTCTGGATCTCCACTCTTTTCTTTTGACTTCATGCAAGTCACTTCTGGAGAGACACTGATGACATCATTTTTTTCAAATGCAAAGAAGAGAACAGAATGTGTAAAGATGGTCCAGTCAGATGAAAAATCTCATTGACTGCAACTTCACTCCAATCAGAACTGATCAGATGCTGCTGCGGAATCCTAGAGAACACAACAGCTATTGTGCCTGTTTTCAGCGCAGTACAAAAGTTGTTATGGCTACCTCTGTGCCTGTTTTCAGCGCAGTACAAAAGTTGTTGTGGCTACCTCTGTGCCTGTTTTCAGCACAGTATAAAAGTTGTTATGGCTACCTCTGTGCCTGTTTTCAGCGCAGTACAAAAGTTGTTATGGCTACATCATACAGCATTCATGTGGCTGTCAGTGTTGGTCACTCATTTCACGTATTAACAGAATTCTCCATTTCTAAAGGGTGAATCTCACACACTTATCGAAAATGAAAGGAGTGAATCCAAGCTCCAATGCATGAAATACATACAAACTGTCCATCACCAGGAGCTCTGGTTCCCACAACAAAATACACCTCTTTAAAACATACACACCATATCACATTACAACACTACAACACACACACACACAACAGACACAACACACCACAACACACTTCACCACCCCCCTCCCCCATCCCACCAACTGGGCTCACCCAGAATGTCGTACTGGCGGCTGGCTTCCTTGACAATTTCAGAGGAGATGTGGAGACCAGAGCGGGGTGACGATGACGAGGACCCTCTTGCTTCCCCGTCACTGGCGGCGTTAGCGCTGGTCTCATTGAGGTAACTGTACTCCCCCTGCATCATGTGACTGATGGCGTCACTGTGTGCCCTCTGTTCCCGAAGAAGGCGCTCCATGGTTTCTGCCACCTGGGTCTCCGTGCCATTGTCTGATTGGGCAATAAATAATTGGCCAATAAAAGCATTTTTTCACAGCATTCTGCTTTCTTTTGATCTGGTTGTGGTTATGGAGGAAGCAACTCTATTTCATTGTAAAAGTTCTTTGTGCATGACAGTATACATGTTTGCCTGTGTAAACACATGCATACATTTAATTATATAAGGCCTCTGACAGCCAGTCACCCCAGTACCATCAAATGTAGCAAATTCAGACGTTTACCCTCTTGTCATGTCTCCCTCTTCCCTTCCCATTCTTTTTAACTACCTGCAGCTATGATTCTGATGAAGATGGCGACATTAGACGACAATAGCTATTCATCAGATTTAACCTGGGGACTTAAAACAAAATGAAATGAGGCATGAGGAATGAGGCAGAAATCCAGAAACCACCTGGCCCCAGCGGAGGAGAAGGTTGTGGGGAGGGGGGGAGGGGGGTAGCCCTACTGGTCGGCCAAGGAACCAATGCCGCCCCCCCCCTGATCTTGAACACTAGATCAGAGGTATATTGTTTACTTTCATGTGGTAGTATTTTACAATCAGCTATTTTCAGGATGTTGATGATGACAGAGCTATTCTTCAAAGGGCACTGTTTGTTTTGGAAACTGACAGAGCTCATGCTAATGGCCACATAATGTTGAAAGCAATGAATTGGTCCAGTCCAGAAGTTAGACAAGTTAAGCAGTGTCATGCGTGAATAACTTGGATGAGTGTCCACTTGGAAACACTGGATACTATTTGTATGTTTCTTAAGGCCCATCTTGGGCATTAGGTCATGTTTTGGTCTGGCATTTGCCTAGCAGATGTGTTGTGATTCATGTGAACTCTTCCGAGTGCTTCAACCTTCCTTGGGGGGTAAAAACTAAAACTTTGAAACTGGTGGAGCTCTACTACCTTAACTGTCAATTAATTCCCCCTTCATGAGAGAAATACAAATCTACATCCAATTCACTTTCAATTTCAAGCATTTGATGCAGAACAACAACAAAATGTACTGCAATTAGCTCTGTCAATAATGCTAATAAGGATTATTCTGCTACAGAACCGCTATACTCTCTCCATTTATAATTCATTACATGATATGGTACTACGATCAACAAAACCAAACCAAACCAAAACAAAACTCAAAAGGAAATGGAGGAAAAACCTCTCTCAAATGCCATGAAAAAAAAAACAACAGAAAAAGTATGCTGTTAGTCATATTTCATCTGTGTTTATGCAAGAACATTAATCAAAATCGTTTTTATCATTTCATCACAAATAATTTTGTTATTATCGCTACTGTCATTCTCAGCATAATCACTATTATTCTTTTTCTCTAAATATCAAACAGCCTAAAAAAATTCCTTCGACAATTTTTGGTCACTGTACCATAAACACAAACATGCACACTCTGCATACATACTTAATCACTTGGAAGCTAGATTGTCAGCCATGCAAAGCATTTCTTGTCAGGCTATCACTGAGCCAAGATTTGTTACAATGTCACATTATTCATTTTCTTTATAAAAAAAAAAAAAAAAAAAAAAAAAAAAAAACTCATGCTAAAATATCATCATGATTAATCATTTGCATCAATATCCAAACCAGTATCGAGTCTGTGTGGGTGGATAACTGGATGGGGGGAGGGGAGAGGGATGATAAATCTAGAGGGGGTAATTTGCATTTGTAAATGTAAAACTTGGCAAAGAGCAGAACAAAATCAATGGCTTTATCCATTTTCACATGCTGTTTGGTACCAAACAAAACCAACTCTTTGTCAATAATGAAGTTGTCACAGTGCTGACATTTATTTTTTAATAGACTTTGCAGATTTCTCCAGAACCTCTGTACAATAATGCAGTCAAAAAGCATATGATCAATGGTCTGCTCATCCTCTTCACAGAAGTTACAGATAGGGGATTCAATAATTTTACACAGAAATAAATACCTCTGTGTTGGGAGCAATCTGTGCAAAAGTCTGCATTGAAACCATCTAAGCTGCATATCTGTAGAAGCCTTATAGCAATGAGAGAAGATGGTTTTCCAATTAAGGTTTTCAAAAAGATTATTCCATTTATGGATAGCTGTTGGGAGGGCATTATTTCCATTTAGAATGTTTTGAACAGATTTGTTACCTCTTTTAATATAAAACCAGGCTTTTGGGTCTCGGGGCTTGTATCTGGAAGTTAAAGATATCTGGAGTTTTTGAAAATAGGTACGAATTGCGTTTAAAATGCCTTCATATAAGAGAAAATTGGTGTTAATACCTTGATATTTTTGCAAGAATTCTTGGTATGTCATCCAGTTGCCATTTTCATTCAACAGTTGTTTCACAAAGAAAATACCATAATCACTCCATTCTTGTACAAAAATAACCCTTCTGTCCCTCAAAATATTGATATTGTAATGAATATATTCAACCATAAAATCATGCACAGAGATGGGACAGCATCTGGAACATAATTTCTTATAGTGCTTCATAACATCTTTCCAGAATGGGTTATTAATGACATTCATAACAACATTTGAAAATTCAGCTCCAAGATTACCTATAATGCCCAGGTCAGGGTACATATTAATAGTAAACTCCCTCCAATCAGACTCACACATTAGTCTTCTCAACCAACTTATTTTCATAGCAGAGATAAAATTTCTAACATTCAACATTCTGAGTCCCCCCTCGCAGTACTGTTTTTGAACAACAGATTTTGTTATTCTGCTTCTCTTACCATTCCATAAAAATGTGTAAAATTCCTTTTCTAATGCATCAATGAAATCCTCTGGAGGGTCTGGTAAATTAATTAATAGATGGACAATTTTACTAAATACCAAAGTTTTAATCACTATAATTTTACCAAAAGGGGTGATATTTCTTTTCCTCCAAAGAGCGAGAACCCTTCTTATCTCAAAAAGTTTTTCTTCATAATTAATTCGTACAATGGTATCAATGTTAGTGGAAAATTTAATGCCAAGAATTTTGAAAGTTCCAGGATCCCAGACAAAATTTTTATCCCTCATGTATCTAATTGGAGAGTTCTTTCTACTCCCCAACCACACAACTTGGGATTTGCCAAAATTAATTTTCAAACCAGAAATTCGTGCAAATTTAATGAGGATAGATACTGCCTCGTTAAATGATCTTTCTGAACCATCCAAACACAAGCTAGTGTCGTCGGCAAATTGCGATAAGAGAATATCTTTGTTATTAATTGTAATTCCTTTAATAAGTTCATTGGAGCGAATCATCAGTGATAAGATCTCTGCACAAATTAGATATAAATAAGGAGAGAGTGGATCTCCTTGTCTGACCCCTCTCTCTATTGAGAACCATGAGGAGTACTGACCATTTACAGAAATACAAGTAGAAGTCTGGGTGTAGAATGTTTTAATCCATTTAATGATGTCTGGTCCAAACTTAAAGAATTTCAAACATTTATGTAGGAATGACCAAGACACACTGTCAAACGCCTTCTCAAAGTCGATTAGAAGGAACATTCCTGGAATATTTTCCTGTGGTTTGTATGTTGTGTGAATTCTTTTCATTACCTCATGTTTATAAAAATTTTCCTAAGCGAATAAATTAACTACAAATGGACGTCAGGTAGGCGTCGCCCTGTGTGCCTTTCTGCTCGGTTTTGTTCCCATTATTTCTCTTTGCGTTTATGATAAAACAAGTTCGTGTTTTGATCACGTGACTTGTGTACCAAAAATAGTCACCAGCGTAGCGTGACAATTCCGATGTTTTACTTTAAGGCTTTGGAGAAGAAACTTACGTTTTCTGATCATTCTAATTATACCCACTTGTACTTATTCGTGTTGGAGTAATGGCAGTGGGCCTTTGTATAACAGGTTTGTGCTTATATTGTTGTTTTCAAGTTAATGTTTTGTAATTTGTCATTCATGTTTGCCGTGTATGTGATATGTGGTGTGCTTGTGATTGAGACCGAAACTGGGTCAAATTTGTTTTTACTGTGCATCTGCAAAAAAATGATAACTGGGACAGGTCTGGGATGCTTGTTATTCCGGACAATTGTCACAAGTGTTAGCTCATATATAAGCAAATGGAAAAATGCACTTTTTTTACAGTGTGTAGTTCTGACTCTGGTTAGTTTTTTACACTCTCTTTCCCAAATTTCTAGGAAGATAATTGATCTGTTTATCCCGTTAACAAGTTTTTTGTTGTTGTCTTGTAAAACATGATGGCTCAGAATCATTCGTTTAAAATTTGCTCATTAAACTGTAATGGGCTCAATAACTCAAAAAAACGAAGAGATGTTTTTGATTTTCTTAGAAGAAAAGAGTCCCACATATATTGTCTTCAGGAGACTCACCTAAAAGAAGATTCTGAGAGCTTTATAAGAGCCAGCTGGGGTTATAATGTATGGTTGTGTGGCACAGAAACAAACAAAAATGGAGTCGACGACACTAGCTTGTGTTTGGATGGTTCAGAAAGATCATTTAACGAGGCAGTATCTATCCTCATTAAATTTGCACGAATTTCTGGTTTGAAAATTAATTTTGGCAAATCCCAAGTTGTGTGGTTGGGGAGTAGAAAGAACTCTCCAATTAGATACATGAGGGATAAAAATTTTGTCTGGGATCCTGGAACTTTCAAAATTCTTGGCATTAAATTTTCCACTAACATTGATACCATTGTACGAATTAATTATGAAGAAAAACTTTTTGAGATAAGAAGGGTTCTCGCTCTTTGGAGGAAAAGAAATATCACCCCTTTTGGTAAAATTATAGTGATTAAAACTTTGGTATTTAGTAAAATTGTCCATCTATTAATTAATTTACCAGACCCTCCAGAGGATTTCATTGATGCATTAGAAAAGGAATTTTACACATTTTTATGGAATGGTAAGAGAAGCAGAATAACAAAATCTGTTGTTCAAAAACAGTACTGCGAGGGGGGACTCAGAATGTTGAATGTTAGAAATTTTATCTCTGCTATGAAAATAAGTTGGTTGAGAAGACTAATGTGTGAGTCTGATTGGAGGGAGTTTACTATTAATATGTACCCTGACCTGGGCATTATAGGTAATCTTGGAGCTGAATTTTCAAATGTTGTTATGAATGTCATTAATAACCCATTCTGGAAAGATGTTATGAAGCACTATAAGAAATTATGTTCCAGATGCTGTCCCATCTCTGTGCATGATTTTATGGTTGAATATATTCATTACAATATCAATATTTTGAGGGACAGAAGGGTTATTTTTGTACAAGAATGGAGTGATTATGGTATTTTCTTTGTGAAACAACTGTTGAATGAAAATGGCAACTGGATGACATACCAAGAATTCTTGCAAAAATATCAAGGTATTAACACCAATTTTCTCTTATATGAAGGCATTTTAAACGCAATTCGTACCTATTTTCAAAAACTCCAGATATCTTTAACTTCCAGATACAAGCCCCGAGACCCAAAAGCCTGGTTTTATATTAAAAGAGGTAACAAATCTGTTCAAAACATTCTAAATGGAAATAATGCCCTCCCAACAGCTATCCATAAATGGAATAATCTTTTTGAAAACCTTAATTGGAAAACCATCTTCTCTCATTGCTATAAGGCTTCTACAGATATGCAGCTTAGATGGTTTCAATGCAGACTTTTGCACAGATTGCTCCCAACACAGAGGTATTTATTTCTGTGTAAAATTATTGAATCCCCTATCTGTAACTTCTGTGAAGAGGATGAGCAGACCATTGATCATATGCTTTTTGACTGCATTATTGTACAGAGGTTCTGGAGAAATCTGCAAAGTCTATTAAAAAATAAATGTCAGCACTGTGACAACTTCATTATTGACAAAGAGTTGGTTTTGTTTGGTACCAAACAGCATGTGAAAATGGATAAAGCCATTGATTTTGTTCTGCTCTTTGCCAAGTTTTACATTTACAAATGCAAATTACAAAATTCCCCTCCTGACCTACATGTCTTTCTCACAGTATTAGGACACAGATTCAAACATGAAAAATATTTGGCTTTTCTTGATCATAGTATAGGACAATTTGAGGAAAATTGGTTGCCCTATTACCCTATTATACCTTAACTTCCTTTGTGATGTGTGAGCACCTATATGTATGGAAGTGTATAACTTACCTTTTCTCAGGTTGTTTACAACTGTGAGACTGGGCTGTTTTATATACTTTGGTAAAGGAATTTGAGTGCTTTACAGTGGAATGTTATCCTTCTCCTGCCCCAATGACCCATGCCACATTAGATTCACACTGCTTTCCTTACACCACTTGCTGGTGTTTATGTAGTGGTTATATACACAATGTATGTGTGTGTGTGTGTGTGTGTGTGTGTGTGTGTGTGTGTGTGTGTGTGTGTGTGTCTGTATTTGTATGTATGTATGTGTGTGTGTGTATGTGTGTGTGCACTCATCATAAAGGTCACTTGGTGTCATTATTAGAAAGAATGACAGGGTGAATGTCTGATGTATCAATGTCTATATTTCTTTTTGAAGTCATAAATATTGGAACTACTATACATTGCTCATTGTATCAATATAATGCCTATGTAAACTAGTGTTATAAATCAACTTTGCCCATAGGAATGATGATAACATTTACTGATTTAGTCGCTACTAGTTGCTGAATACTATTATTAACAGTATTGTTGAACCTATGCTTGATTACCAAAGTGATGTGTCCAATGTTGTTTCTGGAATAGATTCCTTTACTAACTATTACCTTTACTTTCATGGTTATTCTTTCTATTCATATGTGCATATTTGTGCTTTGTATGTGTCTTGTAAAAAAACGAAAAATTGTTCAATAAAAAAAAAAAAAATCTAGAGGGGGTCATGGAGGGAGAAGGGGGGGAGGCAATGGAAGCTAGTGACCACAAATTCCTAGACCCTTTAATGTCAATGTCACTGACTGGTGCTCCCAAACACAGAAACGTCTCTCTTTGCAACTGCACTGAGACAACTTAGTTCCACATAAATAGGGATCTATACTTGACTTTGCTGTTTTATGTAGTACAGCGTGGTTGTTCAAAGTGAAATACTAAATTCCAAACAAAAGGAAACTCTTCTATATGTTTCCTAACCTGCATGACTTTTTGATTTTGTTGGTGACTGGCATGTTAGGGACAGGCAAAAATGCGATGCACAGACTGAGACACACACTTTGTTTTTCCACAATTATAAATTTGTTTCCGCCGTCTGAGCCATTTAATAAAAACTAGTTTCTATCTACAGACAAAAAATTCTAACCCATGTGTTATTGTGAACAGGACTGAAAAAATGCCTTAAATATCAATTTTATAGTATATATATATATATATATAATGAATATGACATGCTCATAACAACAAAAAAAGAAAGAAAGAGAGAAAAGAAAAATCTAGCCACCCACCCCATCTCCTTCTTTCCTCACTCCCTTTCCCTTGACCCATCCTCCCTAAACACATACAGACATACAAACACACACACACACACATACCTACATACATATCAATACATACAAGAGAAAAATGAGCCCCGTACCTTGTGTGTCATAGAAGGAATGGTGGGGGTTCAGCGCATGGTGTGTTAGTGGAGGAGACGGCCAGTCTGTCTGGTACTGCCGTCGCAGACCTGGGGAACGTCCACGCTTCATTGTTGCGTCCATCTCTCTCAGAGCCTCTATCAGTGTTTCTGTGCAACAAAAAGAAAACATGTTCTTGTAAATAGATATGTAGGCTACTTCTCTTTCAGAGCTTTAGAAAGCACCTGTGCAGCATACCAGCAAAGCATGTCTTTGTTTACTGAAAAAAAACAGGCATGGTTGCATCTATCTCAGACTCTCAATTCACACTTCTGTCCATCAGCAAAGTAAGTTCTTGATAACAGATCTGCTGCGTCCATCTGTAAGAACCTTGATCTGCATTTCTGCGCAACATCAGCAAAATATGTTTTTGTGAATGAACATGTTGCTTCCATGTTTTTTCAGCACCTCTTGTCACGTTTTTACACAAGCTCTCAGCAAGACATGTACCTGTCAACAATGTTAGGTTGCTTGCATTTCTGTCAGAATCTCAAGTCTTGCTTCTCTCCAACATACCAACCAAACAAGTTCCTGTATATAGATATATTCCTTCCTTCTCTCAAAAAGCCTCTGTCCACATTTCTGTGCAAAATATGTTTTTACAAATAGATATGTTGCTGCCATCTACCTCAACACCTGTACACATGTTCTCCACAACATCTCTGCAAAACATGTTCCTTTGAATAGACATTTTGCTTCCATTCTTCTCAGAGCCTTGATTCATGTTTCTGTACAAAATATCAGTAAAATAGTATTCTTATATTAGACAAGTTGTTCCTATCTCTTTGAGAGCCTTGATTGGTTTTTCTATATAGCAAACCAACAAATCTTTTTTTTTTTTTTAACTTTTTCCTTCACATTTTTTTCTTATCTGTTAACTGATATGCTGATTCCATCTCTCTCAGAGACGGAATCAGAGTTTCTGTGCAACACTGCAAAACACGTTTTGTGGGCAGGTATGTTAATTCCTTGCCGCACAGAACCATCATCATCATTTCTGTGCAGCATCTCAGCGAAGTATAATCTTGTGAGTGATTGTCTTCATTCTGTTTTTTTTCTCTCAGAGCCTAAAGGTAAGGCAAGGTAATGTTGTGTATAGCCCAGCTGACCGCAATGGGCATATTAGGCCTATCACCAGGCTGAAGTCAACTCACAAGCCATTCATTCATACAACTCTTTAAACTACATCTTCTAAAAACACACACGGAATTTTGTTAAAAATCTTTCCACAGTAAAATCTCAGATCACATGAAAAATGTTAACCTCTTCTCAGAGCCTGGATCAATATTTCTGGAAACACATCAACACAACATGTTCTTGTACATAAATGTGTTGTATCTTTTTCTCACAACAACAGAAGCAAACAATATCTTTTTTCTTTTTGTAAATGCCTATGTTGCCTTCATCTCACTCACAGCTTCAAGTACCATGTTGCCTTCATCTCACTCACAGCTTCAAGTACAGTTCAGTACAACACATCAGCAAAACATGTTTTTGTGAATATACATGTTGCTTCTGTCTCTCTCATAGCCTGGAACAGCTTTACTGTGTAACATTCTGGCAAAAGAAATTCATGTAAACAGACAGGCTACTTCCATCCCTCACAATGTTTCTATGCAACAGATAAACTAAAATTGGTCCCGTGAACAGCTATAATTAAATTTTCTTCTCTCTCTCTCCTACACACACACACACACACACACACACACACACACACACACACACACCTCACACAGAACCACTATAATGCACATTCGAAATTTTACGCAAAAGTCACATCACTTAATAATAATAATAATAATAATAATAATGTATAATACTTATATAGCGCATTTCTTGTTGTACAACTCAATGCGCTTACATCCACCATTTGCACTTATTCATACAATATTCATGCACACAGCAAAAAGAAAATACACAATGGCAGACGCACCTACATGCATAAACTGTCTCACCGAACTAGTTGTGGAGGAATTTAAGAGAGATCTAGTCATCTACAGAAGAGAATAGGCTTTTTTGAAGAGGTAAGTTTTGAGCTGAGATTTAAAAGAAGAAAGAGTAGGCTGATTACGAAGGTCTTCAGGGAGGGAGTTCCAAATAGAAGGTGCTCTAAAACTGAAGGCTCTTTTGCCAACAGATTTCAGAGAACGCTTAGGGATTTTCAAAAGTTTTTGTGAAGAAGAGCGAAGGGTACGAGAGCTTTGGTAGGTGCAGAGAGAAGAAGAGAGATAGTGAGGAAGAGATTCATTGAAGTGGCGGAAAGCAAGAACTGCCAGTTTAAATTGCCACCGATACTGTATGGGAAGCCAGTGCAGTTCGATCAGCATGGGAGTGATGTGCTCACACCTCCTCCTCTTCAAAACAAGTCGTGCAGCGCTATTTTGGACTCTCTGCAGCCGAGCAATCTGTTCTGCGGGAAGCCCAGCATAAACAGAGTTACAGTAGTCCAATCTTGACATCACCGTGGCACAGACTAGCCTGACAGCTACTTCCCTGGATATAAAGCGTCGGATGGAAGCAATACGTCTCAGCTCTAAAAAGGATGAGCGACAGACTACAGATATTTGATTCTGCATGGTCAGACACTGATCAATGGTAACACCAAGGTATTTGACAGAGTTACTTCCCACGGCAGCATCAGCAGATCCTTTACGAATTGGAAATGGGATTCTTAACTGTGACCTTTTCATTGTGACCTTGATCGTACACCAAATTCAACTAATTAGATGAGCATGCGTGTTGATAACAATTGTTGCGCACAGTTAGTTAACGTTTATTTCTTCCCTCCCACCCACCTCACCCACCCCTCACCCTGTTTGCAAAATGCAGTGCAATCATGTGTTTTGTTCTGATAATAATAGCTGATGAAGAAAAAGATATATACATCTGTAATATACACTGCAAATCAGATTGCTGTTCCTTTGTTACCTTTGTCTGTCATATTTTTCTACAACTTTTCCATTATGTGCCCCTACGCAATTTCATGTTTATTCTGGATGAACTAGGGAAAACTTATACAACTTGATGTTTTTAACTGTGTCAACAATCAAACCTGACAACAGCTTCAATCCTGGCACCAGACTGATTCTTTGTGCTCATTAATTTGTGTTTGTGTGCACATGAAATTGAGGGACCCCCCCACCCCCCCTTCAAATATGTTATCATTTCATATAAATAAACAAGCCAACCAAACAAATACACAAAGGAAAAGAACACAGAAAAACAAAACAAATTTAGATTGTTCACTGTCAGGCAACATTATTCTGAGAAAACAAATTAATCGCGACAACAACACTGATCACTTTTAGACAAGATAATTCTGACAACACCAATTAATCATTACTACTCAGTAAGTCATATTACATAATCTAGTATCCTACAGATGCCTTTCTGAACATTTCTTGTTTAAAACAAATGTTCCAGGCATCAGCAGTCCACTGAATAAATAATGAGAAAAGCCCTTTAAAATCAGCCGTGCCCTTCTTGCCAACCACCTTTTCTTTTCACAGAATGGTATAAAAGCATGATCTCTGCAATGCAGCTCCTGTTAGACCTTGATAAAACCCACATGAAAACACCATTCATCCACGCCTGAGGATACTTTTGACCAGTCAGGGACCTGCAGGATTAGACAAAGACAAGAGTTCCTTCCCCTCACCACCACCACCACCCTGGCCCTCCAGCCCCTTCTCATTCCCTTTTGTTTCCCAGCGCCCCCAATCTTTCCCTTCTTTTCTCTGCCACTGATTCTCTTTGGCATAAATTCTGTGCAGTAACTGACTTCTTGGCAGTGGAAAATCTCTCCTCACCACCCACTGTTCTTATCCACACTCTCCTTTCCAGGTCTGATAACCAGCAGAGGTCCTAATCCATGAACCATATAACCCAACAGGAAATCACAGCACAGAGAGAAAGCTGAAGGGGCTATAACTCAAGTCAAAGCGCAGTTTGGAAGGAGCAGTCTTGTATCAGCAAAGGTCACATGGAATGTCAACAGAGTAAACAAAAAAATAAAAGAAAATTAACAAGATCTGGTAGGAAGGATGCGGGGCAAGCTGGGAAGATAAAGGCCACGAGGGGAGGAGATGGGGAGGATTAGGAGGGGGGTGAGGTGAAAGACAGAGGAGAACAGTGAGAAACTGGGTTGGGGCTGGGAGGAAAGGGGTGGGGAAACTGGGGTAGAGGGGACAAAAAGACAGAGAGCTGGACAGACAAGGAGAAAGGGGGTGGATGGGAAAGGGAGTGGAAGAGAAAGGAGGACAGAGAGAGAGGGTGGGAGGGAGGGAGGGAGGGAGGGACAGACAGACAGACTGATAGACAAGAGACAAACTGGGGAGAAAAGCAAAACAAACTGAAAATAAACAGTGAGACAAAAAGTTATACAACAGCTTTCCTCTTCTTTTTTCTGACACTTTGAAAACAATACCACATTTCTGCCAATCCCTTTTAGCACATTAATATTAATATATCCAATCATGTTTGTGATTTTTACGAAAAAAGGTAATTCTTGTCTACAAGACAGAAATATTTAGACTGAAGGCAAACAGATTCCTAAACAGTACATGCACTGCTGAATTACCGCATATGGGCTAGAAAAAGAGCCAGTTCATATGTAACAAAGGCCAGGTGTGGCAACAAATTCTTTTTAAACTAAAATTGCTTCTCCAAGTCCATTGCATAATTTTCAAAGAACACCAACTGAAAATGCCCAAAATGGTAATTTTACATACGTTATCCCAATAGCTGCTATGGAGACAGATAAAAAATGGCCAGCAAACAATATCTAAAAGCTTTCAACTCTTATACTACATGGAATAATGGATTTCTGTTTCCTTCATTTCCTTTTTGTTGGTATTAGCCGTGCTTAAATGGACTGGTTTCGCTATAATTATGTGAATGAAATATCTTTTGTTTTCTTCATTAATCTTTTGTTTAACATTTAATCATGTACCCAACAAGAAAAAAAACCATATTTATTCAAGTATAGCTTAGTCATTCCTTTAGAGAAAAGCTAATGACAATAGAAGGGAAACAAAAGAAAAAAAGTATTAAAAAAAAAAATATATATATATATATTGTCACAATTATTGTCAAAGACATAAGCTTTTCAAAAGTTGTCAGCCATTTTGAATCCATATCCATGCAACTGTTGGCATGAACCTCGTAAAATGATCTTTTTGGACACTCTCAGTCAATGTTCTTTTGCAGAGTAAATTAAATACAGTGAACACAGAGAGGCAAATTTCTTTTTTAATTTTGCATCCATATCTAGTTTTAAGTCTTTTTCAAATTACACAATGCTTCAAATTGAATCATACAGGGTATGGCTACAAAGGACATCTCTAATGAATCAATAACTTTACTGCTACAATGAAAGAGCAAATCCCCCACCCCACCCCCCTCCCTTTTCTTTGAAAAGCCCTTGGGGTGTTATTTCCCAATTATATGTCTAGACTACCTGAGGCAGCAGCCTTCCAATCCCAGCTATCAGTCTGGAATACATGTACAGAGTAACATTTTGTGATAACTGACTGTGGAAAATTGACGCTTGGTGGTGGTGATCACAACTAGGTACAGACTGTCACTGGAATACCAAATAACTCTGTGTGTGTGTGTGTGTGTGTGTGTGTGTGTGTGTGTGTGTGTGTGTGTGTGAAAGAGAGAGAAAGAGAGAGAGACTGTGTGTGTGTGTGTGTGTGTGTGTGTGTGTGTGAAAGAGAGAGAAAGAGAGAGAGACTGTGTGTGTGTGTGTGTGTGTGTGTGTGTGTGTGTGTGTGTGTGTGTGTGTGAAAGAGAAAGAGAGAGAGACTCTGTGTGTGTGTGTGTGTGTGTGTGTGTGTGTGTGTGTGTGTGTGTGTGTGTGTGGTGAAAGAGAGAGAAAGAGAGAGAGACTCTGTGTGTGTGTGTGTGTGTGTGTGTGTGTGTGTGTGTGTGTGTGTGTGTGTGTGTGTGTGTGAGAAAGACAGAGAAAGAGAGAGAGACTGTGTGTGTGTGTGTGTGTGTGTGTGTGTGTGTGTGTGTGTGTGTTGTGTGTGTGTGTGTGTGAAAGAGAGAGAAAGAGAGAGAGACTCTGTGTGTGTGTGTGTGTGTGTGTGTGTGTGTGTGTGTGTGTGTGTGTGTGTGTGTGTGTGTGTGTGAGTGTGTCTGTGTGTGTCTGTGTGTGTGCATGCATGCATGCGCATGCATATGTCAGTATGTATAAATGTGTGCCAATAAACATACATTCTGAGTCATGGGATTATAATAATTCATACAAAAAGCTGAAGGACTAAAAAACAAAAAGCAGAACACAACAAAAAACAAAAAGGACTTGGGACAGTCCACTCAAAGCTCTAGAATTTCAGCAATGTTCAATAACACTGACAACTCGACATTACAACAACAACATAAAAAGCATGTCTTAAGTTTTCACGTCAGCTTCTGGTGTGATTTTTCTAACGCAGGATGAATAGTTGCCCAAGTTTGGGGCAGCTTCTTAGAGCATGCGCCAAAGTGTCACTTTGCTGTTGACAGTCTGGGCTGGACAGCCCCCCCCCCCCCCCCCCCCCCCCCCCAAATTTCCCACAAAATGGCCCTCACTTTAGTACAAAACACACACTGTACCTCTTTTGGGGTGCAAGCAAGATGAAGCACAGCATCCACAGGACACTTCTTTTCTCCATTTCTTCTTTTTTTTTTTTTTTCATTGTCTCATCTTTCTAAAACCTTTCAGTCGTGTTATTCCCACAGCATCACACCCTGTCCATCCAACAGCAGTCATCATGACAGTCGCCAGACATACCCACGCCCAGATTTGTTTTATCCCACTTCCAGCAATGCATCCCACGGGAGTAATCAATATCAAGCTGCTAAGAGGCAACCCATCTGTGAAGATACCGCACTGACGCCGAGTCACTTCAGTGGCATTCAGTGTGGGGCCTGTTCTGATCAAATACGGGCAAGACGCAGCCCTACTATACCCCCTACAGATGATAATAGTAGCATAGTCATGCAGCCAGCTTGAAAACACCACTGTCCCATCCAAAGACAGTCACTATGGACTTGCTAATACCGGTGACTGACAATGTGCTCTGGAGTTATTTAGGTTTTCCTTTTACTTATCTTATTGGAATTGTATTTTCCTGATGTCTTCCTTTTGTTGTTATTGCTCTTTAAAAAAAAAAAATCAGCTACTTTCTTTTATTTACATCATTTTAACTGAACTGAATGAGTAAAAAGACTGAGATTATGTTGACAGCTGGCGAGATCCATCCATCCACCCATCCATCCATCCATCCATGTGTGCGTATGTGTGTATCCATGGTTCAGAATCTTAGCAATATTGTATATACTGCCCCTTCTCCTTTAAAGAAAACAAAAAGCTTGTTGCTACTATTACACATGGACAGGGAACACCCCCCCTCCCCCCCCCCCCCCACACACACACACACACACACAAAATTCTATCAAAAGACCTAAAGTCTAATATAAAAATCATCTCCATAAATATAAACACGAGTACTCTTCTCCCACCTAAGGCAAGCTAGAAGCTGAGTAAATCATGAACCACTCACTCAACATGCAGACAGATGTCTCTCATTCTAATGCTATCATAATCTACACTCTTTCACTCAGCCTTCAAGGAACAGTGATGCTACTGATGTAGGGGACCTGGTTGGTCCAGTGGCTATGGCGTCTGACTCTTGTTCCAAGGTCCCTAGTTCCATTCCCACTCAAGATAGCCACGTTAATAGAGGTTTCCTCATCAGAAATAGCATCTGTGCAAACTCCAGTTTTCTCTAAGTCCTTTGGCTGAGACTTTCAACTGAGGTTCAGTGCACAAATGCATGCATAAAAAAAATCTTGCTTGCGCATAACATTCAACATAACATCTTTTGGAAAACAGAGGAAAATGACGGCACAAACATTAACACATCTACACTGGTGCAGCAGAGGCTGCCAAAGCAAGTAGAAGAAGAGATAAAACATTACTCCCGCACTGGCTAAGCAAGAAGAAAGATAACTTCTATTGTTCTATGATAGTGAAGAACTTTAAATCAACCAATGGCGTTCTCAGACAGTTGTTTGATATTATGCAAAATCTGACTTTTCTAGTTGTGGCATTTCTTCGATGGCGCTGCTGCTGTGAAGTCATTTTTCACCCTACTCCCTAGTCCTGTCAATCTGAATACTGCTTTCCACACTTGGGCCACTCACTGTACATGTTCATGATAAACAGTGGTAAACAGGTGCCTGTATACACTTTATATGCTGCCAACATGAGACTTATAGCTGTGGATGTACTGTCCTGTAAGTGGGAACTTGTGAAATAAACAAGTCAAATTCTGTGTATTCGATAATATCCTGAAGTGGGAACTTGTGGTGTCATAACAGGTCAAATTCCTTGTATTCGATAATGTCCAGTAAGCGGGAACTTATGTCATAACAAGTCACATTCCTTGTATTTTATAATGTCCTGTAAGCGGGTACTTATGTCATAACAAGTCACGTTCCTTGTATTTTATAATGTCCTGTAACCGGGAACTTATGTCATAACAAGTCACATTCCTTGTAGAAAGAAACTCGTGGAGAGCGTGGCAGCAGAGAGTCCTCAGAAGAGAAGCCCCCTTCAAGCAAGTGTTTCGGCCCTTATCTCCTGACACTCTAGGGGGGTTGGGCCACACCCGGTTCATGACTCCGGATGTCCCTCTGCTGCCCCTTTTTTTTTTTTTTCCCCATCTTGGGACGAGCCATGGCTGGGATTCGAACCCATGACCCTCTGGACATGCTCATTTTCCACTTAATGACTCACGCTTTAACCACTGAGCCACAGGGACACCTGATATTTGTAGGGAAATTAAGCCTTATGAAGTTCACTTTTGTTCCTCCTTGACCAGATCCAGCTTGAACACCCCTCTGCCGCTTCTGCCATTGCTTTCAGGGCTCTGGTTTTTTCCCTCCCTGCAACTGAGAGCTGTTTCATGAGGCTGTATGCAGACGTTCCTACAAACCCCCTAGCTCCAATTTCTGCAGTGAGGACTTTGACCTGATAGCCTTCTCTCCTCAGGCTGCTTGCCAGATCAGCATACTTTTCAGTCTTGTAGATTTGAGCTGCCTCCATTCTGTTCTCATATGGCACCGTGAGCTCGATCATGATCAGCTGCTTGGTTGACTTAGAGTGGACTACTATGTCTGGTCTCATGCCACTCTTGCTGATGATCTCTGGGTGACTCTTCCATTCTGGGAGGTCTGCAGTGCACTCCCAGTCATCTGCCCCGTCCAGCAGACTCTGCCTGCATGTTTCGAGTGGCACTGTTGTTCTTGGCCATGATTTGCTGCCTCCTGCCGTGAAGAATGTTGCGGGTGCTTTTGGAGTCCTGATTTTCCCTTTTGTGGTGTTGGTACTAGCCCAGACTACTTGTACAATCTCTTTGAGCACTTGGTTGTGCCTCCATGTGTACCTTCCTTGAGCCAGGGCTACTTTACATGAGCTTAGGACATGCTCCACTGTTTGTTTTTCATGTATTTTATAATGTCCTGTAAGCGGGAACTTATGTCATAGCAAGTCACATTCCTTGTATTTAATAATGTCCTGTAGGCAGGAACTTGTGTTATAACCTGTCAAATTCCTTGTATTTAATAATGACCTCTAAGTAGGAATTTGTGTTATAACCTGTCAAATTCCTTGTTTTTTAATAATGTCCTCTAAGTAGGAACTTGTGTTATAACATGTCAAATTCCTTGTTTTTTAATAATGTCCTCTAAGTAGGAACTTGTGTTATAACATGTCAAATTCCTTGTATTTTATAACTTGGTTACACACTGCGCTGGTGCTTGTGTGAGCTAAAAGTAAGACAATGGGGTCCGGAGTGGGACAGAATGAGAAGGGGGAGACAGCGCAGTAACAATCCAGCTAGAGGACCATTCACAACATCGAAGGGAGATTACTGAGGACAACACACAAAAAGGTAATATCTCGCACGCATGCACACATACACACACACACACACACACACGCGCGCGCGCACGCATGCACGCACACGCAAGCGCGCGCGCACACACACACACACACACACACACACACACACACACACACACACACACACACACAAAACACACTCAAGAAGAGAGGCAACTCTACTCACCGATGCTTCTATTCTGGGCGCTTCCAGGCAGGGTTGTGAGAGAAAGTCCCGCGTTGCCATGGTTGCAAATGATTCCGAAGTCTGTGTCCAACTGTTCGTCAAGTTGCGTTACCATGCCATTGGTGTTGTACCTGCAGGCAGACAAGACAGACCCGGGTCATCACATGGCATGCTCCTGACACACAATCAATGTCAGTCGGCAGTCCTAAGCGTGACGGAGGACAGGCAAATTGACCATTAAGAGCTGAAGGGTAGAGGCAGTAACAAACAGAAGGGCACCATTCAGGGCAAGGGAAAGGGAAATAATTAGCGGCAAAGTCATCATTTCGCCCAAAGTGATTTGTCAGCATCTTCTTTAATAATATCGCATGCGCGTTTGCATGCGTGCACACACACACACACACACACACACACACACACAAAACCTCAAGCCCCAGAAAATAATGTAAAAAAGAAAAAAAAATCAACATCTTCGCATCAAAAGTATGCATTCTGCCACTAATTCATAGATTTTGTGTCTTCCATCTTTAAATCATAATTGTCCTACCTAAATCGGACAAATTACTGACAAGAAAGATGTAACTGCAATACCAGCACTGGTGGGCTAAAGGGAAGAGCGGACACTTAACCCTTTCTTTTCCAAGAGGAATTACAGGCTAATGGGTTACTGCATTTGGCACAGAAGCAAAATGGACTGATCTCTAATTTTCTCCCCTGCCACCGTGGTTAGTGCTTCACCACTGCATACTGTGTGGGTTGCCTGGTACAAGCAAGCACCTTCACAATCAAATGACAGTTCACCGAGGGCACTCCAAAAGGTGAGAGCTTTTTCAATGCAATGCCCCTTCTTTTTTCTTATTACACCACCATGCAGCCAGCCATACTTTAACCACAAAAAATTATGTCATTTTTTACAGGAGAAGGAAGACTGTTTGCTATCAATTTGCTGTGAAAAGAAGCTAACCCCCACGCAACACTGCATTACTACTTTTGAAGGTAGGCCTCAGGGTTCAGCTGATCAAATACTGACATAGCTTTAGGCTGAGGCTCAGCTGGAACCGTTTTATGTTTGGTGGTGACTCAGACCCCATTCCTTTAAAATAAAAAAAACATGCACTGCATGCATGAAATAACAATTTAAAATTAAAAAAAAAAAAAAGTAGTTCTTAAAAAGAGCAAAAACAAAAAATAATCCTACATTGCAGAAAATATAATTATTTCCGCTGGACATAAAATCAGCAGGTGGAAGGGAGAAAAATCAAAAGAGAATTCTGCTGCTTTGTCTTAACACTCTCTGGACAACAGTTAATGCATGTTCACACACACACACACACACACACGCACACACATATGACCATCACCACCACCACCACCACCAATGCAGAAGGAAAGCACCATATGTTTGCGATTAGAGTTCAACAGACACTCAACTGACTATAAAACAAGGTAAAGATGATCCACCAACATCAGGGGAATGCCATGCCCTTCACAATTCTGTGCGTGTGACAAGCCATATGTCAGTGAGGGTAAGGCAGCTGTTCCCCTCAACCAAGCTGTGACAGCAGTCAAAAATAGGAGAGAAAAAAAAAAATCACAGTTTTTCTCCTCCCAATTACTGGATGCAATCACCTTTCATATTTAGCTTTAGGCATCAGCTAATAGAAAAAGGTTAATAACAGAGCGTGTATTTTTTATGCAAATAGCTCAAAACAAGAAATACTGGACATTTTCATGTCATGCAGTTTAAATTCATTTTCTTTTGTTTTCTTTAAACGTCACAAAAGGATTTTGGTATTAGCTAGAAGGTTTTTCAAAGTATACTGAGTGAATTGCTCATGTCTTACCCTTGCCAATAATATATAACAATAGGCTTTTGTATTTGTATTTTGAGGTGCAAAATTTCAACAACAACAAAGAAAAAGAAAAAAAAGAAAATCACCATGGGAAATAATTATTTATGCTGCGTCCATCGCGAAAGACCAAGCCACGAGTATAAACACACTTTATTGATATAGGACTAACGTACCAGGTTAACATACAGTTCATTACCACAGCATCCATTCTGCCTATTGTATATAATATATCGTGACGATTTGAGCCCTGAATATAACGGTAAGATCTGAGCACTAACATAAACAACAAACAATAACCTTGTATACCCTACATTAACAACTGGTACACTCCAAAATGATGATGAGTCATGCCTACTTATCTGACCACTAAGAACTCTCTACCTCTGCATAATGTTTTACATTATCACTTCTCCCTTTTAAAGGGTACGTTGTCCAACTTGACCCCATGAACTGGTGAACAAAACAAAACAGAAAAACAACATGAAAAAGATACCATCACCACCAGGACAATAACAGATACAGTCATTACAACAATAACGACAACATCAACAGAAAGAACAGTACTAATAACAACAAAAATGTAATGGAGAATAAAATGAATCTTCTTCAATTCCAACATTTTACGGATTCCTTCAATCTATCGTTGAACCCAAGCAACATCCGTTGACACTCTCCTCTCTTCACTGTTCGCTTTAAAACTAGCGGTCTCACTGCACTGAACACCATAAATCTGCATCATATCTTAATGCTCTCCATTAGCTTCAGATCTGGATTAGTCCCATGTTCACATCTCCTGTTAGCCTGAATGTAAGTTACACCCTTGGAACCAATGCGTAATGAATCTTCACTCACGAAACTCTTACAGACTGGCAGATAAGCTGATCTGAGAGCCTGAGTAGTCTTTCGTTAAAAATCGTTAAAACGGAGGGAAGAAAAAAAAAAAAAAAAGGAACATGTGATGCTATGTAAATACCCCCAAGTATTTTCTTAATCCAGGCCAAGAGCTCAAAGCGAGAGACAGAGGCACAGAGAGAGAGAGAGAGAGAGTGTGTGTGTGTATAAGGGGTGGAGGGGGGGGGGGTTATGCAAGGACGTGTGTATACATGGTGTGTTTACATGTGTGCATACTTGAGACAGAAAGGGGACGAAAACATTAATTAAACACTAAAATGGGACGAAAAGGAAAACCTTAACAGAAGACAAACCGCAAAAGATAGATGAAATCCGTCTCAGACAACTATATTCAAATCACAATGTCTTCCAACAATTAGCACCCATGGCTAGGGCTTTCTGGAAGACATCTATTTGCCAAGGTCTTTCAATTACAGGCATTCTGTCTGACTAAAATTCCAATGTCTTTCAAATACAGGCATTTTGACTGACTACAATTCCAATGTCTTTCAAATACAGGCATTTTGACTGACTACAATTCCAATGTCTTTCAAATACGGGCATTTTGACTGACTACAATTCCAATGTCTTTCAAATACAGGCATTTTGACTGACTACAATTCCAATGTCTTTCAAATACAGGCATTTTGTCTGACTACAATTCCAATGTCTTTCAAATACAGGCATTTTGACTGACTACAATTCCAATGTCTTTCAAATACAGGCATTTTGACTGACTACAATTCCAATGTCTTTCAAATACAGGCATTTTGACTGACTACAATTCCAATGTCTTTCAAATACAGGCATTTTGTCTGACTACAATTCCAATGTCTTTCAAATACAGGCATTTTGACTGACTACAATTCCAATGTCTTTCAAATACAGGCATTTTGACTGACTACAATTCCAATGTCTTTCAAATACAGGCATTTTGACTGACTACAATTCCAATGTCTTTCAAATACAGGCATTTTGACTGACTACAATTCCAATGTCTTTCAAATACAGGCATTTTGTCTGACTACAATTCCAATGTCTTTCAAATACAGGCATTTTGACTGACTACAATTCCAATGTCTTTCAAATACAGGCATTTTGTCTGACTAAAAAAAATTCCAATGTCTTTCAAATACAGGCATCTTGACCGATTAAACTCTGAACAACCTAAAGTTTCTGTGTAATGATGCACATGTACAAATGCAGATTTGTATGATGTGTGTGTGTGTGTGTGTGTGTGTGTGTGTGTGTGTGTGTGTGTGTGTGTGTGTGTGTGTGTGTAAGAGAGAGAGACACAGAGAGAGAGAGTGAGAAAGACAGAGAGAGAGAGAGACAGATAGAGAGACAGAGAGACACAGACAGAAAGAGAGAGAGAGAGAGAGAGAGAGAGAGAGAGAGAGAGGGAGAGAGAGAGAGTCTGTGTGGGCATGCAAGCATCTTTGCAAATGTATGATAGTCAGTGCAAATGTTCCTGAAAAGATGCACATCAAAAGAAAAGGCGAGGCAACCTGTAATACAGCTGCAGAAAATACATAAAACTTTAATTAATCATCCAGGGATTCCAGTAGTTCTTAGCTTTGTCCAGAAACAAAATGGGTGACACTGAAAATGTCTACTTCATGGCAGATTTGTACTGGTTTCTAGTCCAAGTTTTTTTTTTTGTTCTTTGTACGTGACTACCAAGCGCCACAGTGCTTGCCAATCGCAGCATGGAAGTAGATGAACAACCCTCACACATGCTAGTCCACTACTGTGATTGTGAAGAACTTCGTGTGCAAAATAGCAGCACGATTTGGGATAAGGATCATGACATGTTTCTGCTTTCCTTTCATTTCAAAAGTCCATCAGTTTACTCAGGATGCATTATGGGAAACTTAACAGTGCTTGCCATCGCAGCATGGAAGTAGATGAACAACCCTCACACATGCTAGTCCACTACTGTGATTGTGAAGAATTTCGTGTGCAAAATAGCAGCACGATTTGGGATAAGGATCATGACATGTTTCTGCTTTCCTTTCATTTCAAAAGTCCATCAGTTTACTCAGGATGCATTATGGGAACCTTAATGACTCAGTGAAATGCAGGATAAGCCCACTTGCCATCAATTATATTCCTGAGATCTTCATCACTCTTGGCTGCCTATCTAGATGTCCCAGTCATCGACACCAAGTTCCTACTTTCACATATTATCCCTGTGCTGACTCCTGACCCTGCTAGTCTCTCTCTCTCTCTCTCTCCTCTCTCTCTCTCTCTCTCTCTCTTCTCTCTCTCTCTCTCTCTCTCAGTATAATCTAAAATGTCATCCACACTGACAGCCTTGGTGATTTTCCCTACACTTATCTTGTATTCATTAAATCCTTGTCGGAATCACTGATGACTGTTTCAAAATCATTAAAGTACAAGTCACTGGTCATTTTGTTTGAAGTCTCTGAATGGCTACAAGGTTTTTTGTTTTTGTTTTTGTTTTTAACTACATATATTTACATGCAACTGGAACAATGAAAACGCAATTCAAAATTTCCAATAAATAACAACAAAACACAAACAAAATAAATAACCGACACATGTCTGAAGATGACACGTACAGCAGACCTGTACCTGCGCAAGCATGCAGTTGTACTCTTCTTTCTTCATCATCATATGCTATTTGTGAAAACACACACACACACACACACACACACACACACACACACACACACACACACACACACAGTTTCATCAAGGAGGTGTCACTGTGTGCAGACTAGCCCATATACCCTACTCCACATCCAATAAGTTTTGAGACCACGTTGTGCATGATTTAAAGCTTGAGGGTCTTATTACTCAGACTTAGCAGGTGTCTGACCTATGCATTACCCCAAAGCACAGGTCAGACCTTGGGTACCTACCTAACACTGGCTGTGCCATTACTATCACACACACACACACACACACACACACACACACACACACACACACACACACACACACACACACACATACACACACACACAAACTCATGCATGCACACACACAAACACATACACACACAACCAAACAAATTTCTATTCATTGATTTGATTGGGGTTGGAATGAACGGGGAGGAAGGCCTGGATTCAAGCCTCCTGTCCTCTCCCCTCCCCTGTCCTCCTTCTACCCTCTCTCCCCCCTCCCTCCCCACCCACCCCCCACCCCCATCCTTTTTCCCCTGAGTCTCCTCCAGAGTTAGAGCCTCTGAGTAAAATACCTTGACCAATCTGAACAAACCAAAGCCCACGCAAACACATTTTGCTGGCTATTTCAGATTGTGTCGAACTGCGTTTGTTTTATGCCAATGCTACGAACTCAATGCCGACCCAAATATGGCATCAAGTCCTGCCTATGCTGTTGTTTCCACTGAAACCAGGAAACGACATTAGGGGGGGAAAAGAAGAGAAAAAATTCATGGCAAAACATTCTTTTATCCTATCAACAACTGACATCTTTCAGAGCTAAAACAAGCAACCCAACAAAACTAATTTACTTTGTTGTCTGTGCATTCCATAAGCTGAAAGAAATCATTTTACAAGCTATCCCCCCCCCCCCCCTCCCAAAAAAAAAAAAAAAATCCTTCATACACTACCCACCTGATCACAAAATGTAATCCTCACCCCCACACCCTAATGCAGCACACCGAGACCTAACTTCCATCCTAACAAACCATCCAGGCATATGAACAGTCACTACCCACTCGATCAGAGGGGGAGGGGGGTGGGGGGAGGGAGGTGGGGAGAGGGAAGCATCAGCAGCATTATGGGCAAAAAATATATGTTCCTAGCCAGCAAGCAGTCAGAAAAATCAATCACATCAGAAGCTGAACAAAGTCATCAGAAGAAGATCAAGCTCACACGGCTGCAATAATTACCTGGAACATTTTCCACAGCACTGCACACAGCTCATGAGATCCTACCCAAACAGAGGCCTCCAAGCACTTCAAAAGCAACAGGCTTACAAGGTACGTAAATGAAAAGCACAGCAAGTCATCCTCCCCGCTGAAAGCTGGTCAGGGGAATTATGATAGCAAGCGGTACGTTCTTCCTTGGCCAACTTCAATACAGAAGACTTAGAAGAGAGAGAACACAAAACAGCTTCCCTTCACCACCCACCTGGCCATCTCCTCCTCCCTCCACTTCATCTCCACCCTCATTTCCTCCCTCTCTTTACTCTGTCTTTTCTTTGTTGTTGATGATATAGCTGACAATGTGCTTCAGTGCACAGGTGCCTTTCAGACGATGTCATAGCAACAAGCTGAGAGACAGATGCAAAAGTCCTTGAAAGAGTGCTTTCTGTCCTTCCAGGCTTTCAACAGAGGATGCTTCTTTTCAACAGTACAAATACACACTATGTACAGAAATCAAAACAAGCAACGCCATCATTTTGTGACAACATAGATGTCATCTAAAGGGAGGCAACTGAAAAGTAAACAGATTTTTTTCCCAAATTATTTGTCTTATTCATCCCTACAAACTTAAATAAAAAAAAGATTTGGAAAGAGAGGGGGTTAGTTACTGCCAAGGACACAGACAGAGTACAGAACTAGACACCAATCAAAAAAGATTGTTTTCCTTCACATGTTCTCTTTGAAAACAGTACCTTCTCCATCCAGTTGGTGTCACATGCAGATCTGACTTTATGTAGGGATTTAAACATGGATGAACAAAAACAAAACATAACCAAGTACGATGGAGACAATGGTCCATTGTATGCTTGGGAGTTCCCTTCTGCGCATGGGAACCATGTGAGCAAGCATGAAATCCTCCCGTTTATGAAATCGTTTGCTTTGGTGGAATCATACGCTCTATCTCCATAGCGGAGGAGCAAGATGGCAGTCAGGGTTAGCAGGCCCAAGGGGTCCTCCCATCATGAAAAGACCAATGCTTGCTTGGGTACAATCATACCACAGTCTCCACTTGGAAGTAGCTCAACTGACTCTGAGTGCCATTTGGAGTTTCTCTCACCCTCTGTTACAGCATTCCATGTCAGCGACATTTCTAAGAAGTAACTTACAGTTGTAACTCTTTTCTTTCCTGTTTTGCTCCTTAATTTACAACAGCTGACCAGAATCAGCAAAGGGGAAGGTCACTTGTGAGAACATTTTTTATCCAACTCTGCTGAAAACCAGTGTCTGTATTACAAGCTGCACCCATTTCATCCTGGAAAGGATTTCACCATTTCCTGGCTGATGATTAATGGGGGGGAAAATCATGAATATAGCAAGACCTGCAAAGGATTTCGCCTACTCTTGGCTAATTACAAATCAAAACAAAACAAAAAAAAAAAAAAAGGAAGAAAGAAAAACTCAATTTCATGAACACTGTCAGAAACTTCCTAACCCAAGCTCTGATATGTATCATTCAAGAAACAACTACTAAAACATGTTTATGTTATGTTAGTGTTTCATCTCATCGTTTTAAAGAAACTCCTAGGTGCAGCCAACAACCAGACAGACAGGCACTGCCATTTGCTCAAGGAGTTACTTTTTTCTCCTTTTCTGTAATGACAGAATACTGATGATCATAACAATAACAATAATGATAATAATTCTAATAACAGAGTGTTAGGATTAGGGAAATAAACAACAAAGCCGACATCATGTTCAATTATTTGTAATTTGCTCCTGTTTCAGACATCATGTAAAGTTCTGTCGAGGAGACTGTGGATGACAACAAACCTGCTACAGCTATCTTTCCACAGGAGCACAAGAGCACAGCTGGCACAGTGAAAGTTCACAACATGGAATTCTGCAGCACAGGGCACACCATGGGAGCACCATGTATTTTCCAAACAACCGACCTGACACCTGTTTAGAGTTACCCACTCCTCTTTTCTTCGGAATGTTTACTTTCCAAGAGTGGACATCTCCCCACTTAATACTTTCCCTTCTCCTCACTGTTGGTTTCACCTTGGAGATTTCTTTACTGCTAACTAGAAACAGGAGAGAAGGTGCAAATACATTCTTTTAGTCAGTGTTGACATGACCTGAAAGAGAGGGCACTTCTGAGTGCTTCTAGTAGCTGGCGAGTTGTCATGCATCACACTGTGCCACACCCTGT
>CM065722.1:23571191-23583691 GCA_033310375.1 Conus canariensis
GAAACAATCAGTCATGACAACCATACCCATCTCTAGTGCTTTACCTTAACCTGCATGTGTATTTCAGTAGTGTTGAGCACGTGACACAATTTTCTGAATGATGGAAATGTCTATTGATCTGTCAATGAAGAACAGTGCTATCTGCCTGGGACTTACAAACACAATCCAAGCTGTGTCTGGTCAATAACTGACAGAACTGACAGCCACCATTCAACACCACTTTATCATAGGATTTTTTTTTTGCAGAAACAGTTGTCTTCTAATATCAACAATGTTGACATGAACACTAAAACAGAGATTTGGATGCATATTCTCAACCCAGAAAAAACTTCTCCCAGCTACTGAACTTATGATGGAGAAGGGGCACATGAAAAATATACAACAGAGAGCTAAATTCCAATTCAGACCAAGAGAGTGACGATCACCAATGTTTGAATAAATTGATTATTCAAAAAACACGAACTTATCTAGCTAAACCAACAAGGCTTGACCTTAGAAATAACACAGAATGCCAAACTTTGTACAGTTCACCTTAAAAATAACACAGAATGCCAAACTTTGTTGTTCTATACCCCCTACTCCACCCTCCTTAACCCAAAGATGGCAACATAACAAGACATGCATCCTGGCCCTTTCTGATGCAACAATGATCAACAAACCTGTGACTTTGTCATTAAGTGCTGCTACTCATCAATCCACTGTACGGCCTAGTCCTAAGTAGGGAAGTCTGTAGCCTAGTGAACCCACGATTCCAGTAAATGTCCATGAACCACCCACCTCACTGCTGAAACTGTTTTCCTCGCATGGAGAAATGCCCACACTATCCAATTTCCACTGTCAATACCACAGCATGAGGAAACTGAATGTAAAGCAATCAGTTTGCCCGACAGAGGACAAAAGAGACTGATAGAGAGTATGGGAAAGGGGATGGGGACATTGGAGGGGACAGCATGAGCCATGGGGCGAAAAAATGGCTGTCAGAATGTCAAATCAACCCCCACAGGAACATGCCCCAAAACATTAGCACCAGAATCAGAATGGAGCACAGGGAGGAAGGCAGCCAGAAGAAAACATCGATGCCAGAGATTGTTCCAAACTCCCCGGACAGCCATCGAAATCAATAACCCCCGATTCTATTTGTGGAGTGTTTTTACAGTCGCCCAGCCGAAAATCACACAGTATTGTTTGATCTGATGGGTTCTGATGACAGTTTTCACACTTCTATACATTTCAATTAGACCTTACGACATGTTTTCTTTAAATATCAACAGAACCTAATACACTATGGAACTGAATGAAGAAGAAAAAAAAAATGAATGGTGCGAGGCGGGACGAGGAAGGCGAAAGCAAAGCCTTCAAGGCTCATTTGCGAACGGGTGCTATTTTAGTTCCAGATAAGGCAGCTATTTCTGCACACCCACCTCCCTGTCCCACTTCATGAAAAAGCACGGATATTGAAAAGAGAGCCAGCAATAAATCGGTAACAGGACCATTTTGCTGTTGGAGTTTTCTCCTTGCTATCACCTTTCCCTTCCTGCACAGACATCACCATTTACTTACCCCCCAAAACTACCTGCGATTATTCCACCATGAATTACATCATCTGTTTGAGCCTTGTGCAGGCCCTTAAATGATGAGACTTGAAGTCACAAATGACAACTGTGGTGCTGTGAGTTTCCTAGGCAGTGGTAGGAATGGCACGCAGGGCAGGAACTGAGTGAAGAACTTTCCTGCTTACCGTTAGCAATGTTGAACTTGGCTGTCATCAACTCTGGCAAGAAACCCATGCTGGTGATATGTTTGTTGTTTTCCTTCTTTTTTTCTTTTTTTTTTTTGTATGATAAACAGTTTTTAATCTTCATAGTTTTTGCCTGGCACATGGTTTTGGTAACAGAGACTATTCTGCCTTCCAGTTTGACATCTAGAGAACAACGCTCCAAAGGACAAGATTTTTTAAGTTACAAATTTCTTGTTAAAAAGAAGTTGACTGCTGTAATCTTTTTTAGTCACCTTCAAGCGTTTCGTTCTTTTTGTTGTTGTTGTTGTTGTTGCTGGCTAGTTGGAGGGGAGGGGGTGGGAGCGGTGGTGGAGTGGAAGGGGGGGGGGGGGGGGGGGGACAGAGGTTGTGTGTGGAGAAAGTTTTCCTCGTCATCTGTTCATGGCTTCTAAAATGTGTGCCTTTTGGCCTTAAAAAGCTAAATGGGCTTTGGGCTTCAATATTCACCTTCTTTTCAATAAGGGCAGCAGCATGACCACAGACCGTATGTGTTGTGTCCACTGCAGAAGGGGGGGAAAAATATCAAGGGGTACAAATTGGAAACCTTCAATTCTTTACTGCACCCATACCTTTCCCTGTTCTATTAGTTCTATTACTTTTTTTTTGGTACGTTTCTAAATTTATGATTCCAATGCTTTACTCTTAAGCTGCTATCCCATGATATCTCACATTTATGCTGCTTCCCAAGACTTTTTCATGTATCCATACAAATGACTGCACGCCCATTCTGTCTTCGGTGCTTTCACTTTCTGAACATATTCCCAATGACTGCTTTCACACACCACACACACACACACACACACACACACACACACACACACACACACGAGTACGACAATATAATTCACACACACAAAAAAAAAAACTCTCTTCTTTTCTATTTCTCTGTACGTACAGTAATGTCAATTTCCAGTTTGATAGCAAACTTGAAAGGGGAGGGGAGGGGGAGGGGGTGGGGGTGGGGGGGGGGGGGGGAGTTGGTGCCTTTATTTACCTGAAGTTCTCGCTTTATTTGCATGTCGAACTATGCCTGGTTACCTGTATTTGGCTGCAAGCCAACACAGGGCAGGCTTATGGAGAGATGGCAAACACCCGCTTCCCCTCCTCCTCCTTCATGCACACCCCCCCCCCCCCTTCCCTGCGCCCATATCATATGAAACCTACCAAGGCAAAAAGTAAACTAATTGTACTAACTTACCATAAACCTCCATGCCAGCATCAGGGCACAGTCAACACTTGTCACTACTCCCTTCTGGAGACACTCTGCAACTACCACCACCACCACCACCAACACCCCAAATTCCACACTCTCCTTTCAGTCCCAGGTGGAAAGGTTTAGACTCTCTTCCCAGCATCCATGTACAGTTTTTAACGGCCACACAGAATGACAACTATCCATTAAGCAATTATGCATACCTGCGGCTTTGACCTCTCGGCAAGCACCAGACCATCATCCCCCTGGTCTCATTTCCATAGCAGTGACTCACCCCAGGTGTTACAGGACATGACAGTCCCTGACACCTTCTGCCAGTGTCTGTATAGGGGGGAACACTGGAAGGGGAAACTTGTCACTCTCTGTGCCAGTCACTGTGCGTGTGAGTGTGTGCATCTATGCACATGCTTACGTGATTGTGCTGGGTGAAAACCAACAAAACTGTGACTGTGGTATCCATTATTCTCTCTCTCTCTCTCTCTCTCTCTCTCTCTCTCTCTCTCTCTCTCTCTCTCTCCATTGAAATTACCATCCTAATGGAGTATTTTAACAGAAAACACCAGACTTTACTGAACGGTCTATGCAGCAAATGAATTCCCTGTGAAAGTGGGACAAATTCTAGTTCGGAAACATTTCAGGATCAATCACACCTTGCAATATTGTAGCTGTTAATGTTATCAGCTTTTCCCAGTTGTTATGTGCCTGTATCCATCGCTCGATGGGGGATTCACGAATCACATAGTGTTTGGCATGGGTCAAAAGCATTTTATTGTTATAGTCTCTTTCCCTGCATGATCAATAGGATCATGCCACCTGTTAATGAATGTGTGTGTGTGTGTGTGTGTGTGTGAGTGTGTGTGTGTGTGTGTGTGTGTGTGTGTGTGTGTGTGTGTGTGTGTGTGTGTGTGTGTGTGCACGTGCATGCATGCATTCATACATGAGTGCGCGTGTACATGAATGCATGAGGAATGCATGCATGCATGCATACATGTGTGGGTGTGTGCCTGCATGCATGCTTCTGTACACATGCAGCAGATGTGTGTGTGTGTGTGTGTGTGTGTGTGTGTGTGTGTGTGTGTGTGTGTGTGTGTGTGTGTGTGTGCGCGTGTGCGTGCGCACATGTGCGCGCATGTGTGCGCATGCACGCCCACGTGTGTGTGTGTGTGTGTGCGCGTGCGCAAGTGTGGAGTTTATGCATGCGTGAATGCTTGTATAGGTGTGTGCCTGCATACATGTGTGTGTATACATGCAGCAGGGAGGGGAAGTGTGTTGAGAAAGTGTGCACATATCCAGGTGGTCAAAGAATGCACAACCATCAGCAAACATGTTTGCATCTTTTTCTCTGCTTCTTTGTGTGGAATCATAATCTTCATGTTCCGCTGCCACATATTACTACTCTTTGTTGTTGTTGTTTTTACATCAAAATAGATCAAACATCTTACACATGAACAAGAAAGAAAATTACTTCCATCTCCATTTTGAAGGGAGGTGAAATAAAAACAAAAGTTGAATACAATTCCAACACTTGCGAAGAGCTCTCAAAAGAGAACACTTGATGTCCAAGTTGCCTGTCCAAATGATTTTCCGACTTACAGCTTGCAATAAATGATGTGTTACACTCACTCCCTCTATCCAGCTGACATCTCATCAATAAACAGGTGTGTTTCTTTTCCCCTGTTTTTCATGCAAGATCAACAGGCAAAGGTGAGCAGAGAGAGACACAGAGAGAGAGAGAGAGAGAGAGAGAGAGAGAGAGAGAGAGAGAGAGAGAGGAGACTGGGAAGAGAGAGAGACAGAGAGAGAGACAGAGAGAGAGACAGACAGACAGACAGACAGACAGACAGAAAGAGAAATGCAGACACACACACACACACACACACACACACACACACACACACACACACACACACTGAGAGAATAACAAGGCAGAGCTGAAGGAAGTACGAAATGAGTGCATATATGTAATTACTAGGTGCAAGTGCATATCTTTTAAATGCTCTCTCTCTCTCTCTCTCTCTCTCTCTCTCACACACACACACACACACACACACACACACACACACACACACACACACACACACACACGCACATGTATGGATGCATGCATACAGACACACACACACACATATACACACACTTCTTTGTTCTCTCATATACACCTCAGCACCTAGCATGATGGAGGAGGATGATCACCACTGCAGCATCAAATGTGATGACGACAATAATAAAAGAATGAAGAATAAAGAAAAAGCTTGATCATAAGTGCAATCAGGTAAATACATAAACTAAACGAATAGAGGAGAAAAATGCAAAACACCAATTCACCTTGGCCATTTGTCAAACACACACTGAAATAGTAAGTCTAAACATCTACAATCCACATACATTGCTTGTCTCCCATGCATTTACCTACCTATGACAAAAGCAGTCCAAATGAAACAAACTGCAAGTGTGGAAAAACCCACAGAAAGGAATTTCACCTCTTAAAACTTCCAACCTTAAACAGCAGCGGATACAAACCAGAAACCGTAGATCACATCCTGACAGGAAACCAAACACTCCTTTGATGAAAACAACTGTAAACTTCACCAACAACAGTGTCTCTTCGGATGCAAGCCATTAAGGTAAATCCACAGGTATATTATTTCCGTGAACAGCACAGGCTGTGTCCAATCTGCTGCGGTTCTGGCCCACTTATCACCCCCTGCACATCACGAGACTAGATAGTACAGCTGCTGACGCTGCTGCGGCTGCCAGTTTGTAGGGAAAAGCTTTTTATTATCCCGCTACAAGCTGGACAAGTCAGCCATCTGTGACACCGCCACTATCCCCCTCCCTGCTCTCCCCTCCCTCCCAATGTAAACATGATGTCATCGCTGCTTCTGCTGTTAGTGTGCTAGACAATCATTATGGTGTGGCTTGCACTTCCTGACCTAACAAGGTAATGCACGAGTGTCAAAACTAGGTGACGCAAGTAAGCACATCAATTTATTGAGCTGTCCCTGCAAATTAAGTGTGCCAGTAATTAAAGACCGTCCCAATTATGACCCCAACTGACTCCCCTTGCACGCACCCATACTCATCTGGCTCCACCTGGGACATTACTTTTTGCCTGCGTTAGACCACCCATATGATGCTTCCTCCAAAGGAAGATTCTGTTTTGACTCAGAATTTCTGGAAGCTGTTGCCAACAGATCCACTACATAAACTGCACTGCATTTTCTCTTACATATGCAGTATCTCCTCAAAGCACACCAAGCTGGACGTTACGTCAGATGCATGTTTTCTCCCCATCATTACCGCTGAATTTAAGACTCAAATTTAAGGTTTTCTTGCCACTGTCAATCTCACATTCACATACACACAAATGCTCATATGCACACTTGTTCACTTCCACACACTCACAACCGTATACATGCACACAAACCAGCACAGATGCATATATGTACATTCGTTCCTTCTTCGCTACTCAAACTTCACACTATACTTGAAAAAAGACAGCAGTTTCAGTTTGATTCTACTCTAGTGGTTCACAAACGGCCATTTCCAGCTGTCACCATAAAGAGAACAAAATATTTTTAAAAAAATTTTAAATGGCTGGTACTGAAACTGACATAAGCAAGGAAAAAAAAAAGTAAATGTTTATCAATTTATAATGACAGCTCAATTACTGAGTCCTGAAGGCACAGTAACTGAGCCTTGCTGTTGCAGTTTCAGTTTCAGCATGTTCCAGAAAACAACACAGAGCTCTTTCAGGGCTGTCGATACACACAGAGAAAGTCTAGGCCATGTCTAAAGCTTTGAATAGAGACTGCCTGTCCTGTCTAGAACAGAAGTAAGTGAATGGGCAACAAATGCTCAAAAATAGTGGACAATATATATATATATATGTGTGTGTGTGTGTGTGTGTGTGTGTGTGTGTGTGTGTGTGTGTGTGTGTGTGTGTGTGTGTGTACTTATATATTCACAGAGAGAGAGACAGAAAGATAGACAGACAGACAGAGATGCATACACATATTTAAGTATGTATGTACATATATATATATATGTATGCAAAAGTCAGAGTGACAGAGAAAAGGAAATAACACACACACACACACACACATAAAATGTGAAAAGGAAAACTAGCTTACACACACACACACACACACACACACACACACACACACACACACACACACACACACACACACACACTCATAAATAAAATAAAAAAAAGACTGCTCAATCTTACCTGAGTAAAACCTACAAAAACACTAGTGGTGCCAAGTTTGGGATCACACTCCACCCACACTACTGTTCCTGACAGCATCCTCACTTCAGCAGGACCAGCTCTTATTAAAAACAGCAAGAATTCACCGAGCCCTCAAAACATGAATAATCTCAGATTAGTGATCTCCACCTCTAAATCAAGCATTTTAATGGCCCCCAAGGATAACGATGGACACAAGTCTCCCCCTTTCACCATAGGTCTTACGCTAGGCATAAGCCATGAAACATGAAAGCCAGACCTGTCATAAAGCCACAAACTGATAGTTCAAGGCAAGGTCATCTCGCCCGCTGGACATCTGGGGCAATCACAGATCAGCTCTTTGCAGTAAACAACCTTCAACCCCCTTAACCCCCGTGAAACTCTCCCTTCAAACCCTTCTGTGTACAAGAGTTTTCGTTTCCTTGTGTGTTCCTAGAGACAGATCACACTGATGCAAAGCATGGATAACCTGGATTGACCTCAGTTTCGAAGGATGGGAATGTTCCTGATGCCTTGATGGTGTGAGCACTGTGCACAGGCACTGACAGTGAACTGCTGGGGCCATATAGCAGTCTAGAGAATGAGCATCCAGAAAAGCACATTTTCCATTTGCATCCCCATTTCACCTCTTGCTCATATCAACATCAAGAGAGAGAGAGAGAGAGGAGAGAGAGAGAGAGAGAGAAGAGAGAGAGAGAGAGAGAAACATAAAGACAGAGAAACAAGAGAGAGAAACACAGAGAGAGATAGTGAGAGCGAGAAAGGGAGAGAGAGAGAGAGAGAAAAAGAGAGAGAGAGGGAGAGAGATAATGTATACCACAGTCCCACATAATTAAACTTTTCAAACAACTATCACAGTCAGTTGATATCCCCTATACCCGTGAACTCCACACTCAAAACCCCAACAACCACTCATTCATGTTCACAGCCTCTCACTCACCTGGACACAAGACCCATATCACGTCCATGGCAACACTTCAGTGCCTCGTCGTCATGACATCCCACACACAGACAGACAGAATAACCAGCAGGCTGCCCACTACTTGTGTATCACCACAATCTACACATGTGTAATTCTGAACACCCGTCTGCCAGGCAGAACCTCACAGCAAGCAGCCTGTTTGCACCACAGCGAAGAAATACTGTACAGCTGGTCCAGACAGGTAACTGACACTTGACGTCTCCTCAATCAGCCTTAAAGATGCTGTGAACGTTATTCTCTCTCGCTTGAAGTGGCGAAACCAAAGAAATTATTTTTGGTGCAGTCTTAGCAGCATGCAGCTTGAGAAGCTCAAGTAATGGCTTCAAACAAAAACTGAACGTATAAGTAAATGAAAGAAGAGCCGCTTTTGCCCTAGACCAGATAATGAAGTGCTTATGACCTGAATGACTAAAATAATGAATAATGAACGAGGCAGGCTTGCTATGCTCAGCTTCCCCACGACTGGATTTCCATGTCTCACGTAATAATAAAAATGTTGCCTACAGGCCCAAACAAAGCACTGTACATGGTCAGTTTTGATGGTCAGTTTTGAGCGTGCGTGTGTGTGTGCATGCATGCGTGCATGCATGCGTGTGTGTGTGTGTGTGTGTGTGTGTGCGTGTGTGTGTGTGTGTGTGTGTGTGTGTGTGTGTGTGTTTTTGAGAGAGTAAATAACGACTGAAGTACAAAACCACAACTGAACAAGATCACCTATCTTCTAACCATGTAAAAACAAAAACAAAACAAAAAACACTCAAAGTAAAACCTACAAAGTATACGCATATCAAACATGTGATTCATACAAAGTTGCTTTCATGGCAGAAACGACACCTTTCACTGGAGTCAGCTCTGACAATCGTTCAGCAACTTCACAAACACTGCACATGACAGGACAGGACCCAGGGCTGTTTCCACATAATTGGGATGCCAAGAAAGGAGTCATGATTAGAAGTCTGCTGTTTTCTCACAGCAAAACTCGGGTTTACTGCCCCCCGAGCAACGCCTTTGTAACTCAGGATCTCTCCCCGTTCCCCCTTCCTCTTCTCATCTTTCATCAGTAATAAGGTCACATCGAACTGAACTCCCTAGGCAAATGTGAAGCCAATCAATATGTACAGACAGTTCATAAATCTTTCGCGCGCTGTCTCTCTCGTTCAGTCTGCCTGTTGTAAACTTGCTGAAGATGTCAACAGAAAACGTCAAGAAGAAATTATGTCAGCACGATACTCTATGAAATACGCTACGATACAGGAATCCATGAATGGTGACAAGACTCAAGACACTTAAGAAGCGTTTCAGTATACATTCGACTGTTTCAGGAAACAGTGAACCAGCACATCAGTTTAAACCATGTGAATACAGAGAAAAGAAAAATATGAACAAATCCCCTGAATATTTCTTTTCAAATCCGTCCGCATGAAATAACACCTGAAAATGTCACTTTCAGAGATAAGGTTACCAAAAAATATATATATACATATGTGTGTGTGTGTGTGTGTGTGTGTGTGTGTGTGTGTGTGTGTGTGTGTGTGTGTGTGTGTGTACATCAGGAGCTAAGGCCCCAGTGACACTATATGGCTCAACAACAACAAAACCACAAGGTAAAAACTGTTAAAAGCTTACTCCCGTAGATGCACGGGAAAATGGGCCTCACTGCCCACCTGCAGAGACGCAAGGACGGAGGTGGACAAGGACTGCCAGAATGGGGGGCAAAAAGGCCTTTCTGTATGCTTGTCAGAGCTGTCAGTTAACCCGACAGGAAGAGAGGGAGGAGGAATGATAAGTCAAAAAAAGAAAAGAAAGAAAGAAACGGGAGTAAAAATTACAACACAGCTACAGCCCATCACTTCCTGCACCACCGCCTGTGCCATCTTCAATCCCATCGGCTGAAAACTTAATCCTACAGAGAGTGACACAGAGCTCGGACATGGTGAATAGCTCACATGGGGACCCTGCCTCATAAATAACATGAAGGACTTGTCCCGATTCATGTACACTTTACATAGTGAAGAAAAAAAAAAAAAAAAAATCATCAACACTGCTGGGCCTCACACATGAAACGAAGCTCAAACACCAATTCTGAACCACTGTCGGTATCTCCACAGCTACCTGACAGAAAAATGGCAATAAATTCTTGTTAATCAATTCCAAGCTTCACTTTGGGTAAACAATCACCTGCTTTCATTCTTCCTTTCTACATACTTGTACATGCAAATCAGCTGAACGTAAATGCTTTAAAAAATGCCTGACACACTTTCGCTCTTACACTTAAAACACACCGAAATGCACCTGCACCTCTCTCTCTCTCTCACATCGCTGCAGTTGCACACAGGAACACAGCTGTATCTATACGCATTCAAAATATGCAGCGATAATCATCCAAAGGATACTTCTCAGGCTAGCCCAAGGCCATTTCTAGGATGCGCCACAAGACTATTAAAATGCTGGCACATGTGCACACTAGCAACAACCAAAACATAATCAAAACTGGCCTTGAATATTACACAACCTAAACCTGTCTGACTTTGTGAAAAAAGCACTTTGTAACTGGGAAGCTCGCTTTGCATCTCTGTAGCTTTTTTTCTTTTTCTGTTCAGGTGTCAATGACATCCAACACACTCAGGCATCCCTCCATAACTACCTTCAGAACGCACTGAAATAGGGTTTTAAAGGAGAAAAGACTCTTAGATGGGAAGTAGAGATGAAGAAAAAAAAATGATTGAGGAAAGTGTCTTTAGAAGTGGAAAAGGATTAGTGGGGGGGGGGGGGGGGGGGGGTCTAGATGCAACATCAGTATTTTTAAACGCTCAACAGGGTCTGGTTGGCACAGTGGGTAAAGCGTCAGACTGGGGTTCCATCCCCATGTGAGGCAGCCAGGCTGGAAGTGATTTTTTCCCTTAGAGTTAACAACTGTGCAGACGTCTGTCCCCTCCCGGTCCTTTGGATGAGACTTTATACTGATGAAACTTTAAAGACATGCTTTAAGAAAAATAAATAAACAAATAAATATAAAAAAACCTTCCAAGATTGTCAAATCTAATTCCACCTTTTGGAGAAAAGTTGGCTACCATGTGCCGGTGGGACAGACGACAAGAAAACAAAACACAGGCGCATTGGAGTCAAGTTTACACGTCATTCCTTGAAGACAGACTGTGACTCCTTCAATGCAGAGATTACAATGGTTGCATACATAAAAATGTGGCACATGATGAACCTCAAAATAGGAACTGCAGAATGAAGAGAGAAAGAAAAGAAAAACCCTTGACGCATCAGCTGAAGCAATGCATTTAATGCTGAAAGACATGCACAGTGCGCATGCGATTCTGTGCGTGAAGAAAGAGAGAGAGAGAGAAAGAGAGAGAGAGAGAGAGAATATGTGTGCGTGTGCGTGTGTGTGTGTGTGTCTGTGTGTGTGCGCGCGCACGTGTGTGTGTGTGCACGCGTGTGTATGTGTGTTGTTTTTATTCTTTGGTAAGTTAGGGTCAGGGAGTGAACAGGGGTGGGAGGGGGGAGTGCTGGCAGTTCTAACCATGAGAGCTAACTGGATCAAGCAATGCAGGCAGTGAAATGAACTGATGGATGGAAGGGTAGGAAGCTGGGTGGGTGGGTGAGTGGGTGGGTGGTCAGACAGTCAAATTGGTAGGAAGCTGGGTGGGTGGGTGGGTGAGTGGGTGGTCAGACAGTCAAACTAGCAAATGCATGGACTATGGAGAGGTGATGGTCACAAAATGATGTGTAGATAAAATGGATGAGTGGATGCAAGGCTGATGAGGTATGCATACATGTCGATGGGTCACTGACCGACAGATTTCTGAACGACTTTTCGGTTGATTGAAAACAGGTTTGGGTTTTTGTGTGTGTGTGCATTTGTGGTTTGCTTGCTTTTTCATTTGTGAGTCTGTTTTCTATGGGCATATATGCACACACACTCAGCTTACAAGCACACATGCATGGTATCACATACTGGCGCATGCACACACGCACATACACACACACACACACACACACACACACACACACACACACACACACACACACACACACTCACTCACTCACTCACTCTCTCTCTCTCTCTCTCAAAATAACTCAGGTTGATCAGTCATCATCAATCTTTCTCTCCACAGTTCGAGACCAAGACGAAAAATAACTGATGTTTCGGTTGAAAAGAAAAAAGAAGAAGAAGAAGAAAGTGTCATCTGGATGGTTGCGCATGCTCTTTCACACTGGACACACTGCCGAGCCCTCCACCATCCAGTGATAAGAACACGACTCTAAA
>CM065722.1:23588691-23611191 GCA_033310375.1 Conus canariensis
GTTATGCAGTCCTCTTAACACTTCCAGGTCCACTCTTTGTCTTTCATCATGATCATCTTTCCCAGTTTCATTCAAATTGGTTCTGTAGGGTGCACATAATCTCACTAACAGATTAAATCAAATCAAGCTTTAAGCCCTGCTGAGCACAAAAGCCATATCAGGGCAGATAAACAAATGATCACAGGTGAAAAACATAATCTACTCTAAGTAATAACAAAGGATAAGTTAAAAAAAAAAAAAAGAAAGAAAGAAAAAAAGAAAAAAGAAAAAGATACCAGGACAAGAATTTTAAAATTTTCAAGTAATTAAAATATGAATAAACAAAGGGACGCTAGAAATAAAACCAAGACATAAAAACAATTAAAAATCAGCAAACAAACAAACAAAAGACACCACTTACCCTTGCATCTGTCATTATGACGCCTTGCAAAAAAAACACACACACACACACACACACACACACACACAAATCAAAGGACCTTGCCCACCACTGAACACACAAAATAACACTCTACCGGGAGAACATCAAAACCACCCTCCACCCCAAGTTTTCACAAGGCCAATAACCAAACAGACTCTGCACTGCATCGGCCTCCAAGTCCACGCAATCAATCACATCACCCTCTCTCTCTCTCTCTCTCTCTCTCTGTCCGTAGCCTGCCACCCTGCCTCACAAAGCCAGCCCGACAAAAGGTAGTCAGTCAGTAGCTAGGTTCCAGAACTAGAGGCGGTGGGGGAACTCCAACATACAGCCCAACTAACCCTCGGTACAGCCAGCAGCCAGCAGGCAGAGGAGATCAATTGCCGGCCACCTTACAGACTGCCTGCTGCTATTACCACTGCTGGTCAAAATGGGAGGCTGGCTGGGCAAAGAAGAAGGAAAAAATAAAGAGACCAAGAGAGGGGAGGGAGGTGAAGTGACAGGGTGGGGGCGGGGGTGGGGATGGGGGGTAATTTGGGCTTGATAGGCTGGAATGGATCGAGAGAAAGAGAGAGCTTGGAGAGGGAGGGTGTAGGCATTCGATGACATAAAATCACGCAGCAAAGGGATAAGTACAGTTTTTAAAATCCCACAGGCCGACAATGCAGGAAATTTAGGACATTTTGTTTGCTTGTTTGTTAGGTTTTATTTGGCTGTTGTTGTTTTTTTGTTTGTTTGGTTTGTTTTCTTTTCTATTTACAATCTTTTCTTTCAATTGAATTTAAACGACACAAAAATACCTGATTTGATTTTACTTGAAACTTCAACCCATTTGCTGGATGCTGACACAAAGGACATGTTCTACAAAAAAAAGCAAAGTATTATTGTTAGGATAAATAACAACTTCCCTACATATTACTTAATGTTAAGGTCCAAACTGAAAGATGTGATATGGAGAAAGAATGTTTGTAGCTTAAATTACTACATTGCTATAAATCCATGTCACCATGCAGATAGTCCAAAGAAGCAAGATTTTTTTTTTCCCCAAATTAACACACACATAAAACAAAAAACAAAAAAGCATTATGCACTCCTAATACTTCTGAAAACACAGAGCAGAACTCTGGTTCGCACACTATTTTCACCCAGATTAAAAAAAAAAAAAAAATGGATATCATTTTCCCTAGTAAACTTTATGTTAATCTTTTCTTGTCTAGAGAGAACAGCTGTCATGTTTTCTGTCTGCCAGCCACACCACCATCAACACTGATGTAACTGCCAACACTGATGTAACTGTCAACACTGATGTAACTGTCCACACTGATGTAACTGTCCACGGACTTAAACTGCAAACTGCTCAACAGCTCACTTACTAGGGATCCTTCGTTTGCTATGAGGGATACAAAGCAGAAATCCTCCCATAGGCAGCGAAGACCATATCAGCATTGTCTCAAATGAAACTGGAATGGAAGGACAACCACCATTAAAACACCAGGCTTCTGTGTACCCTGACATACTCCATCTTCCTAGATGCATGCAAGATAGGGGCCGTCAAAGCCGATCTGGAAGAAGAATGCAAGCCATGGAAACAAGGTGTTACCACACAATACCAAAAGTCAGATATACTGATCATGTCACCGACGAACAAGAGTGTCAAACCAACACTTCAGACCATAAGAAGATCTACTGACATCAAACGAAACAAAAAAAAAGAAAGAAAGAGAAAAGAATTTGTTTGTACTGCCTTGTAACATGATCCAACTGCCTTGCTGAAACAATCCTCCCGGGAACTGTTGAAGGAGGGAGAAGAGGGGAAGACAGGAAGAAAAAAAAAAAAAGATGAACCGACAATTTTGCAGAGTGGCCAGGGAAAACATTTGCTGATAACCGAGCTTTGGCACGGAACTGGAGGAGCCTGGTGAATTTCTCTTCAGTATGGTACCCAAATGGTTTCCCATGGAGTTAAAAGAGAGAGAAGAAAAAGAGGATCAGTTTCAAATCGTTTCAGCTTTAGAATGCACAGTAACATAGTGCAAATTCAGCCAGAACATCTGCTCTCACCCCAGGCACCATCACCGTGTTTGGATGCACTGGGATGGTGTTGGTCTACTCTGTTTCTGACTGAATGTTTTTAAAATTTTTTTAAAGTATTTATAAGGCTCTGCCGAAAAACGTAGACAAACAAATCACAAGACAAAACACAACGCGTTTCAATCTCTTACGCTTTCTTCAAACAGGATACACAACACTCACATGATGAAAATGAATAAGCAATCACTTTCTTCATCCAATTCGGCGCAAGATGGGCATTCGTCTACGTTTTTCTGTGGATCCTTATAAATACTTTCAAAAATCTGTTATGATGTCCACCTGCAGTCACCTCACTTTGCAACAAGATCCAACTGGATGTTGTTTTCATCTTTGTGAAGAATTATCAGCATGAGCAGGGTCAGCACACCTGCGGACCAGCTAGTGCCTTGATTGTTTTTCCTTGTAAATGGATGCCAAAAGTCAAATACACAAGCTCATTTGGAAATCCATGATGTATACAAGTATACACATGCCCGATATGTGCTGAACTTACAACAAAGTGGATTTCTAAAGAATAATAAGTCATACAAAAGAAATTCTAAGTCATATAATTAAACATTTGAAGTAAATACGAACTGATAATAATAAAGGCAACTGTCCACACATACATCCAGAACCCTGCTCACACCCCTAGCAAAAATTAGAAAAAATATTTTTGAAAAATCAATACCTACTGATGCAATGACTTTGATTTGTGGATGGGAAGGGAGAGGGGGGAGGAGAAGGCGAAGGGGGATTGGAGGAGGAGGGGAGGGGGGGATGTTCTGATGTAGTTAACCATGTGTTTGTTACACACACAGAGGAGATGATGGGATGAGGTGAAAAGAAAAGAAAAAAATCAGCCAATGACAGAAGCCAAAACAGCTCTAAAACTGGAATACATACATTAATGTGAAACATTGTAAAGGAATTATCTGAACTAGGAGAAGCTGGTGATATCGCATTCTTTGAAGTCATCAATACTGGAAGTCAATTTCAGAACAGGGAAAAGCCTTGTTTTATTGCGCACTTGGGATTTTTCTCTCTCTCTGAAGTGTACGGCTGGGCACAACCATTTTGCTGTCAAAAAAAATGCACAATGCTTGGAAAAAGAAAACCCTGCTTATCTGTCAATATTTACAGCATAATCTGTTGGAGGATGGATATGGAGGCACCTGCCTCATAGGATGCTCATTCATGCAGGCTCCTCAGCTAAGCAATTATTTCCGTCAGCTGGGGAATTAATAGGTGTTGTCTTGAGTTTGTAGGCACCACTGACCACACCACCAAAGTGAGTCAGCTGCAGAGCAGTGTTTACTCTGGCGGATGACTTCATGATGACATGACACTGATTGCTCCCTGTGGACAGCTGTGATGGGGCAGGGGCAGGATAAACCTGGGACTGCACCTCTGTATGGGGAAGCCAGAAAGAACAGTATGGGAAAGATGTCACCGAAGGAACATGAAAGATAAGACAGTTCTCTCTCTCTCTCTCTCTCTCTCTAAAAAGAGCATGAAAGATAAGACAGCTCTCTTGCTCTCTCTCTCTCTCTTAAAAGAACATGAAAGATAAGACAGCTCTCTCTCTCTCTCTCACTCACATACATACACACACACACACACACACACACACACACACACACACACACACACACACATAAACACACACACACACCATACCATTATCTTTTCAGATTAATTTCCTTCTCTTTTTCTTTTCATCATCAGCTTCAATCATTTTAAAGATACATATTTTCAAAGTTTCTAATAATGCTCTTATTCCACCACAAGAAAGAGCCTTTTCCAACTTAGGAAAGTTTTCTTAAAACATTGCCAGCATTAAGCCTTGAACCTCAAAAAGAGTATGAGGTGGGAGAACTATCACTGTATCAGGGAGTGGATCTACCTGTTCTTTCTCAGAGTATTGAAGAGGACCACAACAAATGGAGGGATGATGCACGGACATCATCAGTGGTGCCTAAGCAACCAGTACCCTGAGCTATCAGATAACCAATGCAAGGTCAGGCAAACACTGAACATAAGGCCAATTTACAAACTGACAGGCGAAGGAATGGAGAAAAAGAGGAAGCAAGGACAGAAAGGGAACGGGGAAAGGAGGAAAGAGGTAGGTGCGTGCGTGCGTGCGTGCATGCGCGTGCGCATGTGTGTGTGTGACAGACACAGAGGTATAAGATAACACTAAGGTGGCAAAGAAACGGAGTGTAGAAATGGATTGGAGTGGCAATGGTAATGGGAGAGAAGCTGGAAGGGAAGAATGTAAATTGGTTGATAAAAACAAAAAATGGACAGGGAGAAAGACAGGCCTAGAAATATCTGAAAAGAAGACAGACGGACAACTGGGCATTGTGATGGCAAGAAAAAAACAACTGTCACTGAACATATGTAAAACAGACAGACGGACTGACAAGAGAAAAGACGAAAGACAGCAGAAGCGTTTGCGCTCATACATCATCATGATGAATGAGGTTTGAACCTTTCCATCAATGAGTAATCCTTGTCAGTCACTGAGTGCAAAAACCACACGAACCCCAATACATCATCTTCGTCTACATGTGAAAAGAAGAAAGTAGATGAAAAAAGAGGGTAAGTCTTCTATATCTTCATCTGAAACTATTTCAGACCTGCTGATACCAATTCAGATCAACTGATATGTAGAACATTAAAAAACAAAAAACAAAAAGCAAACAACTGAAAACTGACAATGTTTTCAACAAAACATCATCAATTCTGATCCTGAAACCACAAGCCACTGGTATGCGCAATTATATAGCCTCAAGGTCTTCTGGGCTGGGAGGTCAAGAAGTCGATTCCCACCAAAGGCAGTTATTTATGGGCTTTGTCGGACCCGGCCAGCTCCAACCTAGAGTTGAGCACAGCCCAGCAGACCACCCAGTGTCTTTGCAGGTCTGCCAAACTCATACAGAAAAATAGGTCACGTCCTGAACAGGTCAGTCATGACAGATTACATCCAGCTAAAAAAAAGGAGAAAAAAGAGAAACTGATGCCATGGTAGCTACATGTCACCATGGTAGCTACATTACTGACATCCTAATGGTAGATTCTTGACTAAACACTGCAGGTGTCTGTATCTCTCGAGCTTGGCTGACACCAGGAAATACTATGAAAGGCAGCGTAAAGTACAGCTCTAGCATTTAATCTCAAGACTAGAATGGAAATCTGTAGCGTTATTTTCATCACCCTTGTTTTCATTGATAGTCATTACAAAAACTCAGATCTGTGACCCTTCATAACCTGCTCTCTTCTAACCTTGGCTTCTGTTTCTCCTCCAGTTCTACGCCCTTGGGGATTTCATCAAAGTCGCCAGAATCAACAAGGTTGTGGGCACCGTCATTGGCTGGCACCCCACTAAGGGGGATTGCCTCTTCAATCACATCACCCATCCCCTCAACCCCTCCCTCCTCCCAACTAAGCAATTGTCATCAAGTATGAGGAGTTTAGTAGGTGGTGTCCTGCGTTTGCTGGATCAGAACAGTCACCCCTGAACAATGCTGAAGTGACTCAACAACAACAAAGTGTCTCACCTGCTGGCTTGTCTCATAATTACCTGACACTGCCTGCTCCCTGTGGACTACCAGTGCTGGGGCTGTGACCGCACAAACCTTGCAATGGTTGTGTATGGGGGAGCCTAAGCGAGCAGTGTGGGAGTAAATCCACAAGGGACATTGAAGATGAGACCGCATTGAAAAAAAAAAAAAAAAGTTCCTGAAAGCAGCTGAAAAGCCACCATCAATCTCTAAAGGAATGTAATAGCTCTGATGATCATTCAACCTGACAAACTGAACATCAAAGACTGGACTTTGGTTTGACAAGACTGAATTCAGGACAGAAGATTCACACAGCTGAATTCAGGAAAGGACATTCACAACCCTGAATTCGTTTTCATTTCAGTTAAACTGAAGGCGTCCATCTACACTATCTACAAAACAATTCATCGCATGATAGCAAATGAATGACATCCTAAAAGCGAATGAAATCTAAGCTGCACTGGGGGCATCAAACAATCCACCGATCAATGTTTGCATCTCATTACGTGGTTGTTAGAACACAAACAATTAGGTAGCAAGTCAAGACATTACCCTCATGCTACACATTCACTGCAACATTACATTTCTCATTAAAAAACTCTGCACAGTAGGCTCCTGTAATGCAAAAATGTCTGGAGACCCACTGGGCTGAAACCCAAAGCTGTACACTAAGCCTCACCTACTTTAACTTAAAATGACAGATACTAATTAAAGACATCTGAACTACTCCTCCCAACCATTCATTTTTTAAGTTAACAACTGCTGAAAAGAATTTTTTTTACTATAATTATTATTTCACAGTGCAGTGATTCACTGACAATCCACAAATAGCAGATTGGATACATTGTGATAGGCAAGACCTATTTCTTGACAAAAAGATTATTTCTTAGTCATTTGCTTTTAATTCATAAGTGATGTTTTGGACATCTACAGTCATCTTGAAATTTCTCTTCTGCAGAAATGCGTTCACCTGACTTCCTTTAATAAACACAGCATATATGTAAAAGTAACCAATGTTGGTTGTTTTTTTTTCTTCCATTCATGCAATCTTCATGGAGAAGTACCAAAAAAAGCCGTTGCTTAAAGCAGAAACACACCTGCCAAAGAGACACTAAACAATCATGAGCAACTGATGTTTCAAAGCCATCTCATTTTCAAGGCATGTCACGAGACAGCACTCCTGAAGGCAACATGCTGGTTTCATGCAAGCTGCACTGACTGACTGCTGCACAAAAAGCCTAATGCAAAGTTAATTGTTATTGAGATCCAGCAGCCTAATTTTTTTAATCCCCATTTCTTTCAGCCTTCTATCACGCATTCTACGAGCGAAGCTATCTCAGAATAAATCGATCAGAAACTAATCATTTGGAAACTGCCTTCGTGAGACTTTAATGCCGGCCTGTCCAGTGTTTGTCAGCTGCTTTCATGCCGAATGGGCACAGTGTCAGTGATAATGTCATTCACTGGCTCATGATGCCAACCTCACATAACATGCTTTACCAGTCTAAAGCACATCACAAAAATAATAACAAACACCTAGCAGCTTCAAAAAATTTTCATGTCTCACAGAAAACATGATGCTGCACATCTCTTTTTCAGCACAAAGCATTGCTCTATAAAGCTCGTACAGCATAGGGGTAGCACACTGTGTGTATATTTCTTTTTCAATTGCTCTTTTAAGCTTTAGGTACTTGGGACGTGATTAATGGCACACATGCCAGGTGGCCTTGACAGTCCATGCTCATCTGAAACTTCAGAAATGAAGTCTTTTTATTCTACTATAAAATTTACAGGCATATCCAACGGTGCATACATGTATGCTTCCTTATCCATTTCTTTATTTTTTCCTTACCCACTTTTTTATCCATCTTTAGCAAACAGACAAGGCACTGCAGGCAGTACACTGCTAATGAATCTAGTTACCTGGCAACCACCTTGTACCCCCCTTCAGTAATAATCATTGGTAATGACTCCATCTGAAAGGGCTTTGTATCACTGAACCAACAACAGGCTGCCAGTAGCAGGAATGTAATGGGGTAACAGTCGGTGACAATACCAGATTGGTGCTTAATCATTCCCTCTCTCTCTCTCTCTCTCTCTCTCTCTTTCTCTCTCTCTCTCTCTGTGTTCTTTTTCTTTGATATTTTTCAACTCGTTACATTTGTTTGTGAAGGTTCTGGATATTCTCTGTAGACTGAATGTCTCCATACTTCAGGCACATTTCTCTTTCTCTGTTTTCCTTCTCCTTGCCTCCTCTTACCTCTTCCATCTCTATGCGTCTGCCAATTTCTATTCCCCCCTCTCTCCATCTGTCCAACTCCTCTTCTCCTTCTATACCTCCAACATACCCCCATCCTGCCCCCAAAGCCTTCCTTTTTTTACTTTTTTAGCTCTTCAACTTCCTTTTGATCATTTCTTATTTCCAAATCCTTATGACCTAATCCCTATTCCTTTTGTTAGACACCTAGTCACTCAACACTGTGCAGTGTCCACCTTTTAAGTGTTGATATTTGATGGAATTACTGAGGGCCAGAGTAGCTCAGTTGGTAGAGCGCCGGACTCTTGATCCTGGGTTGCAGGTTGGAATTTCGGTACAGGGGGATTTTTCCCTCGGAGTTAACACTGGTTCTGACTCCATTCCCCACACAGTCCTTCGAATGAGACTATAAACGAGGTTCCATGTGTGAACGCACGCACGTAAAAACCCGTCACCAACTTTCGGAAGAGAAGGCCAGTATGGCCATTGGTATGGATGACACGTTACACATAGTATGCACCTTCCCCAAAGATGGAGTATGGCTGCCTTAATGGCGGGATGAAAAACGGTCATACACCAAAACTCCAATGCCTGTCTATACAGGCAGTGTCCGCAGGAGCATCAGCCTGCATACACAGAAAGAAAGAAAGATGGAATTGTTTGTTTCTAGACCAAGTGTTAAAAGATAAGATTCAGAAATTTTGAAACTTCTTGAAAAGTGGTATTCTGGGAAATTTACGAGCCAAAATTTTGAAACAAAAAAAACAAAACAAAAACTGAAGAACTTTCTCTGTGAAACTGCACTAACTGCCACTCCCATATGTTTATGGGCCTAAAAAGGACATTTATAGCTTACCACTCCAGTATTACCCTAATTTCCATGCTATAAGCCAGTATTTTTTTTTATTCAATGCCCACCCCTACAGCTACTATACCAGTAGCAGCCTGTTTATGGATTTTTCCAAAACAGAGAACAGATGTTTGAAATCTGACCACCTATTCTTTCCGTTGGTCTGCAGTTTCACATTTGAATCGATGTGAGCTTCATCACCAACCTTGAAAGTTGGCAACTGCCACAGTGACAGAGATTTTCAACCCACCACACTGGCTTTATCAATGTCTCTTTAATACTGCTGCACTTTAAAGCCTGAAAATGACAGTATCTAGAAATAACAGTCATCAAGTCCTTTTGGCATAACAGGCACAATTTAGTTCTATCTGCATGGAGTTAAAATCAAACACATAGTGACATCACACATCATGCCCCCCCCCCCCCTCCCCTGCCCCTCTCTCTCTCTCTTTCAATTTTCTCATAAAGTTGACTGACAACTTCTACTACAGCAATTCTGTTTGTACTATCAAAACTGTGACTCAATGGTGTCTGGGATTCTGGATACGGAGACACATCATCTCTTTTTTTTGAATGACACTTTATCTTGTTTTCTCTTTTTTTCACCCAAAACCTGATCTAAACTTTGCATCCTGGACGCAACACAATATATGTTCACAACCTTCCGTTCTCCGAAATTCACTGCCGTCCTGAAGAGTAGGTGTTTATTTGCTAGTCCACTGAAAATGGTGCATAGCATACAAACGTTCTCAACCCAATTTACAAAGTAATGTGTTTTGTCCACTTCTATCTGCCATGTTAACAAAATATAACTGCTGTACAATTTCTAAGCTCTGCTGTTTCGCTCGAAAATCATCTGCACCTTCAGAAAATGACTTCTTTTATATAAAAAAAAATATATTATGCCATCATTCAGATGGCATATTTCGGGTTTGTTTTCAAAATGATGTAAACATGGGTGATATAGCTCCCATCTATTTACAGATTCCAGACAGCTGAACCCCTGGAGGTCCTTGGCTGGCAACCTGTACCCCAGTAGGGATAACAGGTGATGATGAGAACAGCTGAACTCAAAAGGCAGAGAAGGTGAAAAACATTGACGCACACACATGTGCATAACAATATTATTATGCACGCGCAGGCACACACACACACAAACAGGGGTAGGTGGGGGGGGGGGGGGGGGGGGGGTAGAGAGTGAGAAATGAGAGGAAGCAGAACAAGGAAAGAACAGAAAGTGCGAAAAGAATGGAAAAAAATCAATCTCATGTCATCTCATAAACCCTCTGTTCTTTTTTCCCCCACTTCAGTGACTGATGATAGCCTTGAATTATTAACCACACTGGCATTCTCTCAGGGTTGCCCTCCGTTGTCCAATACAGACACAGCCATAACACACATCTTCAAAAAATGATTGTAATATTCATTTTCTTCATTTTTTTTTTCAATCAAATAGTGTTACCACAGATTTTTACATATCTTTTTCTTCATCCGCTTCATGAGTGAACTGCTACAACATTCTACAACTCTGCTGATTAAGTTTAAAATGAGGGATTGGAGAACGCTGAATGGTCTGAGCTTTGAGCATTATCCAATCATGTCACATGGTTCACTGGAAGCAAGCACAAATGATAAAGCTATGTGCTTCACCCTGTGATTGATCATTCTCAACAGATGTCCAAATTATGTATCCAACAGTCCATACCCCACTGACAAGGTCTCACTCCCCATGGATGGTTAAACATACCAATAATATACAAGGGTGATTTAACTACCATCTCTGGCATCTTTTTCTGCTGTTTCTTTGTTTTCCTAAAACTGACCTGTACGACACATATCACAACTGGTACCTTTTTATTATACAGTTCTCTTGTTTTAATAATGATGCAAAATTGACCACCGTTACAAACCAACCTGTTGTCTGTGGCAACAAACTGAAGACCCCTCAATAACAGCAAAACAAGGATGTGTGTGTGTGTGTGTGTGTGTGTGGTGTGTGTGTGTGTGTGGTGTGTGTGTGGTGTGTGTGTGTGTGTGTTGTGTGTGTGTGTGTGTGTGTGTGTGTGTGTTGTGTGTTGTCTGTGTCTGTGTATGTCGTGTGTGTGTGTGCGTGTGTGTGTGTGTGTGTGTGTGTGTGTGTGTGTGTGTGTGTGTGTGTGTGTGTGTGTGTGTATGTGTAACTTTTTCCTGGTGTTTATGAAGAGGAATAACAGACAAGTCAGACACTAGTATGAAGATGAGCTGTAAGAACTCCACTAGTGGTAAAGAAGACAGAGGGTACATGGAAAGTGTTGTTGTTTAACACGGTAATATCAAAATGTACATGGAAAGTGTTGTTATTTAACATGGTAATATCAAAATGTACATGGAAAGTGTTGTTATTTAACATGGTAATATCAAAATGGATGCTTATGGGATCCAGAACTCTTGTCTGAAGATTGGGGGAGGGGGTGTGGGTGGGGGTGGGGGCTAATTTTCTAACACCAATTACTTATCAAAAATACTAACTGTAAATTACATGCAAGGAATACAAAGTTACATAAAACACATCCTCGCATCAGATCTTTTTCTCTGAATGATAATCATGTTGTAAGAAAATCAACTATGCTGAGCCAAAATTGCGACTTCAAGGACTTAAGTATGTTGTTAGTCTCGCACACAGGAATATAATGAATAGTCACTGTGCTGGTAATTTCTAAAAACAGATATGGCAAACTCTGCAGAGACATAGGTGTCAAACAAAACCAGTAGCATGGTCACAAAAATCAGTAAAAGTGCTAGAAGACAATGGTCCCCTTTCCTACCACCAACATCCAGTCCAACAAAAACAAAAGTGATACACAGTACCAGTGGCTGATATTCTTCTTTGTGTTTCATCATCTGAACCTGCAGAATACCGATGATTATCAGTAAACACAAACCCAGGAGTAGTAATAAGTATGCATTTCTGCCTGTCTATGATGTCACAATGATAGTTCAGGACCAAGGCCAATGCAAGACATCGTAATGGTCTGTCGTTTCGAAAAATGAGGATTGGTCTCACTCCTACCAACTCAAACTTCTCTTACTCTTTTTCTCTCTTGATAATCCATCATACCTGACAGAGTCCATCTCCTAGTATATACATAGCCTCCTCCTTGCCCATCTCTTCAGCCCCTTTTCATGTGACTTGTGTTTACACTACACAAAGTAAACCTACACTTTCACTTCAAGGCTCCTGTTCGTTTTACAAAGCTTATCATCAGCAAGCAGGATCCACAGTCTATCTTCAAGTCAGCATTAATAGCAAGCAACAATCCCATATCAGCTTGCTTTGCGTGGCTAAGCCTGTCCAGTGTCTGTCCTGTTAAAACACATCGCAATATGGCAGTGTTCATTCACCTCAGTTCTGCTATCTTTCAAACATAGATTTTTTAAGCACATCTCAAATAAATTTAGTAAAAGCTAGCACCGACAAATTTATTCTATACATGCAGACTGAGACCAGTTTACCTTCTTGCTTTGTATCCCTTCAACTGTGTTTGTTGTTGAAATAAATCTCATATCAACTGTTTTCTTGCACATGACAATTTAGGGATTTTTTTTTCACAGCACACACACACTTTTTTACCTTTGGATTCTTCAGCAACAAAAAGTCCAGTCATTTCAGTCTTTCATCCACACCACAGCCATTTTTCAGCATGTTTGTTTCACTGGGCGGTCTGACCCTGCCCTCTTTGAATGAAGTCCGTGCTCAATGATAATTATTTCCTAAAACTTAGGGGATCAGACTTGGTGTGAAGAACTCATTTCTAAATTTTCTGGGGGTCACAAAAATATTTTGGAGGTCACCATTTATAACTGCTTGAAAATATAGTATCTCTCTCTCTCTCTCTCTCTCTCTCTCACACACACACACACACACACACACACACACACACACACGCACGCACACAACACACATACACACACATTTACACACAAGAGTGTGCTCTCTTGGCTTACACACATAAATACACAAAGAGACAGAAATAGATAAGCGAAAAGGAGCAAATAATAAAGTTAACACAACATTCCAGATAGTGCTAAATATTTATACAGATTTGTGTTCAAGCGCTAGTAAAAGTATTATCAACTAGCATGAATAACTGTGAGTACCCACACTATCAGGATTTTAACAGTGAAACTTGATTTGTAGGATGTTCTCTTCGATTACCATCATAGAATTTCCACTACACGAGCCATTTCTTTCAGTGTTCAAATATTTTACTGCTTGACTGCATCCCAAGCCATTTCTTTCAGTGTTGAAATATTTTACTACTTGACTACATCCCAATCGCCATGCAATGATCACAGGGAGCTTGATGACAAAGGCATGGGAGAAATATTCATGGAGAGCATGTAGACAAGCCACTCTTACACAGTGCGTAATACATTCCTATGTCCACAACAGAGCCATTTTGATTATCCGAACCGGTCATGATGCATGCACAGATCGATTGACTTGTTTCGTTTGCTGCATTATCATCTACAAGCCACTGGTGACCTGTCGATTTTATTCTGAAAAGCCGAGTTTGATACCATTTACCATGCTTTTCCCACTTAATTACGTGATTTTACGGTCCAACCATAGGCTCAGTTGTCTATTTTGATGACTCTTGTTGGTTTTCAGTAGAGAAGAGTTCTCATGCAGAAATGGTTCGTCGATTCTGAACATTCTAAAACGTCGGGAAAGATATGTTTCTAACAACTCTGATCATGGCGGATAGAAGGAAAGCGCTTTTACATGACGTGATGGTCAGAGTTGTAATGCATACAAGAGAAAATCCGTGTGTCACGGTAAATTTTGGTATGTTTTTGAGACACATCACCCTGAATTCCAGTGCGTCAGATGGGAATTTCATGTGTCAGAGACGCACATTTGTGCCTAAGAATTATCACTGGTGTTATATCACTTTTTCTAGAATCAGAACTCTGGCCCTTCTATCACTGTGTTTGAACTGAAGTATGCACAGCCGACAAGCATAATTATGAGGATTCTATGCGTTATCCTCTATGCGTTTGATGGTGTGAAGACTACCACAGCCATATGACAAAATCCTCACAAAGCACATGTTCTTCCATCAGACTCGTGCCAAAAGTGTCACAAAATAAACAAACCAACCTAGGAATCCAACATTCAGAACATCCATGTGCTTAACACCAATCAGTAAGCAATTTTTTTTTCCAATGGATGATTCTTAAATGTATGGTTCCAGTTTTCCTATTTAATCCTTTTGCAACTTTCATCCATCACAGAAACCAATCAGAATCTTTTAAATCCAATCAGAATCTTTTGACAACATTTAGACCAGTGATACGTTTAATCATCACCAACTACCTAATCTCTTCTTTTAATCCCCCATCTCCTATATCCTCCCAACCCCCAACACATGCCAAAACCATGGCTCCCCTTTCATGCAATAAATCAAGCAGCAAATATTTTCTTTAAAATCAACTTCCAGTCTCTTCAAAGTTATGACAAGGTATGTTCCTCTTGGCTCAGTTTCAATACCATATTCTTGGTCATTTGGAGCTATACTGGACAGCAAAACTGCAATGTAATATGTGTATGTATATACATAGGGCTTCACAATAAAAGTCGTGCACACACACACACACACACACACACACACACACACACACACACAGAGAAAATCAAATCAAAAAGCAAAACCAACCATCCCACCAAAACAGAAACAAAGAAACAGTACTGACAGTCCCCTCACACAACACTCAAAGAAAGGTTCCAAAAAGCAACTCACCCAGAGAAGAGCTCAGCAATATCCTCAAAGCCATGTTGGGCAGCCACTGCCCAGGGCAGCTGACCTTCGCGGTTCATCACACCCAGCGCTTCCTCACTGCCAGCCTTGGACAGCAGGAACAGCGCTGTCTTGTGAAGACCAAGCCGGGCGGCCAGGTGGAGCAGCGTCTCTCGATACTCAGCTTCACTGCTGTCATCTGTTGCAGCACGTACACAATCAGATATAGAGAAAATAACACCACACATAGCACAGCTACTGGCATCTGCTTGACTAACCAGCAACATGTGTGATACAGCATCTCTCTACTACATGAAGCCTGAAGGTAATCACCTTAATACACAAAACCTGGTCCTTTACTTTCAGGTTTAACGTCCACACTTATCTCAGGTGATGAGAATAATTATCCCAGGTGAGTGATGGAAAGGAGACCTATCTAACATTACATTATGACACTACCACAATGACAACCACAATCATTAAATGATTAAGATGCGTAACTTCTTCGGCAGGACTCAAACTCACAATGCCTGACACAAAGTGACAGCAAACTTAAAACTCTACCACTGAGCCAGCCAGGCACCAGCAGACATGCAATATGTTGTCTTTTTTGTAGACTCTGAAACTATTTGATCAATATGTTGTCCATTTTTGTAGACTCTGAAACTATTCAATCAATACGTTGTCCATTTTTGTAGACTCTGAAACTATTCAATCAATCTTTTCCTATCACTGGTTGAACCAAGCAGTTGCGGTTTCCCCCCATCTGTTGGGTGGTTGGTTTCATGTTTTGTCCCTTGGCAGCATTACACAAGAGCTACTCAACCTCCTCATCCAAACTTTCATCAACAGATAGAATGTGGCTTGCATACCAATTAAGTCATGGGTGCAGAGCCCTAGATCAAACAACAGGTCCTGGATCACCTTATTTTTACATATTTTTTAATCTGCTTCACTGAAAATAAGTAAATAAAGTTTCTACCAATATGACATAATGATATAAAAATAATATAAAAGCATTTTTCCACACTGAAGGTTGAATAAACAAAATAATTTGGTGTCCTCATCTTTGTTTAAACTGATAAGTTAATAGATGGAAAAACAGTTTTGTCTTCAGTCATGAACTGACTCGAAGGATGGATCCAAGATTCCTTCAACTTTGGCAAGAGGTCTGAGCCCCCACCCACCCCACACCCCCTGCCCACCCCATCCCCTAAGTACCCTTCTAGTCAATCATTTTTTCCTCCTTTTCTTTTACGGGTATGCAGCTTCATTAGCTGCTGATTAGCAGATTCTCCCCCCCCCCCCCCCCCCCCCCCCCCACTTCCCTTCTCAAGTCTTACAAATACATATGACTACTACTACACACGAGCTGAATGGTACTGGTCCCAGTGAATCAATTCGACATGTACACATCAGTCTGAAGGGCAGCCTGAAAGGCAGAAAATGCAAGAGCTGCACTGCATGCACTAAGCTCTTTACTCATTAAAACAATTCTATAAGTCCATGGGTATGTTTTCATACAGAGAATAAACAACTGATCAGTTTTACTTATATATGACAGAGAGTTGAAGAGTTTACAATACAGGGATTTCCTGTTCACATACTCATTATCACTTGGTTTTCAGTATTTCTTTCTCTTTTTCTCCCTTACAGCTACCTAATACTTACATGCTAGTACACGTTCTGTTCCTTTTTTTTTGATGAAAATGATTGATGTGGTTTTCCAACACTACTCTTTACAACCAGGAGAGTTATGATTCTTCTGTCATTGTAGATATCAGCTGTTATTGTAGAAATCGGCAACCTGTCGTTTTCCACATGTAAACAGTGTCCTTATGCATCCATTCTGTCGGTTTCACTGTTATGGTTTGTTCAAACATCAAAACGCCAGACTAAATGGTTTCTATGCACAGCAAGACTCTTATCACTTGTCCACTGAATACAGTACCCACATCTTCATCCAAGTGTCTGCAGACAGATTTACACCTCTCATCCAGCTAAACATCAGCAAGCTGCTACAATCGCACGGACAGTTTGTCTGCTGTTATTTTTCAGACTGCTAACTCTATCAAGAGTGGTATAACAGATTCCAAAATTAGACTGAATTATCAGTTCAGATGAGAAACAAACCATCAGCCTACAATACTATTTTGTAAATAAGCGTATAAACAAATAAACGTTCCAACCAAAGTCCAAGTAAAGTCTAGTTACATTTGAACAAAACTGTAAATAAATCATGTAACACCAAAAGATTCTACTGTTTTACACAAAGAATCAACATATGCTGTGCTTGTTCACAACAAACCTTAAGGCTGGTTTGCTCAGTTATTACCACTGATTAAGAATGACCAACCAGTGATTAAGAACAATCAAAGAGGGCTACTCCCAACTAACGAGAAGAAAGGGGACCAGCAGTAAACGCCAGGCCAAACAATCTGATTACCCAATTTCTGGATGTTTAAGAGGTCAAGCCTCCTGATGTCAACCCTGTACAAGGAATATTACATCCCTGCTACCAAGGACGAATCAGACAAATACATCCTGATCAACATGTCCAGGGTACCATATGACTGCCATCTCTCTTTGCCCATTTCACAAGGGTCTGTCCAGCACATGAATTGCCTGTATATTTACTGGAAGCAAAATTAGCAGTCCTGATGAGAAGAGGGTTCAAGGAAAGGGCATGCCTTCCTGCTGAAAACATGGTCAATAAACACAGCCCTCTGAAACTGAAGCACTTTTCCTTTTAGGATAAACAGCCGTACACATAAATAACATATTTCAATAACCAGAAGATTTAAGGAAACAGAGGTATTCTACATGGAATTTTGCTTCGATATCCATTACATTTCGAAAGAAAAGAACGGTTGGCAGATATACTCATCCTATTTTGTGATCAAATGAGGGAGAACAACAAGTCTTATGTCAAACATTCCTGTTGATGTTAATCCTGAGTGATGACAGTGGAAACCGCAGCGTTGAATCTACGATCACTCTCCACAAAATAAAAATTTATGGTTAGACAACATTTACACACGGAAACCTTGTTCACAACTATGAACCTTGTAAGCTCTCTTTTATGATGAATCAATGCTGTAATCTGATCAGATGAAATTTGCTTTATAAAATATTTGTTTCAGGTGAAACATGGTCAAAATGTTTTTATCTTTTTTAAAGGAGCAGAGTGGGGTCAATATAATAACTGCAAAATTTTTTATATTATGAGCGCAACTGGTTTTCTTTTTAAAAAAATGTCATAATCAGATCAGATCTTCTCTTCGAACGAGAAAAACAAACTGCTTCCTGATGAAAGAAACAAACAAACAAAACCCTCTACTCTGAGAACTCCAGAAAGCTAAATCTCCCATCATGATTTTTCTTCACTAAAAGCACAGCTGATATGGGCTGGGCAGAAGGAAAGTCAAGATGGGGTAAGAGATGGGAAACGGGCAATAAGGAGAGGATTTGGAGGGCAAGAGGTGGGCACAGACGAACAGGCTGATATGGGGATAAGAAACAGAGACCTTTGGCCACTGGAAGGGGTCAGGGTATGGATGACAGGAAAGGAACTCAAAGACAAGGGGTGGGTAACAGGGAGGGAACTGAGAGACAAGGGGAGGGTAACAGGGAGGGAACTGAGAGACAAGGGGAGAGCAACAGGGAGGGAACTGAGAGACAAGGGGAGGGTAACAGGCAGGGAACTGAGAGACTAGGGGAGGGTAACAGGCAAGGAACTGAGAGACAAGGGGAGGGTAACAGGAAGGAACTGAGAGACAAGGGGAGGGTAACAGGGAGGGAACTGAGAGACAAGGGGAGGGTAACAGGAAAGGAACTGAGAGACAAGGGGAGGGTAACAGGGAGGGAACTGAGACAAGGGGAGGGTAACAGGAGGTACTGGAGACAAGGGAGGGTAACAGAGGGAACTGAGAGACAAGGAAGAGGGTAACAGGAGGGAACTGAGGACAAGGGAGGGTAACAGGTGAGGGAACTGAGAGACAAGAGGTGGGTAACAGGAGGGAACTGAGGACAAGGGGGGTAACAGGAGGGAACTGAGAGACAAAGGGAGGGTAACAGGGAGGGAACTGAGGACAAGGGGGGTAACAGGGAGGGACAACAGAGGGGGTAACAGGGAGGGAACTGAGAGGACAAGAGGAGGGTAACAGGGAGGGAACTGAGAGACAAGGGTGGGTAACAGGGAGGGAACTGAGAGACAAAAGGTGGGTAACAGGGTGGGAACTGAGGGACAAGAGGTGGGTAACAGGGTAGGGAACTGAGGGACAAGAGGTGGGTAACAGGGAGGGAACTGAGGACAAGGGGGGGTAACAGGGAGGGACTGAAGACAAGGGGGGTAACTGAGGGAACTGAGAGGACAAGAGGTGGGTAACAGGGAGGGAACTGAGAGACAAGGGGAGGGTAACAGGGAGGGAAATGAGAGACAAGGGAGGTAACAGGGAGGGAACTGAGGAGACAAGGGGGGTAACAGGGAGGGAACTGAGAGACAAGGGAGGGTAACAGGGAGGGAACTGAGAGACAAGGGGAAGGTAACAGGGAGGGAACTGAGAGACAAGGGGAAACAGGAGGGAACTGAGAGACATGGGAGGTAACAGGAGGGAACTAAGACAAGAGGTGGGTAACAGGAGGAACTAAGGACAAGGGTGGGTAACAGGGAGGAACTGAGGACAAGGGGAGGGTAACAGGGAGGGAACTGAGAGACAAGGGGAGGGTAACAGGGAGGGAACTGAGAGACAAGGGTGGGTAACAGGAGGGAACTGAGAGACAAGAGTAGGGTAACAGGGAGGGAACTGGGGACAAGGGGAGGGAACAGGGAGGGAACTGAGAGACAGGGTAACAGGGAGGGAACTATGGGACAATGGGGAGGTAAACAGAGGGAACTAGAGGACAAGAGGTGGGTAACAGGGAGGGAACTGAGGGACAAGGGGAGGGTAACAGGGAGGGAACTGAGAGACAAGGGGAGGGTAACAGGGAGGGAACTGAGAGACAAGGGGAGGGTAACAGGGAGGGAACTGAGAGACAAGAGGTGGGTAACAGGGAGGGAACTGAGAGACAAGGGGAGGGAGACAAGGGGAGGGGTAACAGGGAGGGAACTGAGAGACAAGAGGTGGGTAACAGGGAGGGAACTGAGGGACAAGAGGTGGGTAAAATGAAAGGACTGAGAGACAAGAGGTGGGTAACAGGGAGGGAACTGAGAGACAAGGGGAGGGTAACAGGGAGGGAACTGAGGGACAAGAGGTGGGTAACAGGGAGGGAACTGAGAGACAAGGGGTGGGTAACAGGGAGGGAACTGAGGGACAAGAGGTGGGTAACAGGGAGGGAACTGGAGAGACAAGGGGAGGGTAACAGGGAGGGAACTGAGGGACAAGAGGTAGGTAACAGGGAGGGAACTGAGAAACAAGGGGAGGGTAACAGGGAGGGAACTGAGTGACAAGAGGAGAGTAACAGGGAGGGAACTGAGTGACAAGAGGTGGGTAACAGGGAGGGAACTGAGAGACAAGGGGAGGGTAACAGGGAGGGAACTGAGTGACAAGAGGTGGGTAACAGGGAGGGAACTGAGTGACAGGAGGTGGGTAACAGGGAGGGAACTCAACTGAGAGACAAGAGGTGGGTACCAGGGAGGGAAATGAGAGACAAGGGGAGGGTAACAGGGAGGGAACTGAGAGACAAGGGGAGGGTAACAGGGAGGGAACTAAGAGACAAGAGATGGGTAACAGGGAGGGAACTGAGGGCAAGAAGTGGGTACCAGGGAGGGAACTGAGAGACAAGAGGTGGGTAAAATGAAAGCACTGTGAGACAAGAGGAGGGTAACAGGGAGGGAACCGAGAGACAAGGGGAGGGTAACAGGGAGGGAACCGAGAGACAAGGGGAGGGTAACAGGGAGGGAACTGAGAGACAAGAGGTGGGTAACAGGGAGGGAACTGAGGGACAAGAGGTGGGTAAAATGAAAGGACTGAGAGACAAGAGGTGGGTAACAGGGAGGGAACTGAGAGACAAGGGGAGGGTAACAGGGAGGGAACTGAGGGACAAGAGGTGGGTAACAGGGAGGGAACTGAGAGACAAGGGGAGGGCAACAGGGAGGGAACTGAGGGACAAGAGGTGGGTAACAGGGAGGGAACTGAGAGACAAGGGGAGGGTAACAGGGAGGGAACTGAGGGACAAGAGGTGGGTAACAGGGAGGGAACTGAGAGACAAGGGGAGGGTAACAGGGAGGGAACTGAGGGACAAGAGGTGGGTAACAGGGAGGGAACTGAGAGACAAGAGGTGGGTAAAATGAAAGGACTGAGAGACAAGAGGTGGGTAACAGGGAGGGAACTGAGAGACAAGGGGAGGGTAACAGGGAGGGAACTGAGGGACAAGAGGTGGGTAACAGGGAGGGAACTGAGAGACAAGAGGTGGGTAAAATGAAAGGACTGAGAGACAAGAGGTGGGTAACAGGGAGGGAACTGAGAGACAAGAGGTGGGTAACAGGGAGGGAACTGAGGGACAAGAGGTGGGTAACAGGGAGGGAACTGAGAGACAAGAGGTGGGTAAAATGAAAGGACTGAGAGACAAGAGGTGGGTAACAGGGAGGGAACTGAGAGACAAGGGGAGGGTAAAATGAAAGGACTGAGAGACAAGAGGTGGGTAACAGGGAGGGAACTGAGAGACAAGGGGAGGGTAAAATGAAAGGACTGAGAGACAAGAGGTGGGTAACAGGGAGGGAACTGAGAGACAACGGGAGGGTAAAATGAAAGGACTGAGAGACAAGAGGTGGGTAACAGGGAGGGAACTGAGAGACAAGAGGTGGGTAAAATGAAAGGACTGTGAGACAAGAGGAGGGTAACAGGGAGGGAACTGAAAAACAAGAGGTGGGTAACAGGGAGGGAACTGAGGGACAAGAGGTGGGAAACAGGGAGGTAACTGAGAGACAAGAGGTGGGTAACAGGGAGGGAACTGAGGGACAAGGGTGGGTAACAGGGAGGGAACTGAGGGACAAGAGGTGGATAACAGGGAGGGAACTGAGGGACAAGGGGAGGGTAACAGGGAGGGAACTGAGGGACAAGAGGTGCGTAACAGGGAGGGAACTGAGAGACAAGAGGTGGGTAACAGGGAGGGAAATGAGGGACAAGAGGTGGGTAACAGGGAGGGAACTGAGGGACAAGAGGTGGGTAACAGGGTGGGAACTGAGAGACAAGAGGTGGGTAACAGGGTGGGAACTGAGGAACAAGAGGTGGGTAACAGGGAGCGAACCGAGGGACTCAACTTGCTCTATCCAAGTCACCCACAACTTCTTACAGGAAAAGAAAATGTTTTTCTTTACAGATTTTTCTTTTCCTCTTTTCTTTGCTTTATTTAAGTGACGAATTTTGCAGATGGTTTTTACTCAACAGACTGTATGTTTGCATTTGATCATCTTTTCTTCCCCTTCTTTATCTCAGAGCATTCACTCAATTCTACAAGAGAAGTTTCATGTGTATGAACATTTCAATCATGCCATTTAACCACCCATGCTCCCTTTCCAGACGCCTATGGCACTCATGAATGGCTGGACCTATTGT
>CM065722.1:23613691-23651191 GCA_033310375.1 Conus canariensis
GAGTGGTGATGTGGGTTTGATGCCGGCCCACCAACACCAGGAACAGTTCATCCTCCTCTCCAACCACTGGCAGGGACTCCTCCTTCCCGGAGTCTCCATTGTCAAGGTTCACTTGGAGTACGTCCCCTCCCTGCGATTTTCACCAGCAGCAATCATGTGAGAAAGATTGCCATCAACAGCAATCATGAGTGGAATATTGCCGTCAACAAAAATCATGCGTGGGAGATTGTCATTTGCAGTAATGAGTGGGAGACTGACATCAACAGCAATCACATGTGGGAGGTTGTCAGTGGCAACAATCATGAATGTGAGATTGCCATCAACAATAATCATGAGTAGGAGACAGCCATCAACAGCAATCATGTTTGGGAGATTGTTACTGGCAAGAAGCATGAGTGGGAGATCGGGATACTGCCATCAACAGCAATCATGTTTGGGAGATTGTCACTGGCAACAATCATGAGTGGGAGATTGCCATCAACAGCAATCATGTTTGGGAGATTGTCACTGACAACAATCATGAGTTGGAGATTGCCATCAACAACAATCATGTTTGGGAGATTGTCACTGGCAACAATCATGAGTGGGCGATTGCCATCAACAGCGATCATGTGTGGAAGATTGCCAATGACAGCAATCATGTGTAGGAGATTGCCACTAACAGCAATCTTGTATGAAAGATTGCCATGTGTGAGAGATTGCCACTGACAGCAACCATTTGTGGGAGACTGCCACTGAAAACAATCATGTGTGGAACACTGCCATCAACAGCAATCATGTGTGGAAGGCTGCATCAACAGCAATCACATGTAGGAGACTGCCATCAACAGAATCATGTGTGGGAGATTGCCATTGACAGCAATCATGTGTGGGAGATTGCCACTGACAGCAATCATGTGTGGGAGATTGCCACTGACAGCAGTCATGTGTGGGAGATTGCCATTGACAGCATCATGTGTGGGAGATTGCCACTGACAGCAATCATGTGTGGGAGATTGCCACTGACAGCAGTCATGTGTGGGAGATTGCCATTGACAGTAATCATGTGCGGGAGATTGCCATTGACAGCAATCATGTGTGGGAGATTGCCATTGACAACAATCATGTATGGGAGATCGCCATTGACAGCAATCACATGGAAGGAGGGGGAGACCTGCTTGCCATTATAAGCAATTGTATGTGGCGCGAAAAAGACATGCAGATAATAAAGACAGAGAAGTTCAGGACGCTGTGGCTGTGAGAGGGGAGGTGGGGGAGGCAAGAGTGAGGAGAGGATAACGTCAGAGGCATTGTCTGCCTCAGTGTGTGTGTGTGTGTGTGGTGTGTTGTGTGTGTGTGTGTGTGTGTGTGTGTGCACACGTGTCTGTGTGTGTGTGTGAGTGTGTGTGTGTGTGTGTTTTGCCTTTGTGTGTGTGTGTGTGCGCACATGCACATGTCCATGCCTCTGTGTGTGTGTGTGTGTGTGTGTGTGTGTGTGTGTGTGTGTGTGTGTGTGTGTGTGAGTGTGTGTGCGTGCGTGCGTGCGTGTGTGTGTGTGCTCAAGTTTTTTCTGTGTATGTTCATCTCCAACTGAACTTCTGCATACAGATGTCTGTGTAATTTCAAATCATTTGTCATGTGACAAGTTGGGAGCATTATTTCTACACTGCCAAAGGCATCTAAACACAAATTCAACCAATCATTCGTCTCCCATTTTTTTTTTTTTTTTTTTTTTTTTTAAGCAAAAAGAAACTGCTTTCCAAAATCCTGTAGCCTCATTACCAGTTTATAATGTTCCTGACCCTTTGCCCTGTAACGGCACTGAGAACGCACACAGAATCAAAATGAAACCTGAAACTAAAGCTTTGAAAATAGCTGAAGCGAAGAGTTTCTTCATACTCAAGTTTCCTTTTATTATCTTCTTAAATAAAGTGAAAATGGAGACTATGACTTGAAATCAACTGTGTGTGGAGAGTCAGAAAAGAAATCTCATACAAATAATCATTCACATTTTTTTTTTTTTTTTTGGTAAAGGCTTTCACAGCTGGGTCTTTCTCCTAATTTTTAAGTCATACATCAAATCGTCTTCCTCCTGTTCAGTGATGGCACTGGAGATTTTCTCAACTCCATTCTGGTCATAAGGGTCATCACACATTCAGGTATTGGAAAAATTGTACCCCCATATGGTACAGGTGGATTCATATCAACACAGACTTACACTGAGAAAAACATGTGCTGCAAACGACTCAACAGTCTCTCTGGTGACATGGCAAGTATCCACACAAACACATACAGACAGACAGATTTTTTTCCCACATGCAGAATCAAGTTTATTTTCATCCCTCCATTCAAGATACTAAAATGTTTTTGGGAGTTTCAATACTTTGATAATGTATTGCTTTCTCTTGAAAAGCACAAAAGGAGGGACTAAAAAAAACCCCAAAAAACCTGATGTCACTATTTCAGATTCATCCTTGCAGAGATCTATGAAAGGCACAGAAGAACCATTTCAGTCATGACTGCTGCCGCCTGGCAAAACAATGCCAATGAAGCTGGATGAGATGAAGAAGTTGGTGTCTATTTCTGTCAGCTCACTAACAGTAACACAGTAACCCCTCAATTTTTAGATCTGCAAAGAAGATGACAAGGGAGTTTTCCCCTTCCTTTTTGTACTTCCAGTTCTTATAGAACAGGGAGTACTTTACAATGGGAAAGAAGAAATGCTGTCTGTGAGTCTGTCTGTCTGTCCATCTGTGGTCAAAATGTGTTCCACTCGCTCCAGACAAAACTACTGGGCCGATCTTTCTTCTTTATGGAATATCTCAGAAAGTACTTGACTGATCTTAATGAAAATTTGTAGGTGTGTTCATTACGGGTCACGGATGATGCCTGTTGTTTTATTTTACCATTATATCTGTTACTGATGGCTATAACGGCCCATAACGGTTTTTCTTTTTTATGGAGTATCTCAGAAAGTACCTGGCCGATCTTTCTGAAAATTTGTAGGTATTTCATTATAGGTCACGGATGATGCCCGATGTTTATTTTACTGTTATATCCATTACTAACGGCTATAATGGCCCATAATGCTTTTCTTCTTTATGGAAAATCTCAGAAAGTATTTGGCCGATCTTTCTGAAAATTTGTTGGCATGTTCATTATGGGTCATAGATGATGGCCAATGTTTACCAGAATAGCCGTTATTAACGGCTATAATGGCCCAAAACAGTTTTTCCTCTTTATAGAATATCTCACGCGTATTCAAGATAAACTGGGAGTACGTTTATATGCTTTGCATCTTGTCTTTTTCTTTTCCTTTCCTTTTTTTTCTTCAGAGCTTTTGGGATTGTTTTTGTTTCGTTTTGTTATGTTTTTGTCATAGTTGCAACTGTTTCATATGTAAAGTGGTTTGAGCTCAGATTAAAAAAAAAAACCCACTGTGTAACTTTCATTTCTTCCTTCCTTCCATGGTATGAACCCAACCACAGCCCATGGATTGACAGATTAAACAGCATGTCTGTCTGTCTGCATTTGAATGGAAAGAAAGAGAAAACATGCTACAAATATAATTTGTTAACATTGGTGGATAAACACCTAGTAGCATGCAACTAATCTACTTCACTACACACATGCACACGTACGCACGCGCACACACACACATATATACACATGCACACATGGACTGACTTCACTACACAGATTCATGGCGAGGGATTGGCAACAATGCTGAAGGTAGCTACATCATTCATATTCAGGGGGAGAAAAGTGCTGCTATGGCAGCCTGTCACGTCAAAAAATTCCACCACTAACTAGTACCTGCAGACTGATCTCATTTTCATTGTCTTTTACACTTTTAATACATTGTTCTTACTACTACCTATCCCTTTGTAATTTATTTAATAAATTTCTTTTAATGTATGGGTTATCTGAAAATAATGAAAGTGGTTTTTAGAATAGACAGACAGATCTATGTATAATCATCATTTTCATGTTACTGTATTATTATATTTTTTTCCTGGACTAGTTTAAAACACATTAGAAATGCACCAAGAGCACGCTTTATTACTTTTTCTTGTCATCCCATCCCCCATCCCACCCATTTTCCCAATCAAAAGAAAAAAACCTACATATTACGACTGACAAATTCTTGTCATCCCATCCCCCATCCCACCCATTTTCCCAATCAAAAGAAAAAAAACCTACATATTACGACTGACAAATTCTTGTCATCCCATCCCCCATCCCACCCATTCTCCCAATGAAAAAAACTAATATATTACGACTGACACAGTCAATGAATATCATTAATTCAGTCAAATAGAAACAAGGTTTTTAAAAAGGAAAGAAAAAGAGAAGAAAAAAAAAAACTCTTGTTCTGGAACTCTCTGAAGCCTAAAGATTCAAAAGTGACAGACTGACTACATGACACAAATTAGATTTACATGAAGAATTGCATTAGATATTCTCTAAATATAATAATATATTAATAATGAAATATACATACATACACACATACTTATACATACACATACATATATATATACATACATAACTATGAGGAAAATCAATCAGAAAATGAGCATCAAAATAATAAAACATTCTTTTCACACACACACACATTCACACACCACAGAAAGTTCAGAAATTAACTTACAAAGACCGGGGCCTCTGTTGGGCGAAATGCCATTGGTAGCTCTCCTGAAAACAAAGAAATTAGCATTGTGAAAAAAAAAATATATATATATATATACACACAGCCTCCGAGTGGTCCTCAACAAATGAACAAATGAACACAGGAGTCGTGACCTACAAAGAAAAGAACCACGTGGATGTACAAACACACACACACAAAGCAGTTCTCTTTGGTGGTTTTTCTTTCTTTCTTTTTTGCTTGTTTGCTTGCTGTTTTTTCTCATTTTTTTGTAGTGTTTTTGTATCAATCTATCTGTTAACATTGCAAAGTGTCCAAGAAAAATGAATTTTTCCTTTAAGTATCAGCCACACTTGGGTGGCAGGCAGCATGATGCTCCATTCACATCGGGCTGCTCAGCACTGGGTGGCACTGTCTGATGTACAGCAACAATGCACAAAACCATTCTTTTGTACTCTTCATTTCATGTGTCAGAGTTGAACCTGCCTATTCAACAATGTTAATGATCGAACCAGATCAGAAATCTAATACAGACATGAAAACAAAAAAGGCAAACAACAAAACAAGCCGCACAATCAATGATTGTGCGACCATAAACATTGCATGTACACACATGGACAGGTAACACCCACCAGCATGCACAGAGAAAGAATTAAGATAGTGCATTGGAGGGAGACGGTCACACAAATCCTGGGCAATAGGTCTCTCTTCTTTACACTGTATACTAAATCCCTAAAGCATTTTTCGAGTCTTGCACTAGAAACATTACAATGGAAATCAGTTGCAAACAACCAACAATACACTCAGCTGGAGTTGTTTTACAATAAAGTCATGGACTACGGCATGGACAGACCGACATACACCGAGATGGGACCACAAAAAAAAAAAGCCTGTTAGGCACTCTGTTCCATTCAAATGATAAACATACTCAACCACTGCCAATGACATACTGCAAAAAGCAGTTATGCGCAAAACACGGCACAGAAGCAGAGAGGTGTGTAATTTCATCTGTCTGTCAACAACCTCGCTTCTTCCAGTATTAATGTCTTCACACACAGACACAAAATCTGTATGTGTACACAAGCACTGTGAACTGGTCATAAAAAGACATGCCATGACAAACACACCTGAGTCACTAATTAATAAGAGTGCAGCAGAATAAACAAAACCATTCCAACAGACTGGAAAAGCCACACTCGGTGATGTTCACAGGTATTTCACCATACGTTTCTCCGAGTTATTCTCTGAATCCACATGTTTCCTAATCATGCCATTTAATGATCCATAAACAAAACAATATTTAGCCTCCTTGAGAAGAAAATACACCTGTGGATTCCTGAACAGATGACTGATAAATCACACACATGCCAATTAATGCATGCAAATATTCACCAATGTCTCTACACATGACAGCTCACTGACTTTTAGAATAAACCATGAAGAAATTTTCAGTTATCTCAGCAATCAAGTTTGAGCACCTAAAGAATGGTCTGCCTTACATTCAACACAGCTTGTAAACTTTATCCGAACAGATCTTAACTGAATACTATAAACAATGTCCTCTCCACGTCTGTGGCCTTGGTTTAATTCCGTCGGGGTCACCAGTATCGGCAACTCCATAGGGGCTGTCTCCGGAGGGAGAGCTCACTCATGCCGACTCCGCGACTAAGCAATTATTGTCGTCATTACGGGGCTTTGTAAGTGGTGTCCTGCCTATGTTGGATCAGAACAGGCGCCACTGAACACCACCAAAGTGACTCGGTAGCAGTGCAGTCTCCTCCAGTGGGTTGCCTCTTGACTTGACATTTATGGCTCCCTGTGGATTGCCGGTGCCGGGGCTGCAGTGGAATGGACTGGGCTGTGGCTGTGGACAGGGTGTCAGAATGAGCAGCATATGGGTGCAATGCCACTGAGGTGGCACAGAAGATGGGACAGCAAAAAAAAAAGAAGCAAATAATAATTTTTTTCAGTAAGTCTTGCGTGCTGTAGCTATATTACAAGTATGAAGTTATGTGTTATGAAAGCTGTCAGACTTGCTCCTCTTCATTATGTGATAGGAATGCCTTTGACCCAAACCAAACTTATTTCTCTGACTATCAAAAAATGTAAGTGATAAACAAAAATAGCATACTGAGTAAATCTACAAGGTTTTGCTTTCATTCTAACACTCAAATCACCTTCTTTTATTCTAGAATAACCATGCTGAGAATATTACAAGAAGTCCACTAGCAAGCCATCAGAATGATACAATCCGGACAATTCTGTTGGTCACTTCGAGTATTAAATTTTGGAGTGATATGAGCGAACCTGCAGCTATGGTGAAACTGTTATCAAAACAATGAAAGCATTGCTGACTTACCCAAACACGCTCCAGTTACCACCCACCAACAAAACAGGTTTATTTGTATCGTCCCAGCAGGGAAACCAGTTCCAGCCTGCTGTGTTCACTGCTGGAGGCATACCTGGACTGAGAAGAACCAGTGCCACTACAGTCCAGAGGCTGCTACCGGAGAATGGCTTTCAAGCATGATGCCAAGCAGAGTGACCAGAACTGCAACCCTATCACAGTGTGGCACATCTGCTGTCAGTAAGGCAAAACTGTGCTTCAAAGTAGCTCACTAACGGCATGTTCTATTCACCGACAGTCTGCAGGTGCCATGGAGAGAGGTACAACAACAAGTGCAAGTGCAGGGTGATCCCTACGGTGGGCGAGGCATCATGGTTAGTGGAGACACTTCAGCATTTCATCTGTTGTTGTTGTTATCATACCCTGGCTAAAAGACTCCATGGATCATCAGAACAGCTGAAGTACTCAAACACTTTGTTACAAATACACCAGCTAGAGATGAGAACATTACGTGTGTGACCATTTTTGATTACCCCGCCATGTGGGCAGCCACACTCTGACTTCCAGAGATTTTGGAGACTGATGTTATGCTAGGAGCTTGTCACGACTGTAGGCAAACCAGCATAACTATGCAGAGCGTAACAACATTTTGATGTGGCCTTGGTGTTCTAGCCTATGTCAATAGGTCTGACACAGCTTTAAGCCAAAGCTGAGCATTTCATCTGACGCGGGTGGTGGTGTCCAAGGAAGTGGGAAAGCAGGCCACTTCCGAGATGAAATCAGATAATGCACACGACCCTAGTGTGATTCTGCTGCAGGAAAAAAATGTTCCCTCCCACAATGCAAACACTGTGCAAATCCATGTTCAAGCAGCCCAGGTCAACACTCTGCCTTGACAGGCAAACTTGCCCCACTGTGAGGCATGTCACCAACTGAACATGTTAGAGATGAAATACAGGTCAAACCTCATCACCAACCCACAGCCCCCTTGACATGCAGGAAGTGCAGTTGGCCATCATGAAACTGTGGGAAGCCATTCTTTGAGTTTGAATGGTTAGTGTGCTCGATACAACAGTGATGTCAAGTTTACATCGGCATGTGTAGTGGCTACAAGCAGAGCTGACTTGCTAACTTTCCAATGTTTTGTTGTACTAAGACTAGGAAGTAACTCCTGCAGTTCCTCATGATATTGCTTCACACTTGCATGAACGTTTTTTTTCATGAAATCATATTAATGATTTAATACTGTTTGAATAAAGTGTCTCTACCCTGTAGATGTATATGGTGAGTTAACTGCTCACAAATCTGATTTCTCTTCAAATTTTCTAGACCTATGTAAAAATTACTTGCATCATGTGTCGCACACACACACACACACACACACACACACCACACACACACACACACAGCACGCACGCACGCATGCACGCGCCACACACACACACACACACACACACATACACATGCACGCACACACGCACGCACATGCACACATGCACGCACGCACACGCACACATGCACGCACACACGCACGCACACGCACACACACACACACACACACAAAGAGAAAGAGAGAGAGAATTCATCAAAAAGCTACACAAGACTGTGGCTAAAGAAAGCTGTTATCTGTCATAAGTCAAGAATGTGTTGATAGACTGAACCCAAACATCTCATAATTTCAATGCCTTCCTACTCAGAACTACAGGGTACAGTCTTACGTTGGTACCCCTTTTATCCCCCCAAAGTTTTCAGCCTGGGCAGCCCCTCCTTCCCAGCCAGTTTGGGCTGATATGCATGATCACGGGGGGGGGGGGGGGGGGGGGTAACTCTAACATCTCAAAAAACATTTTATTCAGAGACAAACAAATTCACCTAATTATCAAATAATGGTGAACAACATGTTCAAATTTCATATGATACACTTTAAACCAATTTACTTTTTTTTTTGTTTTGTAACATGAACAAAGTATTTCAATTCAAAACTCTGAATACTTCAAAAAGTATTCTACCAAGATATCAGAAACTTCACACTGCTCTGTTATCAAATGATTGTACTCCAACAAAACCAAACTTAAAAGAGTTCCTCTCCTCCACCTCTGGTGGCCATTCGTCTTTTACTAATTTGTACCTCTTAAAGAGTGAAGAAGCTCCATGGTGCATTCCATGTCATGTACCACTCACAATGAAGCATGTTCTTTTAGAGTGTTGGGACTTGCATGATGTGAGACACAAACATTTTACAGCAGATTCCATGAAAACCTTGTTCAGAGATGTTCCGCCCGATATGGTCGTTCAATTTTTGAAAGAGATTAACATTTTTCATCTGATCTGAGATTTTACAGTGGAAAGATTTCTAACAACTTTTTTGGTGTGTGTTTAGAAGACGTATTTGAAAAGGATTGTGTGAATGAATGACTTGTGAACTGACTTCAACGCGGTGACAGCCCTGATATGGCCCTTTGCGGTCGGCTGGACTATAAGCAACATTACCTCACCTTACCTTACTTCAACACATTAAAACCTAGTTAAAATGCACTTTCAGACTACTGATGCTATGACAAACTCCAACACTATTCTATATTTTGTATAACTCAAGACAACTTAGGTCCCAAAACTTTCAAATAACAATCACACCTTAGGTCCCAAACCTCCAAATTTAAAATAATCTTTCAATTTTAACTATATCAAATTTGCCAACTTTTATTTGCATTATTTGGGGAACAACCAGTTCGAGCAAATCAGTTCTGCTGCCTGAGCGTTGCTTGGGTACACATTCTTGATGGTGTTCAGTGGCACCCAAGTGTTATTCAAGCATAAGGCTGAATGAGTTACCAATAAAGCCCACTAGAGAAACAGAAAAACCTGTCTGACAAACCTATACTTGGTGAATGATGAATAACCAATATGTTCATATGCTCTCTCTCTCTCTCTCTCTCTCTCTCTCTCTCTCTAACACACACACACACACACACACACACACACACACACACACACACACACACACACACACACCACAACACACACACACAAACACTGGCTGAAAGTAATCACTAGAATGTGATCAAAGAAATACTTACTATTAAATAGTAACGTGAATTCTCTTCATACTTTTTTGTTCAAAAGCAAAAAAATCACAATTTTACTCTGAATCAATGAAACACAGAACAGGATTTTTTTTTTTTTTTTAAACCAAGTTTGAAAATGAAATTGATGAAGCAAAACGGGCAATAACCACGTCACTAAAAATGAATATCAAAAGTTCTTTCAATGCTGTTGGTGACTCAAGATGTCTTTGTTCCGGCACAGGGACAACAGCCATCTGCTTTACAGGCTTAGCCAACCAATAAACCAGCCTGACTTGTCTCCAGCTGTTATACAGGCCTTATCCAACACACAATGCCACTAGGCCTGTGTTTCCTGTCCCATCTGTGATGTCAGTGCATCCAGCATGTTGCATGACTCACCCCCCCAGGCTTTAAACCTCCATCAAAGTCTGCCTATATAGCACACAGAATGAAACCATCATGATGGCTGGCTGACTGGGGGGGTGGGCTGATGTTTAACCCATTTTCCTTCTTCATTCTGGACAACAGGCGAGGGTCTGGCAATACCCACCTGTCAGCTCTGACTATCTGTTAAGTTCTGTGACACGATATTCCTTATGCCTACTCTTGTTGAACCATGTCTACCTTGCCTGTCAATGTCAGCTGTCTACCTCAGTCTACAGTCTGTGTCCTGTGATCCCGATACCTGTGCTTCCTGTGACCCCCACTTTTGATGTATTCCTGCCCCTTCCTTTGACTGCTTTGCATTTTTGCTCTGTCTGATTCACCTGAACACCCTTCCATCTGTCTACTTTGACTGGTGCCTGGGTCTATTACTGTCCTGATGTTGCCTAGGCCAATGGTGGTGTTGCCTCTAACTGCCACCAATGTCAACCAGCGATCCCTCTCTGGCCAAGCTGTGGATCTTACATGTGTTGAACAGAGACCCTTGTAGCTCTTAACCTGTATGTTTATCTTTGTTTCTGGTCTATCCCTTCCTTTCACTTTTCAGTGTCACCCTAACCTACATACCTTAGTTCTAACCAATCATCTGTGACCAGTAACAGTACAAGTAGATCCTGTCTTCTGTGACCTTTTATGTCAATTGTCAGGCTCACCTGTCACCGGTGTCTCCATTTGACTGGAAAATAGTAAACTACTTAACCAATACATCACAAACAAACAAAAGTCCAACCCAACTGTGTCCGTGACTTTTATCTACTTTGTGATTATCAAGTCTCACCCATTTATACATTTGGACACTACCCATATCTACAGTGCATGTGACCCCTGCCTGTGTGTTTTCATAACTTCTAATTTGTTCATGCTTGTGGTCATTGTCTATGCATTTAAATTAGCCCTGGCCATGCTTACATTACAAGCTGCCATCCTCGACTCAAGCTATTCATGCCCACATGTAATTTTTCCTATGCCAGACTGTGAGCCCATTCTGTTCCTACATGTGAACATGATTGTTCAACTTTATACAACATTTCTCTTCCTGTACCAGTGAATCTAAGAATTCAAAGAATTCATGTTGTTTAGAGCCCACCCAACCACGATGGGCCAGAAGGCTGTCGTCTCCTCAAAGTTGATTCCTTAACACAACTGTTGAAAGTTAAGACAAACAAACCAAAACAAGAAAAAACAAAAACACCTTGCATGAAAGTAAAGAGAAACAGCTGGATTTAAGTTTAAATTTAAAGTTAACATGTCATATGTGTTAAAAAATGTGAAAAACAACAGAGGTTACCATGCTGAGTCCCCCCCCCCCCCCCCCCCCCCCCAGATTATGGTAAAATGCACGATCTAGGGGATGACAAAATTTGGCCATGATTGGGATATCAACGGGTCCTTGAACAGTTAAGTGTAAACTGAGAACGGTATGACAAAAGTCATTCATGAGACAGAAAAAAGCGTCAAGTCAATCAGTATTCACTGGCTTACAGCAAGTAAAAGTGTGCGTACACTCATTTCAAATATACTGCACACAGTAACATTACATTACATTGCATATATAGGCTCAATGGTCTTTTGACCTGCTCTGTTTGTTTGTTTTTCTTTTCTTTTTTTAAGTAAAAAGTAAACCCATTACTGGAGGGTGCATTGCAGCATCGGACTGGCCGATTTCTTTTACTTTATATTGTTAAGCTTTGCTTGGGAGCCACATTCTTCCCTTTGCCAATCAAACTTATCTTTGAAATTACTGAGTGTTCCTGCACTGACATTTTGTAATATAAGGAAAAGAATTCCAAATATTCATAATCCTGTCAGTTAAAAAAAAAAAAATGTGCGCACACAGTTTTTGGAACTGACACTGGATGATCTCTACTGGCTTAAGTGTTGGATTTATTACATGAATCACTTGAGTTTGAACATTACAGTAACCATTTAAAATTTTGAAAGTTTCTACCATATCACATCTTATTCTTTGATATTCTAGACTTAGTAATATAAGGAATTTCAACCTTCCACTTCATAACTGAAGTGACTCATTCCAATGATTTACTTATTTTTTCCCCCGCATTTTCTAAAAGAAATTTTTTTTAACTAAAGGCCTTCAAAACTTGAAGACCAAACCATGTTACTGTATTCTTAAACTGGTCTCACTAGGTTTTTTTTTTAAATTTGTTATACACCATATTCTATCAGTAAGGAAATCTTTCATCCATCAAACAATTAATCCTAAAGGCATAACCTTTCAATCTGTGCAACTTTCACATTGTAGGACTTTGTCAAATGCCTTTATCGAGACAATACACAGCATCAACAGGAAAATATATGCCATCATCATCCAATCCCTTACTATACTTTATTGCTGGATTGTGCATAATATGCCTGATGTCAACCCAAACAGGTAGTTGGATTATAATATGTTGGAAAATGAATGTTAACTTAAAGCATCTCTAATGCACTTTCACAAACCTACACAACACCATGGAGTAACTAGCAGAAATCATGACTTTCTTCTATAGATGTGAGTTGACTGGTTGTGAAAATGCAACATGGAGAAACCAGTTGCCAACTGCAGACAGCCTGTGGAATGTTTCCTCCGGCAGCCATTGACACCATGGCTGTCATTATGGCACTAAACCCCCTACTGGACTCTCCTCCTCTCCACTGATCAGCATAACCATTCTTATAATACAGAAAGAAACGTCATGGTCTAATTTGCATACTGACATCCATCCAACGAAACGTCATGGTCTAATTTGCATACTGACATCCATCCAACGAACAGTTTGCTTAGTTCAGTTTTCCAGCTGTTCCACATTTCACACTCACTGCAAAAGCTTCACAAATGCTACAGTTAAAAACAGCATCTTTGCTCCTTAAAATGACAAAGGTCATGACCCCCCTCTACTCCCTCTTTATGGTTGAAAATGAAATTCCATGCAGCTGAAAATGGACAGCCACATTCTGAATGCTGACGTGTGTGTGTGCATGCGTGCATGTGTGCGTGTGTGCATGTGTGTGTTTGTGCGCATGCATGTGCAAGTGTGCACATGGTAAGGTAGATTACTGAAACTTTTTTTTGCTGCCTGTCAAATGTACCAGTTTTATGTTGCTGGAACTGGCAGCTAAATTAGTGGCCACATCAGAATGAAATCATGTACACATCAATTTTCTGTGGTTGGAAGTACATCACACATCATGGTAAAATCAAGTTTTGTGTCCATTGCTTTGCGTGTAGTGGCAGTTTTTTTTTAATCAATATGCGTATGTTGTTATCTTCTGATTCTGACATTTGGTTCAAACACACTTCATTCTCTAGGACAGACCTACATCATTAAATCACTGAGCCTGCTACCATGGTTAACAAACAAACAAAAAAATCATTTCTTCAACAAACAAGCAAAATGAGACTCTGGCAGCATGGAAAAGGTAAAAGGTTCAAGTCTCCAGTCAACTTCAAAACAGATCTAGATAAAACATAGGAGCCCCATTTCAGTGTACCGATGTTGCCAATGGTTTTTTTGATTACTCTGGAATCTAGTTCTGACACTGGCTGTTGAGAGACAATGCAGAACAATGCTGGGACTAGCTTGTAAAATTCCTAGCATGATCACTGGTGTCAAAGGCTCTCTCCATAAAAAAAATGCAGCTATATGACATGTTGTTCAATAATGGAAGCATAGCAGATGAATAAAAGGAAGACTACTCTTGATCATAATCTAAACAATAAACTAAAGACAAAACTAGGCTGACATTTTTCACGTTAAAAAACATTTTTAATTGTTATCAAATACTCCAATTAAAAAGAAATGAATCTTGAATGATGTGGGTTACTTTTCTTCTTTTACAATTAAAAAGAACTAGAATCCACAATCCCATTTCTTTTCCATCGCCTTCTTTTTTTTTTCTTAAACCTTGTCATACCTTTTCTGTTGGAAGCATTGTTTAAAAACTTGGTTTAGAGAAAAAGCAGTTTCTCATGGAGAATTATCAAAATGAAAAATGTCAAACAAACATCATTTCAAACAGATAATGATCCAAATGAAAAATGTCCAAACATAAAAAAATTGTCATTAAGCATTCTCATTTTGTTATGAAGAGTTTCAGTCTTGAAATGTTGAGTTTGGTTCCTTTTCTATACTGATAAACTGACTGAAATTGTAAATTTGAAAATCCAATCAACTATTTCATGAAATTTTATACACTGGCATGTGCCTGCGTGCATGTGCATGTGTGCATGCATGGAAGCCTGCATGTGGGTGCAGGAGTGGATGTGGGGGGAAGGAGGGGGTAGGGAAGTAGACGCACTGCTCTTGCTAAATGAATCAAGACAACTGCTTCAAGCCATAATGTATGAAAAACATAATCTCACCGATATCACATATTCTCACCGATATCACATAAAAATACAAACAAATAAAAACTACCATGTATTACTATCAGCAGACTTAGTCAGTTAAAATATTTTTAGAAACAGACCTAACCAGACCTAGGTATATCCTAGGTTACAAGCTTCTGTCCCACTACCTTTGACACAGTAACATTTTTCACAGCAGAAAAATTCTTCAGCTTATATACACATCTGCACCTTTTACTTTTAATTCTTAAAATAAAACCAACTTACTTTGCCAAAATTAAACTGTAAAGTGTAATAATAGTAACCGCAGTTCAACACCTCCAAACGCAGTAGCAGAGACACCATTCACGAACTTCCAATGAATAAAACACTCCTTAAAACTCCATCTGCATGGCTGGCTATCAATTTTGCATGTCATTTTACATGTCATGTACACAGATTTAAATTCAGTTTGGTGAGATAAGCTTGTGATGGGCACACTCAGCTGAAAGGTGGCAACTGAAGGCCAAACACTCAAGCCACCTGTATCCTAACAGGTGGCACACCCACTCTGACAGTGACACCAAACTACTGTACAGATATATACAGATCACTCCTACACCCACATTTACAAGTGTTACTTGATAAAAGCAGGACATTAGAAGAGGGCCTCTTAACTCTGTATGTACGTAGTTTTTGACAGCTTTCCGTACAAAGTGCATATACAAACAGTGGTTTCAGGGAATATGGCGAGGCCCATAAGATAATCTGATTGTTAGACTCTTCCCCCAAGGATGTGTGATGCCTTCAGGACTTATAGCATCTTGTGATAATGGATGAAGATAGTAATAACCCTCTCTTTCATTTGATTGTGTGTGTGTGTGTGTGTGTGTGTGTGTGTGTGTGTGTGTTGTGTGTGTGGTGCGTGTGTGTGTGTGTGTGTGTGTGTGTGTGGTTCATGCGTGCATGCATGCGTGTGTGTGTGTGAGTAAGACTAAGAGAGAGAGACAGACAGAGACAGAGGCACAAGAGAGAAAGAGAGAGAGAAAGAGAGAGAGAGAGAAAGAGAGAGCAAGAGTGTGTGAATGTGTGAGCGCATGCGAATGAGTGCATGTGTGTGTCAATGTGTGCGTGTGTGTGAAAAAGACACTAAGAGACAGTGACAGGGACAGAGAGACAAAAAAGAAGAAGGTATGTGAGTAAACTTTTGTATAAATGAGAGAGAAAGTGTGTGTGTGTGTGTGTGTGTGTGTGTGTGTGTGTGTGTGTGTGTGTGTGTGTGTGTGTGTGTGTATGTGTGTGTGTGTATGCGTATGCGCGTGCGCATGCACGTGAGTGTGTGTGTGTGTGTGTGTGTGTGTGTGTGTGTGTGTGTGAGAGAGAGAGAGAGAAAGTGTGTGAGAGAGAGAGAGAGAGAGAGAGGTGGTGTGTGTGTGTGTGTGTGTGTGTTGCGTGTGTGTGTGTGTGGTGTGTGTGTGTGTGTGTGTGTGTGTGTGTGTGTGTATGTGTGTATATGTGTGTATGACAGAAATGCATGTGTGTGAGTGTATGTGTGTGTGTGTCTGTTATGTGTGTGTGTGTGTATCACTGTATGTGTGTGTGTGTGTGTGTGTGTGGTGTGTGTGTGTGTGGTGTGTGTGTGGCGCGCGCGCGCGCGCGTGCATGTGTGCATGCGTTTGCATACATACATGTGAGCAGGCGTGTGTATGTCCATGTATAAATTTGTCTTTGTTACTAAATCAACCAGCCTATGCTGCATGTATCGCTTGCAGGCTGCAACGACGCTATCCACACTATGCATCTGTCCCAAACCACTGTGCCACTTGGACTTAATATATGCAGCTTCAAGATGAAATTCACTGTACCTTGGCACAAAAACACACATTTTACAGCAGTACACCCTCGAACCCAAGTGTACAATGTGCACATCTAGAGATCCCCACCCCCATCCCCACCCATTCTTCCCCCTCCTTTCCACCTCCTCCTTTTCCCATCCATGGCCATACGCTGAACATCCCTCACTGCAACCCACCCACTGCACCCCTCCCCCCTATTTCCCCTTTCACCCCCCCCCCTCCTCCAAAAAGGCACCCACCACTCCTCCCCCCCCCCCCTACCCCCCCTCCATACCACCCACAAAAACAGACTGTATGACAGGTGGAGGAAAAGTGATTTCCTCCCTGTCTTCTGTCCCCCTGCATGCTGCTCATTCTTCTCCATGAATAATTCATGGGGATTCAAGGGGAGATCACGCAGCAGTCGGGGAACACTGTGACAGGGCAAATCTACTGACTTGCCTGGTGCTGGTGGACCTGTCTTCTGACCACACGTCAACCTGTCTCCCTTTTCTTTTTTTTCTTTTTTTTTCTTGTCTTCACTTCTCTGTCCTACTCTTCTCTTTCTCTATTCCTTTTATTCCTTCTCTTCTTTCTGTTCTCTTCTTTTCTCTCTCTCTATGTGCATGCCTGGTTGTGAGAGGAAGAGGCAGAGAGTCTCTGCCTCTTCCTCTCTCAACCAGACATGCACATAGACACGCAGACACACACACACACACACACACACACACACACACACACGCGCGCGCGCGCGCTGCGTGCACACACACGCACACACTCTTTTAGAACTGAACTCTCTCATGGGGCCTCTCTTTTCAATCCTCTTTTTCTCTTTACCAAAAGCTGAATACGGCCATTTATTGACTACCATTAACTCTCTGTCCATCCTTATTCATTTCCTCCACAATTTCATAGCATCTGCTGACAATGAACAAACAAGTTCCTATTCGTCCGCATGTATGATCTCAGTGACTGTATAGTATGTATCATGCCCGTTACAAAAACAGAACACACACACACACACACAAAACATTCTTAAACAGTCTGAATTGTACACTCTATGACGCATCTCGCACTTCACCATATAAGAATCCCTGTGGAGGGGGAGGGAGAGGAGGGTGGTAACTTGTCCTCTTATTCAAAGCATCATGTTTGCTTTTTTTTTACATAAGGTAAAGAAACAAGGAAGCACATTAACAATCATGAGCACATACTGAAACAACAAAGACTGATTATGGTCTTGATTATGAGACTACAAGGAAGCACATTAACAATCATGAGCACATACTGAAACAACAAAGACTGATTATGGTCTTGATTATGAGACTAACTGTATACAAGATATATTGTTTTCTGACAAAGGCCTTTGCTTTCATTTTCCTCTTTTCTTTTCTTTTTTTTTACACATTAATATGACATGTCACAAAGTAGACTATTTAACTTCTGTACTTATCATGATCTCTCCCTCTACTGACCACTCAGTCAACAGTTGACCTGATTTGGACTATATAGTTATTTTGATTTATTCCTGACACATTTCACTTTATTGGCTGACATGGAACAAAACAAACCACGAAAATAAGGTTTCTTTCAAGCTATAGATCATTGAAGCTCACCGCAAGTCAGAATTCACACACTGGTTCATTTGTCAAGTCTCAAAGGTCCCTAAAATGAAGCACTATGACTGCTACCACTTTTTTGTCTGTAAGTATCTAGCACTCTATTGTTTTGGAACGACGGTGAAAACTGCCAGGAAATGTTTATGTTGTTTGACCTGAGATAGAAATATGTGCAAATGTGTGTTGTTATCCTGAAAATGATTTCAAGTCGGTGACCAAAATCAAATTTTGGTCGCCAGTGTGAGTGATTTATTCTCACTGTTGAGGACTGACACACACATCCTCTTTTTTTTTTCTTCACACTGCTGCATGTGTGCTTATTTTTCTCTTCCTCTCTGAGTTCTTGCTTCTAGTTTCCTTTTTCAGTCACTGGGAAACAAGGTTTTTAATACAATTCACAATTTGCTGTCCTATACATGTTGTATGTACTGACACTGATCTACAAGAACTGGCACAATCACAGGCAGAGAATAAAACTGTCAAAAGGCAAAGATCAGTTCCCCACAAACTTATTTAGCATTCATTCACCGAGGTTTCAGTTAATGAACCTGCCTCCTTTTTTTTTTCTTTTTTAATGTTGTACCATATTATAGAGCACTTATTATCTTTGACCCAGCTGATAAACATGGTAAAACAGAAAGTGGGACTTTACATGAAAGGTAAAGGTACACAAAGGTACGCACCTGATAAAATAAGAAGATCACACTTCCAAGATGTTGTTCCAAAAGTGACCACAAATAACGCAATGTGCGAAGAAATGTAATTGGATTTCCCAAACTATCAACATCATGTACGAGAGTAAACGTGTAGCAGGCACTGTAGTGTAAGCGGTTCTACTGCTTTCCAGTCTCACTGTTCCTATCTCTCTAGTATGTATCAGAGTGACAGGTGCAACATATGTTTTGTAACTGTAATCTACAAAATATCCCTATGACAGATACATGCGCCAACTTTTTTTTTCTCATTTCCTGTCCAACAGCCGTGGGCATTTTTTGTTTTATTTGATGTGATCCATAGCACATTAACACTGTGCAGGACAGTACAATATCAGTTTCTCATTTCTGCCAATGTTTCAGCTCCAGGCTGGCCTAAAGCTAAAAAGCTGTTCTGATCTGTAATGTCTGCTTCATACAGAAACTGCACACAGTTCTATCCTTCCAACATGAAGTACTGCTTTTTGAAGACTAGTTTTGTGGTTACAACTGGCCTGAAGGGCAGGACTAGCTTAAATTAATTGATGTTACTGTTAGCAAAAAACATAATTTTCCTATCTCTCTGTATCTGCTTGAGAGAGAGAGAGAGAGAGAGAGAGAGAGAGAGAGAGAGAGAGAGAGAGAGAGAGAGAGAGAGAGACAGACAGACAGACAGACAGACAGACAGACAGACAGAGACAGAGACAGAGAGAGAGCGTGTGTGTGTGTGTGTGTGTGTGTGTGTGTGTGTGTGTGTGTGTGTGTGTGTGCATGTGTGTGTGTGTGTGTGTGTGTGTGTGTGTGTGTGTGTGTGTGAGTGTGTGTGAGTGTATGTCTATGTTTGTGTCCATGTTTTTTCAATATGTATCGTTCTATGCACATCAAATAGCCATAACCTATATTGTCAAATACACTGAAATTTAGGGAGGTATAGGTGATAGGAATCAATTGTATACAACTCACTCTTGCATCCTACGTATTAAATTTTCACACACACACACACACACACACACACACAACACACACTTGCACATACCACACACACACACACACACACACACACACACATAGCAAACTGTTTCAACAGAAAACACTGTAATACGCAACAGCTGCATTCTTCAAAAAAAAAAAAAAATTCTGCTGTGCACATCCACAACTCATTTTGTGATTTACTGTTACTGGGCTTTACAAGAAGTTCCTGGGTATGTGGTAACTCATAAAGAGGCACAAGAAATTATCATGTCATGGTGATAGCCAGTTTCATCAAAGCATGCTCCCACAGAATATCCAGCCACTGAATTTTGAACTACAAGGCAAAATATACAACATGTACAGCCAAGATGACTGTGCTTCTTAATCCAACACGCCACTCAGCAGGCATGATTATCGTACAATAATTTCTTTTCTGTCAACTTTCGAAAAGGTTTGCATCTGAAAGAATGGCTTTCAAGCTCGTCTGGAGCTGTGTTTTAGGGAAGTCTCCTTCCATGGTCACCGTTTTAAAGTGGTACAAAGAATTTCTGATCACAAGACTGAAGATGACAACTGTATCAGCCAATAATACTGCTACCAAAATAACCATGGTGATGTCACTGATTAGGGACAATCCCTGAACAACACGCCAGGAGGTTCAGAAGACACTGGGCATTTCACTGAAAAGCATGACTACAGTTCTTAATCAGCAAGCGTTCTGCCCGTTGGGTCCCTCACCACTTGACTGAAGAGTTAAAGAGGGTTACAGCAGAATGGTTGTGTCCATATCTGGACATCCATGACATTGGGAAATGACTTGGGGACACAGGAAACAATCCAAGTGGAAGAGCGTTTTTTTTAATGCAAAACTGTTGTCCCCGAAATGCTCAACATTGCAAAAATGTGCATGAAACTGTGTAAATGTGCCAAGGTCCTAATTTTAGGCATAGTCTTGAGTATCCACTTCAATGACATAACATAAAACGCACAAACATAATATAGTCATTAGATAGCACATGTTTTATCTCAAAAAAAACAAATGCATTATACATCATATCAAAACCATCAAATGAAACCAAAGTTTTCGGTAACTTGATAGATCATTGAGTTTGGTTTCATTTCTGCTGTTGTGTTACCCAGTATCTTGACACTAACACGTGGAAATTTAATTATTTTCAAATGTGTGTTTATTTATTTGTTCTGGAGGTCCTTCAAACCGCAGCTGGGAAATCATGCCTGGTGATGATATATATATATGGTCTTTCAATACAGTCCAGAAACCTGGAACAGTTGGTTGTGAAGGTTTTCCCAGGTGATGACCCACCAGTAAAACTTAACAGACCAAGGAGACATGACAAAAAAATGTTGGCGAGTTTCTTCTCCAAATCAGTCCATGTAGCCACGATACATCAGGAAAGAAAAACGATGACCTCTACCTGGTACATATGCCTACTCAAGGTCTTCAAGCAATGGTGCAAGTACCGCCCACCACCAATACCCACAGCCTGCTGCTCCATTACTACAATGCCAGCACTCACACTACCACTGCAGCTCGACTTTCTCGCCAGCAACAATGTGAAGTAGATCACTCATCAGCCTCACTTAATCAACCCTGCCCAGTGCGACTGGTATCTGTTCCTCTTCAACAGGAAGCAGTTGCAGGGAAAGAAGCACTAAACATGCTCCACACTTTCTCTGGGGGAGTGATTTCCACCATATCCCAGTCTACAAGGTCCCAGTCTACAAGGTTTAGTCTTTGTGACAAAATGGTTTGACAGGATCAAATGTGTCCGGGTTGAAGGCTGATACTTCAACTAGTTCAAGAATGTGGACTAGTCTGCCATTTGGTGTTCTCAGTAAGCCATATCTCAGAACTTACTAACCAGCCCTTGTGCATGTATTTCCCAGCAGTACCAAATCAATCTCCTCATGCCTCAACACAAAGACATCAGAACTCCCTTTGATCATGCACTGACCAACTGATCTGTTCTTCAAGTCATTCTTTCATTCCACACTGCCAAGTCCAATTCTCATCAATAAGCCTTTCCAGAAGTTTTCAATATAAAAAAGACTTTAAGACAATTATGTGGGATGAGATTACTTTAATGATCATATCTATGCAAAGATCTATGGGGTACTGAACTGACACAATTACATGGGATGAGATTACTTTGATGATCATATCTATGCAAAGATCTATGGGGTACTGAACTGACACAATTACATGGGATGAGATTACTTTGAAGATCATATCTATGCAAAGATTTATGGGGTACTGAACAGAAAAAAATCTGGGCGCTGTAATTTCCCAGTATAAAAAAAGCAATAATCAGCTGAATGCAGTTAGTCAATTCATTTCTGAATCAGATCAATTTCAATAAAATTAAAATGTTGAAACAATCCAAATCCTGCTAGATGTGGTGTGTGTGTGTGTGTGTGTGTGTGTGTGTGTGTGTGTGTGTGTGTGTGTGTGTGTGTGTGTGTGTGTCATGTGTATGTGTGTGCATTTGCATGCCCACATGTGACCTGCATTTTTTTGTTTACATTTTAAAATAAAAAATGACGAGAAGAAAGAACAACACGAGAATTATCTGTCAAGACTGACTTAAGCAGCAACAAGCGCACATGACAAAGAAATGCAACCAACAAACATTTCAATAAATGCAAAAAGCACATGATAATAAAACAGAGCTTACCCTGAATGTGCATCAATTCTATTTGCCTTTTCATCCACTGATCCAGTCAATGTCTTTTCATGGTCTGCAGAAGTAAAGGGCAATAGTTCAGCACTTTTAATTGTATAATTGACCATTAAAAAGAAAAACATTGATTAACTAACTGTTGAAAAAATCTCACCCATCAGCATTAGATAACAAAATGTGTGATGCAGTTGAATGATCAGCCTTTTTTCTTTCACTAAAAACCCTTAATGTATGTTTTTGTTGTTTTTTTCAAACGACTTCTACTTGTAGCCTGATGTAAACCTGTTGATTTTATCGTCTTTTTCCAGGGTGTGTACAAATTATGCATTTTGCCTGGCAATTTTGGAAAAGCAAAACATGATTATAAATGTGTCAATACTGCATTGGCACAGAATAGTAAGTAAAAATGAATCCTGTAGATCATCTTACACATTTTTTATTTAATCAAACTAATCGAAGGTAAGCACATGCATGATGTGTATGACAATTAAGTACATAAGTGAATAACCTAGCATGAAGACAGTTCTGTACTCCATTAATCATGGATTTTGTGGTCAACTTTGATTATTTTTGTTATAGAAGAGTAAGACTAATACATTCATGCTCAAGATCACATACCACATTCCCAAGTTGCTGAGCAAAACATTTTTGGTTCCTTTTACAGACAGGAAAAGTGGTAAATGTTCAGGTAGTAGTTCAAAATAACAAAGAAATTAAACATCTTTTGTCAGTTGAAGAACATTTGTGCTTTTATATATAAACCTTTTTTTAATATAAATTTGTACATATATTTTCTTTTCCTGTTGCTTTATGTTTGCTTTCTTTTCCTTTTGTTTGTTTGTCTTTTCTTCAACAGACATGTGATCTTTATAAATACTAATAGTAGCTGGTTTTCCCTTTAAAACATTGAAGTTTTAATCAGTTTGTCTTTTATTGCTTATAGTTATACTGCCTTAGTGTATCACATGTGAACGTGTATTATGTCACCTACACACACATACAACTCAACACACCGTAACAGTAACACAGATGTGCATGACATGTTAATACTTACACTCTATCCAAGGGTACATATGGCCAACTGTGACATGTTCAGTCAAAATCGCTAGCACTTGTGCATTTGCAACAGGTTTCGTGACTGGTTGGTGTTTGTGAAGTTTAACGTTAGCCAGGCATAATTGGCTTTACAGCTGTTTCTTTTGAGGATAATTTGGATTTGAGATTCACAGTATAAGCTTAAAAGAAAGGAGGGTGTGTGTTTTTGAATGTGACATGGTGGAGCAAATATGACACTGGCATGTCGACAAATGTGACAAGTGTGTTCAAATGCGTCACTGAATGTACATCTTCAATGAGGCTAAAATTTTTGTGTCTTCTGGTAGATCTTATTGCTGAGGATGCTTAAAAAGAAAAAAAAAAAAAGGACGGAAAAAAAAAGAGAAAACTTCACAGACTAAAGGAGACAGAGAGAAAGAGAAAGAGCATGTCTCAACAGTCTTCATACCCAGTAAATATACATAATACACATGCACATACTCTTCCTCTCACTCACTCACTCATTCACTCACACACCACACACACACACACACACACACACACACACACACACACACACAGTGAACACACACACACACACACAAAACACACACACACACACACACACACACACACACGTACAGATATGGCCCTTTGCAGTCGACTGGGCTATAAGCAACATTACCTTACCTTACACGCACACACAAGAAATCAAACAAACAGCCAGCCAACAAACACACACAAAGTAATCAGACAGCCAACCAAACAATCTGCTTAGCGACAGTATGTCTATCAGAACCACAAACAAAAGGAAAATATACAAATAAGTAGTGGGGAAAACAAGTGCAGGATAACAATTCCTCCAGCGTCAAAGAATGACTTCGCAAAGGTTTTTTTCTTTAAAAAAAAAAAAAAAAAATCAGAGGGGCATGACAGGAGATGGGATGTGACAGAAGAAAACCAGAACAAACTATTATGACCCTCATTCAGTCATTGTCCATCACCAGCTCAGAAGCCTTTCATCTGCTGACTCGGACTCATCAGTGAAACACGGCTGATTGTGTTGGTCATCCCTTGGCATCAAATGGGGATATACACCACATACTATAATTCTGCAGAATTCTCACCACCAAGGTTTCAAACACAGAAATCCAATAATATACAAAAGCACTCAGTGAAAAGTGAAAAAGTAAAACGAAAAATTAAAAAAGCTGTAAGGAAGTAAGCTGCTGAAAAAGTAAAATCATTAAAAGTATAACAATAATAGAGGGGGAAATCTTTGAGCCTATGCTTCAAGACAGGGTAAGGATGCAAGGGAGGTTACATCAACAGTCAGACTAGTCAGCTCTAACTTTTACATCATCCAAGCATTCTCAGTCATATAGAGCTGACAGTAACTAAGAATTGAGGGTGTATGTGTGTGTGTGATTGTGTGTGCGTGTGTGTGTGTGTGTGTGTGTGTGTGTGTGTGTGTGTGTGTGTGTGTGTGTGTGTGTGTGTGTGTGTGTGTGTGTGTGTGTGTGTGTGCGTGTGCGTGTGCGTGTGTGCATGCGTGCGTGAGTGCATGCGTGTGTGCTGCATGCATGCCTGCGTGTGTGCGTGCCTGCACAAAAATTTAAAGTAATAAAAAACAAGATGCAAAGCATATTTATAAACGTACTCCCAGTTTATCTTGAATACACGCGTACATGTCAAGAGCATGTTTACTATGAAAATACATCACTTACATATGGAAAGAGGCTCCGATTTGTCACAAGATCATCCAAACCACTTATAAATCGGCCAAGTACTTTCTGAGATATTCCATAAAAAAGAAAAAACGTTTTGGGCCGTTATAGCTGTTAGTGGTGGCTATTCTGGTCAAACAAAACATCGGGCATCATCCGTGACCCATAATGAACATACCTACAAATTTTCAGAAAGATCCGCCCATAAGTTTTGTCTGGAGCAAGTGGAACACGTTTTGACCACAAACAGACAGACAGACACACAGACAGCAATTCTTCGTTCCCATTGTAAAGTACTCCCTGTTCTATAGGAACTGGGAGTACAAAAAAAAGACACTCAAGAAATAGACTGAATTTTTTTCAACCAGCTGTGTTTTGGCCCTCTGTCTTCCTCAGACTCCATGACACTGGGTATGAGCCACATCAGTGAAAACGACAATGAACCCAGTTTGACTAAAACATTAAAACATATACATGAACAATGATAAAAGTGTGAAAGCACGTACAAAGGTTACAAAACTTGTTCACTCTCATGCACTCCACCATCCCATCACTTAAAAAGAGCACTCTCACACACAGACACAGACACAGACACATGTACACAAGCGCTTGGCACTCACGTGCACGCACACATATTCACACACCACACACACACACTCATCCATTTACCAGAAAATCGTGGGTGGGTGGGGTGCACAAGGATTTTGTGAATGTAAAATGGCTCCAAGACAGGTTTCTGCATGTCAAATCTGCATGATTTCCACCCCCACCCATCTCACTCCTCCACCATCCTCCATGCTCTTTACATAGTCTGACTCGTTTGTTATCCTAAAATATATACAAATATACAATAGATAGTATGTGCGGTTTATAATCAATGCAGTATTAATACATTCACACGCATATCTCCATACCCGGTACGGGTACATGTGAGTAATGATATAGTTTTTTCCACCTAGCCCTACCATCTCCATCCCCCCACCCCACCCCACCCTCCTTTTTCTTTTACTCTCAAACATGTGCATGCATCTGTGAACTTTTCTCTCTTTCTTTGTCTCTGTCTCTTTCTCTCTTCCCCTCACCCTCCATGTATGTGTGTGTGTGTGTGTGTGTGTGTGGTGTGTGTGTGTGTGTGTGTGTGTGTGTGTGTGTGTGTGTGTGTGCGTGTGTGTGTGTCTGTGTGTGTGCGTGTGTGTGTGTCTGTGTGTGTGTGTGTATGCATGCATACATGTATACATGATGCATGTAAGCTACTTGAGATGATGAGATGGAAAGGGGTAAAACAGAAATAAAGAGAGGGGTAGACTGAGGAGGGGAGACAACATGTGCAGACAGGGAATTCCTATTGCTGAGCACTGTATGAGAGATTCTACAACAAACCCTTACACAAAGAAAAAGCAACACAAAAACAGACCTGTCACAAATGGACATCAGTTTAGCCGAGTGTGTGCCATTCCGACAGACCTGTGTGTGAGCAAGAAGTATGACTCCTGAAGACTATTGCACAGCTTAACTGAACCTAGATCCATTTGCATCTTAGAAAAGCATGCATGATCATGATGATGCCTGCATCACACGGCTAATATGTTGGCCATGGGAGTTAACACCAGGTCCAAGGACACTGGGAAGGGGTCAGTGCTAGTGCTTTCAACTCAAGTAACATGTGCTTGCTGGCTTAGTTGGTCACAGATGGAAAGAGCGCCAAACTTTGGACTGTTCACTTCAATTGGTCATGATAAATACTTATATCCATGAGCAAATCTAAGAAGTCCAAGACTTGTCATGGGGAAAGCTGTACTGAATGCGAAAATTTGGAGATGTTGTACTTAATGACATAACACAACTGGCCATACCTACCCTACCCATTCAATCATACACATGAAAAAACAAAAAACAAAACATTCACACAAGTGCCTATTTTGTGAGATTCAAAATCAAGACATAATGGAGATCTGTAAGACAGAGTGCCTGGATGCTTTTTTCCTTTTTTAAATACTTTTCAAATTTGGAGAAAAAAAATGGATTGCAGCTGGCAAGTTATACAAACCTGTATGAAATCAACACACTTTTTAAAAAGTGGTAGCTCAAAGAAAATCAATAGGACATTCTTCAGATGTACATTTTAAAGTGCCAGAATGGTTTAATGGGGAATCAAATATTACTCAGATACTTTCATTCCCCCCTCTCCCTCCCAAAAAAAGCAGATTGTTACTGGCAATTTACAGATATATAAATAAGAATTGAAAGACATTAGAGGACTTATTTCAAAGTAATATCTTCCTACATTAATGTTCAATTTAAAATTTTGAATCTAAAATGGCCCAACCAATTGTTATGAAATGAACTGAACATTTTATGGTGGCTGCACAAAGCTGGTAACTATATAATTCTTCTTGTGCTGGTGTGTAACCATAGAGAAGCTTACACAACTTCCAGAGAAGTCAAATATTGAGTATGCACTGCCCTGACACTGCACCCACAGCTTTCTTGTTTGTTTGTTTGTTTGTTTTTTCAGCCTGCTGAGCAATGTAGTCAGAGTTAGTTCCCCTAAACTGGAAATTACTTTCATGTCACCGTCAAAGAAAACATCCTGAATTAATGTTTTAGCTGTTTGTATGATGGCTTGAAAAAAATTTCAACAGTTTAAGTTTACAAAACTTATTCAAACTAATGGCATAATGCAGCTTAATCAAACACACAAACTGCAATGTCCAAATTTGCGGAAACAAAAAGAAGAAGAAAAAAACTATACGGACTGGGTACCAATCAGCCTGAAAATGTTTTTGTCATTTGAAGACCTGTCAGCCTAGCATCCAAAAACCAATTCTCAGCTAAATCCATTTTGTCATGTCCACATTCTGACAATTTTCCTACATGACCACAAAGACTCGCTGACAAACAAGATGCCATTGTTCAGAACATGGGTCAGAGCCCTACTTGTGGCAGCAAGCATTAATTGCAGATTAAAGCTCTTATTTGACAAACATCACATGTGACATGCTTGAAATACAGGTCTGATAAAAGTTGGGTCTTTTTTGTTTTGTTTTTGTTTTTGTTTTGTTGTAGTTAGTTTGTTCAGCACCTGATGTGATCTTTGAGTTTCTGAGGGGGATTTACATTTTTCACCTGATCTCAGATTTTATGGATGAAAGATTTTTCAGTAAAGAAGTTTCTGGTGCATTTTTTAGAGAGTGTATTTTAAAGAGATGCATGAATGTTTTATTTTTTTTATTTTCAGTTTTTTTTTTTGTTTGTTTTTTTTTTTGGTGATGACTTGTGAGTTGATTTTAACATAGTGACAGCCCTGATATGGCCCTTTGCAGTCGGCTGGGCTATAAGCAACATTACCTTATCTTACCTCAGCATGAAACAAAACAGTTTTGTGTCAACGATTAAAATAAAAGTTGCACAGGTTATGATAAACACATAACTTTTTTTCTTCGGGGGGAGGGGTGTTGTTTTTTTGTTTGCCTGATCAATGACCTATGGTTATGATAAATGATATGTTACACACTATTTTCATTTCAATAACTCCTCAGAAGATGTAAGTAATTCTTATAATTTTAAAGCAAATTTGACTGGAACATAAAAAAAAAAATGCTGTGAGGCTTGAAGTACTATTACTAGTCCAAAAGAACTGAACTGAACAAAGAAGCACAATATCAGTTCTCATAGAACTTTCTTAGAAGCTGGCACCTTTCGGCCAAAGTGTTGTATTTAGATGCACAAAATAACACTGGTTTTCAAAATCCTGTGTCATTTCCATGTAAAACATCTTTTTTTTCTGACCCTGAGCAAACATTCAGTAGTGAGAGTAGTAATAGTTCTAGATATTGGCTTCCAATAGCCAAGGCCTCACAGCCTGTAAAATGACCCCTTGTCACTAAACTGACTTTGAATCTATTCGGGTCTGATCGGATTAATCACATAAACAAATCATTTAATTACTAACGAAGACATACAAAATATTTAAGACTGAAATTTTATTCTTAAAACTGTTAGTATTAACACCTTGTGTGAATTTGACGGTAACACTAGGTTTGAATAGTGATTTGCAATTCAGTGAGACAAAGGGGTGCTTCTTTTGTTATTTATAATCTGTCTTGAGCATAAGTTTTGCTTTCTAAATTTCTGTGAAACAGAAAAGATAAATCCAATGATTATTATCAACATCATAAAAACCTCTGAAGATTAAAATAATATCCCTTCTGATTCTCACCTTTTTTTTCTTAAAACAGTGCAGATGCAAGTACAACATTAAATTTAACATTTTTGACCTTACATTTTTGCATTCCATCAACATTCTTGCAGCAAGCCTTTGAGCTCTATTTGTACTGGCTGCTGTTTTAAAAACAGGTACCATATTAGGTTTGCATTTTTAAGTGAGGTCTGCCAAAAACTGACACATCTTTAAGTGAATCATCACTGAATGTGAAAAACATAGATCTTTAAAATGTACCTAAACATTATTCACCACTCGGGATATGATGATTAAATAGCCAAATAACTTAACAATATGGTGCCGACTAACCGTGACTGAAGGCGTGGGATGATGAGTTAAAACTTACTGCTACGACACTAATTCAAATCAAAAACGCAGAGCAATGGCCTGAAGACTCACATAAAACTAATAGTGGCCCTCAGTGGTAACTTCAGCAACATGAACTTCTCACTCAGATTTACTGCACAAATTATTAAGGGGGGAAAAATCATGTTTAAATCCTTCGATTCGTAAGATTATGCCGATGTCACTGAACATGACGCAACTGATGCTGTCTCCATGTTATGAGTCACTCAATGATTCTGGCAGAAACCAAACCAACTGGTTATTAACTACACTCAGCCAGTGACTGTGCTTTAGGCTACTGGGACAGTTCGACTCGATGCGGAAACAAAAGTGATCATTTGAAACCACAAAGCATTCACACACTAAATTCATACTGATTATACAGTACCTACCTGTAACTTTGGGTGTCCAGAAACATTTAAGTATTATATCAACCAAAACGTAATTCAGTCTGTAAGTTTACCACTTGAACAGTCCATCATCATATTGTATCATAGGACATCCGCCATACTTACTTTTCTTGCTTCACACTTTCAGTGACGTCAGGTGCAAGACTGTGGTCATGTGACAACGTCCCGTTTCGGGCAGAGGACAGTCGCGCTGTTATTTTATCCTTTCTGTTACCGTTGTTTTCTCATTTCTCGCGCTCGGTTCCACTGTCTTGATGTTTCCAGTATCTTCTGCCTCCTAAAACGTAAAACTCATCCCAATAATAAGTTGTCATCCTTCCCGGCCGCGGAGACTCTCTCTCTCTGGTATAATTCGTATGGTAGTAGAGAGACCTACACTTCGCCTCCACAACCACCACCCATGATGCCACCGCCAATGTATCCATCTATGTTCTTCCCTTCTTTTCCTCGTAGCTTCCCACCTGCTTTTTGGCAGTGGCCACACTTCATGCCAATGCCACCAAACTATGGCCAGTTCTAGACTTGAATCAGTGTGTGTGTGTGTGTGCGTGTGCGTGTGCGTGTGTGCTATATGTATATATACACTAGTGTGGAAAGTGCAGAGTTTGAACTATATGCATCTGCCAATGTGGACTGTGTAATTCCGAATCTGCCGACCATCTGATAAGCTGAGAAGAAAAAGTGGTTGCGAACTACATTATTAGCATTTCTGAAGAAAGCAAGACTTTTATATCATAGTTTTATTGTACCTGAATGGTGTGTGAGCACGCTCAGAAACCTCCTGTGGTGTAGATAAAGCTTCGGTGACACTTGCCACAAGCGTGTTACGTAACTTTGTGAATTTAACTTTTGTGCTTTTTCATATTCATTATCCTTTTTCATTGAGCATTGTTGGATTTGGTGTGTAAGTGTGTTGTATCACACTTATTTGTTGTTTTGACTTGCTTGTTTCTCATTTTCATTATACTTTTGAACTGAAGATAGTTGTTGTGTGTGTATACCATACGGACACATTGAGTTTGTATTCAAGTGTATCCTTGCTATATTTGTTTTAGTTGCACAAATGGTGCAATCATCTTCAAAGTGGCCACAGGAAGACGGACTACGTATTGGACATCTTAATATAAACCATATACAAAACAAGTTACAGGAGGTACCCACTATACTGTATAATCAAGACAAACCCTTTCATATATTTGGCTTCACTGAATCAAGACTTTCAGATACTGTCCCTGATGCCACTGTCTTAATCTCTGGCTACAATATTGTACGCAGAGATCCCACCGAATCCAAATCTACAGGCATATTACTTTACGTTCATGAAACATTAAATGCCCAACGTTTGTATGATCTTGAAAGTTTTGGAATTGAAGCAGTTTGGTTAGTAATCAAGTTGAAGAGAACAAAACCCATCAAAATAGGATTTGTATATCGAAACCCAGCGGAAAATGCTGGTTGGATGGACAAGTTTACGGCCATGATGGATGCAGCATCGCTTGATGCCACAGAATTAATGCTTTTAGGTGATTTCAACATTGATCTATTGAAGGGCCAAACATCATGGTCAGATAGGACCACCTCATACAACTTATCCCAAATTATAGACATGCCAACCAGAGTAACACTCACTAGCAAAACATTAATTGACCACATCTATCTTTCTGAACCACAAAACGTCATTGAGAAATGTGTGCCTTTGAATGGATGCAGCGACCACTTTCCAGTATGCATTACGTGGAAAAGAAGTGGAATCAAAATTCCTAAAACTGGCCACAAACACATCACTTACAGATCTTTCGGACACTTCCACGAAGATACCTTTCTCACTGACCTCATGAATTCCCCCTTTATAAATGTTTATAATTATACTGATCCAGAGAAAGCGCTTGAGTATTGGCTACACACGTTTAATTCTGTTTATGACAAGCATGCGCCATTCAAAACGCGTCGAGTTAAACATAGTGCACAACCAAAGTGGATGACTGATGAAATACAAGCTGCTTGTTTCTTACGCGACGATCTGCTTGAAGCAGAAGGGAAGTCGGATGGATTTAAAAGGCAACGTAATAAAGTCAATTCACTCAAACGGACAGCAAAAATGAATTTTTTTCGTGAACTTGTAGCCAACAAACAAAATTCGAAGTCCATATGGCAAGCAATAAATGAACTTACGAATAAAACTTCACAGTCAAAGACAAGTCCCATTACCAGCATAACAACAAATGAACTCAACCGACACTTTACAACAGTTGCAGAACACATTGTCAAAGAAAAGAATACTGACTCAAATGAATTACAAAAATTAAAAAATTTTTGCAATGCTATGAACATTCGTCCAGCAACACCAGTTCCGCCTATGACAGTTAGTGATGTTTGCCAAGCTTTATGCCAATTGAAGCAGACAGGAAGCCGCGGACTTGACGGGATTGATGGAAAAATACTGAAACTATCAGCACCTGTTATATGCGAAACTCTTACCTACATTTACAATTTATGCATTGATAAATGTCACTTTCCCGCTCAGTTCAAAGTTGCAAAAGTAATACCCATTTTCAAATCTGGAGACAAATCTGAACCATCCAACTACAGACCTATATCCATTTTGCCAGTTCTGTCCAAGCCTTTGGAAAAACACATAAATAAACATCTTTGCCACCATTTTGATTCCTCCAACCTACTAAATAAAAATCAATCAGGATTCAGGAAAAATCATTCTTGTCATACAGCGCTTACAAACCTAGTAGATCAATGGCTAGCCAGTGTTAATGAGAATAAATATTGTGGCGCACTGTTTGTTGATTTTGCAAAGGCTTTTGATGTAATTGACCACAAACTGTTATGCAGGAAGCTTTTATTATATGGTATAAAAGGAAATACCTTCCAACTGATAACATCATCCCTAGAAGATCGTCAACAAATCGTTTGTGTCAACAACAATTTATCAGAGAAGCTACCTATCCAACATGGCGTACCCCAGGGTTCTGTGTTAGGTCCGTTGCTGTTCTCAGTTTATATAAATGATCTCCCTCTTTATATTGAGGATTCATGTGAACTCTTTTGTGATGATACCACTGTCCATACAAGTAGCTCCAGCTTGGAAGCTGTTTTCACTTCATTACAGAAGAATGCTGACATCTTAAGTAATTGGTGCAATGTAAATCACATGTCACTGAATCCTAACAAAACAAAACTAATGCTGATAACAACAAGGCAGAGAAGACAAAACATAACCACACAGCCCCCATCTGTTTTTATCAATAATCAGGAAATTGAAGTGGTGGATAGCCATCGAGTTCTTGGCGTATATGTTGATAATAATCTTTCTTGGTCTTATCACCTTCGCAGTTTATGTAAATCAATATCCAGACAAACATATCAGCTGTGCAAGATTAAGCATTTCTTAAACCTTCATGCCAGGAAATTGTTCCTACACGCACATGTTCTCTCTTCAATCAGTTATTGTTCAACACTATTTGATTCTGCTAGTGCTAATGCCATGAAACCTCTTAAGAGTGTCTACAAAAGAGCACTTAAAGCAGTCCTATTAAAATCATCTAGTCTTAGTGAAGGGGATTATACTAAAGCGGGGGCTCTTCCGTTACAAGAAATGTTTGCTGTCAACAAATGTCTGCTAATGCAAAAAATTGCATCGGGTTTAGCACCACAAACTCTTCAGTCCAAATTTAGCATAAACCCTAGGGATTCAACCAAATTCCAGGTTCCCACACCTAGAATAGATCTATTTAAATCAAGCTTATCTTACTCAGGTAGCGTGGTTTGGAATTCACTTCCACTACATTTCCGATGTACTCAAATTACAGAATCCTTCAGGGAAAAAACTAATTACACATTTCACAGCAGACCATTGCTATTAGGGACAAAATACATATACCAGGGCACACCCTCTGTTTTGCTGCATATTAAACTAATACGCCGTTTCCTTTCCACTGATGGTTTCAAAACTAGATAATGATAAATGAGAGATATGGTTACTATCGGTTTTATTAATGATTGAAATTATAGTATGATGAATGACTGTTGTGGTCGCTGGTTTTATTGGTGCATTGTCACCAATTGATTGATGTCTTAATACTTTGATTTCTTCGAGCACTGTAACTGCAAGGTGATAAATGTGTGTCCGGATTACTGTTGATCATATTGATGTATTGCTCTTTATTCAAATTTATAGCAATGTTTAGCATGTGATATTTTGGATAGAAAAATGGAATTATTCTCTCTCTCTCTCTCTCTCTCTCTGTCTCTCTCTCTCTCTCTCTCTCTCTCTCTCTCTCTCTCTCTCTCTCTCTCTCTCTCTCTCTCTCTCTCTCTCTCCCCCCGTTAATTACGGCTGCGTTTCGATGGATTGTCGCTTAATTAATAATTATAGTTTTGGGTAGTGTATGAATGGTCGAAAAGAAAAAAAAAAGATGGAAGGGGAAGGTAAATGATAATGGCATCTCTCTCTCTCTCTCTCTCTCTCTCTCTCTCCTCTCCACACACACACACACACACACACACACACACACACACACACACTACACACACACACACACACGCGCGCCGCGCGCGCGCGCACACACACACACACACACACACACACACATGCACACGCACACGCACACATCATGAAAAATAAGTGTTATGATTATTGATGCTAGGAATATTGCTGCTTACTCATAACTGATTGTTCGTTCTCGTTCTGCCTTATAACCACATCATGTAAATGTAAAAGAAAGTACAAATGTTGATATTATTGATGCATTGTAATTGTCTAATTATCATCCTTAGCAGTTTGTTGTATGTTAATTTTTTACAAAAGGAATGTAACTCTCTCTCTCTCTCTCTCTCTCTCTCTCTCTCTCTCTCTCTCTCTCTCCCCTCTCTCTCTCTCTCTCCCCTCTTCGATAGGAGGATCGCTTATTCCATATCTGTGTGTGCCGATTCTTTTCTTCTTTGTAATACATTTCTTTATTCTTGTTTGTTGTTTAAATCGTTTCTTTTTTCCTTTTAAAGTCATCTACGCCTTAATGGATGAACTTTTTAATGTTGTGAAGATATATGTGTTTGTTAAAAGTTTTGTAAGTCTTAGTCGCTAGTCATACTTAGTCCCTTAACGGGGCAAGGGCCGGATGAAAAAAAGCATGTGTTTGCTTATCTGTTACCCTTGGAAATAAAGATTATCATCAACATCATCATCATCATCATCTCTGTCTTCTTCTTCCTAAAATACTGGTTCACTCAAAAACGAGTAGGTGCCCAGCGCGCATGTTAAAAAGTAAAATAAAATAACATAAAATAAAGTGCGACTCAGTCTGTTGGCCCCTGGAGCAAAATTTGGCAACAAGAGGTCGCACACGATATTCAAAAAGTCTGTCTGTCTGTCTGTCTGTTCTCTCTCTCTCTCTCTCTCTCTCTCTCTCTCTCTCTCTGTGTGTTGTGTAACAGCCTTTTCTCCTGTTCCTCGCTGACTTGAAAACCAATCTTGCATTATGCACAGGGATGCGAATAGACCTACACACACACGCAAGTAGGCCCTACCGACAAACGCACATAATAACATGTTCATATCAAACTTTTGCATGCAGTCATCCCCTTCCCACTCACCCTATCCCTTCCCCTCTCCCCCATCCTTTCCCACCGTCTGATATCACTTTTAGTGAACAGACGTTAAGCAGACTAACATCAAGGAGCAGATATAAATTTGGGCAAGAATGAATGTTTGAATGCACGCCTTTGGAGGAGCGAGGGGGAAGGGGAGGAGGGATAGTGGTGGACTCATTGTTGTTGGTTTTTTTCAGGGCAAGATGTATACAAGCCTACGATGTGTTTTATTCTTTTCTGGAATAATCGGTGTATATAGACTTCAGTTTCTTACCTGACGCCCAGTTCTAGTGAGCGATTGTTATTTTGACCCTCTAGCCACACTTCAAACATCCACCGGAAACACGACAGTTTGTCCCATCCCCCTAGCTTGATTTCGATTCCGGCTGCTTTTTTTCTTCTTCTTCTTCAAATTCTGATCTCTCTCTCTCTCTCTCTCTCTCTCTCTCTCTCTCTCTCTCTCTCTCTCTCTCTCTCTCTCTCTCGTATGCATATGTGAGCTCGATGCGCAGATCTATCTATGTGTCTGCTCTCATGAGCATGGTAGCATGTGTATTTGAACACAGGCGCAAGTAGGCACCCATGGTTAAAAGTCTCATCCATCAGGCAGGTGGGTTAGTCGAGTTATTCTTACAGGGTGGAGAATACCATAAAATTAGGCATGAGGATACTTCAGGGCCTATTGATAAATTTTAGGGTAGGAGCCTTCCTGCGTTGTTGAAAATAACATTAAAAGATTTTTTTTTCAAATAGCAATAATGTTATCAAACTTATCCAACTGCACAGTAAGTGCCACTGTTCTGTGATGTCTTTTTCACAGACATTCAGTTTGCAATAACCTTTTCAGTTACTTGCGCTTGCAAAGTGGTGAACAGTCCAGGTTTGCTTTCGCACATGTGCAGTCTTAGCACTCACCTTTGCATGAACATTTGATCAGCTCTCTGAACGCTCTGGAAATCTCTGAACCAAACTGGTTCCCATGCCTCTGATTCCTTCGTCCTAGTAAAATCTTGGGGCGAAGGAACCACTTGCTGTGTTTGTGTGCTGGTTGTCTAGATTCCTGCTTGATACACTGCACGCCGGACATGCTGGAGTGGTGCATCTTTGGTTGGTGGCAGTTGGCCCATAACCAATTCTTCTGACAGAAGAGTTCCTTTCTTATCTCTTTGGCAGAGTCCGATGGGCTAGTTTTGTCATACAGAATGACAGCCAGTCTCTCCAATTTCTTGAAAGCATTATCGTCAACATCCAGCTACTGGAAGGGATGACTGGCCAAACACTGAAATGTCTCTGTGATGTCTTCGGAGACCTGCCAATCATGCCAAGCAGACTTCATGCCCCTACCAGTAAAGGCAGAGGTAACATGAAAATACGTGAAACACAGGAAAATGCACGTGATCGTGACTCCCCAAAGCTTGCACACATGGCGTTGATGTGGTAGAATCTGTCATTCTTGCCCATGCCAAAAGCCACCCAAATGTCAGCCAGAGGTTGGATTGCAGTCAGATCATGGACTACGCCGCAAGG
>CM065722.1:23656191-23718691 GCA_033310375.1 Conus canariensis
TCCCACTTACCTCCCTTGATTGATGAATCTCATTCTATTTTGTAAACTCTTTAAAATATAAATACTTCAGAACCTACAAAGTTGTATGCACGTAACTGAAGTCACAAAAATTACTGTGTTTTGTTCGTTACAACTGCACTGGGCTGAGAAGTCCATATTTTCTCTAAACTGGCATTTTTCACAATAATTTTGGCGCCATTTTCAATTGTCCATCGAACAAACCTTGAATAATTCTTGATTTAACAAAAAGAATGAGAGAATCCAAAGAATCCGAAAACACTCATTGAAAGTAAAGTCCATAAGCTCTCATTTCGTATATCACATGCCTAGGATCCTATACGAAATGACTAACGGCGTCTGTTCCCTGAGCAAGTCGCCTTCTTCGTCCATGTCGGAGGTTTGATCTAAACTGTCGTTTTGCAAAATTCGGACCTCCCGCTTGAGATCTTGCTAATGACTCCATTCCTATCATAGATACAACTGAAAATGTATATAAATTATCATCCGACAGACCATTTCAACAGAGTAATATTTCATCAAAAATCGAATCAAAAGCACATGTCGACGGCCATGTGGCGAGGAAAGCCAGTTGTGTTTTGAATCAATTTTCAAAACCAAAGTTCTCTGCCCAGACACCGTCTTGGATGATGAAGTTTATATGTATGAAAAGAGCGACATGTCAGCTATTCATTCATTGTAAAATTATATCGCGCTCTTTAGTATTTCCTATCAAAATAGTGAAAAATATGATGCAAACACGTTAAAAGTGGGTTCACTCTGGGTCATTAATCAGCAATAATTTAGTACAGCAACAAAATTGTCAAATGTGACTTATTGCATTTTATTTCTTGGGTTCTGAGGTTTTCATTGATAGTAAATATGTATGAATACTTTGAATGGACGGCGAGCCAGACAACACGGAAGCTGGGACAGATAGCACAAATTTCTGTTGGTTCCCGCCTCACAAGGCCCATTTTGTCTTTGGCACTGTGTTGCTGGCTTTGCGGTCCAGTTCGCCCCTATATATTTAGAGGCGCTGTCTGAGAGTGATTTCAGTCTTCAGCTCCTCCACTATCTGAGTGAAGCAAGTGATGACTTCTGGGATGGTGGGTTGCTCTTTCCCCAAGGATGGAGTATGGCTGCCTTAATGGCAGGATGGAAAAAAAACGGTCATGCACACAAAACACCACTCCCTTTGTAGGGTAGATGGGATTAATACTTGCCTGTCCATATAGGGAGTGTCTGCAGGAGTATCAGCCTGCGTACGCAGAAGAAGAATGGTTGCTCTGCTGGGCAAGAGGGCGCGGGGTGACCTTGTGCCTAGATAACTGACTTTCTGGGTTTGGGCACAGGACATGGGCCCCTGACTTTTCCCACATAGCTGTTGGTGGGGGAGTATGTTCTCCATGGGGATGTAGGAAGATTTGGTTCCTCTTTTGTGGCTTCCTCCTTTTAGGCGGCGAGGATTTCTTTAGCCTCCATGAAGACCAGAGCACGCCGCATGTACGTTTCTGCCCTGAGTCTGTTGGCCAAGGTCATTTGTTTGTGTGCTGGGCAGGCAAAGTAGTTTGCAGAGTGTTCACCTCTGCAGTTGATTCATCAACGCGTGGTCGCGGTACACGTTTGTGGACTGTGTCCAGGTCTCCCACAGACAGGGCATGTTTTTTTCTTTCGCCTGGCATTCTTTCTGGGTGTGACCCAGCTTGCTGCATCGCTAACACGTTCTCACTTTTTCAACGTAACGTGAGATGCTGTATTCCATCTTGTTCATGGTCATGAGGGTAGGCAGATGGGCCATCATAAAGGTTACCATCACTGCCCTTGATGGCATTCCATCTCTTAGTGACAGTCTTTCTGCCATTTTAATTGGGTGGTTGGATTCCACCTTTTTGAGGAAGACTTCCATCGGCATGTGATGGGGGATTCCTCTGACCACCCAGATGGTCGTGGGATGAGGATGAAGCACCGTACAGGTGTCTGTCCTATTTTACTAATTTTCGTCAGTCTGTATTGCTGTAGTTGGCTGACACATCCTATCAGCACCAGACTAACATGCAGCACCATCCAAGTTTCCACCAACTGAACCAGATGTCAGCTAACCACATGTGTAGTTGCCATACCAAAGTACAAGAATCGGTCCCTCAATCTAGCCAACATCTACTATCCTGAGGGAAGCAAAACCACAGCAGACGCTGCCTGGCTCAATGACCTCAGAACAGATGATAGTAGCTGGGTAGTAGCTGGAGACTTCAATGTCAGTCACCAACTGTGGGACGCTGGGCAGACACAGGAAACCGGAAATCACCTAGCCAACACAGTCTCCAACTCCAACCTGGTCCTCCTCAATGACGGATCCATCACCCGAATTGGCCAAACGGGACAGAGGATTACCACCATCGACCTGACCATGACAACACCAAACCTCAGCCTAGACGCAGAGTGGACAGTAGGAACAGACTACCTTCAGTCCGACCACCTGCCTCTACACCTGGTGGTCCAATCCGCTGACCTTACACCCATGGAAATAGACACCACACCCCAGTTTCAGTACCACAGAGCTTACTGGGACCGCTTTGCACAGCTACTTACTGCTGAGTGCGACTCCAGCGACCCGAGAGACCCAGACATCAACACCTACCATGACAACATGTGAGCCATAATCCTTCAAGCAGCAGATGCTGCCATCTCAAAGAGAGCGCCAGGTATAGACAGACCACACCACCACCCAGCAGTCTGGTGGAACGAAGAATGCGCCAAAGCTACCAGCAAAAAAATGACGCATTCTCTGTAAATTCCAGAAAGATCTCTCCGAGGACAACAAAGCTGAACTGTTCGAAGCCACTGACCAGTTCCAAGCTATCGCTGATGAAGCCAAAAGGGAACACTGGGAATTTTTCTGCAAAGAGGAAATATGCGAACCCACAGACAGACCCAAAATATGGAAAAAGGTGCGACAGTTGAAGAAGCAGAGACATCGACCAGAGCATCTCCTCCTCATAGACAGCCAGCTTACAAAAAATACACAAGAAAAGGCTGAAGCACTTGCCAGCACATTCTCCAAGGCGAGCCAATCGAGCCATCTCCCTGCTAAGATGCTCCAACGCAGACGGGAAGCAAAAACCAACTTCACCATACCAGCACCGGACAACTCTGGCGCCATTAACAACAGCCTAACCTTGGAAAAAGTGTGGACGGCAATCACCAGCCTAGATTCGGACAGCAAAGCCACAGAAGAAGATCCCATCTCCTATCACATGATTAGACGGTTCCCAGAGCCCATGCTGCAAGTACTACACTCCTTCTACCAAGTCTGCTGGGACTCTGGAAACATCCTGAAGGCCTGGAAGAAAGCCATTGTTGTAGCTATCCCCCAAAAATGGCAAACCAGCCCACCTTCCCTCCAGCTACCGACCCATTGCCTTAACGCCCCGCCTCGGAAAAATCTACAAGAGGGTCCTGAAGAACAGACTGGAACACCATCTGGAGACACACAATATCCTACCTCTTTGCCAGGCTGGCTTCAGAAAAGGACACAACTGTATGCAGCACGTTGTCCAACTCCTTGAAGATGCCAAACGCTGGACCCTGCCAAGCAAATCCAGAACAACTGTCGCTACCTTCTTTGACATCAAGAAGGCCTTCGACACAGTCTGGCATTCCAAACTTCTGGACAAGATTGGCACCCTTGGCATTACAGACCGGATGTACCAGTTCATTTCAACCTTCCTGGACTCCAGAGAAATGGCAGTGAAAGTGGGACCCTCCATATACCGGATGCACACCCCAGACATGGGCATGCCACAGGGCAGTGTGATAGTGCTCACCCTCTTCAGCATCGTGCTGCATGATATCAAGAAGTCCCTTAAACCAAGACCAAATCAACCAGCGCTTTCCCTATTCGCCGATGATTTGGCCATCTGGTCAAACATGATGGAGACATTCAGAGTAAGCCAGATGAGACAGTACCAAAAGGACATAGACAACATCCAGTCCAACATGAAAGACAATGGCTTCGAACTTTTGGCTGAGAAGACACTCCTATATGGCCTTCACAAAATACAGGAGGAACCTGGATGACTACCACATAAGAGTAGCCAACCAGCTCATATTTCCCAGCAAGGAAGCCAAGTTCTTCCATCACTTCCTACTTCACCTGGGAGAAACACACCAGGGAGCTCACCACCAAAGCCACGAGAGCAGTGGGACTCATAAAATCCCTAAAACAAGAACCCTGGGCTACACCAGAGAGCCTGATCCACTTGACAGGAGCCCTGGTGCGATCAAGACTTACCTATAGCCATGAAGCATTCTTTACAGCACCAAAGACCTCATGGCAAAAACTCCAACAAGTGGAACTGGCAGCACTCAAGCATGTTCTTGGCATCAACTGACTCACCATCAACAATCTCCGAGTACCAGGAAGCAGGATGGCTTCCCCTCAAGGACGAATGTCGCCGTAGAAGCACAAACTTTGAAGCCTGTGTTTCAGCGATAGGTACCACTGTGAAAGCCACCCTCCAGGACAATCCAAACACACAGTACACCGCCTACAGGCACTTCCTCAAAGAAAGGAAGGTAGACCTCTACAGACAATGCCCTTTAGCGACCAAATCAAATAAATCTGGGCAAGGGCCAACACCGGACCGCATGACGTGGAGCCAACTCCAACCCATCCCCTACCACCATGGGAACTGAAGAAACTGCAAAACATCCATTAATACGGAGAGACAACACCCAAGAAAGACAACCCACTCTACTTGTCAATGCTGGCAAAGGAAAAGATCAGAGAAGAATACGCCCATCACCTAAACCTCTACACTGACGGCTCAGTGGTAGAAAACGGCGAGGCAGGATGTGCTCTGGTTATCCCAAAACTCAAAACCACCAAACAGTACCGACCACCCAAAGGGATCAGCATTTTTACTGCCGAACTCTATGCCATTTTAAAGGCCTGCGCTACCACCAACGACATGCCATGACCTCCCCAGGCCGTGATCATCCTAATGGACTCCAAGTCCTCATTGCCAAGCTTGTCAACAGGGAGGATGAAAAACCGAAAGGAGCTCCAAGCTGAAATCCTGTTTCTGTCTCACCAAATTATCTGTAAAATAGCAGACCTTACCCTGATGTGGGTGCCCTCCCATACAGGAATCAAGGGCAATGACATGGCGGACAGTGCCACCAAAATCGCCACAAGAACTGGCCATCCAGTCAACCCACAACTATCTCTGGCTGAAGTTACCAGCAAAGCCCGACAAGCCACCCATGACATCAGGAATGATGCTCTGAAGACCCGATGTGCCGAGCGAGGATGGGTGTTCATCCCCATGCAAAGAAAACCTGCACAACTCTGACTTCCCAGAGGACTCCAGCAAGCCCTCCAACGAATCCGGGCAGGAAATCACAGATGTGTCCTCCTAAACCTAACTGCCTATGTGGGACAGAGGCCTCTTCCAACACACCCTGGGTGACTGCACCGCCCTCCCTGTCACCATGACTGCCATCAGAGACTACAGATGAACACACCAACTACAGCTGCACGAATTTCTACTGCTGCACCCAACCCTCGGTACACAATCCATGAGGATGCTCACCAATGCCCTGATGTCCTCTGAACTTGATGATTGGTTCTAACCCACCGCGGAAGAAGACGAAATGAACACCAACAACTACAACGAAAGAAGACAACTTTAACGACTACCACCGTCGAATAACAACAATGACCATTCGCACCACAAATCTCCTAAACCAATGGCACCACAGACTACCATGAAAGAACAACATGTCCCTAAAAGCTTTCGCTATGAGGACGTAAAACTCAACCATTAACTGAGAATGATCAGTGTGCCCTGAGCGAATGACATCCAAAAGAAATAAAAGGGAGAAAAACTCCGCTTCGTCCTCTGCGTCTTCTTGACAGGCTACAGTCCCTTAGCTCCTGCACTTACTACCATCCGCCTGTCTTCACCTGCACACCCCTTACCCCTCCACACCATCACACACTTTTAAAAAACCTTTTACCCTTTTTACCTCGTTGAAAGCGGAAGGTCACAACATTGTTCTGGCTTGGGTTCCCGGTCATGTTGGCATCGGAGGGAATGAAATGGCTGATCGTTTGGCTAAGAATGCCACAACAGGGAAACTGTCTAGCATATCTATCCCCTACACAGATCTAAAACCGAAAGTTAATGATTATGTCAGAGACCTCTAGCAGGAGGACTGGAATACACGGACGGATAACAAACTTTTCTAGATCCATCCAAAACCTAAAACAGTTACTCTCATCTACCTCTAGTGGTCGCAAAGAAAAAACGGTTTCATGCCGGCTGCACACCGACCATTCATATTTTACTCATTCGTACCTTTCAAAGAGCGAAGAAGCTCCGTGGTGCATTCCATGTTATGTACCACTCACAATGAAACATATTCTTTTAGAGTGTTGGGACTTGAATGATGTGAGACATAAACATTTCCAGCAGATTCCGTGAAAACCTTGTTCAGAGATGTTCCACCTGATGTGATCTGTGAATTTGTGAGAGATTAACATTTTTCATCTGATCTGAGATTTTACAGAGGAAAGATTTTTACCATTTCGGGTGTGTTTTTAGAGGATGTATTTTAAAGGGTTGTGTGAACGAATGACTTGTTAGTTGACTTCAACGCGGTGACAGCCCTAACATGGTCCTTTGCAGTCGGCTGGGCTATAAGCAACATTACCTTACCTTACCTTCAAAACAAAAAAAAACAAAAAACAAACAAACAAACAAAAAACAAACGAAAAAAAAAGAAAGAAAAAGAAGACTGCAACTGAACATTCCTTGCTTTCAATACGCGCGCGCGCGCGCGCGTGTGTGTGTGTGTGTGTGTGTGTGTGTGTGTGTGTGTGTGTGTGTTAAAAACTCTAATGTGTTAGTCAATACACTATTTACCACTCCATCAAAGATTGTGTGCGCATGTTTTTTTTTCCTTCTTGTTTTTATAGGTTTTGCTTGGAATCATGTACGTCATACGTACGCTTCTCGATGCGTGTAGGGTAAACAGACACATGTTTAATTTCTAATATATATATATATATATATATATATGTGTGTGTGTGTGTGTGTAGGGACGCTTTACTGGGGGGCATATTGATTCTTAAACATGTTCCAGTACCGCCAAGGACATTGACAAACAAAGCACAGGACAAGACACGATGCATTTCGACCTCTTGGGTCTTCTTCAGGCAAAAAAACTGATCACATTTAACATTTAGGATAGTACAAACAAATAACGAAGAGTGACTTATCAGTTTAGGTTTAGATTACACGTGCTTCCAGCTCACGTCCCCCAAGCCCCCCCCCCCCCCCCCCCCGACAAGGGAAGTAACACCCAAAACAGATCAAAAGTCAGGGGGAAGTCATAGTCCGAGGGCCACATCGAGCTGTCGTTCAAGTTCGTCGGCTAGAAAACCGCATCGAGTTTATTTTTATTTTTTTTTTTTTTTGCGAAAGGTACTTGGATAACATAAGATTAAAATTTTATAATCTAGAACCACCGAACCTCTCCAAATTAATCAGTAGAACGCAAAACAACTGGCGAATTAATGAAGCCGAAAACGTCTTTTTACCGGCTGTTTTCATCGCGAGTTATTTCCCTTAACGTGGCAGCGACTGTCTTCTTTATTCCCTTCTTCCTAAAAGATTGGTTCACTTAAAAACGAGTAGGTCACCAGCGCGCAGGTTAAAAAAAAATAAATAAATAAAATAAAGCGCGACTCAGCCTGTTGGCCCCTGGGGCAAAATTTGGCAACAAGGGATCGCACACAATATTCAAAAAAGTTAAAAGCAATGGCCAGGTTCAGGCCCAGGTAACCATAAAATATCTGGGAAGTTAAAATAGAAAAACCAGTCAATATGCAGATCTCAAGACTGTCGTATCAATTTGATTTTTAAATGAGACTGCATTTGTGGCAATCTTGATGGCACCCGGCAGTGAGTTCCACAGCCGTACAGAACTAGGATAAAACGAATGAAAATGGCTGTCAATATTTGATGCAGATATGGCATGATTGACCGCCACTCCTGGTGCTACTTTTATTCAATACTAGTTGTCCCATTGGGATATCAATTAGTTTAGTTCTGCCTTTGAAGAATGTATTAAGTTTGATAAAAGCTCTTCTCTCTTCAAAGGGTTTCCATTCTAATTTCCTCATGTTCTTCCTAGTATTCCCTTTCTCTCTGATATGGTTCCCTGTTACGAACCGTGCTGCTCTCTTCTGAATCTTTTCGAGGTTATCAATGTCCTTTAGATTGTAAGGATCCCAGACTGAGCAACCATATTCAAGTACTGGTCTAACCAGTGTTTTGCAGCAGTCGTCCTTAACCTTTTGGGGGCAGTCGTTGATATTCCTGTATAAGAAAGCTAAGATGTTGTTTGCTTTCTTACATACTAAATTGTAATGTTCTTTCCATTTGAGACGACTATCTGTAATCACGCCTAAATATTTTGCAGCATTGGTTTCTTTAAGAATAGTATTGTGAATAGAGCGTTTATTACATATACGCAACACTTTGCACTTCTGGGGATGAAATTCCATTTTCCAAGTTCTTTCCCGCTCTTGTAAAACGTTTAGATCTTCTTGTAGAATGCGTGTATCATTCTTGCTTCTGCTTGTTCTATATACTAAGCTGTCATCTGCAAAAAGCCTTTAGTAGTTCCAGGAGAGAGATTTCTACTTATGTCATTTATATAAATAAAAAAACAAACAAACAAACAAGGGCCCCAGAACAATTCCCTGTGGTACACCTGACAAGACTGGTTTACAATGGGATGACGACCCTTCCACAACAACTTTCTGCGTTCTCCTAACGAGGAATGATCTAGACCACTTTAGCAAAGAACCGCCAGTGCCGATGTGTTCTAATTTAAGCAGCAGGCCCTCATGGTCAACCTTATCAAAGGCTTTAGAAAAGTCTAATAAAATTGCATCTATTTGCTGTCTGTTGTTAAGACAGTTATTAAAATAATTGAGAGTTGTTATAAGTTGAGTCTCACAACTCCTTCGCTGTCTAAAACCATGCTGGGCATTATTTAAGAAGTCATATTTGTCAAGATGGTCCATTATGCTACTATATATTATGTGTTCAAGTAATTTTGCTGATATGGATGTAAGAGATACAGGTCTATAGTTCTCTGCTTTTGTTTTGTCACCCTTTTTGAATAAAGGGACAATGCTAGCATCTCGCCACTCATCAGGTATTACTCCATGGTCCAGTGAAGCTTGGAAAAGTAGTTGGTATACCTCAGTCAGTTCATTAGCACATAATTTTAAGAGCTTGCCAGGAATGCCATCAGGACCAGTAGCTTTGTTTTCATTGATGTTGGTCAGTAACTTAAATACTCCTGCTCTGCTTACTTTGATATATTGCATTTCAGGGAGTTTATCATCATCCTTTAGTCTAACGTTAATTAGAGGCTTGGGATTTGAGAAAATCGAACAAAACTGATTGTTTAGTCAATTTACTTTCCCTTCAGGGTCCTGCATTAGGTTATTCTGGTTATTTCCCAGGTCTGGAATCCTAATGTTGTCCTGTCTCTTACTCTTTATGTAAGACCATAATTTCTTGTTTTTGTACTCCCAGTTCTTATAGAACAGGGAGTACTTTAGAATGGGAACGAAGAAATGCTCTGTGTGTGTGTGTGTGTGTGTGTGTGTGTGTGTGTGTGTGTGTGTGTGTGTGTGTGTGTGTGTGTGTGTGTGTGTGTGTCCGTGGTCAAAATGTATTCCACTCGCTCCAGACAAAACTACTGGACCGATCTTTCTGAAAATTTGTAGGTATGTTCATTATGGGCCACGGATGATGCCCGATGTTTTAGTTTACCGTTATAGCCGTTACTAACGGCTGTAACGGCCTGTAACGGTTTTTCTTCTTTATGGAATATCTCAGAAAGTACTTGGCCGATCTTTCTGAAAATTTGTAGGTATGTTCATTATGGGTCACGAATAATGCCCAATGTTTTAGTTAACCGTTACACCGTTACTAACGGCTGTAACGGCCTGTAACGGTTTTTCTTCTTTATGGAATATCTCAGAAAGTACTTGGCCGACGCTTATGAAAATTAGCAGGTATGTTCAATATGGATCACAGATGATGCCCGATGTTTTAGTTTACCGTTATAGCCGTTACTAACGGCTGTAACGGCCTGTAACAGTTTTTCTTCTTTATGGAATATCTCAGAAAGTACTTGGCCGATCTTTCTGAAAATGTGTAGGTATGTTAATTAATGGTCACGGATGATGCCCGATGTTTTAATTTGCCCGTTATAACCGTTACTAACGGCTGTAACGGCCTGTAACGGTTTTTCTTCTTTATGGAATATCTCAGAAAGTACTTGGCCGATCTTTCTGAAAATTTGTAGGTATGTTCATTATGGGCCACGGATGATGCCGATGTTTTAGTTTACCGTTTTAACCGTTACTAACGGCTGTAACGGATTTTCTTCTTTATGGCATTTCTCAGAAAGTACCTGGCCGATCTTTGTGATAATTAGCAGGTATGTTCATTATGGGTCACGGATGATGCCTGATGTTTTAGTTTACCCCGTTATAGCCGTTACTAACGGCTGTAACGGCCTGTAACGGTTTTTCTTCTTTATGGAATATCTCAGAAAGTGCTTGGCCCATCTTTCTGAAAATTTGTAAGTATGTTCACTATGGGTCATGGATGATGTCCGTTGTTTTATTTGACCAGAATAGCCGTTACTATCGGTTATAACGGCCCAAAACGGTTTTTCTTCTTTATGGAATATCTAAGAAAGTATTTGGCCGATTTATAAGCGGTTTGGATGATCTTGTGACAAATCGGAGCCTCTTTCCATATGAAAAAAAAATTGATTAAACAAGTTAAAAACCGTTATTTTGCCGTTATTTCTTATATATAGGTGGATTTTAATTAAATTTGGTATACTGACATGACGGCTGGACTTCAAGTGCTGAGTACACTTTTAACATTATAATTCTTGTTGTTATCATTGGTTTATTTAAGACTTTCTCCACGTTTTGTTTCTTATGTTATACGTATACAGCCCGTGTCGGTACATACATTAGCAATATCGACATCTCGCAAAGAATGTTGTCTGGTACAAAGATAGCAGGTATAGCTCATAGCCAAATGGACGGTATTAATTCACATCGGGGTAATTACGCAAGCCATGATTACGATGATTGTTCAAATGCATGCTGTTGTAAAGTATACTCCTTTTTGCTTGGCCCTTGTGACATTGAACTGGATTCCTGTTTGTTGCTTTTATTCCTCTTGTGGCACTTGATGGTTTTTTATTTAATGTTTTTGACTACAAGGAAAACACCATGGATTCAGTAGGTAACAAGGTAAACATGTTAACAATTTCATCATTAAACTGTCAAGGTCTAGGGAATTATCAGAAAAGAAGAGATATATTTCATTATTTAAGAAAAAAACAATACTCTATATACTGCCTACAAGATACTCATTTTGAAAAAGATACGGAAAAGTGCATTAAAGCGGAATGGGGGTATGACTGCTTTTTCTCCTCATACAGATCTAATGCTCGAGGAGTAGCAATACTATTTAACAATAATTTCGAATTCAAAATAAATAAGGTGGAAACAGATATGCAGGGTAACTTTATCATCATATCATTTACAACAAATGAAAAGGAACTGTTGCTAGTAAGTGTTTATGGACCAAACAAAGACGACCCAGCATTCTATGAGGAACTCACAAATAAGATTAAAACGTACAAAAATAACAACGTTATTGTAGTGGGGGATTTTAATATGGTACTAGAACAGGAAATTGATTGTTACAATTATAAACACATAAATAACCCAAAAGCTAAAAAAGCAGTTGAGGATATGATACAAGATTTGTCATTAGCAGATATATGGAGAGAAAACAACCCGGATTGTAGGAGATACACATGGCGTAGACCTACCCCCTTGCAACAAAGTAGGCTAGACTTCTTCCTTCTGTCAGAATATTTAATCTGGTATTTTGAAGATGCTGACATTTTACCAGGCTATAGATCTGATCATTCACTGATTACACTAAAGCTTCAATTCGGAAAGGAGATTAAACACAAAACTTTTTGGAAATTTAATACATCTCTACTAAAAGATAAAGAATATGTAGACGGAATAAATAATCTAATAGAAGAAATAACAAAGGAATACACAGATAAAGATGAGGGGAATGATATTAATGCTAACAATAGCCAAGATGAAAACCAGTCGAACAGCTCAGACCCTAAACTAACAGTGTCTGATCGGGTCTTTCTTGACTTCTTACTAATGAAGATAAGAGATAAATCCATCCAGTATGCCACAATTAAAAAAAGAGAATCACAATGTAAAGAAAACAGCCTTATGCAAACTATTAAAGATATTGAGAGTAAAGAACTTAAATCAGAGGAGGATTTGAAGACAATTGAAGAGAGTAATAGAGAACTGATATCACTAAGAGAAAAGGTTATGAATGGTGTACTACTAAGATCAAAAGCAAGATGGGTTGCAGATGGGGAAAAGGTTAGTAAATATTTCTGCAGTTTAGAAAAGCGTAACTTTATTAGCAAACAAATTGTAAAACTACTGGATGGACAAGGTAATATACTGGACAAACCAGAAGACATAAAAGTTACAGTAAAACATTTTTATGAGGATCTATACCGAAAAAGATCAACTGTGAAATGCAATATTGAAGATTTGGTGAATAAGATACCGAAACTAACAGAAGAACAGACTAAATCATTACAAGGTGAAATAACAATAGAAGAAGCAGGGATTGCGTTGAAAAATATGAAGAACGGAAAAAGCCCTGGATCGGATGGGTTTGGAGCTGAGTTTTTCAAATCTTTTTGGAAACAAATCGGCGTGTTTGTAACCCGAGCTCTAAATGAAAGTTTCAGAGAAGGCGAACTATCAAACACCCAGAAAGAAGGTATTATAATCTGTATACCCAAAGAAGGAAAACCAAAAGAATATGTAAAAAACTGGAGACCTATTTCACTTTTAAACCTTATATATAAAATTGGCTCCACTTGTATTGCTAACAGAATTAAAAAGGTCCTTCCATCACTGATTAGTGAAGACCAGACAGGATTTGTCCCAAATAGATACATAGGTAGTAACATTAGGTTAATTTATGACATAATACACCATCTCAACATAAATAATATCCCAGGGATGCTAATTAATTTAGACTTCGAAAAGGCGTTCGACTCGTTAGATTGGGATTTTATGCACAAAGTGCTGGAGGCTGTAGGTTTAGGTAAAGATATATGTAAATGGATAGAAGTATTCTACAAAAACATTAAGTCTACTGTTATCGTAAATGGCCAAACATCACCATGGTTCTCAATAGAAAGGGGTTGTAGGCAAGGAGATCCAGTTTCACCATATATCTTCGTATTATGTGCAGAAATATTATCCGTAATGATCAAAGAAGAAAATAGTATTGAAGGTATACAAATCGGGGAGAAAGAACACAAGATATCACAATTTGCCGACGACACTCAACTGATGAACACAGGGAATAAGAAATCATTTGAAAAATCTATCGAGATTCTCGATAGGTTTGGGAAAACATCAGGTTTATTCTTAAACAAAGAGAAAACACAAGTAATTTGGCTTGGAAGACAAAAGCATAGTGAAATAAGATATATGGAACATTTAAAGATGATCTGGAATCCAAAAGAATTCAAAATATTAGGAATTTGGTTTACTCAGGACTTAACACACATGGAAAAAAGAAACTACAAAGATAGAATGATAGAAGTGAAGGCACTATTTAAAATTTGGCTAAAGAGAATCATTACCCCTTTAGGAAGAATTGCTGTCTTAAAATCATTAATTCTGTCAAAACTGACTTACCTATGGTTGATGCTTCCAAATCCACCTGACACATTTGTTAAAGAATTACAAGACTTATGTTACTGGTTTGTATGGAATAAAAAACAAGACAGAATTAGTCGAAAAACAGTTATTAAAGATGTACAGGATGGTGGGTTGAATCTACCTGACATAAATGCTCTCATCACTGCTTTAAAATTAACATGGATAAAAAGACTGAGACAAACAACACACAGATGGAGAGACATGTTGATCTTTTCATACCCAATTATTGAGAACATTGAGAAGTACTCTCCAAACCATCTGTGCATCACCACTCAAGACAATGTTTTCTGGAAACATGTATTCATGTCGTATAAGCAGTTCTATTATAAAATAAAACCAGAAAATGCTAGAGAACTACTTGCAGAACCAATCCTTTACAATGAACATTTTAAAATAGGAAATAAACTAATAAAACACAAAAACTGGAACAATAGAAATGTATTTAGAGTATCTGATTTGTTTCAAGCAAATGGAGATTCACTATCCCATGAGGAATTTAGAACAAAGTATAACATTGAAATAGATTTCCTATCTTATGGTGGGTGTATATTATCCATTAAACGATACATCAGGGAACAAGGATTTGAGAATGAGATAAAAGATAACATTGAAGCAGAAGTCAGCACAGCATTAAAGAAAATATATTCTGTAGATAAAGGTTCCAAAACTTATTACAGAATTATAGTAAAAGATAACTGGGAACCAAACTGTTGTGCAAAATGGACGGAGAAGCTGAATAGACAGATACCTTGGAAGAAATGTTTTAGAAAAATTCATCAAATTAAGGATATTAAGCTAAAATGGATGCAAATGAGAATAGTGCATCGAATAATTGCAACTAATGTAGCTCTGAAAGAAATGGGAATAGTAGAAAGTTATAACTGTAGTTTCTGTGAAGAGGAAAAAGACAGCATTGAACATATGTTCTGGAGATGCATACACGTCAATGATTTCTGGAAATCATTGCAAGAAGTAATAAAAGGAAAGTGTTTAATAGCGAATAATCTGTCTCTGACTGAAAACACAATAATATTTGGAGCAGATGACAATTCCACAACTGATACTACATTCGATCTTATAATACTGATAGCCAAATACTACATTTTTAGCTGTAAAATAAACAAATGTAAGCCTTCAATAACAGTATTTCTAAAAATACTAAAGAGAAGATATAATCTTGAAAAATACATAGCAACTGTACAATTGAATCTGCAAAAATTTAACACTAATTGGATCAATTATGAAGTATTATTTGAAAATTGATAATCAAAATCATAAGATACCTGGATTTAATACGTGCATGAGAGGATATGTTCAGGATGTGTAGGTAATTTCATAAGGTATTCAAATATCATTGAGTGTGGTTGTAGCCTGTGGCCCGCTGTTTGTCTGGCATGGCGATGCCGCGGCTGGGACCCGTAGGCCGATCGGCAACTTAGCTGGTAGGTTGGTTTGTTGGTTGGTCGGCGGGGCACGGCTGTGGTGTAGCGATGTCATATTGGTAGCGGGCTGAAGAACATATAATTAACTTTCTTTTGATTGTTAAAGAAATATAAAGACACTGATGGATGGGATTTCGGTGCTGGTGTGTACACTCAGCTGGGAAATGCTTACGTCTGTTTAAATCTATATTTTGAAGGATCATTACAGTGAACACAATTATGTTATGCGTTATATACAACAGCTATCACATGGTACCACACGGAGAAAACATTACTTCATTATTATATATTGTATAATTATGTATATTGTTTAAGTATTATTAATTCATAAGAAGAGAGAAAGTGGGGGTGTGGGTGGGTAGGGACGGGAGGGGATGTGAGTGGAGTGAGCGGGTGTGTTTGTTTGCCTTTATGTGCTTGTAGTTTGTAAGAACTCAGAGGATTGTGAATAGTGATTTTTGTTTGTTTGTGTATGTGTGTATATCCAACAAAAAGAAAACAACCTTTCCTCGGCATACATTGAACTCTCACTCAAATCCTTTCAAGCCGATAAAAAAGATAACTCGTTTCTAATACGTTTCACGGATTATTTACTACAATAATGTCAAACATGTACAAATATGATTAACAACAAAAAATATGTGATAATTTGCATCCGGAAATGTACAGCAAAGAGAAAGATCATGTTGATGAAAGAATGGAGATGAGAGAAAGAAGGAACTGTGGAATGGAAGAGAGAGAATGAGGAAGGAAATAAAAAAATATATCAAAAAAAAAAAAAATTTGGTATACTGAAAGGTTATCACACACAAATGGCACTTCTATATAGTGTTTCACAATTTGACTGTTAAAAACCGTTATTCTTGACATATTGTCCGATTTCGATGAAGTTCGGTATGTACATAGGCTTTAGCTCAGTGATGACTAAAGTACCAGTTTCAAAAGTGTACATCGGTTATATAACTGTTAAAACCGTTATTTTGCCGTTATGTTTTACATATTGGTGGATTTTAATGAAATTTAGTATACAGAAAGGTTGTCACACACAAATGGCACTTCCATATTGTGTTTCAAAATTTGACCGTTAAAAAAATGTTATTCTTGACATATTGTCCGATCTGTATGAAATTTGGTAGGTACATAGGCTTTAGCCCAGTGAGGACTAAAATACCAGTTTCAAAAGTGCACATCGGTTAAATAACCGTTAAAACCGTTATTTTGTCGTTATTTATCTCAGAAAGTACTTGGCCGATTTATAAGCGATTTGGAAAACTGGGAGTACGTTTATATGCTTTGCATCTTGTTTATTGTTGCGAAGGTGAAGTTTCTACCTCTTTAGAACAAATTTCTGACATTCAATGGATTACAACTATACGATCCTGTCACCAGCGGACGGTCTTAGGAGGAGAAGAATGGGTGATCGCTCAAAAGCTTCTGGGTTTTGACTCGAAGCCAGAAAATGCACGGTACCACCCCCAGTGTTAGATGCGGTTCAATAGCAAACGCAGAATAGAGCAAGCACAGGTGTGTTTTCAGAAGGGCAAAGCTACTGGTACAGTTTCACCAAGAAAAAAAAACGTGAGACCACGACGACAGAAAAATGGATGAGGAACAAGTTCCACCGTTTTGCCACCCATCTGCATTTTATGCAAGAAGACCAAGTGGAAGCACAACACAGCCACAGGAACATGGTGTCCAGAAAAACTTTGTCAAGTAAGTATTTAAAGCATTTTTGTTATAAGTGTGAGAACTATAAATTTTGAGGTGGTGTCACGTATCACATAGTGAATGACAAACATGTCATGAGCAAACAAAAATTGTGCTGACATCAGACAGAACTTCAATAAACAATTAGGGGATGTTGCTGATGCAGACTGACAAATTTATGAGAGAGAGAGAGAGAGAGAGAGAGAGAGAGAGAGAGAGAGAGAGAGAGAGAGAGAGAGAGAAAAGTTGTGGTCCTTATATACCCATTCTACACAACCGCTTACAATTCTAACTCCCTACCATTCTCTACACCACCACCTCTTGCCCTCCCCACCTTACCCCCTTGCATCCATTTCATTCAAGTCAAGAACATTTTATCTCCATGACATGACGTGTGTGTGTGTGTGTGTGTGTGTGTGTGTGTGTGTGTGTGTGTGTGTGTGTGTGTGCAAATGTGTGTGTGTGTGTGTGTGTGTGTGTGTGTGTGTGTGTGTGTGTGTGTGTGTGTGTGTGTGTGCAAAAGACTGAAGATGTGAGGTAGTGTGTTTCTGTCATTTGTTCTCATTTACACTTCCCCACCCTCTTCCCCATCCCTTCATCTAAAGACAAACTGGCATAAAAACAATGTGTGCTGTAGACTGTCAGCTGCTGTACTGAGTAGACACTGAATGTGTTTTACCACAGTCATTGAGCATGTGAGAGTGTGCTAGTCTGATGGGTCCCAGTCTGACAACTGACAAAGATATTGCTTTTTGCTTAATTGATACATGTTTGTCCTGTATATTCAAATCAAAACAAACCAGTACAACTGTACCAAAATGCAGTTTAAGACTTATTACTGAGTGCGCACTAATTATGTCAAAATTATAATAATACTAATGGTGATGATAATAACAATGATAATAATAATAATGATGATGATAAGCATTGATCATCAAAAACAAACATTACAAAGCATGAGTTCTGCACTTAAAAATCTATGCAATGTGCAGAATCAAGAAAAGCAAAATTTTGGTAATTTGGTAAGTAGCTTTGCTTTCTAGAAATGAAAGATGTGACTGACATTAGGACAATCAGCATAAATTTTAGTGTCAAGTGTATGATTTCCATGTAGCATAGATAAGTTTTTACTTTTGATGGGTATCTGAATGTAAAAATTTCACTTTTGATCATATGTAAGGGAGTGGGTTTTTGAATGCATAGTTGTAGATCCTGATTGGATAAAACATTAGCGGTGTGTGTGTGTGTGTGTGTGTGTGTGTGTGTGTGTGTGTGTGTGTGTGTGTGTATAGATATGCATTAATATGTAATCGGTTTATCTGATACCCAACAGGGAGGCCCATCAGCAGAAGGATTCTATGATGCTGTCGTCAGTCTTCAGAGAATGTCCTCCATGACATTCAGAACAGACCAGACTCCATAGCTGTGGAGGCAAAGTAAGTTCACATACTCACCCCATTTTCACACTGAAGACCTCTCTCTCTTGCGCACATGCTGGGCACCTGTGGTGTGTGTGTGTGTGTGTGTGTGTGTGTGTGTGTGTGTGTGTGTGTGTGTGTGTGTGTGTGTGTGTTGCTGCTGTGCTTCTTGTTTTTGTTGAGAACAGAGAAGTGTATGACAGGTGTCATTGTATGTGTGTCACTGTGCCATGAGTGGTGTGCTCAAGAGGCTGACAGATGCAGAAAGTAAATGTTTTAGATCCTTGTTTGAAGAACAAATTTTTAAAAAGTTAGTCCTACTTTCTCACTTGGGATTTTTTTTTCTCTCATCTAACATCCTTTTTGGTCATAATGTTTCATCAGTTTTCTTTCATATTCATTCATCCAGTCACCATTCGCCTCCTTGTCTTACATTCTTTTTGTACCTTCACTCTCAAGCTACCTTTTTCGCAGTGGAACTTCACTATAGTGCATTCCTTTTTTTCCATATTCATAGTATGCTAATCTCAATCCACTTTCTTCCTTACCCCATTTTACTTTGGTGTCAGTATTACTGCCTTTTGAGAGTTGCTGTGATGGTTCTTGTTATTGTATGTATTAAGTGATGACGATAATGGGGATGATGATGGTTACTGCGGTTATATTGCTAGTATTTATTTTGTTTTAAGAATTCACCAGTATATTTTATATATTTCAAAACTTTTCTATTAATCTCCCTCCCTGTTCTCTCTGTTACCTCCCTCTCCTTTTGCCCCCTTCCCTCCCTCCCTTCCTCTCTCTGCGCCTCTTGTCTTAGTTCTAATATCAATCTTCATTGCTCTCGCAGGTATCACTACTCCTGCTACAGAAATCTGATGCATACAGCATCCAAGGGAACAGTGAAGGCCAAAACAACTAACTGGGATGGTTCATCCCAATCAACTTCTACCCTGTGTTCACCACGCCCATTGCAGAAATCATTTGACTCATTCTGTATGAATGTTACAGAACCACAACTGCAGAAGAGTGGAAGAATAGTCACCGTCACTAAGCTCAACAGACTGTTGAGGCAAACATGTCAAGAAGTGGAAAATATTTCTTTGAGCAAACATTATAGAGGCACATATTTGAAAACATGCCTTCAGGCAGTATACTCTTACATTGTTTTTGGAGGGCAACTTTGCAAAAGCAAGTCACAGATGGTGGTTTTCTCCAGAGCATTGTTGTGAGCACAGAACTAGAAGACACTGAAACTGACGACAGTGATGAATCAGAAGACAGTGACTTAGAGGGTAATGAGTCAAACAATGATGTCATCTACACTCAGGATCTCAAGGCCCAGAGGAATACAGCTGTTACAGACTCTAATGCTGAATGTCAGCAAACTTGTGGAACAGTAAGACAAAGGCATGTGACTGGGATAAAACAGTCAGAGATAAGTGCAGAAGCTGCAAGCGATGATTCAGAAAATGAATGGAAGCAACTTTACATGTCTGCTCTTTCTGTGAGGAATGTTTTGAGAACAACTCTAAAAAGTATTTTCATGGCCTCCTTCTTCAGATGATGGAAATGAAGACATTCTCTTGAAAATTGTTCCTGCTGAATTATTCAACTTCATTGCCTGGATCTGTGTTTCACATGTGAATTTGAACAGAATCATATGTACATGTTCTATCATATGTAATGCAAAAGATACTACATATCTAACAGGACATTATTTCCTTGGTAAACAAGAAATATATTACACCAATGCAGATCATGCATGCTCGGGATGGCGGTAAGACACATAACAGGATCAGGAAGACTTGTTAACATATTGAATGGGCTTGGGCATTGTATCTCACAGATAACACTTCAGAGAGCTGAGACTTCTATCGCTGAAGCTGAAATGAGAAATCCAGTGCCATCTTCTATCAACAGGTCTCAATATACAACACAATGGTATGGGACAACATTGACTTCCAGGAAGAAACTAGGAATGGACAAAATACAACACATTGTGTGAATGGGATTGCAGTTCAGTTTGGACAGCATACTTTGCCAGCTACATTTGAGGAAAATGCCACTACGCATAATTCTAACATCAGTAAGTCCACAAAAAGAAAGCTGGAGTTTGCTGAGACTAACTTTGTGTATTTCTCTAAAAAGAGGACAGATCCTCAGTTTGCAGAACTAGGTTCTGCTGATGCTGCACAAGAAAATGCCAAAGTGACCATTGTAAAACATGTATTTTGTGCTCAAAGTTATGCGCCCAGTCACTTGAAAGCCTTCCTTTGCCACCCTGGACTGGATTTAATGCAGCTGTTCAGAAGGAAGTGCCAGCCTGTGCTTCTGTGACATACCTTCCAGTCATTGATGGCAGTGCTACAGACATGTCAACAGTCAACACTATTCTCTGCAGAAGCATGGACTTTGCTGAATATTTAGACCAGAAAAGTCATTATTGTTTGTGTTCAAGCAATATATGCCAAAATGTATACTTTCACTAGTGGACAGTCATCTAAAGTGACAACAAAAATAGAATGTTAACATAATTCAGTGAATATTTGTGCTATGCTTGACTTGAACTGTATAGAATGTGAGCTGATTTCAATGGAAATATATATGTGCACATAAGAATTGCATTAGTACAGCTAAGGGACATAACTCTTTCTCAGTATCAGGTCAGTTGAAAACTATCTTTCATGTTCTTTTTTGCCTTTTTTGTTCCTGTTATGAACCCAATGCCTCAGAACTTACATTATTTTATTATCTGAGGTGTCTGAAAGTTGGTTGGAGTATGTCATATGACTTTTTTCAGATTTTGCTTGTTTAAAAAATACTTGTCTTTTTGACCTAAAGTATCACTTTTAAATGCATATTTCTCACAAACTAGACTGAGTTCAAAGTTCTAGTATGTCAAAAAGTAATACATTACTGACCCTCTTTCCAAATCAATCAAAAAATTTCAGTGCGGGGTACCTAGCCGACACTTTGTTTTCTAGGCCTTTTGTGTGATGAGAGGAACATAACTGTTTTTTGCTCCGGTGTGAACTGTTTAGGACCACTCTGTGAAAATCCTGCTCGGAAATGTTCCACCAGATGGTAATCTGTTATTGCAGATATTTTTCATCTGATCTGGAAAAAAATTATGGAACAAAGATTTGTAAGCAATATTGACATGTTTAGAAAAAAATATTTACTGATATATTTTTAAAGCTAATTAGGGAATTGACTAACGAGATGAGTGTCCTGGTATGGCCCCTATAACTGGCAGAGCTCTAAACAACATGGATGGAATAGAATTGTTTATCTGATGCAATTTATGTTTTCATTAAAGCATTATACACTCACTGACTAGAATGTGTAGTATTTCGGTCATTTATCCTGACTACCTGTCTGAATTATAATGGAATGAATGTACACTTTGCACGTTGCTCATAAAAAACTTACAATGCATGTCAGTGCGCATCGACCCCCCCCCCCCACCTTCCCCCAAACCCACTCACCACCAACCCCCCCCCCTCCCCCCCCCCACACACATGCACGAACATAAAGTAATCTGTCTGTCGGTCTTTCTGTCTCTCCAACACACACACACATACACACGCACACATACACACACACACTTACGCACGCTGCCATACTCACACACACACATTCATGTAATACGCTTGATATAATGAAAATTCTGATTGCCTTAATCAGAAATGATCCCTTTATTATGACTGACAGAATTAATGCTGAATTCTTGTATCAGTTCTTGTAAAAAGTTAGAGAGACTCATGCTACTGTGCAACTAAAAACAAATAACTGTCCATTAAAGAAATGAAGATGAGAAAAATTACAGCAATGGTTCCTTTCCACATTTTTCTGTTCATTTCTTGGTAGCTTGGATCAGTTGCAGCATAGCATCTATCAGTTTGTTCTGTCTGTCCATCATTTCCTTCCTTTCCTCCTTCTGCCTGTCCATCATCAGTTTCCTCTCTTCTCGTTCTTCCTTTCTTCTCTCCTCTTCCATGTCAGCCCTGCGTTGTTGTTCTCTCTGCTGGGCCTCAATCCTCAGACGTTCGTTTGTAGCCTCCATCTTCCTGACTTCTATTTCTTCCTTCTTCAGCTTCAGTTCCTCTTTCTGGACTTCCAAGGCAGTTTTTTTACTTTCTTCTTCTTTCTCGAGTCTATAACGCATGTAGTCCATTGTCGTGGACCACCTTGCAGCTGGGCTGATGGATTTTTTCACTATGAGCCTTGCTTGGGGCGGCCATACATTTGGATCTTGTTCTACCTCATTCAGGTTGTCTTGACCATCATCGTTGACAGCAGCCAGAGGTCGAGGATCATTGTTGACTCCTTCAGCTTTCTCTTCCTGTCTTCCGACTTCTGGATCAGGTACTTGTTCTGCATGTACAGCAGGACCTTCTTCTGCTGTAAGTGTCGCCATGGGCCGCAAAGGGGCGGCCAGTCTTTGCAGCATAGGCCTGCCAACAGCATGCTGTTTGGCAGCTTTCTTGCGAATGTCTGCGGCGGTGGCTGTGGCAGGTCTCTTGCGGGTGGCCCATTCTTTTTCCAGATCGCTGAGGTCCTGCAAGAGCCTTTCTCTTTCGTCATACTCCTCCTCAGTTCCTGACCTCCGAATGTTTTGAAGCTGTTCATTTCGAAAACTTTTCAACAGTCTCTCCACCCTGTCCTGTATAGTTCTCCGCTCCACGTCACGGAACTCCTCCCTGTAACACACACACACACACACAACCAGGTTTAGTTCATAGCACACATCATTTAATAAGTCTGACTGGGGAACCAACCAGTCAGTAGACAGGTTTGTTTGTTCGTTTTGTGTTTGTGTTTGAATGGGAGCGGTCTGCCAGTGGATTGAACGAATGTTCAGCGTCCTACCATTATACCCCACCCTCCCTCCGATACGTGAGGAACAAATATAAGAAGAACAAAAGACTAAGTATGAAAACTAATACGGTTTTATTTTCTTGCTCTCAAGCAGCAAACAACTTTGTAACCCCCTCTACAACTATTTCCTTATTTATATTTGTTTACCTTTTTTAACATATTCATATGCTCCGGCTTCAAAATGCTAAGGATATTTTAGAGCTGCATAAAAAAGAAGTGTGAATACATTTGGATATTATAAATCAATCAAAGACAGAGAAAAGGGACACTGTGTGTGAGTGTGAGTATTTTTGTCAAAGTACGATACAGTTTTGAACTGCAGCACGCTCTAAAACATGTACTTCCCTGGTACCCCCAGCCCACCCCCACCCCTTTTCCGGGTTCTTTCCATTATATCCACAGCAAACTGTGATATTCTATATACCAGTATGCAAAGAAACCACACACACGCGCACACACACACACACACACATGCACGCATGCACACACCGCGCGCGCGCACACACACACACACACACACAATGCACACACATTTCTTTACTTAAAGACAAAAATTTTCAACTGACCTCTGTCTTAGTTGATCGGTTATTAATCCGTATACAGTGTTCCCATTTCTGTATGGGTTCTGTTGAAGCACCTCCACTATGAGGAGAATGTCCATCCTTGGTAGAAAGTAAAATTTCTTCTTCTTCCCTTCTTCAGCTGCCATCTGAAAACAGAGAGACATAAGTTATGTTGAAGTATATGCAAATGTCATGCAGAATACCACACACACACACACACCTTATACATGCACACACACACACACACATTCTCTCTCTCTCTCTCTCTCTCTCATGTTTGGATAAATCAAATCAAATCCAAAACACTTTATTATCTCTTTCGAGAAATTAAGAGTGGCCAATAAAAAGGTATGCATGACACTATTGACAGCCAAATTACAGATTACAGAATGGTACATGTACAAACAAAAATTTATTACATACACATATAAGATCCCTCTCCCCCCCCCCCCCCACCCCCACATACAAATGCGCGCATACACTCATGCACCTCCCCACATCCATACCCACTTATACATAAATGTGATCATACATACGCAAAAAGGGTTGGGTTGAAATTTACTTTTGATTGATTAGTTTGATCGATACAGGAAGGAAGCTGTTTTTAGATCTGTTTGTTTTAAATCTTGGAATCTGAAATCTTCTACTTGATGGCATTAAATTATACTGTTCAGACAGAACAGGAGACTTATCTGCAGCGATCTCTACCTTTTCTGACAGCACGACTTTCATACAGTTTATGTAGTTGTTCTTGTTGTTTTTTTTACTTGTAATCTTTCCACATGTACTTGCTACTCTGCTTAAGACATGATAACTGACTGCATTTTAAACTAAAAACGTTCCTCACATGAAAAACAAAAGTCCCCGAAGCTGGTGGAATCAAAACTGATGTTGTCTATATATCGCCCATGTGTGCACATTCTTTTCTGATAAGATCATAATTTGTAAACAAAACAAAACAAAAAAGAAAAGAAAACAACGACGGCAAACGCCTCTTTCTGCTGTGTGTCGTCTGCTTCTGCTGCTCTGGTGCCTGACAGCTTGGTCTCATCTTTCTATATAGGCCTATAGGCCCTAGGCCTATAAGAATGCGTAGCAGGGCATCAGTTGACCCAGTTCCATAAAAACACGGAATACATGCTTTCAAAACAAAACGATAGCAGCAAGTGATCAAATACTCTTAAAAATATCACGATTCGTGTATATCTATAGCTTTATAGTCATAATTGAGCTGATTTAAGAATGAATAGAACTGAAGTGGGACAGCGATCTCAAATCTCGTTCACAGTGACGAGGCCAACTGGCGATGCGTGTTGCCCGGTCGCCTGACTTTCGCCTGTGAGTGGGTGGTAACTTTGAAAGTGTGTTGCACGATCGATTCATAAGTCAGTGAACGAAAACATACAGATTAAGTTGAGAAAAGGTTTAAAACAAACAACCAAAATGTTACTTACCCTGACACTTGACTTGTGCTCTTGTAACACAAATACGGGAATGGCCACGTATAGAGTTGCTTGTAATACGTCAACACATACCTATCAAAGCCGCATGGTCTGATGAAATCGCGCGAAACTTTGCTAGGCCTATCTTCTTCTTCCGAAACAGAGCCGGGCCGTTCGGCGTAGAGGCTCTGCTATGTGTCGTTGTCGCTTTGCTGTGTCTCAGGCTTAGTTGGCTTGATGAACTGATTTAAAACTATATACATGGGTTGATGGGAGGGTTCAGGGAGAGACTGGGGGTGGCTGCAGGTAGTGGGGACTGCAGCTCAGGCGGCTCCTGAACGCCTCCAGTGTAGGTGCTGATGTGGTGGTGGTTGGTAACTAGTTCCACCCCCTGATGGTGCGGGGAAAAAAGGAGTGGTACAGAACTGGATGGGTTACCCGCTCCTGGTGGATCTTCTGTGTGCCTCTAGTCCGTTTGTCTGAAAGGCGGTAGAATGTGGTGGGGTTGAGGTCTACCAGCCCGTTGTGGATACGGTAGAGCATCAAAAGCCTATTATGGTGCCGACGCTGTTCGAGGATGTCCCACTTGAGGTGTTTAAGCAGTCGTGTAACTGCGCCTGATGTCCTGTCGTGGAAATTGTTGCAGGCGTATCTTGCTGCTCTCCTCTGAACCTTCTCCAGGAGTTGGGTGTCTTGCTGTAAGTTTGGATCCCATACGGTGGAGCTGTATTCCAGTGTAGGTCTGACCATGGTGGTATATGTGGCAGCTTTGATCTCTTGGGTGCAGTCCCTGAAGTTTCTTCTGAGAAAGCCCACCGTTCTGTTCCCCTTGGCTGCCACTGTTTCCACGTGTCGGGTCCAGGAAAGATCATCCGCCATGGTCACGCCTAGGTACTTACTGGAGCTCACCGTATCCAGTGTTTGTCCGTGTCTATCCCCCATCGGACAGGCTTACGTGACGTGTAATCTAAAGGTCCCAAGCGTCTTCCCCCTTACCTCCCTTGATCGATTGATCTCAATTTTCTTGTGTAAACTCTTTAAATTATGAATACCTCAGAACCTACATAGCTGTATATATGCCGCTGAAGTCACAAAAATTAATGTATCCTATTCATTACAACCGTGTTGGGCTGAGAAGCCCATATTTTCTCTAAAACTGGTATTTCGCACAATTGATCTTTGCGCCATTTTCTTAGCCTATCTGCGTAAGTCATGTCTCAGCATTCTGGTAATATCTTAGTCGCTCTTCTCTGGATCTTTTCTACCGACACCGATTGTCTCTTAAGCAGTGGGTACCAGATAACATTTCCGTACTCCACATGTGGTCTGATAAGCGCTTTGTACAATTTCAGGAATATATCTTTATCAATAAAGGAGAAAGATCGTCTAATCAACCCAATCATTTGGTTAGCTTTACTGATCACTTTTTGTATGTGTGGGTCAAAACTAAGATCGCAGTCAAAGGTAACGCCAAGGTCTTTTTCCGACGAACAAACCGTAAATAATTCTTGATTTCACAAAAAAGTATGAGAGAACCCAAAGAATCTGAGAACGCGCATTGAAAGTAAAGTCCATAAGCTCTCATTTCGAATATCGCAATACGAAATGACTGACGGCACCGGTCCCTTGAGCAAGTCGCCTTCTTTGTTGATTGTCGGAGTTTTGATCTGAATTGTCGTTTTATGAAATTCGGACTTCCCAATCGAAATCTTTTTAATGACTCCATTTCTGTGATAGAAGCAACCGAAAATATATTAAAATTATCATCCGATGGACCATTTCAACAGAATAACATTTTATCGAAAATCGTGTTAAAAGCACATGGCGACGGCCATGTGGCGATGAAAGTTTCCGATCAAATTTCAAACACAAAGTCCTCTGCTCAGATGGCATCTTGGATAATGAGATTAATATGTATAAAAAGAGCGAAATGCTTGCTATTCATTCATTACAAAATTGTTTCATGCTGTTTGGTATTTTTCATCGAAATAGAGGAAAATATGACGTAAACTCGTTAAAAGTGGGTTCATTCTTGGACTTTAATCACCAATAACTTTACACAGCCACAGATTTGTCAAATATGACCTATTGCATTTTATTCCTTGGGTTCTGAGGTTTTCATCGATATCAAATATGTTTGAATACTTTGAACGGGCGGCGAGCTAGACAACACAGAAGCTGCGACGGATAGCACAAATTTTGTCATTTTCTGTCTCGCGAGGCCCATTTTGAGTGTAGCGCTGTGTTGTCTGCTTTGCGGTCAGGCTCGCGCTGCATAGAGGCGCAGTGTATGTGAGAGACAGTCCAAAGACTACCGTGAATGAAAGACATGTCCCTAAAAGCTTTCGCTATGAGGACGTAAAACTCGACTGTTCTAAGTGAGAGACAGTGTTCCCGAGTGTCCCTAGAGAGTGTGTCGCGAGAGAGTGCTCAGTGCGCTGAGTGCTGAGAGAGAGAGAGAGAGAGAGAGAGAGAGAGAGAGTGCTCCCAGGGCTGTGTTCCTGGTTTGAGCTTGTTATGGAAGGATAATAAAAGGAGAAAAACTTCACGTCGTCCTCTGTGTCTTCTTGACTGGCTGCTGTTCCTTGGTTCCTGCACTGACCACCATCTGCCTGTCTTCACCTGCACACCCCTTACCCCTCCACACCATCACACTTTCAAGACATTTTGCCCAGGAATGCGCCTTTTGTTGAAGTCTGTATTAGTAGGTTTGCCTCCTGATAAAGAGTCTTCCTTTCTCTCACGACATTTTGTCCAGGAATGCGCCTTTTATGTAGTCTACACTAGATTTGTCTTCTACTAAATACTCCCCTTTTCTTTCAGTATATTTGGACTGGAACGTACGTTTTGTTATAGTCTGTACCACGTTTGGCTACTGGTGATGTCCCTCCCTCCCTTTCAAGACATTTTACCTTGGAGTGCATTTACCATGGTCTACATCCTAGTAAAAGATTTTTCCTTCCTTTCAAAACGTTTTACCAGTTCAAAACATTTGTCTTAATTCATATTAGATTTGCGGACTGGTGAAGACTCCTCCCTTTAAAATTTCCCTTCTGTCCTCCATACCCCTCCTCTCATTTTTTTCTGAAGGATTTGTAGGGATGGTTAAGAGATTCTGTGGTGTGTTTTTCATTTGTTTTTGTACATGTCTATTAAGAGGACGCCAACAGAATGCAGCTGGCAGTCCAGCGAGGCCACCAGGGACCGTGGCCTAAACACAGTCCAAGGAAGCCTAAGCTGAAATGGAATGTGGCACATGGCACCTGATAGGATCAACTTTATCCTCAGATCTGTATATGACCTTCTGCCTTTGAATTCAAACCAGGTGAAATGGGAGAAAATCAAATGGCCCCGTGTATCCACAGGGAGAAAATCAAATGGCCCTGTGTATCCACAGGGGGAAAATAAAATGGCCCTGTGTATCCACAGGGGGAAAATCAAATGGCCCTGTGTATCCACCAGGGAAAAATCAAATGGCCCTGTGTATCCACCAGGGAAAAATCAAATGGCCCCGTGTATCCACAGGGGGAAAATCAAATGGCCCCGTGTATCCACAGGGGGAAAATCCAATGGCCCTGTGTATCCACAGGGGGAAAATCAAATGGCCCTGTGTATCCACAGGGGGAAAATCAAATGTCCCCGTGTATCCACAGGGGGAAAATCAAATGTCCCCGTGTATCCACAGGGGGAAAGCAAATGGCCCTGTGTATCCACCGTGGAAAAATCAAATGGCCCTGTGTATCCACCAGGGTAAAATCAAATGGCCCCATGTATCCACAGGGGGAAAATCAAATGGCCCTGTGTATCCACCAAGAGAAAATCAAATGGCCCTGTGTATCCACAGGGGGAAAATCAAATGGCCCTGTGTATCCACAGGGGGAAAATCAAATGGCCCTGTGTATCCACAGGGGGAAAATCAAATGTCCCCGTGTATCCACAGGGGGAAAATCAAATGGCCCTGTGTATCCACAGGGGGAAAATCAAATGGCCCTGTGTATCCACAGGGGGAAAATCAAATGGCCCTGTGTATCCACAGGGGGGAAATCAAATGGCCCTGTGTATCCACAGGGGGAAAATCAAATGTCCCGTGTATCCACAGGGGGAAAATCAAATGGCCCTGTGTATCCACAGGGGGAAATCAAATGGTCCCCGTGTATCCACAGGGGGAAAATCAAATGGCCCTGTGTATCCACAGGGGGGAAAATCAAATGGCCCTGTGTATCCACAGGGGGAAAATCAAATGTCCCTGTGTATCCAGCGCGGAAAAATCAAATGGCCCTGTGTATCCACAGGGGAAAATCAAATGGTTCCTGTGTATCCACAGGGGGAAAATCAAATGGCCCTGTGTATCCACCGAGGAAAAATCGAATAGCCCTGTGTATCCACCAGGGGAAAATCAAATGGCCCTGTGTATCCACCAGGGTAAAATCAAATGGCCCTTGTATCCACTGAGGGAAAATCAAAGCCTATGTATCCACCAGGGAAAATCAAATGGCCCTGTGTATCCACCGAGGGAAAATCAAATGGCCCTGTGTATCCACCGAGGGAAAATCAAATGGCCCTGTGTATCCACCAGGAAAATCAAATGGCCCTGTGTATCCACCGAGGGAAAACAAATGGGCCTGGTAATCAGGACGGAAAACAAAGCACGTATCACAGGAAAGTCATGAGAAACAACAAAGCAGCGCTAATCAGGAAAGGTACGCTGAGAAACAAAGCAGCGCTAATCCAGGAAAGGTACACTTGAAGAAACAACAAAGCAGCGCTAATCCAGGAAAGGTCCACTTGAAGAAACAACAAAGCAGCGCTAATCCAGGAAAGGTCACTTGAAGAAACAACAAAGCAGCGCTAATCCAGGAAAGGTACACTTGAAGAAACAACAAAGCAGCGCTAATCCAGGAAAGGTCACTTGAAGAAACAACAAAGCAGCGCTAATCCAGGAAAAGGTCACTTGAAGAAACAACAAAGCAGCGCTAATCCAGGAAAGGTCCACTTGAAGAAACAACAAAGCAGCGCTAATCCAGGAAAGGTCCACTTGAAGAAACAACAAAGCAGCGCTAATCCAGGAAAGGTGCCACTTGAAGAAACAACAAAGCAGCGCTAATCCAGGAAAGGTCCACTTGAAGAAACAACAAAGCAGCGCTAATCCAGGAAAGGTCCACTTGAAGAAACAACAAAGCAGCGCTAATCCAGGAAAGGTCACTTGAAGAAACAACAAAGCAGCGCTAATCCAGGAAAGTACGCTTGAAGAAACAACAAAGCAGCGCTAATCCAGGAAAGGTCACTTGAAGAAACAACAAAGCAGCGCTAATCCAGGAAAGGTCCACTTGAAGAAACAACAAAGCAGCGCTAATCCAGGAAAAGTACGCTTGAAGAAACAACAAAGCAGCGCTAATCCAGGAAAGGTCCGCTTGAAGAAACAACAAAGCAGCGCTAATCCAGGAAAGGTCCACTTGAAGAAACAACAAAGCAGCGCTAATCCAGGAAAAGTACGCTTGAAGAAACAACAAAGCAGCGCTAATCCAGGAAAAGTACGCTTGAAGAAACAACAAAGCAGCGCTAATCCAGGAAAGGTACACTTGAAGAAACAACAAAGCAGCGCTAATCCAGGAAAAGTACGCTTGAAGAAACAACAAAGCAGCGCTAATCCAGGAAAGGTCCACTTGAAGAAACAACAAAGCAGCGCTAATCCAGGAAAAGGTACCTTGAAGAAACAACAAAGCAGCGCTAATCCAGGAAAGGTACACTTGAAGAAACAACAAAGCAGCGCTAATCCAGGAAAGGTCCACTTGAAGAAACAATAAAGCGCCTAAGGAGATCGCACAAAGGGCTAGACCTGTTAGAGGAAACACTCCACGACCAGAAACTCCAACAACATTGTACACTGCAAGAGGCCACAAATTATGGTCTGGAACAACTGTGACATAGAGAATACCGAGTAAAGATTTACTGGATGGCGTGGAAGGCTAGGATTGCACAGCGGATCTTAAAACAAAACAAAACAAAACAAAACAAAGCCCAAAAAAACAAACACACAAAATAAAAAAGAAGTAAAAATCAACGAGAATTGCCTCAGAGTCAGGCACAATATGCATCAAGGGGTGGCACGTGCAATGAATTCATTTTAATGAGGGCTTAACCTAAGACAATGTTACATGCAGATATGAGTGTAAAAAGAGAATGCAAGTGTTTGGGGCTTCCTTTATATATATGGACATGGACTTGTGGTATTAGCGCTGTTCAGCGGCAGACAAACGTGGAGCAAAGGCCACAGAACTCTCTTGGTATATTTCACGCATGCGCACTTAGAGAATTATTATGGCGACGACGGGTGTTAACATTGATATATTTATTGTAGCTTGAACTCATGACTGTTGCACCCACTGCAAAAAGATGGGGTCATCCGAATTTACGCCAGAGATGATAGCATCCCTAAAAGCAAAGGTTCACCAGGCTGCTCGAGATGGAATGGCCATCAGCATTTTTGCAATGCTATGGAATCTTGATCGGCATATTGTCAATGAAGTGTTGGAGCACCACACGGAAGCAGATGGGCAGAAGACTACACCCCTGATAATCGCTGCCAGAAATGGGGAAGAAAAGGTGGTTCAGGTACTCTTGAGTAATTTCAACGTTAATATTGAACAGTCAGGGGTCGTAAAATTTGATGGCTATGTGATTGAAGGAGCAACAGCACTATGGTGCGCTGCGGGAGCGGGCCACTTCAATGTTGTTCGCTGTCTTGTTGAACACGGTGCTGATGTTAACCACCCGACTGTCACCAACTCAACACCCTTGCGTGCTGCATGTTTTGACGGACGGTTGGATATTGTGCGATTTCTTGTGGAGAACCAAGCAGACCTGACAATTGCCAACAAATACAACAACACCTGTCTCATGATCTCTTGCTATAAAGGACACAGAGAGGTAGTCACCTTCTTACTGGAGAAGGGAGCGGACCCCGATTGTAAAGCACATTGTGGAGCCACAGCATTGCATTTCTCTTCTGAGTGTGGCCACTTGGACATTGTCAAAGAACTGATACGCTTCAATGGAAAAATGCAGACAAATGATCATAACATGACACCACTGACAATTGCTGCAGAATGTGGAAAAGAAGATGTGGTAGAGTATTTTATCTCTCTCCCAAGTATTACTCAGGTGGAAAAAATTGATGCTCTGGAACTTCTTGGAGCATCTTTTGCCAATGACAAGGAAAACTACAACCTCCAAAAAGCTTACTACTATCTCCACTATGCCATGTCTGAAAGATTTCGAGATCCACAGAGAATCATCAGAAAGCCTCAGTATGTTGCAGTGCCAGCGTATGAAAACCGTCAAGAATGCCAGACAGTTGCAGAATTGGAGGCCATTCAACATAACAGTTCAGCACTGCACATGGAATCACTGACAATCCGAGAAAGAATCCTTGGTGCTGATAATCCAGAGGTTCCACATCCAGTCATATTTCGTGGGGCTGTGTTTGCAGACAATGGAAGGTTTGACCGCTGTATTGCTTTGTGGATGCATGCAATGCAGCTTCGGCAGCGCAACAACCGTACCATCTCAAAGGATCTTCTTCGTTTCTCGCAAGTGTTTGCTCAGATGGTCCATTTGGGGTTGTCCCTGAGCTTTGCACACATTGAGAGTGTGTTTCAGCATGCTGTTGAAGAACTTGACCGTGATGTACAGCGTGCTCACAGAGATGAGGACGACAAAGATACAGTAACAGAGATTTATCAGGCTAACATCCATACATGCCTCTATCTCTTAGCTATCGCTATCAAGGTAGACAAAAAAGAGGAAGAAGTAGAGCAGTTACACAGGTTGGTCTATTTCTTCCTGAAGAAAAATCCGTCATTGAGGAATGGTTACACCCCATTGCATATGGCTATAGACAGTGCAACCTTAGTAGATGACTTCCATGTCAATGATGTTGTTAAATTTCCTAATGCCCAGATGGCTGAGATTTTAGTGAACTGTGGAGCAGATGTGAATGCTATGGATCAGTGTCGGAATACTCCTCTTCACATCATTGTGCGCTATTGTGAGCCAATCAATGACTTTGACACACTGCTAAAGGTACTGCAGGTGTTGATTAAAGGGGGAGCTCACATGGACATCAGCAATCATGAGCGCAAGACACCAATAGAGTGTGTGACAACGGGTGTGGCAGAAGTGATTCTAAGACAGCACAACCAGTTGTCGCTGAAATGTTTAGCAGCCAGGTGCATTCGAGATAACAATCTTGCATACAGCTCTTTTGTGCCTGTGTTTCTTGAAGAATTTATTAATCTTCACTGAACATGTTGCTTTTCTGTGCTGGTGACCTAATATTCATGATGGATGGGACTTTACTTCTTCATGAAGAAGAGATCATTAACTTATCAAATCTGCGCTTATGAACAGTGGGAAACAATATGTACTATGTGAATTTTGGACATTATTGTTGACGTGGAAGTGTGCTCAGTCATTTTTAACAAAAAATATATTAAATGTTTGTGTGTAATTTGAACTTTGTTTCAACTTTGATCTTTGATTTGAATACTTCAGTAAACAGAAGAATCATTCAGACGTGTCATTTGACGTTTGTGCAATACTGTGCACCTGTTTTGTCACGCTCATACTCTTCATTCACAGTCACGTGGACACACGCATTCTGCATACATCCATGGCAAGAACCACTTTTATGCCATTGTAATCTTCTGCTTGAAGTAAGGAACAAGAACTTTGTCTAACTTGTCATGCACTCTAGGTACACAGTAGTTCGAAAAAAAAAAAGGCTTTTCTGCATTTACTCAGAAGAGTACATGGGGATAAATGTGGGTATTGTCACATTCACACCCCAAAATTGTAACACCTATTTACAGCTTAATGCAATTTTCCTTAAATTATTGACATTGCATGATTGTGTGTGTGTGTATGTGTGTGTGTGTGTGTGTGTGTGTGTGTGTGTGTGTGTGTGTGTGTTTAGAATCAGTCCAACTGTTTAATGGCATTACACTTGCGCTATCTTTGTAATAAGTTCTGTTTTTTCTGGAAGATGGACCCCTTATCAATACATAAGTTTATGATGTCCTTTGTGAATTTTCTTACTGTGTATTGTAAATCTAAAGCATACGCTTTGTTTACCCAACAATTCTTAGTTCATTTTAGAGAGTTCAATACGTGAATTTTTTTAAATACTGGTTCTAACTCTTCTAGTGAACGACTTACAAACAAAACTAGACTATTATTTGCATACTCCCCTCATGGTAGTCTTTCAGTTTCAGTCATATTTACTGGTGAATATACACTTGATGGAAGATAGCTTTGATCCAGTTAAATGTGTTAGGGTCCATTTGATTTGATAGAATAAGAATTTGATTATTAATATTATGATTGATTATGATTATTTTGTTATGTATAGATTTTGAAGTATATGCTTGATGTACAGTTTGAACATGGTCAAAAATGGTTATCAAATCATTTTATAATTCTATGCCATGATGTGGTGTGCAAAATTTCATATTATTTATCACAGCTAAGTGCTCTACTACATGCTTTTCATTTGCAGAGATATTGCCATTCTGTGTTGTGTATTCACTACAGAGCAAGTCAAGAGTTTCTCAGACACTTTCCCCCCCTCGTCGGTTCATGTGTACCAGTGTTTCCAACTGTTCATAACCACAGACAGGCTCATTCTGTCACAGGGATGAATCCCTGTGTCAATAATCTGTCGGTACCCCTGACCTGGGTTAGTGAGTCCACCATACTGTCTTTAGTTACCCCTTCTCTCTCACCTCAGTTCTTTTGAGTATGTTTGTTGTACAGTTTTATTAAATCCATCACAAGGCACTGTTGACCAAGTTACTAATACTGACATTAAGTGTTTTTGTGAATTCATGTTGTCAGTTGAAAAAGGTGGGCTTTTGTTTGGCAAACATGTGCTAGAGTATGTATCTTGGTCGAAATGTTTTTTGCAAATTACTTTGTGGCAGTAGTCTTGAGATAGCTCGGCACATATTACGTCTTCAAAGAAGGAACTTTTGAAGGCTGTGAACTTGCGGTTCTAAGCTACTGATTGTGCTTTTTTGATGGAACAAGGATTGTGCACACTGTGCATATTTTATGTGAGTCCTTCTCGCTATTTTATTTTTTTAACCCCAAATAGATCTTATGATTTTTTAAATTGAATATTAATAACAGAGACTGCTTATAAGCGGACACAAAAAGACATTGGATGATCTTAAGTCTTCAGCAGTTAAGTTTTCTCCTTTCTTTGTGTGCACGTGTTCAATATAAACATAATGATTTATATGAAGCTTCTTTCTACTGTTTCACATAAAACAGTATCATACATGAAGAGGAGGAGAGAAAACACACAATGTTGGAAACTTGAAATTATGTATGCCGATATTTGTCCTCAATTGTAAGCAGCCCCTTTGCTCACTTTTTCTGTAAAAATGAAATTCCTGCTCTCAAGGACACATTCAAGGAGCAAACTTGTATTACATATATATTGCGTTTATGCTCAAGCTTTCACACAGAGCTGTAAAATGAAGCTTGTCAGATTCAGGTGTCCTTCATCGGTTAGTGAACTCTGGATATGGAATCAAATAATGTTGGCTGGCAACACAAAAACTCTTTATAGCTGCCCAGTCACTCACAGACGTTGAAGTCGGTTTGATTTGTTTGTTGTATACTTTTCATTTTGGATGAGTGGGCTGGAGTGTAATAAGTAGAGGGAGAGGATAACATTACTAATACAGAACCAGATTTTTATAAACATGACTGTATGTTTGAACTGTAAATAGGATTTTCTTTGATTGTTTCCCTGACTCATGTTGGATCATGTTTGTTGTGCACACAATATTTGTTATTCTTTGCATAATGTTGGCTTTAATTTAAAAAAAAAAAAAAACTGCAGTAGGCGTGCGATAGAGAAAGAAAAATTCATTCAGTGGAGAGAACAAAATATTTTGCTGCTTGTTATAATGTTCACGTGCCATAAAAAGAAAGAAAAGAAAAAGAAATGAACTCTGGAACTTGAGGTTAGGGGACGGCATGATGTCTTTGCAAACATCATACAGGTGAGGAGTGTGAAAATTCTGTGAAGAACATTTGTCAGAGATCAGATGGTACGATTCATGGGGAAGGGAGAGGAAAGAGCTTTTCATCATCAGATAAAAGTTCTCTTTTGAGTAGGGCTTGCTAGCTTTTATTTAAAAACAAGAATTGATGTTGTTGACTATAAATGGATAGCATTGTTCAGTTGGAGTCTGAATTCAGCTTTTTGAAGTTTTTCATTCCTTTTCAGCTCAGTCTCTGTCTGTCTTTATATCTCAGGCTGTGTGGTTTGCTGAGCATGTGTGGGCTATTTCATAATTTGTGACAATAGCCCAATAGGTGCAAGTGTGCAAACTTTGTGTTGTCTGTTCTTTTGTGCCCTCTGTAAGGGCTGATTAAGGGGCTCCCTTGATCCGTAAAAGTGATGTGAAAAGAAGATAGTGTCAAATATGCTGCAAAAGAAAATGAATGACCGGATAATAATAAAAGTGATATATAAATTGCATACAAAAATGTCAAATATGCTGCAAAAGAAAATGAATGACCTGATATAGATTGGCATACAAAAACCTATGTCGTTTTATTCCCCTCTTTCCTCACAGACATGATGACCCATACTTCATAGAAGATCAATATAGAATATTGATATAAACATTGATAAATAAAATGCGCAGAAAAATGTTAAATGCTGACTTGGAAAGGTGGAATGTCTTGGGCGGATGAAAACAAAACAATATACTCATTGTGGTTTTCTGCAAGCTTGTAGATAATCTGATCATAATGCATTGTTTTATAATGCTTTGTCGTTGTTCTTATCAGTTTATATTAAACACTTAAAAGATATGTTTAAGTAGTGAAAGCCTGAATGTTTGGTTCATGTTATTTTCAAAGGAAGGTTTCTATGGTGTGTACATCTGTATGAGCAAGGCTCCGATTCATTCTTCTAAGTTCAAATGATATTGTTTCATGAAGCTGATTCCATTTTATTTAGTTACTTACAGTTTATCAGTGTGTGTGTTAGTTCATGCTATCTCGTTGTGGTGCCCTACTGGCGGTATTGCTTATATACCACCTATTCAGTTTCCCCTATCTGCCCACACCTTTCAACCCCTAGCCACCTCCAGACATTTCCTGTTACTGTTGCAGAAGTTAAGGTGAGGCAACCCTCTGCAGTGCTGCCGACTTACTTCAGTGGTATGACAGTGATGCCTGCTCTGATCTAAAACACCTGTTCTGATCTAGAACACCACCTGTCAAGCTCCATACATCCAGATTCACAGTATTTCAGTTTGTCGTGTCAACTTCCTATTTTGTCCACTTCCAGTGCTAATATCAGCACCCTTGCACATCTTCTTCTCAGCCCCATCAAAGTGACTGAAACCCAAACATGAAAATAGATCAAACATCAAATTGTTAATGTGCAAGGGATGCATACATTTCATCTCTGAAAAAGTGAAATATGAAAACTGTGACTAAAACAGCTAGTAAGTTAAGTCGTTCTGGTAGCTTTGGGATTTGGAGATGGATACTTTTAAGATGGGAACTTTTGATGAAGTATATTGAATTTTGCCTGACTTTGATTGTTTACTTAAAGGACAGGTAGAAGGAACATGTGCTTAAAACATCACAAACCATTGTGGGATTTAAAAAAAAAAAAATCATTCTCGGTATTGGATTTCAGATACAGCTAGCTTGGTTTGTCTACAAAATGTCAATTTTTGTTTTGGTACTGAAATGTTTAGAACTAATTTTTTATTTGAAGATCTGAAACAAGCCTTGCTCTTCGACTGCTTTTGGGTTGCAAAGAAATTATGGCTGGAAAGGTAAATTTATGTGAACATCTAAATCCAGCTTTGGAGACAAGGAAAGATGCTACAGTGTTTTGTTCATTGCTGTGGGTAACTAGATAGATTTTCATAGACCTATCCGTTTATGGCATTGATCATTTCACACACTATTCGTTTTTGGTCCGAGATGAGAACTATTTTGATTTCTTGCCAGCATTTACTTCTGGAACTCTGAAGTTGTAATAAACATGATATTGAAAGGAAGTGGTGTCCTTCTGTTACGCAAAATGAAATTTACAGTGTCAAAACTGAACCAAAGCATTTACATGACATTTAATGTGTTTTGGTCATATGAAAGCCCATGTTATATAAAGTGACTATGCTAGGACAGACAGCGAGGAGTTTAAAGTCTTCAAATCCTCATTTATCTTGGAAGACTGAATACTGTGAAACATGCCCCACTGACAAGAATTGTCCCCCTTGCAGTGGAATGACTTAAGATTCTTTGCAGAGCCAGCATGAGTGAGCATCCTCTACCGTACTTTATAGCCATGTCCTGCATGAACCTGCCGACATTGAGGATTAGGACACAAAGTGACAGATGCATCATGATGCAAGATAGAGATGCAGAGAGAAAATTGCAACCGAGATCACCATGAGAACAATCAGCTGGGTATGAAGGACAGTAACCAACAGATGTTTTCTTTTTTCCCTTTTTTTTCTTTCTTAAATGATCAACATTAAAGGTGATGCTATGCAGATCCATACTGGTCCAAGACTGAAAGGCAGGGCTGTGTTGTAAAACTTGTATGCTTCCTTTCATATAACAGACCCAATCAGACTTGAGAGATTGAGAATATATATCATGTATTTTGTTTTTAGGAGGGGGAAAAAAAACAAGCCACACCCCCCTAGGCCGTCTTCTCCACCTCCACAAAACAAAAGCACCAAAACAGAACTGTTCAACTGGTTTAACTGATATAAACAAGAATTTATCAGATTTTTATAATTTGGTGCATCAGTGTGTATATGTTTACTTTACTTTCAGTGATTGTATTTTGAATTAATTTTCTTTTGGCATAATTCATGTCATGTGGGCCTTAAAGAATTGATGTTTTGTTTATTGTGTTTCTCAAATGTTCTCGCGTATTAGTTATGCTGATGTATGTTTGGATGGACAGTGTTGTTCTGTTATGACATCTGCTGTAATCACATTTGAACTGCTGCATATACGCCATAGTAATTTGATAGATGTGGATGTTTTTGGTCGCTTCACAGTTCCTACTGGATTGTCGGGTTCTTATTCATGATCAGTAGCGTTTTGCCAATACATCTGTAAACTTGCAGGTAGTTGTTTGTTTCGCAGTCATGGCCTGACCTGCATCTTCAGTTGCGTTTTCTTGATTTGTGTTTTGAGCATAGTTGATATGACATTGCCAATAGTTAGCTCTGCCTGGAAGCCCAGCAGCTGTATTCATATTTCATTCATGAAAAAAATTTGGATGGATTTTTTGTTTTATCTGCCTGTCAGGTTTCTGCACCAAGATTTTGATGACATTTCTACTGACAAGATAAAAGATAGAGAATGTGAAGAGGCATATGTATGATTTTCTTATCACACCAGTTGTGTAAAATAGGGTATCCCCACCCCACACCCTCCTTCCCTCAGGGTGCTCTTGTGGGATGCTAGAAATTCTTAAAGAATAAATTGTGTCCCTGTCATTCTGTGCTCATAATTTTTTCTTTTCTGCCACTCTTTTCTCTCTTTTTTTTTGGTTATGTTCATCTTTCTTTACTGTTGGTTTTTCTCGTTTCCCCATTCACCTTCATACAAAGTTCAGCCTTAATCTTTGGGTCTTTAGAATATTACATGGGTACCAAAAATTAGTGCCTCATTCTTTTAAGTTATCTGCATGCTGAAGACAGTAAATTTCATGATAATGAAATTGTCAGATATTGAAACTGTGAACTTGCAGATGACATGAATATCAAGTTCTGAAGACTGGATTTCAGTCACACTATTGAAATGAAAACACCAAACACTTATTAATTTATTTTGTTTGTTTATTTTATTGTTTTTTTAAAGAGACTTTTGACCCCTAATGGTCACTAAAAGGTATAGAAAACTATTCAAAAATGTTTATTGTGATTAAGCTTGGCGATTGATGACACCACGCGGTGTGCTATTCTAATGAAGTTTTGGGGCATTATGGCTATCAACATTTTTCTTTTTTAAAGAAACTAATGTTGTTTTTTTTAATTGACCACTAATGACATAATATTTTGATGTTTTTCAAGACTTTCATCAAAATCCGGAATCTTGATAACTGATTGGGGTCAGCATGTGGCAAGAATGGCACCCTAACTTTTTTTTCCCCTTTCTTTTAACCTTGTCACGAACAGTAACAGCACAATGGAATGAAAAAGGTTATTGCTGCACTTTTGAGGATCATAAGGTATATGTGGACATGCCTCTGTGTGAATGAAATGATCAAAATGATTTTTGTTTTGAATTATTTTTAGACTGGCCACATCATTCGGACAAAATTGGGACCGTGACCTTGTAGAGGGCATTCACACATTGTTTTCCCTCTTACTACTAATGCTATTTTGATATTGCAATGTGGTGATGAGGCTCTGAAAATATTAACACTGTTCAGAGTTTACTCTGTCCTTAACACCGCATCCCTTTCTCTTAAATCTAGGGGTTAAAGATTCAGCAGTATGCTCTCAGCATAAGTGTTTTCCATGGTAAGGATTTTTATGAATGTGTGGTACAATCTCTGTTTGCCCATGGCTTTTATCTTTTTTTTTTTTTTAGTTGCAATGACATGTTTTTATTGATGTTTTACTTTAAAAAGTGGCAGTGAAACAAAATGTATATTTACCTCTTTTATTTTTTTCATTTTTCAAAATTAATATTAAATTCAGGTCTAGTGTGTGATAGAAATGGTGACAGCTTAAAAAATGGATAGTTGGACATTAAATATTGAAAGAAGTTGTTTCAGTTTGAAAGACCTTTGACAGGAGCAGTCATTGGTTAAGTTGACATGGAACATTGAAGGACATGTAGTCTGAATGAGAGCCCTGCATCCTTTTTGTTTTCTGTAGAGACAGAAACTATGATACTTTGGAACTGGTTTAAGGTCAAGTTCAACAGGATTGTGAATATTTTGATGTTGTCTGCTTTGTGTGCTTAGGTTATTAATTTTATATGACTAATTGTTCAGAATAGCTTTATAGAATCTGAGTCAGGATTACTGCTCTTTGAGCATTGATGCTTACATTCATTCAAATACATTGTTAGAACTAATCTGCAGTCATTTTCTTCAAATACCATCCCATATTTGTTTCCATTCACCAAATCTATCACCATGTGCTCGCTCTTTTGAACTGCAAACCCATTAATGGGAATTAGAATTTACAGACTAATATTCTTAGGAGATGATAGATGACCATCATATTATCTTTCTAGATTTATGAAGTCAAGATGAAGGCAAATATTTTTTTTTTTTAGATTAGAAGAGTTCAGGATGATATTGGGGACACTCACAGAACTATTTTGTTGCTGAATACTTCTTTAACCTGTGCCGTGCTTCCTGGCTGGCACACTACCCAGGGACACAATAAAATGATAATTCTTGAAATATTCCAGTGAAAAGCTTGTCCGAAAAAAAAAGTAAACACAACAGTCAGTTACACAGACTTGTCTTCACATTTCCGATGACATGGATCCGACAGTACCGCTCACTACTGCTTTTTCTAGACCTCACACTTCACTGTGCATGCCTGGTGAGGTGGGTCTTTTACGACCCACACATTCACCGGGTTTTCACTGTATCTTGCTGTCTGCAGATAACATGTTTCCAAGACCCAAACACAATCTGGAATGCATGGACCAAGAGATATAAGGGGCCTGCATTATCCAGAATGTGTAGTCAAAAGCAACATCCAGTAAAGCTGCAAGCAAAGAATGTATTGCTGCAGAATAAAATCCAAAGGTGAAAAAGTGTATTCAGTTTTAGGCTTGATTTACATGTTTGCTTCTGTTTTGTCAACATGGTCAGTAAGCTGGGAAATACTATGGTTTGTGTACATGCTGTGATAATTCTTTCTCTTGATCTAACTTCTCATTAGAAGAGCTTATGAATCAACTTTTGTTTGCTGATGTACTAATTTGAAAAATAAACATGGACCATTTCTGGATACAAAGTTGTTTTCTCCTTGGATGTGTTACCATTGCTGTGTGTACGATATCACACATACTACAATCATAAACTCATTCACATATGTGGGGACAGATTCAAAGATATGGAGGAAGCTACTGCATGATACACATAGACAAAATGGAAAAAAAAGGAAAAAAAAGTACAGTTTCATTTTTAATTCTGTATAAAATTAAAGAATGTTTTGTCAAATTTTTGTCTGTTCCCTGATATGAAGACATAATGAACGTATCAGCTTTTGAAACCCAGACGTGTTTACCTAGTTTCTACAATCTATGCCACTTGCCACTACTACTGTTGATAGCCTAATGAATTCTAGACTTCTTGAATTGTAAAACTGACAAGCTTTGGAGTAAATGATGGTGCTCAAAGACAGCCAGTACTTCTAGTTGATGTAGTGTTTTGGGAAAAAAAAAAAAAAATGATTAGAAAAAAAAAAGCTATGGATGCTCTGGCTCATTTCTGGGGAGACCCTCCATACAGAGTTCCTGCAGACTCCCAAGAACCAAATTCAAGGAGTTTTCAAGAATTTTTTTTTCATTCAAGGCTACAATACTAGTGTAAAAATTGAAAAGAGAAATGGCAATGATTTTTCTGCGTTCAGGTTGAAAAAAATTATTAAATTTTTTTTTTTTTTTTGTACAAAGGAAACAACAACAAAAAATTTTAAATGATTTTTTTTCATCAACCTGAATGCAGAAAAATCAAACTGCCATTTCTTTTTTTTAATTTTTATTAAGAGTGAGTGTGCCAGTACACCACACATTAGAACATTAATAAACCCAGACTCTGTATCAAACGCCAAAACACTAAAATCTGCAAAAATATGCCCATTTGTTAGAGAACATACAGACTATGCATGGTGTGTAAGGGACTGGTTGGAGGGGAAAAAAAAAAAATTTTTTTACAAGCATCGTTGATCCTGGATTGCCGCCTGCTATTTACACTATTTAACAAAGGGAGACAATTTGTAACTTCAATTTTGAAGTTACAAATTATCTCCCTTGGTTAAATAGCCGACGATAATGCAGGATCGCGACGATGTCATTTTTTTTTTTTTTTTTTTTTTACTAGGTTATTTTTCTTTTTTTCCTCCAACCAGTCTCTTACACACCATGCACTGTCTGTAGTCTGTATGTTCTCTTACAAATTTATACAAATTATCTCCCTCATGTCCAGCTTCCATCCAGCTCTGAAATAACCCACTGCATCTCAGATTCTTCAGTCTCATTTCTCGACATTCAGATCACTATCCTTTCTAACTCCAACAGCCTTTCTACCAGCATTTATTACAAGGACACCGACTCTCACTCATACCTTTTGTATACCTCCAGCCACCCTCGGAAATGCAAGGATAGCATTCCCGTCTCCCAGTTTCTTCGACTTCGCAGGCTGTGCAGCAGTGACTCTGACTTCCAGCACCAGGCTGAACGGATGAAGTCCTTCTTCCTGACACACCAGTACCCCCAGCAATTGGTCCAGACAGCCTTGGAGCGTGCCATTGCCATTCCTCGCAGTCAGATGTTGACTTCTGCTAATCGTTCAGACGATCAAGCAGACCGTACAGTGGCTGTGCTCACCTTTCACCCTCACAACCTCCCTGTCCGCAACATCCTTCTCAACAACTTCCATCTCCTCCAACTTGACCCCAAACTGAAAGAAACCTTCCCAAAACCACCCTCGATAGCCTTCAAGAGAGACACAATTTGAGGGACCATCTAGTGCGTGCCTCTGTCTGCAAGGCGAGAGCACAACCACTGGGCACAGACCCATGCACACGCAAAAGAGTGCCAGACATGTCCATTCATTGACAGCTGCACCACAGTTGCTGGTCCATCTGGCCAGTTCAGGGTCCTAGCAAGCTTCAACTGTCAATCTGCAGACCTGGTGTACGTCATCACTTGCACATTGTGTTCAAAGAAATACACTGGGGAGACGTACCGCAGCCTGAATGAGCGTTTCTCTGAGCACCTTCGCTCAATGCGGCTAGGGTATGAAGATCCTGTGGGCTCTCACTTCAACAGCCCCTACCACAACTTCACCCATGTGAGAGTGGCTGCTGTCTGGCAGAACCGGTCCAGTGGACTCCATCGCCTCTTTATGGAGTCATCCATGATTGCACGACTTGGGACCCTCGCCCCTGCCGGCCTGAACACCAGAGAGTGACAGCAGCTGAGCTTCAGGCACCCCCTCCCCCTTCTCTACTAACCCCTCCCCCTCCCTTTTTTTTTTCAGGCCTTCTTGCTTTCCACTTCAACTTGTTCATGATTCCTACTCACTGCTTAACCCCAATTAACTTCCTTTTGTCTCTGAGCTCTGTTCATTCCTCCTTTTTATTGTCAGTCCCCATATAAGATCTGTCTCTGTCACCCACTAACTCTAAGCCTGATGACAGCTCTATGAGCAGAAAGCTTGCTTGGTTTCCTTCCTGTTACCCCTATCACCATACTCAAACCCTGGTGAGTGCACTCTTCCACCATTTTCTTCTCCTTATCTCCCTTGGTTAAATAGCTGACGACAATGCAGGATCGTGACGATGTAATTTTTTTTTTTTTTTTTAACTAGTTTTTTTTTTTTAATCAAATTTTTCATTAACCTCAACGCAGAAAAATCAAACTGCCATTTCTCTCTGCCACATGAAAGATTTTTGGAGCCGATGGCTTGATTCTCAAAGGTTTTCAAGGAGGCTTGGTCAACAGAACCGCATTTTATTGATTTTCAAGGTTTTCAATGTCTTGAAATTCACTGTCAGAGTTCAAGGAGTTTCATGGAGCGTACGAACCCTGTCCATATATGGCATGCAAACTTTTAGAAAACATACAGCTAAGGTTAAAATGACGACAGAATCATTCCTTCAGAGGGGAGACTACACCATGGGTTCTTTTTTAGCCATTCAGAACCACCTCTCACTTCCCTCTCCACATCTGCTGTCTTGATACCTTCGTCTGTTCAGATTGTAAAGATCGAGTGAACAGTTTCCTGGCAAAGTGAAAAATATGGCAACATGTAGCAAGTGAGCTCTCACATGAATGAGAGCAGATCTGACGACATCATACAAAGGCAACTGTTCATCTAACAATAACTGAACCACTGGGATTAGTCTAACTGCATCATGTTCCATCCACAGCTCGTGAGAATGATGAAATTGATGGCTTTCAGATTAAAAATTTCCTGGTTTTCAGCTCTGTGAACTGCTCCGTGCAGACTGCAAAAGTGAATCATCTGACAGGCTAATTAGAGTGTTTAGATTTAAAATCTACATGCTCACCTGCGTCTGCACTTGCAAAAGGCAACTAGATTTATCCAGTGTTGTTGATTGGTCCTTTGAATGATGAACATTTCCTTTTGAATTTTTGGCTTCACATTTAAAATTTTTAAACAGTCTTATTTTTCATTTGCCTGCAGTCCTGATGTGGCCCATCAGCTGAGCTTAATATAACATGCAATGACATGACTTGGTAAATCAGAGCACATTAGCCGCATTTGGAAAAGAAAATGAGAGAAAAAAGTGTAAATGAGAAGTGCCACTGGCAAATACTGCTGACAATGTGATCTATGCCTTGTGATTCACCCTAACCTCCCATTCCCCCAACTTTTTGTCATTGTTCATTCGGTAGATAAGCTACAGTCCTCCCTATATCCCACCACAGCAAGAAGGTTGCAGTCACTAAACAAGAATAACTTTTGTTCCCAGCTCCCTACTCAACAATTTTTTTGTTTGTAGGAATTCTGTGCTGTGATTGATATGGTTGCCAGATGAAATGTATGCCTCGGTCATTTTAACAATTTTAGTGTCAAGCAATGGTGAAGACATGCCCACATTGTGTTTTTCCACATTCATCATTCACACAATTCACAGACACATTTATTGATAACAATAAACTAAACTTGATCTCCACTCTAATTTGGTACATACAGATTTATTGTTCCCAGTCTGGACCTTGCCAACATAAATACAAACATTCTTTACCAACAGATGGCAAAATTATTACAGAGTTTCTACTATCTTTCAAGAATTAAGAAATCTGTGGTAGCATTCTCAAGATCTTTTGAAAGCTTGGAATATGGGGAAAATGCTTTTGAAATTTGGTAAAAAAAAACCAACAACAACTGACAACCTGTTCAGCAGTATATGCTGCACATGACGCATTACAATCCTAATGCAGAAACGTGTTGCAGGATTGAAAATGAAAGTGATTTAAAAGTTTTTCAGATGCCTTCACTTATTGTTTACTCTCAGAATCACCATCCAAACTTTTCCTCTTGATTTACCTCATCATTTCCAGTCATGAAGCAGCAAGCTACAATGATACCCATAATTCCTGTAACATGCCATTTTGCTGATGTCTGGCTTGGGAAAACAAATAAAACAAACCATGTATCAGGAAAGATGTTTGCAACAAGCATGCTGCTTTTTTGTGTCTTCTGCAAGAAAACCATACGTACTGGTTGGATGGGGAAAGGAGCAAGCTCTTCTCAATCAAGACAAATTTCTTGAAGTTCTAAAATATGTTACCTAAAAAAATTGTATGTCAAGAGTTTTGACAGGTGTATTAATTATCTGCTTCATGACAGGTTTAGGAATTCTTACTATGAGGGTTTTGACAGAAATTTTCAAATGATTTTCTGGTTGAACCCTGTATTGTCTTGCACACCAAATGCTAATAATATTGATGAATATGAACAATATTGTCAGTCAAAGCTTATTCTTAAAACCAATTGCAATTATTTCACATTCATGTGTGTTTACAGATAGATCAAGATGACAATACAGATATGTTGAGGTGACATCCAAAGCCAATCTTTTTATGATATAAACCCACATGCATTCCATTCCAGAATGCTGAAGTTTGAATTCATTCCATTAGACTAGGAATCCTTTGATACACTAGCTGAAACTTTGAAGAAAAAAAAAGGGTAATTGATGATATTGGAATAAGACAAAGCCTGACATGTCCATGTACCAGACTGGAAACTCCCCCCCCCCCTTTTTGTTTTTTGAATTCCCATATTTGAAGTTTTTGGAGTGCAAGTGAAAGGGAGGCAACAATGTCCTTGTCCAATGCACTGTGAAAAAGTTTCTTTGCAAGGTTTTTGTTAGACATTTAGTGGTCTCTTCCTCATTCAGATCTGGATGCAGAGACTGAGGGATTTACACGAGTCCTCCATCTGCTCTACCACAGAAGGCAATAACTGGCTTCATGCTGCGTACCCATTTCTCAACTGTTAACGTTCACATCATTCTTCAAGTTTTCACAATGAACAACTCTTGCAGACAACATTACAATCTGCAGCCAAGCTGATCTTACTTGCAACTTAAAAATTGGCTCTGCATGTTTGTAATTAATTTTTCATTTAACAGGCAAAAGGATGGTTTTTACACAAAGTATCTCCAGAGGGTTTTATTTTTCATTGGCACAATAAGGACAAATCCCAGATGATAGCAATTCCTTTTCATACTGTCATTCATAATTTCGTGCGCGCACATTCGACAATGCAGTGGTCACTTCTTCTCAACAAGGTCTGTCATTTCTGGAACAGCCTGGAACAGATAGGAGGCAACAACATGAGGATGGTCTCTCAAAACAGACAACACCACACATTTTCTTAAAGTACAGAAATTGAGAGAAAAACGTAACAAATATGGCCGGTTTTAATCATAGTCTCTGCCTGGCTAGGTCTGCTTGACACGTCAAAGTTGCCCTAGCTGCAGCCAGTTTGCTAGCAAAGACTGGTCAGATTGTTGTGCCATCTGTTTGCTTCCATTCTATGGCCCAAGAAAGGGAAAAAATTACCCATGGACCATAGCATCACTAGCAGGGAAGAAAGAGTGACAATTCTACTGTGACATGGCAAGTACACTTAGCCAATCCAGGATTATAGTACTAAGACATGACAAGTAAACTTAGCCAATCAGGGATTACAGTAAAAACTCCCCGTTTCAGCATAATATACTGTATCATGTCAAAATCATGCAAATTTAGAAGAAAGAGGATGCGTATACCCTAACAGTCTATTGGACGAACCCCTGGGTCAGCAATGGTAGTGGTTAGTCACACTGTAAGAAATTCCCCTGGAACTATCCGCCGTGGTCATCCCTGTGAGAGAAGCTGATGAAGCGATTTTTTTTTTCAAACACCTGAATCCTTCCTCCAGAACCTGTTTCAGAGACACTGAGAGCTGGAATAGGGCTGAGGTGGTGACTGTACAGATTGTGTGTGGCTAAGGATTGAGGACTGAGATGTTCTTCTGGGCATGTTTGCAGGCCTTGGGAAGGTGAGTTGGCAACTGCAGCAACGTCCCATTGACAGTTCTCAGTAGGAGAGATAAGAACCAATGTGAGAAGAGGCGCCTGTGCTTGGACTTCTCCCAAAAGTAGCAAAAGGACTGAAAAAGATGCATGTTGTTGTCCTTCTGGGCTTGGCTCCCCAAGATCTGTGACACAACCTGTACAGTGAGTGACAATAAAGGGGAGCCCAAGACCTGAAGAAGCCCAACTTCAAGAGGGAGAGAGTGGGGTGACAAAGTAGGGTGGGTGGGACCCTGACAAAAGGGGTAGAAGGAGGGGAGGGGATAAGGGTAAGCTTTGATAGTAAGGGGTTTAGGTGGGATCTTCCCCAGTGGGGAGAGTAGCGGCCACCTGAAATGACTGTTCACCAATGCAAAGCACACCATGGTGGCTTCTGGGTGACATGAGGAACAGGTGCAGAGCCACAATGTATGGGCGCTGGTGAAAGGGAAACCATGATCTCCACATGGAAGCAGGACCGAGGGTGCTGCTCAAGAACTGATGCACGTTTAGTGGACCAGAAGCGCTTGGTGCTCTTACAAGGAAAGTCCAAGGTGACAGATCTTAAAAAGTTTTAAGTACTGTATCCGACAAACATGAACAAACAAATCACAAGACAAAACGTGATCTGTTTTGATCTCTTAGGTCTTCTTCAGGCAATATAAACAACACTCAGGACAACAAAAATGAAAAACAAGCAATCACATCTCATCAAATGCGGTCACCTCACTTTGCAACTAACTCAAAATGACAGGACTGGGTCAGGCCTGGACCTGTCTTTTGTGTCATGGACATATAAAGGCACATGGGCAAATGCCTCAGCTTGAAAGCTGGTGAATTTAGAAAGAACTGAAGCCATGGTGGAAAAATGGAAAGCATGGTGAGATCAGAATCATCAAAATCTTTCCCTTTCCACTAGTCCTGACATTGGCATTTGGCTATTGAGGCATGGTGATCAAGGTCGTTGATACCCTGTGAGCAAAATGTTTATCTGGTTCATTCTGCTTTGTAGCAAGTCTTCAAGAATTTCAGCTATAAAAGACATACAAAACAGAACACCACACCACACCCCCGCCCCACACCCCAAAATATGCTCTGATATCTGAAGAAACCAGCTTGATTCTTTCCTTCAGTGGATTAGTCCTAAGGTATTTTATCCATAGATGCCTTGTCAAAAATCTGTTGCCATTCTTTAAGAATTTAAGCTACAAAAGACATGAAATACAAGCAAACAAAAAATAATGTTCAGTAAGTCCAAAAAATCTGCAGATTATTTCCTTAACCTTCATTGTCCTGTATTTCGTATGACAGAAGTCGCCTAGACTACTAAGTTTATATTGGAATTCGCTGCCCGAATTGGGTACTGACTTTAAAAAATTGTAAAAAATAAACTAATGGATATAAAGACTTCAAATTTTCAGCAAAAATCTATGGAAAGCTGAACTTTGGTTTGCACTTGTTATTTCAGGGGGATGTGAAAATATTTTTATGACTGAACACTCACACACCTGATTTTACCTGGGAAACACACCTACGTCAGTGAAATAGGTGATAGACAGGCAATACAACACCCATCAACTTTATAACACCTACCTTTTTGGTGGCAAGTGGTCAGGTTCACCATCTGAAAAGAACTGATGGGTGTTGTGAGGTGTTAGTAGTTACACAGGTAGCTAGGAATATACGTGAAATTTTTGTGACGCTTTTAAGTCACCTAGCAGTTACATAGCAGGAAAAAAAAAAATAAAAAAAAATAACAGGTCAAAATCATACCATACTTACTGAAAATGTATTGGAGTGCATGCTTTTTGATCTGCATGAGTTAGTTTGTGTTTGTGAGAAAAAGAATTCCTATGACTGATAATATTTCTAACTATATGCAGGTGTCAGTAGGAAGGAAGAGAGGCAGGCATCACAACACAAAACAACACTCAAATATTTTTGTTGTACTCACCATATGGTTCCAGATGTAATGAATTATATAATCCAAATGTGATCACACACAAACAACACAGTCACTGGAAATGTTCTTGCTTTTGATCACTTTTGTCACACACAGATCACTGACATGAAATTTTCTTTCCGTTGTGCACTTTTCTTACATGCACAAACTCCAGTACTTTTGTATGTGGCACTTTCAATATTTAGTCAACCCCAAAACAGTCTGTACAAAACAAAAATGACAAAGTTCAGTCCTTGATTTAGTCAAGTATCAGGTGTACTGCTAAGAATGAGTGTGTAGGAACCTACTCACTGCTGGTGAAAAGAAAAAAAGCAGCCACGATCCTTGCACAAAGCCACCTTACACATCACACACTCATGTGTTGACTGGATGGCATTGCCTGCTGGGGTTTTCCTGCCTTCCTTCTTGCAACAGACACAGTCCTTCTTGCCTCTGGCAGACTGGATTTTGGAAGGAGTGTGTTTGTGCTTGTCTGGATTGTCGTGAACGACGGGACGGCCGATCCGTTTTCGACCCTTGAAACCATTCACCATGCCCATGACAATCTCAGTGTGAAAATCCACATGCAGTTTCAGTGGGGCATCTGCAGAGTTTTTGTAGATTACAAAGGCATTTACTGCAGCAGTGTCCAGGCAGAAGAAGAACACATATTTCCACCACTTCATGAATTTCTGCTTGGAACAATAATATGATCGCAATTGATCATGCTTGTCAACACCGGTGTAGTTCTTGGTGTAATCAGCCACAGCCAGGGGCCTAGAATACCTGGCTTTTTCAACACCCCCTGCACCTTTTCTGACAAGCTCTCCATCGGTTCCATCATGGACAGAAGTAAGAAGGGTGACCTTACGACGGTCAAACCAAGCAACAGCCTAAAGCTTGCCCTTCAAATCATCATAGCCAATCTCACGAAACCAGCGCTCTGTGTCCCCAGACTTTTTGACACATTTTGCTGGCTTCATATCCTGTGGCAGACCCTTCCTGTTGTTTCGCACAGTCCCACATGCCAAGGTTTTCTTCTGAAACAGATATTGAATGAGGGGGACTGACGTGAAATAATTATCAAAGTAGATGGTGTGCCACTTGAAATAATGGGGTTCTGCCAAGTGTTTGACGACACGATCCCCTAGGGCATCACCTGTCCCAGCAGGCACATCATTGGTCTTCCCAGTATATACTGAATAATTCAGCATATAAAAAGAATCAGCATCACACAAAGCCCACACCTTGAGGCCCCACTTTGTTGGTTTTGCAGGCACGTACTGCAGAAAACCACAACGACCCTTGAACTTGATCATTGCCTCATCTACTGTGATGTTTTGCCCAGGTAGAAACTGCATAGCAAAACATTCTTGAGTCATGGAAATGAGAGGTCTGACTTTGAACAGGGGGTCATACCCAGCCTGACCTCTGGGAACAAACTGAGTGGTATCAGCGAGGTGACAATACTGGTTCAGCTGTTCAAACCTGTTCTTCGACATGACACTCGACACCCAGGGATTGAAGAAAGGAGAAGAGTCTTTCCAAGAAAAATCACGATGAGGAACAGGGGCCATGTTCATAAACATGAGAAGACCAACAAAAGCTCTGATTTCATCCACAGTGGTTGGCTGAAACTTATCCTCAGGAAGACCAGCAGCCATGAGCGTTTGTCTTGCATACAGGTTGGTTTCCCTGACCATGAGATGGAATGCGTCCGAAGGAAAAACAAGTGAAAAATAATCAAAAGGTGTTCGAAGATTCACTTGTGGACGTGGGGGGCCCCTGTATGCATCAAACACACGAACTTCAGTCCGAAAGTCGTCGTTTGACCACTGCGATGACTGTGCACATCCACCGACATCAGTAGCACCTGCGTCACCTGCGTCGCCTATGTCCGAGTCACTGTCACTACTCGCATTCACTCCTTCTGCAACTTCATAGTCACTGTCGCTGTCTACAGAGTCAAGATCAATGTCCGATTGATTCCAGTCGTCATTTTCGGTCGGCAACACATTCATATTGAACATTTGGTCCACAGTCAAGCTCATGTCACTGTCACTGTCAGAGTGCGACATTTTGATCGTAGTCGGAAGTCGATGGGATGACAAAAAAAAATCGATTAAAAATCAAAAAAGCCACAAACCGCTTTCACAAATGGCGCTGAGAAAGGTAGGAAAGACCCGGATAACGACCGGTTTGTCTTATTACTGTGGTCAACCCAAATAAGGGAGGCACACCGAGACAATCAGCCTACTGAGGAACGGGCGGTACAGGGCGGATCAGGAGCCTGACGGGTCGGGCGGAATAGGGCGGAACGGGGATAGAAAGGTTAACTGAAATAGGCCTTGGGCATTTTACCCTTATACACATTGTCAAGAACCAGTCACCATTATTTAGTACCTCATGAAGTGTGACCAACTTGCAAGTCATACAGAAGTTGTTTTCCAAGAGAGGAAAACTGAAGAAAATTGAGTATCTTATTTGCCCAGTAGGGTCAAAGGACATTACACCTCACCTTGAACAGGTCCTGCACAAGACCATAGTCAGCCACCTGAAATATGGGAGCTTCTGGATCTTTGTTGATGGCCACAATGACTTTGCTGTCCTTCATTCCTGCTAGATGCTGGATAGCTCCTGAGATCCCCACGGCTACATACAAGTCCTAAACACCACACACATACAGCATTACAGACTTTACTGCGGAAAGAAGTTGAACAATACATTCCATAAATGATGTAATAGTCTGTGCAATGTACTTCAGTACATGATGAAATGATAAATCAGTATATTGCCACAAGTTCTTCTTTCTGAAAGCAGCAAATCACAAGATAGCTTAATTTAATCGATGCAAATTCCAATTCCTTTCAAAGTAGCAAATTACCAGACAACCTGATCATTTTCAGATTTCAAATTACATACAAATTCCAAGATTAACATCTAGTCATATATATGCAACAGTGCACATTACCACTGCGAGATATCATAATGGGTAAACTCACAGGTGCCACAATCTTGCCGGTCTGTCCCACTTGCATGTCATTGGGCACAAAGCCAGCATCCACTGCTGCACGTGAGGCGCCCACTGCTGCCCCTATCTTGTCAGCCAGCGAGTATAGCAGCTGGAAATTTTCCCCGTTTTTCATCCCACGACCTGGCATATAAACACCAGAACCATGCAATCCAGACTGAAGTGAGTGTATCTATGCAAAGAAAGATGACTTCAGCTTGCTTCTATGTTCATTGACAAGTGTATTCTTGTGAATCCTAATGTGTGTCATGTGACATTGGGATGTGTCAGTGGTCCTTAAAACTTTTGAAACTGAAGGTCACTTTGACACCCTGCTAAAAAGTCTATGGGCAACATTGTGAAATCTGGGGTTCACCAGAACATGCAAAATCATATCATAATAACACAGGAACACCTTACTAAATCTGACTTGATGGCAATGATTATGTTGGTTCCTTCTCATATTTGTATTATTATCAAATGCAAAAACAAATTGCATTTTGAGCCCCTGCTTAACCAGAAGAAATAAAAAAAAGCTTCAAATTAATGCTTCAATTACTCCAGCTAAACTTTGTAAGGAACGCTGTGTGTTTGTGGGTGTGCAAGCATGAAAGTATGTGTTTGCCTGCATATCAAAAATTGTGTCATTTCTCTGCCATATGCCATTGAATATTTTTCAGAAACAATATGGTCATATTCAGTTTATGCTGCTTAAAGCCTGACCACTGAGGGCCATCTTGGGGGCTACAACATGTTCATACATGTCTGTTCAATATGCATAGTCTTATGATGCTCTGCGCTTCATAGAATGGATAATGTAGTCAACCTGTGAATGTAGTCAACCTGTGAAAAGTGGTTATAATGACACATTTGTTACTTCCCAGTCGCAACTTGCAGTTGTGGGAATGACAGGGGGTCTTACAATAAAAAATGTATGACCCAACCCTCTCCTAGTTACTTTGTGTTTGTAATTTCCTCTTTTATGTCATTCACTTTGACCCTGCCTTTCAAAAAATATTTTTTCATCTTATGTTACTGTTGTCCTTCTTTTTTTCTCCTCCCAGTTGTTGAGGTCCATTCACTAGTCTATGAAGTCCTGTCTCTTTTTCTCATTACAATCTGTAGCATGCCAGCTTTCATGTTGTTACCTACTGAAAATATAAACACTGTTTAAAGAACACATCAGCGGTTCATTTTGAAGTGTTGTTTTGCCTGATGCCTTTTTCAAGTCCACTTTCTTTTGGTCACTGTTCCATTTACAATTAACTCTCAACTATTTTTTTTAACTATAAAAAAAAATCTGCACAGGACAAAATAAGTGAACTGACTGGTGCTCTCAGCAAAGCCTAATTTTTCCAGCCTTCTGGATGACAACAGCTACGGCATCATCAAACACATCGTTGTAAACGGGAATTTTACTACTGAAAGTAGTTTTATGAAATACTTGACTTTCCAAACAAACGTCTTTATTCTACCTGGATGTGACTCCATGCCTCAAATCAGGAAACTCAACTACAAAAGGAAAAAAAAAAAAAAGAAAGCAATTTGGGAGCACAAGGGAGATAACCAAGCCTCCAGAAGACGAGAGACAATAAGACCTCCCAAACAACAAAGCGTCAAACAATCTTGCTGACAAAACATAAACAAACCATCCAACAAACATACAGCCTTCGCAGAGAATGCACAAACTGGAGCAGACATCAGAATCTATGGATGAACCCAAAGCTCTGGTCTGCCCTTCAGAACATTAGGTCTCTGCTGTGACGTACTATCAGAATCACAATCAGAATCACAACAGCAATGTCGTGATTCTGATTGCTGAAGCTACAGGCCTTGCAGATCTTCCTTCTTCTTTGTGTGTTAACAGCTGAAGCCACCCATCACGCACCTCCAGAAATGACAACACTGGCACTCGTAAGTTCTGGTCGGTCACTCTTGCTCAGCTCTTGGCCCACAAAGGAGGACTTGTCGTTGCTCATGTCATCTGTTGGAGCTGTAAAGAAAGGGGACAAGAAAAATACAGTCTTTCTCTTTCTGTTTCTATCTATCTATCTATATATACATATATATATATATATATATATATTTGATTACCCAGCATGCACCTGGATACCTACAGAGAAGACTTACCATTCTCAAACTGCCCACAGCTATCTTGTGATAGACACTTGGCAGCAACCACTTTGTTCTTGTGTCTGTCAAGGCAGTGCCTTCTTGTCATGTTTCTCATTCGATTCAATGCCCAATTATAATGACACTTACACTCTTAATATCTACTGGCCGATATGCTGTCTGTTTCACTCTTTGGAAGAGGCGGACACATTCTCTCACACAATCCCTACTGGCTTTCAAACGTGCACAACAAAGTAGTTTTTGTTTTTCTATATCTTGGATTACATTATTCTTTGGCTGTAAACAGGACAACTGAGAGCAAGTGGTGAATGACACTTAACATCAAGAAAGATCAGCTATTTTATCTGTAATCCCAAACAAGGAAACGTCTTCTTATACCAGCAGATATGTCCTCAGTAACACTGCAGAATTTCATGGATGGTTTCAGGCCTTTCTGCAAGAGCTGTATTTTGACTGAATTGTTTTCTCTGAAGCCCTCAGCCTTATGTATATAACTCTGCATAGCACTGTGTAAGCACAGTTTCATCAACTGATGTTCTGAGAAAAACGTCGCAAGGGTTTAATTACTTGAACGACTTGCCATTTTTCAGAACCAAGTGTGTGATTGCAATTTGTGTTATTCTGGGGATTCAAAATATGCGAAACAAAACAAATTCATTTGAAACTTCTTTCCTTGTTGCTGTCAATTAAATGGTAATATAAACATTACAAGCAGAGCAACATCACAGATGTGTGTGATGCAGTGTGGACTGTGGATGGATTGTTCTGGTAATCTTTTGAATTTGTTACTTTGTAACAAAAACAAAATGAAACAGCTGTAAACTTCTACCACAGAAAGATCAAGAAACTACCTCTTTCTCTTGAAAACATGACCCACATTAATGTAGCCTGTCAAGTAAACACAATGACAAGTCCCTGAAGGTTATAATTGGGTCACAAAAACATTCCTGAGAGTAATGCACACAAAAACGCACAACCTGTCACCCAAATGACCTACGTATTTACCTGTATTATTCTACACTAAACCCACCTTGTCCCATTTCAGCACTGCCACCGGTTGCTGCTGCCTCAAAAGCTGTGCCGCGCACTGTAATCAGTTTGACCTTGTCTTCAGAGGTCAGCGTCTGTACTGCGTTGCCTGCAGTCCAAAGGCAATGAAAAGAGGAAATATCTTCAAGCAAACAGGATTTGCCAAAATTTGAAAGAAACCATTACTAACATCAAAGCCAATGATTCACAGTAAAATCAGGCCTATGATTTCAAAGTGAAAACTTCAACCATTCATGGAGGGAGTTTCCTCAACTATGTAAAAAACAACAGCATTCGATTGTTCATGTCTATCAGAGTTGTAATTCTCAAAATGTATCCTAAAGCACGCAGATCCAACCGTATAATCGTAGGAAAAAGTTGCTCAACTGTCAACCAGATTCTCACATTCAAACTGACTGCTGCTTTTTCCTTTTTCTCATGCCTATCTGTCCTTGCTTCCACTCCTGCCTGCAGTCTCTCAACCATAAATCCAGCCCTCTCACTCAAACTCACAGCTGCCCTAATTTTTTCCCCCTCGTTATCACATTAGCCAGCAGTCATTAACTTTCAGCCTAGCTTCATTGGGAGATATTGAAATACTTCATTATTCATTGCCTGTTCAGAAGCACAGTGAAGTGTTCTCTTCAATTCTGTTGATGTGTACCTGTTAATGATCCGTCATATTCTTCTAACACATACAAACAAATGACACTGTCCATGTACCCTTGTACTCTGCTCATCACCTGAGCAACACAAACCTTTACAAACTAACATTCAAAGATACTGATTTTAACAAGCATTCTTGGGCAGAAGCCTATGATTGCACACACGAAAACGTGAAAGATTTAAGAAGTTCAGAGAAAATACCAACTTTGCACGTCCAGTGAAAACCATTTGTTCAATGTATTCTTTCACTCTACTTTAAAAAGACAAAGAACTGGCCACCTCGTTCACTTTAATTCACAGCACATTTAGATGTATTAATACTACTGTCGAAACTAGAATCACAGAAATAAAGGCACATCCGACTTATTTACAGTCATGATGTGTGTCTCACCTGCATAGATTGTTCTGATGAAGGTGTTTGCATCCTTGATGCCAATGATCTCGGAAATGGGGAACACATCAAGCTTGGCAGCCACACGAGGAATCAGAGCCTGAAAATAACATAAAGAAATAATAGATAACAAATAAGTACAAATCCAGACAGACATACAGACAGGGTGGAAGAGAGAGAGAGAGAGAAAGAGCGAAAGAAGGAAAGGGAAGAAGAGGGGAGGGGAGTGAAAAAAAAGGGGGGTAAGGGGGACAGAGAAAGACAGAGAGAGATAAGTGTGTGTGTGTGTGTGTGTGAGTGTGTGTGTGTGTGTGAGTGTGTGTGGTGTGTGTGTGTGTGTGTGTGTGTGTGTGTGTGTGTGTGTGTGTGTGTGTGTCTGTGCACAGAACAAGATCTCTAGAGGTTCTTTTATCTGCTTCTTATGCAAACTAAAAATTGCTTCACTAACAGGTATGATCATAACTGAAAAATGGCGTCTGACTGTTAGACATTCCTTTTTTTCTCTCTCTGTCGCCAGAGAGTCACATCTCTAGTAACTTGATTGGAAAAAAAAAACGAACTACCCAAGTTTCTCTCTCTCTCCACACACACACACACACACACACACAAGAGGAAAAACATGAATGAGAAGAACTGTAAAAATAAATTGAATGTATTAGATACCTAATCATAGACTATATCCTCACACACATTCCTTCAACATCCCTCTTCCTATACATTTCTGTAAAGGAAGCCACCTTCACTACCCTCTTAAAAAAAATCTTGATAAATAAAATGTTAAAAAATTGTTTGAATCAAACTGCTGTTGCCTTAATAAATTCACAGTGTTCAGCTGTTCCTGGTGGCTGACTGCCAAACATTCAAATCTCAGCACAGTGTACATTACCATTCCATGGTGAACAATACTGAGAGTGAGTGAAAGGAGGGGGTCAGAACGACAAACCAACCTTGCCATTTGCTGTTGCCCCAGCCAGGATATGTGTGAAGTTGAACTGCTTCTGTGTGGCCAGAACCAGGGGAGTGACAGCCTCTGTGAACAGGACCGAATCACACTACACACAACTACCACAACCTCTGTGAACAGGACCAAATTACACTACACACAAGTACCACAACCTCTGTGAACAGGACCGAATCACACTACACACAACTACCACAACCTCTGTCAACAGGACAGAATCACACTACACACAACTACCACAACCTCTGTGAACAGAACCGAATCACACTACACACAACTACCACAACCTCTGTCAACAGGACAGAATCACACTACACACAACTACCACAACCTCTGTGAACAGAACAGAATGACACTACACACAACTACCATGGGAGTGACAGCCTCTGTGAACAGGACAGAATCACACTACACACAACTACCACAACCTCTGTGAACAGGGCAGAATCACACTACACACAACTACCACAACCTCTGTCAACAGGACAGAATCACACTACACACAACTACTATGGGAGTGATAACCTCTGTGAACAGGACAGAATCACACTACACACAACTACCACAACCTCTGTGAACAGGACAGAGTCACACTACACACAACTACCACAACCTCTGTGAACAGGACAGAGTCACACTACACACAACTACCATGGGAGTGACAACCTCTGTGAACAGGACAGAGTCACACTACACACAACTACCATGGGAGAGAAAGCCTCTGTGAACAAGACAGAATCACACTACACACAACTACCATGGGAGTGACAGCCTCTGTGAACAGGACAGAATCACGCTACACACAACTACCATGGGAGAGAAAGCCTTTGTGAACAGGACAGAATCACGCTTCACACAACTACCACAACCTCTGTGAACAGGACAGAATCACACTACACACAACTACCATGGGAGAGAAAGCCTCTGTGAACAGGACAGAATCACGCTACACACAACTACCACAACCTCTGTGAATAGGACAGAATCACACTACACACAACTTCTTTGAACAGGACAGAATGACACTACACACAACTACCATGGGAGTGACAGCCTCTGTGAACAGGACAGAATGACACTACACACAACTACCATGGGAGTGACAGCCTCTGTGAACAGGACAGAATCACACTACACACAACTACCACAACCTATGTGAACAGGACAGAATGACACTACACACAACTACCATGGGAGTGACAGCCTCTGTGAACAGGACAGAATCACGCTACACACAATGGGAGTGACAGCCTCTGTGAACAGGACAGAATCACACTACACAAAACTACCACAACCTCTGTGAACAGGACAGAATCACTCTACACACAACTACCACAACCTCTGTCAACAGGACAGAATCACACTACACACAACTACCACAACCTCTGTGAACAGAACAGAATCACACTACACACAACTACCACAACCTCTGTCAACAGGACAGAATCACACTACACACAACTACCACAACCTCTGTCAACAGGACAGAATCACACTACACACAACTACCACAACCTCTGTCAACAGGACAGAATCACACTACACACAACTACCACAACCTCTGTGAACAGGACAGAATCAAACTACACACAACTACCACAACCTCTGTGAACAGGACAGAATCACACTACACACAACTACCATGGGAGTGACAGCCTCTGTGAACAGGACAGAATCACACTACACACAACTACCACAACCTCTGTGAACAGGACATCACTCTACACACAACTACCATGGACACAGCATACATTCCATCTGGACTTACGTTTTACTACTAGTCACACCATTTTACTACCAGTTTGCCTTACACCCAGCATCAGAATTTCTGATCTGTTTCTAATCCATGACATGCTTGTTTACTATGAAATCTTGAGATGTAGATAAAAAAAAAAAAAAAAAAGCAACATCAAAACCCTATGTCTAGCAGATACTTTCGGCTAAATTTGCAGTTTGCACCCTCATTCATACACAACTTCTCTTTTACATTTTCATGTTCCTTCCATCTATGATTATACAAGGTTAATTAATGCTAATCACATTCGCTAGCAAAATGGAGGACGGTTAGAGCCGATTCTCAATCAAGACAAACAAATCTACCACAGTGAAAGAGAGGAAATTTAAGACTTTAAAGAATCAATGTTAATGCTGGCTTTAAAACCAGAAGAGGAAGTCTCTTTAACCTCTACCCTTTATCAAAGTACATGGCCCTCATAAACTGTTTAATATCAGGAATTATACACGATCTATTCATGAACAGGATTTTTCCTAGTCAGTGGACGTGTGTAAATTAGATAAGAGTGCATGTGACAGAAATAGAGACAGTATGTTATGTGTCATACTGACATGTAAGCACAATTTGAGTACTATGTCTTCTCAAGTTACAGAATACATTAGCTTGAAAGCTGAACTTGTGTGTTAACAGCTTCTGTGCATATGAAGCACAAAACTACAGTCTGTCAGAGCTTCATATATGATTTCAAATCACACTATACATGTCCCCTGGCAGTTCAACAAATCACCCTATACATGTCCCCTGGCAGTTCAACAAATCACACTATACATGCCCCCTGGCAGTTCAACAAATCACACTATACATGCCCCCTGGCAGTTCCAAGTGGGGGGCAAAACCAAAAGGCATTCAACACAAATTTTGAGCGGGAGCTCTCATGTAATTTCAACTACCATGAATTTGCTCTGTTTGCACTTTTTCCCTGTAGACACTGTGTGAGTGTAGACTATTTATCACAACATGTGTGCCTGCATGCATGCCTTGGGGGAGAGAGAGAGAGAGAGAGAGAGAGAGAGAGAGGAGAGAGAGAGAGAGAGGAGAGAGAGAGAGAGAGAGCGTGCATACATGTGTGCACATTTGTGTGATCATGTGTGTGTCATTCTTTGTGTATTTATTATGTTTATGTACCTGTTTTTATCAAAATGTGTCACTGTATGTGTCAGTGTGTAACTCTGTGTATGTCTGTGGCACTCACTCTTGTGTGTGTGTGTGTGTGTGTGTGTGTGTGTGTGTGTGTGTGTATGTGTGTGTGCTTGTATGTGTGTTTATGCAGTTGTATGTGTGAGCTCATGTTTAGAGTATGAACAGGTTTATGCATGCATATGCAAGTGTGTTTGTGTTTGCCTACATATGTGAAAGCAGAATGAGTGCACACAGATAATACAAATGTACAATTGTTTTTAATCTGTGTGTGTGTGTGTGTGTGTGTGTGTGTGTGTGTGTGTGTGTGTGTGTGTGTAAGGGCAAATGTGTGCATGTGTGTGAGTGTTGTGCGTGAGCATGCATGAGTGTACATGTATTATGTATGCTTGGCTGCCAGTGAATACCTGAACATTTGGGAGTGATGTATAAGGCATAGACACATGCATGTGTAGGTGTGTGTATGTGCATATCATATATAAATGACATTTGATTTTTATCCAATATTCCTCACCTGGTAGAAACCCTCTGAGCGCCTCATGGTCAGCCAGCAACACCTTCTTCACTCCAGCAACTTTGCTGACTTCTTCAGCAACCTTAAAACAGTACAGCCAACCATGTCATTGATGAACGAAAACATTGTCAAACCACATACATATGAATCCCATGGGCGTGTGTGTGTGTGTGTGTGTGTGTGTGTGTGTGTGTGTGTGTGTGTGT
>CM065722.1:23721191-23728691 GCA_033310375.1 Conus canariensis
CTTACGTATCTTACTTTATGTGTATTTTCGTCGTTTATCTTATTTTGACTGTACATCTTGCATAATGTTACTTTTCAAAGAAAAAATAAAAGACCAAACTATCTCTTTCACAATACTCTAAAACTGAATGGGTAACCCTCATAAATGCCGTTCTGCATTCTCCCTGTCACTGTTACATCATTCTATTAAAATACTGCCAGCAGTACAAGACACTGATTCTGAATGCTGCTATAGGCAGACCCCCACTCTGTTGTTATGGAGTTTGTCCCTCATAGCAATCTGTGAGCTAAAAGCAGCTAAACTCCTGGGCAGGCCGTACTACCAAAAGACTCATCATGAGATGGACAGACTGGACAAAAATTGGGAGAAGTCAGGGTATAATAAGAGCCCCCCCCCCCCCCCCCCCCTCTATGATCAGTCCTTGGAGTGGAGTCCCAGCACTGTCAAGCATACTGGTCCTGCACAGAAAATCTCATCACTGACACCTTAACTACCAACCTTAAGATAAGAAAAGACTTTCTGGATACGTTTGTCACAAAAAACAGAAATCCCAAATGTTTCCCCAAACCTTAAAGAGTTCCTCTCATCTACCTCTGGTGGTCTCAAAGAAGACACGGTTTTATGCCTGCTACATACTGGCCATTCATTTTTAACTCATTTGTACCTTTTAAACATTGTCTTGTGACTCTTTTGTCCACGTTTCTCTGGGCAGTTCACTAACATTTATTTAAGATCCTTTTAAACAGTAAAGAAGCTCCATGGTGCATTTCATTTTATGTACCACCCACAACGAAACATATTCTTTTAGAGTGTTGGGGCTTCCATGATGTGAGACATTAACATTTTACAGCAGACTCCATGAGAACCTTGTTCAGAGATGTTCCACCTGATGCGATCTTTGAATTTCTGAAAGAGATTGACATAATTTCATCTGACCTGAGATTTTGCAGAGGAAAGATGTTTAACAAAATTTCGGGTGTGTTTTTAGATGATGAATTTTAAAGGGTTATGTGAATGAATGACTTGTGAGTTCACTTCAACGCGGTGACAGCCCTGATATGGCCCTTTGCGGTCGGCTGGGCTATAACTTAAGCAACATTACCTTACCTTTTCCCCATTACAGCAAATAGCAGGCATGCCATTGTTAGGAAGGGGTAAATGTCCAGTTCCAAGCCACATTCTCAAAAAAAAGTTTCCTTTGTGACTTGAAAAAGTCTCAGTTCTAATCCTCAGGTTAAATTGTGCTGACATGAAGCCCAATTAAATGAAATCTGATGAGCCCGTCCCCATGTGACAACATCTACAGATAAGGTGACATCACACTAACATGGAACCCACTCAGATGACTTTGCTTAGAAGACAAAGTGTGTGTGTGTGTGTGTGTGTGTGTGTGTGTGTGTGTGTGTGTGTGTGTGTGTGTGTGTGTGCGTGAGTGTATGTGTGTGTGTGTGTGTGTGTGCATGCATGCGTATATATGTGTGTGTATGTGTGTACGTGCATGTGCAAGCGCTTGTGCGCGCGCGTGCGTGCGTGCGTGCGTGTGTGTGTGTATGTGTGTGTGTGTGAATGTATCTCTGTGTGTATGCGTAAGTGTGTGTGTGCATGCATGTGTAAGTGTGTGTGTGTGTGTGTGTGTGTGTGTGTGTGTGTGTGTGTGTGTGTGTGTGTGTGTGTGTGTGTGTGTGAGTGTGTGTGAGAGAGAGAGTGATGACACAAAACTCCAATAAGAAAACATGAGAACTGAGAACAGGATGTAGATTTTCATGCAACCTGCAACAACCATAGTTCCAGAGTCTGATATTGTGTAGTCTATTGATAACTATCATCTTTCCTTTTCTCGAAACACCACCTATCCCCTCCCCACCCACCACCACCCTCTTCCACTTGCAAATGCTTGAGTGAATTTCCATTTGAAAACAGCTGTAGTCTGCAGTGTCACAGTGTGTTTGATGTGCAGGAATGGGACAGGAGTCTGGGGAAAGAAGCTTACAGTGGCCAGAGTATAACAGGAATGGGACAGGAGTCTGGGGAAAGAAGCTTACAGTGGCCAGAGTATAACAGGAATGGGACAGGAGTCTGGGGAAAGAAGCTTACAGTGGCCAGAGTATAACAGGAATGGGACAGGAGTCTGGGGAAAGAAGCTTACAGTGGCCAGAGTATAACAGGAATGGGACAGGAGTCTGGGGAAAGAAGCTTACAGTGGCCAGAGTATAACAGGAATGGGACAGGAGTCTGGGGAAAGAAGCTTACAGTGGCCAGAGTATAACAGAATGGACAGGAGTCTGGGGAAGAAGCTTACAGTGGCCAGAGTATAACAGGAATGGACAGGAGTCTGGGGAAAGAAGCTTACAGTGGCCAGAGCATAAACTAAAAGGCTATGGTCCTTCACATTCTCTGAAGATGACAAAATATAGCATGTCCTGACTGGTCAAAGCTGCTGACCAAAATGAGTCACCCATTTTGAATGTATTGCACATGAACTGCTAATCCCATCAAACCCTTATGTGGTTACTGTAAATATCAATACAGAGTTGATTAGAGTTTTTTTTGTTTGTTTTCTTTTTGTTTTTGTTTGTTTCTTTGTTGTTTTTAAAAAAAAGACATCAATGAAAAAGGGCATTTACATGTTTTCATCAAAGTTTCAAGCCCTCCAAGTGCTTTAGATATACATGCGACGGTTTACATACGTGTGTGTGCGCATGCGCGCACACACACACACGCACACAGAGTCATCAGTGCCACTTGTTTTCCATAAATTGTTTAAAAAGGATTCGTCTCAGCTGGATATTGTATTATCTGGTATTATCTCATTATGTTCAGCTAGCTGGGTTTTGTCTTTTTGGATTTGTCTCATCTTGACAACACCATGATCCAGCTCTGAAAATGGCAAATATTCTATTGCCATGACAAACAGAAAAAAATATCAGACAGTAAAAACATAACCACCAAAGGTCAGTACATGAAAATCATAATGTAACTTGTAGCTCATCACAACAACAGTCATCAGTTTGTGGTGTCATTCAGTTTGTTTGCTTTGGTGTGCATGCGCGTGCATGTGTGTGTGTGCGCATGTGCGTGTGCCTGTGTGTGTTCCCCCAGGAAAGATGCCCACATTTCATTTGTCTGGAATTAATGTTAAAGAAGGGATGGGAGTGGGGTCTGCCTTTGCTTTTCTTCATCCTTTTCAGTAATACATGCTATGCAGTTTAAAGTCATGAAAATGTTTTCTAATTGTGTTGCTAGCATTTTCTTTTGCTTAGTTTTTTGGCTAGTGACTAGAAGTTTGATTGGGACAGTAACATTTTTTTAAAGCACCTGAAGACCTGTAAAAGACAAATTCCAATTTTCAGGGCTGTGGTTCTTCAAGACCCTTTCCATCAGTCCATTACAATCTCCAAGGCTGTTGTCTGAAAATGAAGGCTTTGAACATGTCATAACACCTGTCATAAGCATAACACCCCAAATCTTGAAAGATCTGATCTCCTTAGTGCTGGTGCTGCTTTGTCATTCTACGATTGGAGGAGAGGCATGGGGCAGGGGGTCCACAAAAGATTGGTACAGTGTAAAACTGAGAAGGCTGATTCAGTGATGACATTAAAAAGGTTTAAAAGGAAGTTGGTTGGGAAATGGGAACAGGGTAGTTGGTGAACTGTGGGGAGGGTGAATGAAGCAGGTAGAAAAACACAAAAGGAAAGGGGGGGGGGGGGGGGGGGGAGGGGGGGGGAAGGGATGCAGGTGCACATGAATCTGGAATCTGAAGCCTTCCACTGAGGGTGATGAAAGAGCCTCAGGTGGAAGGCAGTTCCACTCACTGACAGTTCAATCGGAAAAGAAGTTCTTGATGGTTCGGCCGGAAGGATGGAGGTAGGCCATTTTTCCATTATGAAACTTGAAGAAAGTAGCCACCCTCGCCCTCGTGCTTTTTGTCTCTAAGTGTGGTTCAGTACAGTTGCATGTACATATCCTCCACACTGAATGTCTGCCTGCTGTCCACCTAGCAGGCACCTCCATGCTGCACCTTTTCCATTTTGTTGATGTTCTTGGCAGGCATAGTTCTCAGACATGAGCAGCATACTCAAGGGTGGGTTACACAAGTGTTTTGGACACTCTCTTTGACCTTAAGACAGCCATTCTGCCCTCCTCGTCAGTGAAATCCCCCTTTGGCAAAATCGTCAGTTTGATGATACTGCACATCATATGATGGAAGGGGAAAAAGACCGAACAAACAAAACCCATACTCAGTATCCTTCGTCCATCAGTGCCAAAAGACTTATGATCATGATGCAACAAGACCGAAAGAAGTGTTTTTCCGTTTGGATGATATTCAGTTTGGCTACAAACTCATCTTCCGTACATTTGGTACGAGCACCGTGTTCCTGGCCTCTTCAAAACATGCGACCCTGTGTACCAAACCAATAATGTATAGGAAAGAACTTGTGCTACTGTACTTAGCTTTGATACTTCTGGCAGAATTATATGCACCCGAACCAAACCCTGGCCCTACGCCAAATGGCCCAGTAGACACCTCACACTACCCTTGTGGAACATGCGATGTCACAGTCACTTGGGAGGACAAAGGTGTAGAATGCGAAACTTGTGGCTTTTGGTTTCATGCACGACGCCAAAGTTTGAACTCACAGTCATATGAAAACCTACATGATGAGAACATACACTGGTACTGTGCCATTTGTGGCAATCCGAATAGTCAAACAGTCTTTGACTTGCATGGTGTGGACTGGCCTGGTGTGTCTGGGTCTCGGACTTGAGATTCATCTGGCATCTCATCTTGCTCTACACTGATTAAATCAAATTTTGCCCCTCATCATGCATCCACACCCACCAGAGCAAATCAGCAAGACAAGTGGAAGCACAGACCCCTGCGAGTTGTAAACATAAACTTCCAGTCCATGAGAGGAAAGCGAGCAGAAACACTTTGTTTCCTGGACAGTGTGAAGCCAGACATCATCCTAGTTACAGAAACCTGGCTAGATGCAGAGATTCTTGATACAGAGATTCTCCCGGATTTCTACCAAGTGTTCCGTAAGGACAGGAATAGAGAGGGAGGAGGTGTCCTTGTCGCCGTGCGGAACACCCTGTCAAGCCGCCTCATTCCAGAACTGGCCACAGATTGTGACATAGTATGGGTGAGAGTCCAGCTGCAAGGCAGGAAAGCTCTACATGTCTACTCATACTACCGCAACAAGACTGCGGATAAAGATAGCTTGATGGAGTTCAGGGAGTCACTCAACAGAGCACAGTCAATGACAAATGCCCACATCTTGATTGGAGGAGATGTGAACCTACCAGGATGGGACTGGCAGCAGATGGTGCTAAAACCGGGAACACACTATGTCGAGCTCCACAACATGTTTGCAGACCTTCTCCAAGATCATGGATTGGAACAGATTGTGACTGAACCCACCAGACTAGAGAACACTTTAGACTTGATCTGCACAAACAGCCCGCACCTCATTCCATGCATGGAAACCATGCCTGGTCTTTCAGACCATGATGTGGTATACTGCGATTGCGAAGTAGCTGTTAGTGCCCCCAAGCCCAAGCAAGTACAATGACACATCCCACTCTATAGCAAGGCAGACTGGGACAGTATCAGGACTGTTCTGCGGGACCACCAACAAGAAACTGAGGGAGAAACCGAGAGCCTCTCGACCAAAACACTGTGGTCAAAGTCTAAAGACACTCTGATCAAAGCAGTGAAGAAATTCATCCCACACAAAGTCATCACCGGAGGAGGAAAAGCTAGCAAAAGCCCTGGATCACCCTGGATTTGAAAAAGTTGATCAACCAAAAGGACCAGGCCTACCGGCTGATGAAGAAACTTGGATGTGACGACATGCGGGCCAAGTTCCACCAGCTAAGGCGAGATATCCAGTGCAAAATCAGACATGCATACTGGGAATATATCAACCAGACACTGACTGAGGACGAGGAAGGAAGACAAGAGCCGCAAACGCTTCTGGACGCTGACCAAACATCAGCGCACAGCGAAAGTCGGAGTCGCCCCCCTTAAAGTCAATGGCCGCCTGGTAGTGGATGCCAAACAGAAAGCAGAGACTCTCAACGCACAATTCCACTCCGTCTTTGGTGAGGGAAAAACATTCACAGAGACAGAATTTCAGCAGAAATGTAGGATGTCAGCGGGCAGCTACATTGAACTCAGGGACATCACCATAACCTCCGACAGAGTCAAGAAGATCCTACAAAACCAGAACCTGCACAAGGCAAGCAGACCGGATGGCATCAGCCCCCACGTCCTGAAGGAGTTGGCAGAGGAAGTGGCCCCAAAACTGACGACCATCTACCAATCATCCATCTCGACAGGCGAAGTACCATCAGACTGGAAAGACGCTCTTGTGACACCGATCTTCAAGATGGGAGAGCACTATGACCCAGCCAACTATAGACCAGTCTAGTTAACAAGTGTGCCCTGCAAGATCTTGGAGCACATTGTAGTCAGCACTCTCATGGACCACCTCGAGCAGAATGACATATTATGTCCACAACAGCATGGCTTTCGTAAGAAAAGATCCTGCGAGACACAACTGCTGGAGCTGACCAAGGAACTATCCGACAACACCGAGAGAGGGAAGTAGACAGACATTATAGTGCTGGACTTTGCGAAGGCTTTCGATAAGGTGAACCACAGCCTTCTGATCCATAAACTTCATCATTATGGAGTGTCGCAAACAGGCAAAGTCAATAATTGGATAAAAAAAAACTTCCTCTCAGGCCGACGTCAAGCAGTGGTAGTCGAGGGCAGCACATCAGAGTTCTGCAAAGTACGTTCAGGAGTTCCACAGGGCTCGGTCCTCAGACTGTCGTTTTTAGTATACATCAACGACCTCCCAGAGCAACTCACTGCACAGACCAGACTCTTCGCTGATGACACCGCTGTGTACAGGGTCAGGACATCAGACTACGACACCAACCGACTGCAAGAAGATCTGCATCGGCTAGAGCTTTGGGAGATAAGCTGGGAGACGCCATTCCATCCAGACAAGTGTACCACCCTCCCAGAGACCCATAAGAGACAGCCCTTCACCAGCACGTACCAACTGCACGGACAGACACTCCAGACAGTGACGTCGGCCAAATACCTTGGGGTGACCATTCAAAACAACCTGTCATGGGACAAGCACATTGACATCATCTGTGCCAAAGCCAACAAGACCCTAGGCTCCTTGCGGCGCAACTTGAGGATCAGCGCCATCAACCTGAAAGCGACAGCGTACAAAAGCTATGTCCGCCCCACTTTAGAGTATGCCTGCACAGTTTGGGACCCCTCCTCTGACACACACGTAAAACAGCTGGAAGCGGTTAAGCGATGAGCAGCCCGCTTTGTGGTTAATAGATACCACAACAGATCAAGTGTCACCGCCATGCTTGACTGACTCCAGTGGCCTTCACTCCAGCAGTGTCGAAGATCCAGCAGACTGGCCATGCTGTATAAAATACTCAATGACCAAGTCCACTTCGACA
>CM065722.1:23733691-23773691 GCA_033310375.1 Conus canariensis
ACAATCGGAAGATCAACTTCACAAGAAGCAGAAAAGACCCAAGGGAAAGGTACAGAATGCTGCGTCAAGTGATGAAGATTTACAGCCTGTAGTTACACCAAAGAAGACTAGGAGAAAATCCATGTTGGATTCTGACGATGAAGAACATAGTCAGGACTCGTCCTCAAATCCTGTTAATCTTAAAGAACTTAAAAGGTCAAAGAAAACGAGTGTGCTTAATTCTGATAATGACGAGGACAAAAAATCTGATGAAGAAGATTCACAAGACATAGGTGGTTCTTCGAAGAGAAGTAGAACAAGATCTGCAATAGCGTCTGAAAGTGAATCAGAAGAAAAAGACTCAGTTACAGAAAAAGCATCTTCATGCAAAGGTGTTGTTTCACAACTTTGTAACAAACCACAATACACCCAGGTCAAAAGCATGTGTGGCAGTGAGACTCCCAAGAAACATTTGGATGCAAGTGATCCAAGCAAAAAAGACAGTGGAATGTTCGATGACAGTGTGATAACTATTGAAGATAGTGACAGTGGGGTTTCTGACAGTGACGATGCAACTGAGGAAGATTCCAGTGATGGTGTGGAGCGCTCACGTATTGAAAAGCTGGCTACAAGAAAGAGACAGAAAAGGGACAGTATGTTTGACAAGTTGAAGTCAGCAAGAGCAAAACTGCAGAAGAAGACCTGAATGCAAAATGTTGTTGCACAGTTCTCTGTAATAAACTTAAGCTCTTCCTTCATCTTACAATTTAAACAGTTGATACCACTGCTCATCATGTGATGCTGTCCAAGTTATCACTCCTGACCAGCATCACAGAATGAAGTGTGGGAGTTTTTGTGTTCAAATCCACCGTTAGTATTGTGATCGTGTGATTTGTTGGCATCGGTAAGTGTACCATAGGCTCAAGTGGGAAGACAAGAATAACCCATTGAAGGGTCTGCAGTATGCTGATATTGCTGAAACTTCTCAACACATTTTGCAGATATTTGTCTCCTTGTGGCATGTCATGTACATTGTGTAACATTTTACATGCAGTACATCATGGGGGAACATTAACGCTTGGTTTCTCTGAATGAGCGACACCTTGCTGTATGTTGTACATTTGCAGTAACCCATGGCTGGCCTGAAAGAACAGTCCAGTGCTGCATGCCATGTGTGTATAAAAAGCCTTGTTTGTGTAGGAAGAAAACTGTGTCCTACATCATGGGTATTCATGCACCAACCCAGTATAGGACATGTATGTGTATACCCATATCATTTATGTGGCTGTTACAATTTTCCAGATTTTCTGTTATTCATTGTAAATATGAAATGAGGCAGGGAACAGTAAACAATAAACAGCAAACAAGTAGGGTAACTCTTGCTCCCACAAGAAAACATAACTCCGAAGGAATGCTGCTTACAACACTGAATCGCCTAGCAGACATGACGGCACAGAGCACACAAAACACACAAGGATGTTTCCTTGTTTGTTCTGTGTGCTCTGTGCTGTCATGTCTGCTAGGCGATTCGTAAGCAGCATTCCTTTGGAGTTATGTTTTCTTGTGGGAGCAGAGTTACCCTTCTTGCTTGCTGTTTGTTATTCATTGGTTATTTACATTTGCTGCATAGATAAAATGAGAGTTATATGCAGCAAATTTGTGGTTATTATGATTGCAATAGATGGTTACTCAACATGTTCAAGGTATTGCCAACATGTTTCAATAGGTAAGTTCAGATTAATATGCAACATACTGCATGCCTGCACACTTACACTCCCACCTCACATGCACATGAATGCAGTCACACACATACCATAAACACGACATACACCCCCCCCCCCCCCCCACACACACACACACACACACTCACACCCTGCACACACACATACATGCATCATACACATACAAAGATGCATGCTCTTGTGTGTAAGTGTTGATGTATATCTTCTAAGGGCTATGCGTGCAAATGCACATACACATGCGCACACCTACATCGGCTCAAGCGTGTATACTCATACCCATATGCATGAATAAGTATGGCAGATTGAAAATTGATGCTGTAATGGAACAAGCCTAAAGGAAGAAATGCAAAAGTGATCAGGATTTGGATTTGCTGAGGATGATGAGCAAATTTCTCGTATTTCTTGATGAAAAGAATGATCATGACTGTAAAGAGAAAGAGGAAAAAAGCCAAAGTCAAAGAGAGTCACAGAAAAGGGGAAATTACTAGGACAGAATCGAACCGAGACATTTTAAACTAGACGTCTTTTCAGCAGTCTAGATGAAGGTGCAGACCAACTGTTTAAAAAAAGAACTATACTACATCATCAACACTGTATTATGCCATTTAAATCAAAGCAATGAAACAAGATTCTATGAATAGATCATTCAGTACTATTTTTACAGAATGAGGTAAAACAAAAACAACAAAACAAATGATGTAGATTAAGGAAGAAAGGAAGAAGTTCCATGGTTCTGACATTTATAATGTACACATATCTGTAGATATCTATTTTGTATGTCTACCAATCATGTGTGTGTGCATGCGTGCGCTAGTAATTTCCTTTAAATATGACTCTTTTTGACTCTTGCTGTTTTTATTCTCTGACTTTATTTTTCTCTATTTTTTCCTGCTTTCGTTGACCGTTCACCAACCTTTATTCTAGAAAGCTTTAGTCCTTGTTACAATAATCAATATGCTCATTACAATTTACATCACGCCCATTTTGTTGTAATTTTGTTACTTGGTAGTCAATATTTAACTGGTGGAATAGGCACCAGCTTTCTGTTCTACAATGCTTTTTGCTAACATTATGTATTTTGTTCAAATGAAAAATGAGTTGTTTTTTTTTTACCTATCTAAAATTTTAAAACTCAGTTTTATAGATGTGATAATGTTATGTCTGGCTCCCTTAGCACAGTCTCATTTTATTTGTTTTAACCCATTAGCCTTTGAAAACATTTCTGACAAATTCTTTCAACTAGTACTATTAAAAAAGTATTTGCATCTTTTAGAGGACACACAGCATCATAACTGAGTAGTTTGAAAATCAACACCATTCTTTCATTGGTTGAACTTTGGCCCAAGAGAGAAGCTGTATTCATGGTGTGTATGAGCCAGAGCTTGAGGCATAATGGAAAAAAAAAAATTACCAGCACTCCTGAGTGACAGGCAGCGGGCTGTGGTTGGTATAATCAAATTCTGAAGATTTTCGATTTGCAGGCTGTGGCAAGATATAACGTAAAAGGGTTGCGGATATTAGTAGTTTAGCTGTGATATTGAATTGAAGTGACTGTATTTTTTGCAGATAGTTGTCTTTGTCGTTTGTTTCTTTTTCAGGACATGGCTTGTCTTTTGTTTTTTTGTTTTCTCTTCCATATGGTGTCAGCCCTGAAAGATCTCTGTGTGGTCAGCGCTTTCATAGTTCCACTGAAACTTTAACAAACAAAACACGCCATTCATTTGTCCTAGGCATTTGGTGCCATCACTGCCATCATTTTCCAGATGAAGGATCCAAAAATGTTTATCTTTGTACTGTATGTTTTATTACTGTTGTTAAGTCAATAGAGTTTCTATCTTTGTACTGTTTGTTACATTACTGTTGTGTTTGTTGGAGTTTTGAGTTTGTTCATGAATACAAAACAAGACACACAAAATCACTAACACTCCAACCATTTTTGTTTTTAAACCTACCATCATATTTGTGTGCTGATCTTTCACTCTGTGGCACTCAGCTAACATTGAAAAACACTGTTAAAGATGAATACGGTGATTATTAAAGATGACTAAAAGGAGGCAGGAAGGAAGATGCAACAGGTGAGGTAGGCACAGAAAGAGAGGTAGACTGGTGAGAAAGGGGGCCTGTACACTATAGGAGTAAACTATATATAGGTGACAACTTTTCCACAATGTTCTTTCTGATGTCAACAAACATGTAAAATTAGACATAACACAAAGTTCTGAAGACTCGATAAAAAAAAAAAAAAAAAAGGCCACTCTCTCTACCCCCTTTAAATTCATGCCAACCACCAAAAAAAAAAAAATCTGAACTTTTGAATGAAGTCATCTGGTTTACCTCAAAATATTGAAAGAAAAATACATATTTTATCAAAAGCAAAAAAAAAAAAAAAAAAAAAAAAGAAAGAAAAGTCAGAAAAGGTATGTATTGTTTTCAACAATTTGAATTAGTTTTCAAATATCAGAGTGTATTATTAATTTGTTGAGGTGGAGAAAGTAGGTTAAAATCCTACCAGTCTTTGCACAATTACAAGCTTTGAAATTCCTGATGTAACACAATTCATTTTCTGCTTGTTTATTTTTCTCGTAAAGCAAAGGATTATATTTGCTGCACATACAAGTATAAAAGGCAAGAACCACAAAATACCAAAACACACCTGTGGACAAAAATATAAATATGGCAACACGTTGTATACATTGTTTCTGTACGCACAGCAAAACAAAAAGAACAGCAGTTTATCACTGAAGGTAAGAAAACAAAGACTAATTGCTGGAAATGTTCATAACTAAAAGAAAAAAAAATTAAACTGTTAACTGCTTGACAGCCGACAGCAAAAATCCTCAACAAGAAAAGGGGGCTGGAGGGGGGGAGGGGGGGGGGGGGGGGGGAGATCTGGGTCAGAGGGTGGGGGGAGGGCACATTCCTTTCTTCTAGCAAGCATTAAATGAGCAATTGTTACTGGATCTCTGATGATCCAAAAACAAAACAGAAAAAAGCAAAAAAACAAGCAAAAAAAAAAGCAAAACAAAACAAACAAACAAACAAAATCTTGGCCTGACAGATTTAGAGAAGTAGTATTTTTAGAATGTTATTCTTTTGGTGGTATATTCTGGAATGTGCTTCTCATTTATGTGTGGAAACTGACCAGTCCGACACACTAAGGAGGAATAAACGGGAGACTTGTGCACGCTGAGGAGTATTCAAGACACTACACAGAAATGCTGGTACATCAAAAAGAAAAATTCATGGTGGAGATAAATGTAAAAGTTTACAGTCATTGAATAATTTTTGGATTCTAAAACTGATACAACTTCAGATAGCATTTCAGCAGATTAAAAGAGCACGAAGATTCAGCATGTGTGTGTGTGTGTGTGTGTGTGTGTGTGTGTTTGGGCGTGTGTGTGTTTGGGCGTATGTGGGTTCATGAGAGCATGTGAGTGTGAGCATTTTACAGCATATCTTGAATATTAAATATTTCCATTTGCTAATGTGAATTCTAAAATTCATAGAAAGAGTAACAGTATTTCAGCAAATTATCAAAAAACATAAATTGTGTGTTGTGTGTGTGTGTGTGTGTGCATTTCATTTTCTTAATACTGTATATCTTTATTGCTGGGTGTGTATTTGTGCGTTTTGATATATATTTTAAAGTCTGACTTGTACAGTAGAAACCGTTTATCACATAGTTTGAAATTCATCATAAAGAGAAAGTGGAAGTATTTAATTAAGCAAACAAAAACTTCAACTGGCAATGATTCGGCTAAATATGCACACAAATAAATTACTCTTGGATAATATTGGCACAGAATATGGCGGTCAGCAGCTGGCTACATGAGCTGCATTTACAAAAATCAAGAATTGGTCAGTACATAGCATTGAAACACCTGCCAACAATTGATGAACGTGTTAATCTCAGTCTTTATCCTCGACATCCAACTTCCAACAGCCCACGTTTCAACCACCCACTGAATACATAACAACACTGTGTACAAAGTCATGGAAAGAAACGGTCATCGTTGTTCTTTTGATCACAAAATCTTGAGACCATCCTGTCACGGTGGATCATTGTTCATGCTTTAATTGCTGTAAAACAGAAGGCTAGCACTTCAACACCTAAATAAATCCACTCTGCACAAAGTCAAGGGTACAAAAAAGAAGTCAAAATGGTCATCGTTGCTCTTTTTGGTCTCAAGATCTCCAGGGAAAGCAGTCAGTGCTATTCACTAATCATGCCTGAAGGACTGCAGAACAGTAAGGTAGTACGTGCTTCTTGTCAGTCTCTGGCTTTCTCCTCGCACTTGCAGAACCGAAAGGTAGAAAGTTCTACTTGGCATCTGGCTTTCCTCGCACTGTGTCCAGGATTTTGTTGAGTTTGTCCACCTCATAGGCCGTCCTGTGGGCAGCGTCCATGGGTAGTGCCCCCTTCTTTTCCTGAAAGTGGACATACATTCAGGTTTGGTTTAGGGCAAAGTCACAATACATAAGGTAAGGTAATGTTGCTTATAGTCCAGCCGACTGCAAAGGGCCATATCAGGGCTGTCACCGCAATGATGTCAACTCACAAGTCAGTGGGAAAAAAAGAACTCAATCATACAACCCTTTAAAATACATCTTCTAAAAACACACCGAAATTTTGTTACCAATCTTTCTTCTGTAAAATGTGAGATCAGATGAAAAATGTTAATCTCTCAGAAATTTAAAGACCACATCAGGTGGGACATCTCTGAACAAGGTTTTCATGGAGTCTGCTGTCAAATGTTTGTCTCACATCATGCAAATCCCAACACTCTAAAATAATATGTTTTACTGTGAGTGGTACATGACATGGAATGCACCACGGAGGTTCTTCACCTTTTAAAAGATAAGAATGGGTGTAAAAGGAGTGGCCTGTATGCAAACAGCACAAGACTGTAGGGTGGTGCTAAGTGCGAATGTGTGTATGTGCACTTGCATGCATGTGTGGAGGATCCTGCTGGTTAAAAAATTGGCACACAGATGAGTTCAAGCTTGGTTTGGTTTAAAGATGGTTTCCTATGTCGCTAATGATATTGTTCATAGTTCTTGTGAATAATGCAATGCATATCTCTGTGTGTGCAAGTGTATGTGTGCGTATGTGCATGCATGTATGCACACACGTGTGTGTGTGTGTGTGTGTGTGTGAGCGTGCATGCGTTTGTATTCAGGTGTATTTGTGTATAAATGACAGTAAACCACGATGGAAGCAGTGTGAGGAATACCTAAATTCTATAAAGTGTGTATGTTTTAGAATTTGTGTTTATTACAAACCTTGACAACATCAGTGGAACCAAAGTAGGTAAGCAAATGATGCTTGAAAATGTGTTAAAGGGTAAAAGAAAATGGGAAATGGGGAAAACCCTGTGCGCCAAAACAACATGAAAACAAACATGGCATGATTTACCTTAGGCGTTTTTCTCAGGTTTGGTGACAACTTCAGACTGGTGACATTTCCTCTGGAACACAAAATACATGATATGGACTGTGCCTCCTATTATGTGGTATGTGTCATGAAAACAGTATGGACCTGTAGTGTGCAAAGGTTGACATTCATAAACTTAATAAGCAATTAACGATGTTAACAGTCGCCTGATTTTATGACCACAATTTTGACCGATGCCTGCAAATGAAATGAGCCTGAAGCACCGGAAAGCAATAGTATGCAGATGAGTTTTGCGGCACACTCATCATGTTACTCTTCTTAAGTACTCATTTATTTGTGTGTGTGTGTGTGTTGTTGTTTTTTCTGTGGTGACCAGCTCCTACCCAAAGTTGAGTTTACTATGAGCTCACTTGGGAAGACTGGGACCATACCACTGAGTATTGCTCAAATTTCAAGACTGACACTGCAGGTGTCTGTATCTCTCCAGCTTGGTTGATGCTGGGATGTAATTATCTTGAAAGAAAGTATAGACTATTGCCCTGTTATGCAGTCTCAGACCAGAATGGAAATCTGAAGCATCATCTTCATCCTCATCAATCAACATAAAAAAAAAAAAAAAAAATGTTGGTCATCAGCACAGGTAACAGTCAACACCATGCCCCCACCACTCACCATCCCAACCCTCCTTTCAAAATTCCTATTTGTAAGCTGTCATTTTTTTGCATAAACCACGGGAGGGGGGGGGGGGGTGGTGGTGGAGAGCAAACTGCTTTGAATTCAAGTTTATTTTCTGTACTGATCTTCTCTGATCACACTGAACATCAGTAATCATGTGCTGCGCTTGTCTTTCTCTCTCTTCACACACACATACGCACAAACAGAAGCATACATGTGTATACAGGCACATGCGTATGTCCATAATTGCACATGCTCATGTTCACATGTAAAGATACACCTGCAAGCAATGAAAAGAAATAGGTATTAGCCAATCTTCCGTCCCCCTTAACCCCACAAAAAAAAAGAAGAAAAAGCCCACTCACACACACACACACACACACACAACACACACACAGAGCTTAATTTTCTTCTAAGAGAAGAAGGTATCGCTTTGCAAATGAGTAGCGAACATGATGAATTCCCTGCACAACTACAATTCCCCTGCTGGCCAGCAGTGGAGTAGCAGCTGCAGCAGCCTACCTGTCATCCCCCACAATGATGATAGGATAACAAGGGTTAAACTCCACATGGGTCAGCTTGGTCTTCTTTTTCTGGGCTACCATCTGTTCACACAGTGGCTCATACTTGTTGGTGTTCAGGTCATACACGTACACCTGCAAACAACATCAGAAAGAGTGCTGGCATCATGTTTGGAGGACTTGCATCAATTTGTCTGTGATGCTGGAGAGCACTGATACTTTCGTTTCACTATCTTCACCCTCAGCCCCCCGGCCTCATCTCCCCCAATCCTTATCTCCAACATCAGAAAGACTGTTAGCGTCATGTTTGTCTATGATGCTGCAACAATTGCTACTCTGCAGGATCGTTCTGCGGCAGCCTCACTCTGAAAGTCTTCTGACAGCTTAGCATCTTGCTACAGGCAGTGCCCACCCATTTGATAAACAATCCAACCATACATCTGCATGTATCAACAAATATCATATTGAGTGACAGTCAGTAGCACTACCACACGACAATTTTGCAGTACCTGTCTTGAGAGTTTTTCTTATAAAGTTAGTGTCAAAGCGAGGTGACCGAAGGTGGAAACTGAAGCAAATTTTAAAAAGAAAAGTTATTGGTCCCGCAAGACAATCCAGACAAACGGATTACAGGACAAAACACATCCTGTCCTGTAATCTGTTGGTCTGGCAGAACCAATAACTTGTCTTTTAAAAATTTTCTTATGAAGGTTTGAGTAGAGAGCGCTTTGAAAGTGTCTGACTTGTGCTGTTTACATGACTATTGTTCCTTCTGATTTCTAGAGAAGGGAAATACCGTCAAGTGGACAACATTTTTTGTCCTACAAATAACACAGCAGCTCATCTATGATGCGGCTTATGTGGAGCAAACTGCAAAATCAAAACATTTATTATCTCCATCCAGTTTTGACACCAAACAGAAATACATCTGTGGGGAAAATATGACATGATTACAAATCCAAATCCGTCCAGCAGATGGTTTGTGAATGATGGAAATGAAATGTTTAAATGCTTGGAACAGAATACTTCATCAGTCTGTTCTTTCACCCCACAGCTGCTAATAAAGCAAATACAAAATTTATTGGAAACTTTGAAGTCCTCACACCGTGGTTAGAAGTCGCAGTTCATGCCTGATTACACATTTTCATTACCATCAACTGTTTTAAGTAACACTGCTAAAATCAGAAGACAAAAAATACCAGCTGCTTGTGAACTTTTTCTCTCCAACAGGAGTAAGTGGGTAATACAAATAAATGTTGAAACCTTGTGAAAAAAAAAAAGAAAAGCCAGCAACATCACAACACAACAACACTGAATTACTGAAGTTCAAGGCTAATGGTAAATGACACCAGTCAGATGGTTGGTAATTGCCAGACAATGCCTACCTTTCCATCAGCAGTGACGGCAGCAAAGACAGTGGAGGAGTAGGGCGCCCAAGCCACGTCTCCCACAGAGTTGTTCAGATCAAATGAAAACAGTGGTTTTCTGTGACACAGTAACATCAGCTTCATTGTTAGTATTATTATCATTCCTTATTTCTTTTCTTTTCTCTTCTTCGTATACAGCAGTTCCCCCCTCCCCCCCCCCCCCCCCCCTCAGGTAAGATTCTTTATTTCACTGTTTTCTTAAGTAGGGTGGTGTCACTTCACATGGATGTGGAAAAGTCTTTGTGATGAAACAACAAACTGAGGTATTGTGTGCAGCATGATCTTTGTGCACGTAAAAGACCATGCCAACAATGGTGGTGTACCTAGGAAAATCGACTGAATGGGTAAACAACAACATGCTGACAAAAAAAGAAAGGATGGTGCAGTCCAATGGTGAGAAATTTTCAGCAGCCCCAAGTTCACACAGAAAATCTGATTCAAATAAACCAAAAGTTAAAAAAAAAAGATCTGCACCAAACTAAACAAACCTAAACTTAAAAAAGTCCACTGAACCAAACAAGCAAAAACCAACAACAGAAACATAACACACTTTCACTGCCAAAAGCGATTTTTCTCAGACTTACCTGTTCACACAAATGTCTCATTCCTACCTAGCATGGAACATCACCATACGATAAGATTTTCATGCGTTGCTTTTTTTTGACAGCAGTGCCAAACAGCAACCACACAAACATACTTACTCACGATAAACTTGATTACCGCTACATTAGAACATGTCATTACTAGCAGCTCCACCCAGCTTTAACCAGCCTGACAAATGAACCACACAGCACACACACACTCATGGAAAAATCAAACCCTTCTGTCTTGGGTTTCGATGCAGACTGCAGATTGTGAAGAGGTTCACTTACTTTGCTGTAGCTTCTGGATTATCGGTGGGTTTTCCCATGTTTTCCCATATCTTCACATTCCAGTCCGCGCTGCAGGTGCAGAAGATCTTGGTATGGTACTGATTCCATGCCACCTAGATGAAATGGATGAAAACAGAAGACTCCTGTATGTGTCCTAATCACGTCATGACAGCTTTGTCGAGTTGAAGGATCAGAACAGGGGAATGACTCCAGATGTTTGAACAATGTAAAAGCAGTTAACGTAGAAAACAAAGACAGGAAAAAAGATACAACTGCATTGTTTTCACATTTTCGGTCTTTCACCCACCACAAATCATACTGCCTCAGCTGATAAAGCAGAATGGCATACATATAGAAACTGATAAAAGGAGCCATCAACACATGTAGCTTTGTTATCATGAAATGCTTGCGAACAATGAATTGAAAACATTGTACACAAATCCATAACATGTATATGAAGGTGCCTAAGAAAGAGCCTGTGTGAATGTTTGTATAAATCTTATATAAATCTGTTTGTAGATAAATGTGAGAACATGCGTCTGTGTGTGTGTGTGTGTGTGTGTGTGCACATGCATGCATGTGATGTGTGTGCATGCGTGCGTGCATGTGTGCATATGTGTGTGTGTGCATGCAAGCATGATTATCTACCTATCAAAAATTTAGCACCACACTTTCTCATTAACTTCTGATCTTCAGATATCATAGGGTTTTTTTTTTGTCTTTCTGGGTCAAGTGAAATCTAGAAATATGACAATGGTTTAGATACCCTGCCATTTAAAAACTACTTGTTTCGGAATTGTTGAGGTGATCTTTGAGGACATCCATTGTAAACCAAAGGGAGCTGTCTCCCACCTTGTAGACAGCCATGTTGTGGGCATCGATGTTGTCGATGAAGTGGGAGGTGTACGCTTTGGAGCACACGTGGACCTTTCCCTCCTCTGTGCCCACCACAAAGAGGTAGTCCTTCTGCTTGTGGAAGTCAAAAGCCGTGCCACAACCTGGTAACATGGCAGACAGTTTTTACCATTAGCCTTCGCCATTCATCGCAGGTATTAAATGACCCACAGAAATGACTTTCACTCGAGAACTACGATAGATATTAAGCAATCTCCACAAACTTTCAAGACTTTGTCAATAAAGCATGGTTCAGCATTGGTACCCAAAATAGCTTGTTTTTCTTGATAAACAAAGAAATAAACAAAAGACTGAAAAGTCAGTAAGTTGTGGGTCTCAGGAGACCTGTGCTCTCAAAAAGAAACCCCCTGGGTCTGGCCAGACCCACGCGTTCTAAAGATGCAGAATGTGAACCTTATCAAAGCAGCCCATTTCCCATGCTGTGTTGGCTGGCTCCTATTTTACAAAGACGTGAGAGCTGCATATGCACATGTGGCTCAGTATCCTTGCAGATGATGATGCAGGTACATGTATGCACAGGGATGCACTCCTAATTACACACTCCCCATCTAAAATGCAACTGTGTGTTCAAACTCCTGGGGTGCATCCAACACACACTTGTCAAGCTCACTTTCTCTCTCTTTGTCACAAAAGGCATGCATGCACATGCATGTGAATGTGCATGTCCACTCACACAAATGCACCTTCAAGCACAGACGCACACACACAGACAAAGCAACATGCACGCATGTGCATATATGCACCCTCATTTGTACACAAGCATTCACACATACACACCTATAGCTTCAACAACAGCTTCAACAATAATAACAACAACAACACACACACTCACACACGGATGCATACACACACACACACACACACGTTTATACCACACATGCACACACACACACAGAGACACACACATGAGTTTATACCATACTGACACCCAATCAATAACACGTAATATTCAAAGGCATATGTGTGCATAGGTAAATGTGTGCAGGCGCACATGCATGGGCATGCATATGTGTGTGCATATGTGCATGTGCATGCGTACATGCATGTCGATGTGTGCATGCTTGCAATTGTGTGTGTGTGTGTGTGTGTGTGTGTGATGAGAGAGAGAGAGAGAGAGAGAGAGAGGGACAGAGAGAGAGAGAGAGAGAGAGAGAGAGAGAGAGAGAGAGAGATGTGTGTGTGTGTGTGTGCATGTGTGTGTGTACATTTTTGTGCATAAAGATTGTTCTTAACTGAACAAACCATGGGTTTGGGAATAGAAATTGCAAACTAATAACAAACTGTAGTTTCTCTTTTAACTGAAGCCCACAATCCTCGATATGATTTGCAGAGCTACAACAAACTTAGAAGTCATTCTTAATTGAAGTTTGAACGATCTGTTCTTCAGACTGGGAACAGAACCTGCTTACCAGAGCTTGACTGAGATACATTATTTGGCCTGCTGAGTTTGCAACTGTTCTAAATTGGCTGTGAGGTTGATTTCAACAATTTCTCTCAAAATTTAATTTAATTTATAAAGTAAGTATATTTCAACTGTACTGAATGAAAATGTTAACTTACGAATCGAGATTAGAAATAAGGTCAACCAACCACAAAATTTCAATTGACTTCAGTCACTGGAGACTTCACATAAACTGATTTCCAGTACAGAAGAGTTTTCATATGGCTAGTTCCCTTTATGTCAACCCAAACAGTTCACAGAATTTGTTAAGCAATCCTTTTTTCACCACGAATCTAACTTTGGTGGAGTTCACAAACCTCATCAATCTTGCATCGTGAACCAAAAGATCGGGCAGTTAAGAACAAAAACAAGATGGCAAACTAGGTTAATGATTTAAATGTTTATTCAATTGAGAACAGCCTCAACAAGATAGTAGCAGGTACAAATGGCGCCAACCCAAGCACAAAGGGAAAGAAGATCTAGTTGCAGATTGAAGCAACTGAAGGCGGAAATCTGAACAAATTTTAAAAATGATTCATAAGGCTCCGCTGAAAAACATAGACAAATGAAATGTTTTGTTCTGCTCACTCTCTCTCTCTTTCTCACAAAACATGTGTGTGTGTGTGTGTGTGTGTGTGTGTGTGTGTGTGTGTGTGTGTGTGTGTGTGTGTGTGTGTACGTGTGTGTGTGTGTGTGTGTCATTGTTGTTGTTGCTTTTCAAGCTGTAGATGTGTATGTATGAATGCATGTGTGCAAATGAGTGTGGATGCAGGCACATGTGTGCATGTTGCTTTGTCTGTGCGTGTCTGTCATGTGATGTAGCCTCACATGGCGACATGTGACGTTCCATCGCGTATGCCCTTATTTGTTATAAAGCATTTCCCTAGGTAGGGAAAAGGAAAAGGTAAAAGAAACAATAATTCACGTGGCCTGACCAGTGTGATCGGTGTCGCTGGTGGCTATAGACATAGGGCGATTATTGGTTGAATGGACGGATGTTGTCCATTGGTCAGCAAACAAGGGTTGGTAATGCGTAGAGTTAGTCGAGTACTCACTGAATGTGAGCACAGGAGGGAAAAAGAAAGTATAGGGAGGAGATGGCTTGGGGACACTGACCGGACAGGTTGTCTGAAGAATGAGTTCCACCTGCGATTCACCATTACCAGGTGAGGTATAGACAGATGGGGAGGAAAAAAAAAGAGAGTTAAGAAAAGGGAAAAAGGGAAAAGAATTTATCATTATTCAGATTTTGAAATAGATTACTTACACAGACTTCATTCGTGTTTCAGCCCTTCCCAGTGCTGTGGCAGCACCAGTTAGGCAACTGAGGCAGTCACACAAATGTTTGGGCTACAGTGCTGCGGCAGCACCTAATCGTCTCCAGGGTTGGAGAATCGAGCTGTAGAAGACAACGACTGCACCAGTCGTGAGAAAACAAAGCATTTGTTATGTTGACCCATAATGATTTTTTATTGTCCCCCTGATGAACTTCGATGATACTACTATATTTTAAGCCATCTTTTGATTCTTTTTTTGAAAATGTATATGTTTTTCCAGTGAGGAGGAGAAACCGCTGAAAGAAGTATCTGTGAGATTGTATGTAAAATGAGATGAAATTTGGTCCCAGCAAGTGGATCTGTGGAATGTTTGTACCTCCACTGGTGTGGAGGAACAGAAATTGTAAACTGGAAAACAAATTTGTCATTATTTGAAAAACTGATTATTGTTTAGTAAATTATTCCGCGGAGAGGAGGGGGAGAAGAAGAGTATTGTAGTGCACCTTCTGGTTGTTTGGAGAGATTGCGTGTGCACGGAGTGAATGCTGGGCTGAGTGCAGGCATGCATTTATGCGCAGTGTAACAGTGTCCTTGTATGCGTCCATGCTTGGAAGTGTATTTGTGTGAGTGGATATGCACATTTACATGTGTGTACACATTTTGTGAGAAAGAGAGAGAGAGAGTGAGCATGACAAGTGTATTTTGTCTTGTGATTTGTTTGTCTACGTTTTTCGGCGTTGCCTTAGAAATACTTTTTAAAGGGACAGAAGACAGACCTGTGGTGGGCACCTTGATTCCATCAGGCCCCTCTGCAGGCCCCTCAGACAGAGTCAGCTGTATGACGTCCTGGTAGATCATCTCATTCTGAAACATTTAACATCACCATGGACACTTCTTCAAGACTTCTACCACCAGCCTTCAAGCATAGCAAACCATGGCAAAACCACTCTCATATGCTCTAAAGACAGAAATAAGATTTGCAAAATGCTAGTTACAGCAACAGCCAGTTCTTCTGAATAGTCAGAAAAATAGCTTTTATATAAGAAGATGAGGAGTGTCTTGTGATACAAATGTCACAAGCTTTTTATCAGCGATGGTTGACATAAAAATCACATTGTTCAAGTTGCACAGGCTGTAAATTTGACATTTGCTTAGACTGAACCTGAATGGTTGGGCTGGGTTTCTATTTGGTATTTCTGCAACTTTTTCACACATAAATGCACATGTGCAGCCATTGTATATGTGCAGCCAAGTTGTATCTGGAAAACATTTTTCATGCAAAGTACTGCAGCAACACAACAATTCAAATCAAAACAACATCAATATTTGCAAGTGATCTAAAAAAATTCTTGCATCATGCCAGTTTGCTGATTACTTCTTTCATAAATAAAGCTGAGATACCACACATTAATCAGGTGTTATTGCTGAATGTGAGTCAAGTTTTACAGAAAAAAAGGGACTCTGAGCTTTAAACTTCAATGGAAACTAGGGACGTATAGTAAGCACATTTAGACACACACACACACACACACACACACACACACACACACACACACACAACACACTCACCACATAAGTACACATAACATAGCTATGACTCTGAAAAAAGTGTAGTACTTTTGTATGAACCTACTCTAAATCTATTTCTTGTGCAAAATGATCATGGAATGTCATTTTTTTTTTCAGTCTAAAAACAACATGTGACAACACGCATACTGACCTTCACAATGGTCCAGTGAACAATTCTACCATCAGAGGAGATGGAGAAGAAATTCATGTTGCTGTCAGTATCATCCTTCTGCCAACGAACCTGTTCAGACATTTCATGAGGCAGCTGGAATTACAAGTCCTTCATCTGAATAAGTCATTACTGAGTTGGACATGCTGCCAGTAGGAATGGCAGCAATCAATTATTTCTGCAAAGCAGTATCAATCATCTTTATTGCAATTTTGTTCTCTTTTGTCCAGTGAGACAATATCTAATACTGCTTACGCACTGAAATGATCTGGAGCCAGAAAAAAGGCTGCGTATTCAATGTATGGTATATTACATTTTAAAAATGAAAAGAATCTCCCATCTAGCGTGTCAGAATTTTCTTTCCTTTTTTAAACACGAAGTCTTGAAAAGTATATCAGACAGTAAGTCCTGATATATGTCAAACTTGGACACCTATTATTCATATTGTGTTTTTAACCAGGTTATCATTTGCCGGAAAGAAAAACCTTAATATATGCCATTTTAAGACTAAAATCCTCAATTTCGGCAAAATCTGAATGATCTCTCACAATTCTATATACTTTCGTTTTTGACAATTTAGATATTCTTTTCTTTTCTTCAGAAATCTACCTGTGAAATGATCATTTCTAATTAAAATATTTGACAGCTATATCATTAAAAAAAAACTTTTTGACAGTAAAATCAAGCCGGGTGCAACAACAACAAAAAAAGAGACTCAACAAAAAAGTGAAACTGAAAATCATCCCATGTTTATGGGTTTGTCAGCAATTTTGACCTCCTTTTATGAATTATACAAATGTATATACACACACACACCTCCACACACACGCACACACACACTCTAAACAGTCAACTCTTGGACCTGCCAGACAGGATCTGTATGTTTGCCGTTGTTGGCGGTACACCTGTGAACCGGTCCGTCTTTTTTCTCCACCATGTTGAACACGGCCACACTGCCATCATAGAAGCCAGCCGCCACTTGGTAGGTGTGCTCTGGGTGGATGTCCAGGCACATCACCCCGCTGTCTGTTTCATAGGAGCACTCAGGGTACGAGGGGTTCTTCAGGGTGTAGAAAACTATCAGTCCGTTGCCTTGCTTCATGAAGTCATCTGTCAACAAGATTGGGAACGAACTGCTCATTACAACATGGAATGGTGTCATCAGTACTTCAGTTCTGATACTACATTACTTCTCAAATGAATAAGAACAACAAACGCCAACTTGAAACACACATTTCTCATCATATCAGTCACACGCAGACACACACAGACATTCTTTTCAAAGGGAAGCAGCATAAAATTTTCCACCAAGTCAGTGTGATTCAAACATTTTCATTTATATTCTGTGGGATATACAATACTGTTTCATGTAAGTAGAACATGGTTCAAAATGTCTGCCCAGCCCAATTTTTACAAAATATCAATTTGTCATTAAGGTGGTACACCACAAAATATTCTTCAAATTAAAAATCAGATGTGGTTCTGGTATATTTGTTTTATGAAACACAACAGAAAGGATACTCACACCAGAAATCACTTGTAGACTGATTCCAAGTTAAACAAACAAACAAAAGGACTCCAATTTTCCAAAACTTATGTCTAATATGCATTTACTTAACATTCTATTTTTATTTTGTTCAGACCAGTCTGAGTATAATCCATAAAATCTTAACAGAAATCAAACTTTAAAAGAGGTATCGCTCAAAGGATTGAAAACAAAATGAATCGTTCATGACTCATTTTATACCACAGATCGAAATCTAAAAACATAGGCTAGATCCGGTTGCGTGTGTACTCACAAGAACCGTAGGCAGCTGCAAAAAGATCATGGTACTTCGGATTCCAGCACAAAGAGGTCACCGCCAACTTCTTGGCTTTTTCGTAAGAGAATTTCCACAGAGGCAAGAGTGTCCCCTCTGATTCACGGTAGTCATCAGATGTGTCCTCCCAGTACTTGAAATCTGCAATGAAGTGAGGCTGCTGTGAAAAAGCATGAGAACGAGAACTGCATCATCTGAAATGAGAGACAGCATTGTTCACAGATAGTGAGTATATTTTGGATTCAGGAAGTCAACCAGTTTCTGTCTGGGGTTTCAATCCTGACTGCAATTGAATAAAAGAACACTTCCTGTCTTTTACCAAACCTGGATACTAAAATATACACAAATACACAAAAGAAAATAACAGTACATCCTGACAGTATCATATCATCACAGACATATGCAAACCATTTTTGGCTTAATCATGTTATTTGAATAACAGCAATGGATTACTGAGCTATCCTTCTGAGGAACAATTTATGAATCAAATTGTCAAGCTTTACATATTCAGCTCATCTATTATAAAGCATTGTGCGCTAACTTATTTCAAGGAAAGTGCAAAGAAACCTGCAGACCTTGAGCAATTTCATCATATGTGTTCTGGTTGACCATGCGCTCCACAATTTTGGCTGCCGTGGCCACCCGAGAAATGTCATCCCCCTGGAATCATTTACACATCTCGTTCAACATTACGGAGTGTGACACCAAGAGGCTGACATAAAATAAGCAATTTTATTGGAATATACTGACAAAATTCCAGCAAAGCCTTATTCTTGATCTTTTCTTAGGTTGATAGATCAGTCAGAGATATGGTTGTGAGGTGATGGATGAGTGTGTGGACATAAGCATGAGTGCAAACGTATGCGTGTGCGTGTGTGCTTGCGCGTGCATGCATGTGTTTGCACACATGTACAGGCATGTGTGTTTGTGATGAGTGAGAGAGAGAGAGAGAGAGAGAGAGAGTGTGTGTGTGTGTGTGTGTGTTTGCGTGTGTGTGTGTGTGCGTGGGCGTGCATGTGTTTATACATGTGTGCGACTGTGTGTGAATGTGTCTGCAAAAGAGAAAAGGGGGAATAAGAAAGATAACATGAAATAGAAAGAGAGAGAAGCAAAGATATATAAACAGAAAGAGAGCGAGAGCGAGAGAGAGAGAGAGAAAGGAAAAGGAGAGAGGGGGTTATGGGTGAAGCTCAAAGTGACAGGAAGACAGAAAGTCAAATAAACAAAAATTCATATTTCTTTCAGTAATAAAACAATATTCAGAAGATGGATAGACTATAATACAGCTGTGTTCACAACACACAGAGACTCAAATACAGCTGTGCTTAGAACACAGACTAACATGCAGACTAACAGATAGAATGACAGGCAGGAGCTTGGATGGGCATGACACAGACAGAGACAAAGAAACAATACCCGAGGGTACAGACAGACTTTTCATATCAACATTCACAAACATTTCAAAGACCATCTATCCCATTTTTCAAAGATCCTTTTCCACTTGTCAGTCTAATATTTTTGCAGGACTTCTTCAACTGAGTGTCCCTGAAGTAACAACTCCTAAGCATTATCAAAGTTAATTTGTTCAAAAACAGTCACTGTGGCCATGTGGATGTTGCCAAGGGATGTTGTCAACTCTATGATTCAAGGATGTTTGTTCTGGGAAATTAAAGTGTCGGGCTGAACACATTGTGATTGTTGGATTTAATATCTTTATCTTTGGAAACAGTAAAAAAAAACTTTTAAGCCTCCATGCCATTTACATCAACCCTTTCAGGATTTTCACAGACCCCAATCATTTTTCAATGACTTTCAAAGACTTGAGAATGGTACTCCATTTCTCGAAGTTCTTTGAAGTTGCTGTAAACCCTACATATGTATGCTCATGCACCCCCCCCCCCCCCCACACACACACACATGCACGCACATACACACACACACACATACACACACATGCATGCACACATGCGCGTGCACACACACAAACACCCCACACAAGGACTGCAAAACATGAATGCTCCATCCCGCCTCAGTGAGCACTCACAGATGTTTCTGTGACTGTCAGCTTCTTGCGTGTCTTCTCTTCCTCTTTGCGGCCAGGGATCACTTTCTTCTCTTTGCTCTTCTCCTGAGGATGGAAACAAACATGTTTTTTTTTTTTTTTTAATGAAAGCACTCCACAGTCTTGTGCATGGATAAAGCATGCAATGAATAATAATAAAACAACCCCCCTCAAAAACAAACAAACAAACAGCAGAGAACATTCAAACCATTAATTAAAAAAAACAACAGACAAATGAAAATGAAACTGAACAACAAAAAAAGAAACTAAATCATGTTGAGATTAATATATTAGAAAAAAAAAAAAAACACACACACACACACTGAGAGAAAATGAAAGAGAACACAAACACACACACACACACACACACATGCACACACACACACACACAAACACACACACACACACGCACACACACACAGATACAGACTGACATACAGACACACACACACACACATACACACACACATCACACACACACACACACACACACACACACACACACACACACACACAGAGCATATGATCTATTCATATAGTTCAGGTGACACTTTTTTCTGTTACCAAATTGTTAATGTCATAAAACAAACATTATCTATGGTTCAACCCAGTTTAGAAGAAAATACTATCTGATAAGATGAACATACAAATGAAATAGCACAAAGCGATTCATTACAGTGCCCAGATTATACCTTGAAATACCAAAGTCCAACAATCGCATTATTTAACAGAAAGGTTTGCTATTTTGGTTCTGAGTAAAAATAGAACTGCACTGACTGATTCGTTAAGTTCAATAAGCTTTCACTCACTATCTGTCTAATCAATAAACATGTCTCTTGAAAAAAAAAAAAGAAAACAACTAATGTGTTTGTTTAGAGTGTTTAGGTTTTGAAACATCAGAAACAGTGCACAGATATTCAGAGACATCTTTATCTGCCTATCTATTCATATATCTATCTATATCTGTCAATTTATAGATATAGATATATTTTGATATAAACAGAAAGATATAACACACACACATACACACACACACACACACACAAATGTATGTATGTATGTATGTATGCACACACTTAAGACCCAGTGATTGTTGTTAGCATATGGTCAATGATGGAAATGCAAAAACAGACAGTATGCATTATCCCCCCACTCCCCACTCCCTCCCCGCAACCAAAATACTTGTATGACCCTGTAAGCCCTAAGGTAAAAAGTCGTCATTCACAAATTACTCAGGAACAAAAGGCACAGAAATTGGAAGAGAAGTCATTTCTGCCACCCTGTCCTGTTCACTAGAGATGTATGAAAGAGTTGAAGGCCATGGATGCAGAAGAGGCAGAATAATCAAATGAAGAGAATGGATCTGTGTTTTGCAGAGAAGGAAGATGGAGGAAGTGAAGACAATGGTTACCTGTTTTTCAAAATCCTCAAGGTAGGCATCATATATCTCCCACTGTGTAGCATTGGTGCTGAAAGATGCCCGCGGTGGAGGCTCAGTGGCGGTGGATCGATCCTGTTCCAGAGCAATGAGCAACTGACTGGGGATAGTTGAAAAACAAAGGAACAAAAACAAACAAACAAACAAACAAAAAAAGGGGGCTAAAAGTACAAATAAACAGCTGTCTCAAAACAGATTTTTTTAAAGCTCAGATAGCTTTGGTTTCGTTGTACTTACATGGCAAAAGGTAAACGACTATATAATCATCTCATTAATTTGATCTGATATATTAATTACCTTTTCTTCTTGCGAATACATAACCTATGATTTTACAGGTAAGCAGCTCATTCAGATTTCTGGATTCACATTTTAGAGCTCATTCATTTTACTGATATACTGATTAGCTGTTCTTCTTAAGAACATATAATCTAGACAGATGAACAGATTTCTGGATTCACATTTTGGTGCCACCACAGACATCCTTGTCCCACCCACTCCTGCAAAACTGACCCTGTAGGGGTTGTTGTATGTCTGGGAGGCACGTTCACTGAAGTTGAACTGATTGGTCAGTTTCTTGGTCGGCATTGCTGCTCCCTCGGCTGACACGGTGGCTGATCCTTCTTCCCCCTCCGCTCCTTCCCCTTTTTCTCCTGAATCTTCCTCTGCCTCTGCTGCCGCTGCCTCTCCCCTTCGGTGATGGCATGGTCGCTCGCTGCCCGCATGCAAAGACAAGTCAGAGCAGTAGTATTTCTCTTATCCACAAGCTCCGGAGTCAAATTAAAAGTTTTTGTTTTGTTCTGCTATTACATTTTTCACATAACTATGCTTGCTCAAACTGAATGTGTCCCTTAAAAAATTGAAATGTTATCATCTTCTGTGAAATCTCTTTTGTCTCCTACAGTTCTATCCATGCATTTATCAACTGAAAATATATATGTAGGTATATATAAATATATATATATACTTTTTTATGCATGTTCTCGTTTGTATGATCATGATAATCTGCTGATTAACCGGAACCAGTTTGGAATACACCATTACATTTTTTACTTTTCACAAGTCCAAAACACTGGAAAAAACACCTTACAAAATAAACATAGAAAAGAAGACACCACCCCCCTTCCACAAAAAGGAAAAAAGTTAAACAAAAAGAAAATGTCATAGAATGAACAGTTTCAAAACACTTCTATTCATTGTACTCACCCAGACAAAAAATAATTTAAACACAAGCTAACAGATAAAAATACTGGCACACTCTGTGTGTGTGCGTGCGTGTGTGTGTGTGTGTGTGTGTGTGTGTGTGTGTGTGTGTGTGTGTGCATACGTGCGTGCGTGTGTGCGTGCATACATGCGTGTGTGTGCGTATGCGTAAGCAAAGTAAGAAAGGGAGAGGGGAAGCATGTAAAGAAGAGAACTCTCACAGACTCAGGAAGTGCATAAACTGCCCCTGTCGGGTGGCCTCACCTTCCGTAACTCCTCCCAGGCCCATCCTGTGGATCTGGCGGCGGGCCTCATCAGACTCTTTGTGCAGCATGTTGCCATCCAGGGCAAAGTGCACCGCCAGCTGGTCCACAGTGGAGGTCTGCTTGAACTGACGCTCCTGCAAGACAACAGGTCATCACCATGACCACTACTGCTTCAGTGTGTCTCTTTGTTGGGCCTATGGGATATATATTTATAAGTGGCAAACTGCCAACCAAAAGTTTTAGCACTGCTTAAAGAGGGAAATGTTTGAAATGAGCAGGCATGGAAACTGTTGTTCACCTTACACTGAATTTAGCTGCATGTAACCATTGGTACTGGCTTTAGGTTTGTAGCCAGTTGACCGAGCATGAGAATGCTCCATGTTTGAGTAATCAGTTAAGTCAATCATGTTCAGTTTAACACCCAAACCAATGAGTCAGCCATCACTGAACGGAGCACTGTACATTCCACAAGCCAGGCATGATGAGTCCGCTGTGCAGCAAACTGCCATGCTGTCCAATTCAGTGGGAAATGAATGGTGCATCTGTGCTCTTGTGTGTGCATGCATGTGTGTGTGTGCATGCGTGTGTGTGTGTGTGTGTGTGTGTGTGTGTGTGTGTGTGTGTGTGTGTGTGTTCTGGGGGTGAGGAGTGGGTGGGTGGATTTGTGTATGAGTGGACAGAGGGAGAATCAGTGAAGGCTGAGGGATAAATCAGGGAGGGGGGGGGGGGGGGGCAGAATAGCTCAGTTGGTAGAGCGCCGGACTCATGATCCTGGGATTGCGCGTTCGAATTTTGGTACAGGGGGATTTTACCCTCGGAGTTAATCTTGGTTCTGACTCCATTCCCCATACAGTCCTTCGAATGAGACTCTAAACCGAGGTTCCGTGTGTGAACGCACGCACAACATCATGCACACACGTAAAATCCCATTACCAACTTTCGGAAGAGAAGGCCAGTTTGGCCGTTGGTATGGATGACACGTTACACATAGCATGCACCTTCCCCGAAGATGGAGTATGGCTGCCTTAATGGCGGGATAAAAAAACGGTCATACACACAAAACTCCACTGCCTGTCTGTACAGGCAGTGTCCGCAGGAGTATCAGCCTGCGTACGCAGAAAGAAAGAAAGAAAATCAGGGAGGAGGAATCTGATGGCAGGGGAGGGGAAGGAGAAGGAGATGGGAGAGCTTGTACAGATACATCACACAGAAGAAGACCAGAGAAGGAGAGGGGTGCACGGAGAAGAGAGGGAGGGGAGGGAGTGGGTGGGAGAGGGGGCTGGGTGAAACCGAGTTCAAATTTAGTTGAATTATGATAACAAGACTATAGTTCCTTGATTTTGTATAACAACAGAGAAAGACACAGAGCAGCAGGGATAAACGAGAGAGAGAGAGAGAGAGAGAGAGAGAGAGAGAGAGAGAGAGAGAGAGAGAGAGAGAGAGGGGAGGGAGAGAGAGTGAGAGAGAGAGGGAGAGAGACAGAGACAGACTGGCAGACAGGCAGGCAGACAGAGACAGATGGACAGACAGGCAGACAGACAGGAACGTAGAGACAGAGAGAGAGGTCACAAAAGGGGAGAGAGAGAGAGAGAGAGAGAGAGAGAGAGAGAGAGAGAGAGAGAGAGTGAGAGGGAGAGAGTTAGGGATGCAGAGACAAGAGTTATGAAAGTACAGCATACAGATTTTTTCTATTTTCACCCTGAAAGTTAATATCCTCTTCTTTCAGCATCAGTGCTACCTCACCTTGAAGCTGTAGCGGACAATGTTCTGTGGGGCATGAGGGTTGTTGGCAGTCAGAATTCTTGTAAACTCTTCCTTCAGTTCCTGGAGAAAATTAAAAAGAAAACAAAATATAGGATTTTTCAGTTCTTCAGAGAGAGGAGAGAGAGAGAGAGAAGAGAGAGAGAGAGAGAGAGAGAGAGAGAGAGAGAGAGAGAGAGAGAGAAAGAGAGACAGAGACAGACAGACAGACAGACAGAGTGAGAGAGAGAGGGGAGGGAGGGAAGTAGGCAGAGAGAGGCTGAGTGAGAGGGGGAGAGAGAAAGAGAGAAAGAGAGTGAGGGAGGCAGAGAGAGAGAGAGAGTGAGGAGAAGAGAGAGAGAGAGAGAGAGAGAGAGAGAGAGAGAGAGAGAGACAGACAGACAGATAGACAGACAGACAGAGGCAGAGAGAGAGAGTGAGGGAGGCAGAGAGAGTGAAGGAGATGGAGAGTGAGAGAGACAGAGAGAGAGAGAGAGAGAGAGAGAGAGAGAGAGAGAGAGAAAGAGAGACAGAGAGGTTGTAGGGGGAAACAGCAAACATTTTTTTCTTCTATGAATTCTTACCATTCATAACATCTGAGCTGTAGCCATTTTTCATGAAAAGACACGATATCTTAAACAACTGCTGGTATATCGATGATTCCAATGTGTAGCATAATTAAAAGTTTTGAACATAAAACCTTGGGAAACACAAATGCATACTTACTGCTTCTGTTAGCTCCAGCTGATCCTCTGGTTTTACCAATGTCTTGGGCTGAAAATGAGTGTTTTGAAAATCAGTTTACCGCTTGTGGATTACATTTCACTGGATGCCTAACACTGAAGACAGAAAAAGAAAGCCATAGACTAATACATGAAGTAGAACAAAGGGAAAATAAACTGATAAAAAAAAAAAAAAACACACCCCTAAACACAACAAACTTGTTAGCATTATTTATTTTTGTGCCTATGCACATATATTCCTTAATTTTCAAGAAGAGAGAGAGAGAGAGAGAGAGAGGAGAGAGAGAGAGAGAGAAGAGAGAGAAGACAGACAGACAGACAGACAGACATAGAGAGAGAGGGAGGCAGGGGAGGAGAGGAGAGAAACGGAGACAGAGACAGAGACAAACAGATTGAGAGAGAGAGAGAGAGAGAGAGAGAGAGAGAGAGAGAAGAGAGAGAGAGAGAGAGAGAGAGAGAGAATTAAGCACAAACACCAACTGAGGTAAAGAAAATTTAACAGAAGAAAAAAGAAAAATAAGAAAAATAAAGAGAGTGCTCAAATGAGGCAAACTGAGAGATAAACGAAGGGCAGTCAATGACATGCATAACACAAGTGAAATGAAATGTCACTCACCTGGGTCCAGTCATCGGCTTCAGTGCCATCCCCCAAGTCTGTAAAATCGTCCCCATCCTGCATCACAGCAAGACATAGCATTCATTTTGTAAACAAACAGTGTAATGGACATATCAGGTTGTAATCCACCAAAGAATCAACATAAGAGTTTGGGTCAGAGTGTGTTGTTGCTTGTCCGTCGAGATGACGAAGACCATCTAGTCATCCTGGGATCGGGGGTGAGTGCGTAGATGGCTGGTCAGGCCGACCTACGCCTGGAAAGACCTATCACAGTATGGACAGGTGATGGTGGGGGTCAGGGTACATACATGTGAAGACTACTAACAGTCACATTCAGACAAAGGAACCAGCTTGATATTCATGTTAATTGTGTAAATGCTTGTAAAGACAGGTGAATTGGTTTCATTAAGACAAATCAACTGAAGCATAAACCTGCTCATCACTGAAATCATCTTTGAAACAAAATTCACCATTTTTTTTTTATCGTGGCTCTCTCAACATCAGTGTAGCACTAATGCTACTTTAAAGTTCAGCACTGATGCTGCATTTCTGTACCAACTGAAGTGACACTTCTGTCCAATCAAAAGTTCTTTAAGAGTTTACTGGGGTTAAAACAGAAAACATTTGCAGGCAGGAAACTGCAGAATCATTGTAGCATTGTAACTTAAATCAAAAAAGTTATATATGACGATTTTCATCTTATGGTGTAAAAAAAATAGACATAAATTTACAGCATATTAATTTGATTAAAGAGTAATTTTTCATGAAGATGTTAGATAAGATTAGCTATAAACAAACAGGTCCTAAAACAACAGCCTAAAAACTGAAACAAAAATAAATCAGAACAGAACTAAATAAAGAAACTGAAAAGCAACTGGGCTGCATTAACACTCCTACATTCCTAGTTCATTAGGCATTGCATAAACCACATGCATACAAAGCCAAGCTGATTTCCTAATCCTCTTTTGGTCAGTGTGACCTGAAATGAATGAGTCACATCTGACATTGCTGAATCAACTGGTAGTTCATATATGACAGGATTCTTGACATTGAATTCTGTGCTCCTTTGAAATTTTTATATGCAGACATAAACGGACAGAAGATCAGAAAATAAAACATTTGAAAATCAGAATTTGTTATGTATGAAATACATGTGCACATCTTAAACTTTCTGAGACACATTTGAAGCAAAAGTAATAAATCAAAAAAGAGTGTTAAATACTGACCCTTCCAATTCTTGTCATTCGCCTCTGCTTTAAATCAGGCATCTGTGGAGAAATAAATGTAAGTTATTAAGTAAGTCCAAATCATAATAAAAATAATTGACCCTGACACATTCAACCGCCAACCCACTCACATCCACCACTAAGCCCCCTCTCCATTTTGTCTGGCCATTCAGTCAGAAGCACACCAGACCAATCAACAAAACTATCATACAACTTATCAGCCAACCAAGAAACCAACCAACCAGCTGCATTAGCCAGCCACTGACTAATCCACTGTCCACCCAATTAATCAACCTACAAACCACAATTAAAAGGGTGATGACAACATTTTTTCTCCATGTGAAGATAGCTGAAAGGAAATATTAAGTTGTCATGAACATCAGAATGCTGTGTGTGGGTGACTGGACTGTTAAGGATTTTCCAAAGAGAAATCACTGTTAAGTTCAGCTCCAAGTGGACTTTTTTTTTCTCCAAGAGAAGATGGCTGAAAGAAAACATCTAAAGTCCACTTGGAGCTGGAGTTAACTATTATTTCTCTTGGGAAAATCCTTAACAGACACCCATACATAGCATTCTGATGTTCATGATATTACACATCATATGTAGACCCACTTTGATCTCCCCAGTTCATTGATCCTACATGGAGTGCATCATCAGAATGCTTTGCATTTTTACTCTCAACCAGCATTATGGGTGGACAACCATACAGCTTGCAGACAGCAATAAAGATGGATGTGCTTTGACTTAATTACCTTTATGTTGCAACCCACTTCCTTACCCAGCACTTAAAGTTTCAGTTGTGTTATACATCCAAGCTGAGCAGATATCCAGCAGAGAATGGACGCTCACCACATGAATGCAAGCATAACAGAAACAATAAAAAAGAAGATATCACAACTTTCTTATGTTGTGTAGTTGAAGTAGATCTAGAGTCTTCATTTGCTTTGGAATGTAACTAGTTTGATTTTGTTACTCTTCCTCCCCCCCCCCCCCCCCCCACCCCCCATCAACCAACTCTCAAATCCATGCAAGCTTATTGCTTAGACACCAACTGTGGGTTTAATGTCACTTGGGAAGTAGAAAAAAAAAAAAAAAATGAAAACACATTTACAGGCTTTAGCATCAACATTAAGAAGCATCATGAATGAAATCTAGTTGCTGGAACAGCCATATCATTGGAAAGATCAGAATAGTGGAAAAAGGAGGTGCAACCTTTAATTCTGCTCCTAAGAAAGGAAGCTAAGCACATTAGTGACTGATCTAATCAATGCTGGTTGGAGATGTGTGGTGGGATCCATGACACAGCTTGCAGGATTGGTGGTCTGTTTTCACTTGAGATGTGATCCAATGTCTGATTAGATGACCATATGAATAGCCTTTTTGTAAACATATGTCACCAGTTAAATGATGTGTGTAAGTGCATACATGAATGTGTCCATATGCATCACTTATTTGACTTGCATACATATGTATGTGTCCAAGCATATGTGTATGTGTACATGTGTGTGTGTGTGTGTGTGTGTGTGTGTGTGTGTGTGTGTGTGTGTGTGTGTGTGTGTGTATGTGTGAGTATGCATGTGCATATATTGGTGGATGTCCTTGAGTACATGATGAGTGTACACATGTGACAGTGCGTAAACTTATTTTGTTTGTGATTTGGGATAATAACAATAATGAACTTTATGACTCAGTAAACAGAACAACCTGTTCCAAATTTGTTCAATCACATAAATGGATGAGGAGAGAAACGATTTTCGCATTTGTGACCGAGTCATTTGTGTCAATGTCCATGTAAAATGCCACCTTAAAATGCACTCATACCCTGAAACCTCTTGATGCATATTTAACATTACAATGAATGGTGGGAATATAAGGTAATGTTGCTTATAGTTATAGCCCAGCTGACCACAAAGGGCCATATCAAGGCTGTCACTGCGTTGAAGTCAATTCACACGTCATTTAGAACAAAAACATCATTCTTACAACCCTTTAAAATACACCTCCTAAAAACACACCTGAAACTTTGTTAAAAAATCTTTCTTCTGTAAAATCTTAGATCAGATGAAAAACATTAATCTCGTTCAGAAATTCAAAGATCACATCAGGTGGGACATCTCTGAACATGGTTTTCATGGAGTCTACTGTAAAATGTTTATGTCTCACATCTTACAAGTCCCAACACTTTAAAAGACTATGTTTTACTGTGAGTGGTACATGTCATGGAATGCACCACGAAGCTTCTTCACAGTGGAAACTGTTCAACTTGTCTGGAAGGCTGTCAGAGTTGGAGAGTGCTGATGTCACACAAACAGTATTGTCACATGATTTGGGGTTGCAGTGTAGGCAGTCTTGCTGAGTGGCTGGTTCCAAGGCCACAGTAATCAAGCAGCAAATATAGCTATGATTCTGACATCTACTTACAGCAGTATCTTTCTGCTACATGAGTGTTGTCTGCATCCTGTGGAGTTTGATGCTTTGGGTGAACATGGCACAATTGAAAGCAAAAGGAGGGCAAATTCATTGCAAATGTAGATAGGTACATACACTAAATATTCTCATTGTGTTACTTGTGTCTGCAGAGAAAACATTTCTATGTGTCATCTTTTGTTTGAATGCTACTTGTTGACCTCCCTCTATCAGAAGAAAGGTATTGAGGTGAAGAACTTTGACAATGTCAATACTGTTTTATATGGTTCACATATTGCTGAAATTGCCATGGTCATTTCGCAGTCACAGGTTGCAAAATTTGTATAAAGATCAACAATTTTGTGTACCACTAGGGTATTTCACTTATGTAAATATGCATGTATCAGATGTGGGTTTGAAAGTACTAACATGGATGATGAGTTGCGTGTGAAATTTTTTGTTTGTTTGTTTGTTTTTTTAGTAAGTGTCTAATATCATCTGGCGATGAAAAGACATTAAATAAACCACTGAACTGAACTGAACTGAACTGTGCATACCTACGCTACGCAGTAAATGGGCTTTCAGCCTAAGTTCTTCTTCTTCCTTTGAGTGTCCACAATCAACAATTTGATTTTTATGACATTTTTCAGGTTGGGGTTCGCCCGGCGAAGAAAAAAAAATCAGAACAGCAGTTGCACTCTTGACTGAGTTGAAAGAAATATATGTTTCTTTCTTCTCATTTCATATATAAAGTACATTAAGCATGCTTTCTAATTTCTAGCAGTATGAGTATCACTTTTTATGTGATTTCATCTTTGACGGAAAGATGCACATGCTCGAAAGCGAGCGAGTGTTGAAAATGTAGGCCCCTAATTACTCCAGATTTGCACAAAAACTCTATCAGTTTGATCATAGAAACTATAGTATGGATCTACCTATGCCATAATACCAACCTGTTTTGGTTTCGGTCCTCCTTTTGCGGGCATTTTTGAATGTTTATTTCTTTATCTTCACTCTGAAATAAATGGTAGCAGTTGTAACCAAGGGAAACATAAAAGAAGGACCACTCTTGCGTTTCCGGAACCAGCTACTAGTAGCTATATACACAGAAGTTACTGTCAGTCGAACAATCGACGACTGATCTTTTACGACGGGGGGCTATTATTATTATCATTATTATTATTATCATCATTATTATTATTTGTTTGTTCCTTGGGAAAAAAACACCTAAATTAGAACACAAATGTGCTGCTGTAGACAGCACTGACAAGAATATGGGTACAGGAGGATGAAACGCCACGAAGAGTTTGACAGCAGGTCTCCAACCAAGAAGATATCCCCTTAAGTAAAGCAAGTGTTACGGCTCTAAACGCCTTGCACTCTACGGTATCCGGGCAGTTTCCAGGATGGTCCAGGATGGTCTTGCGCTGTTAGATTTGTTTGTTTGTTTAGAGCTGCTGGGATTCGAACCTGCAGTTTCTGGAAGGGTAGGCCTATGCATCTCAACTGTGGCACTGGGCTTTTTGGCAGATGTCCATTGTCCACACCACTATCGGACGCCTGTTCTGAGGTGGGATATTAAGCCCTATGATGCTGACTTTTGTTCCTCCCCAACAAGCGGCAGCGCCATGGCGTCTGTGGATCAGTTCACCAACGGGCAGGGAGCTTTCTCACCGAAAAACATCCATCAAAGTAGCTCTGGAGGATGAATCGTCTAAGGAAGTGGCTGTTAGATCTTGTGCCTCCCAAGGCACAATATGAGGCCCCTTGCTTTTTCTGTGCCGTATGGGTGACCTGTCAGATTCCATAACATTCAAAGTAGCTGCACCTGTTTGCACATGTCTGCCTGCTCCGCCGAGGAATGCACAGCTAGCGGTACCACAATGTGCTTTAGGACCTTGGCAGACTGGAAGTTTGAGCAATAGTTTATGCGTAATAAAGCGCTCCGTTATGCCAACGAAAAACAAGTTCACCTACTTCTGCAGTTTATGCGGAGAAATCCTGAAGCATGTAAACTAGAGTCCCTATCTGAGTATCATGCTGTCGCGGGACCTGAAGTGGTCGAGGCATGTCACAAACATCAGCAAGAAGGCTGGTGCTACTACTCTCACCTTCTTGAGGAGGAACCTTCATAATAACATCCAAGAGTGTCTTTCAATTTTCTGCCGGTTTTTGTTTGGGTTGGATTGATCTTATGATTTTTGCCTTTGGAGTCTTCAAGCATGGTGAATGAGCTTGCTTTGCCGGCATTGTACTCCTCTAGGGTGGAATTCAGCGGTAGTTTCAGGTTCACTCGGTGGCAAAAGAGCACAGCTTCAGTGAGACTAGGTATGACACCGAGCCATTTCCATATACACTTGTTCATATTGGCCTCCATTGATTCCACTGTGCTGGTGCTGATATTGTATATCTTCCAGGTCTCTTAACTGGATGTATCACAGTTGGAATGGCTTTGTTGGTTATAGTGACGTCACTGTCTCAGCTAGGTTTCCTTTCTGTACGGAGAAGCTTCGTGATTTCTCTAGTTCCAAACTCGTCCTGAATGAAGCAGCTAATTTGTCTGACTGCTTCAATATTTTTTTAATGTGTTTCATCTCCCTTTGTGGAAAGGACTTTTGTGTAATGGCTGTTTAGGGAGGCGTTCTTTCATTCTTTGTGTTCTTCACTGAACCCAATGGTTATTGTGTGTGCTGTGGACCAGTTGTGATTGGCCAAATAATGGCCAAGTACCCAAAGGACTAAATCCAATACGTGGGTATTGTATTGGTCCAACCAAAGATCCGTAGGACGTACTATCTTTGGTCCAATCCAACACGGTAAAGAAAAATCAACAAAAATTATAATGGGCAAACAATTGGCGACAATGGGCCCAACCATTGTCTCAGTTAAATTGAATATTGGTGTAAATGTACTGTCTTTGGTGTGTGTGTGTGTGTGTGTGTGTGTGTGTGTGTGTGTGTGTGTGTGTGTGTTGAGAGAGAGAGAGAGAGAGAGAGAGAGAGAGAGAGAGAGAGAGAGAGGAGAGAGAGAGAGAGAGAGAGAGAGAGAGAGAGAGAACTTCTCGGTTCATGTGATCTTTGGAATCTTGTTTGATCACTGCTGAAGCAAATGCGATTATCATATGTTATGTCTGCAGTCCTATGACGTGGATGGAACGATTTAATGATCAGCTCTTGATGGGAAAACAAATGTTTAGGAGGACCTCTGTGTGTGTGTGTGTGTGTGTGTGTGTGTGTGTGTGTGTGTGTGTGTGTGTGTGTGTGTGTCTCTCTCTCTCTCTCTCTCTCTCTCTCTCTCTCTCTCTCTCATGAGTCAAAGTTAATTCACAAATTCGAATTAATGTTACTATTAGGTGATTTTCTTTCTGAATGATTTTTGTTTGTTTGTTTGTTTATGTTTAGCGTTCTTTTTGGCCACAGAAAATTTTAATTATTTTGATATTGTATTTCAAGTAATTGTTTGGTTTCCCCATAGGCAGAGTACAGTATTCTTACACGTAACAGTATGAATGTTGTGCTCATGTCTCAGTCTATTGATGATGAAGACGAAGAGGAGGCAGAGAGTGAAGAAGAAACTGGTACTCCATGAATCTCTTTTCATCACTTTGAAATACTAATTCCATACAATCAAGTAAAAATATTTGAACTGGAATATAAGTTGGTGGGAAGACGATGTTTTTGTCTCTCTCATACAATTGTAAACAAACGAACAAACAAAACCGTTCTTGCAGTGCTGCATTGAGAAGAAGCATTCTAGTTTTGCAAACTGTCATATAACGAGTTTGTTAGAATTGCTAGACCATTAGTTTAACGTGTTCAAGGTTGTTGTTTTTTCCTGAAAAGAAGACGAAACTTTTTTCATTGAATGAATGTAATATTCCATGTTATGATTGCAAAATTCATTACTTTGTCCTATGTTAGTTTTTACATTTTTTTTTTTTTTCTAAATTTTGACAGGAGACGAACGGGATCACATCTTACTAAGGGCATGTATTACTGTGTTTAAGCTTGGAAAATAGTTTGATCATTTATACCTGAATATTGTGCTTTTTTCGTCACTTTCTTGGGGGGAGGCGTACACACACACACACACACACACACACACACACACACACACACACACACACACACCATAAGACACTCGTGCATGAGATGCACGCACACACACACACACACACACACACACACACACACACACACATATATATATATGTATATACACACACACACATTCTATGTTTGTTGACTGTAGATAAAATCTAATAATGAACGTTTTTTACTTATGCGTGCAGCAATGCAAATCCATTTAATTATCCGTTTGGTTGCCCGTTTGTGTGAGCGTCCATGATGTACTTTGACATTCGCTTTTTCCCGTCAGTTACAGTCGTTTGCACAACCCAACTCGGTATGATGATACATATTGATTAGGCCTTTACCGCCATCCCCGGCACGAAGACTCACTAAATTGTACAGACCGTTACACTGCAACTAACTCTTTCAGCAATATTTTCACTGTTATATAAAACTGACTTTTTCTTAGAAATCAAGATCAATTACAGATGTTGTCAACACACTGATAAAAGATAAGCAGAAGGATCTTGCAAACCTAACAATTCACATTCTATCAAGTTCAGACAATTTATCTCAATTTTTTTACCATTAAGAGGAGCAGATGTACATAAATATCTTCCCTCATACAGAACACCGGTTGGCCGCATAAATATACATGTTGTCAAGTTCAGCAAAGTCAGAGTGTGTCATGTTGTGGCGAAATTGAAAATGAAATGAGGCAGGGAACAGTAAACAATAAACAAGTACGGTAACTCTTGCTCCCATAAGAAAACCTAACTCAGGGTAGCTTTTATTCAAGACTGGCACAGCCTTTTAAACTTAAAAAGTCAGACAAATACAAAGACAAACAATCTAATAGTGGGGGGAAAGACAAGCGCAGGCCAACAACCCCTTTATTCAAGTTTAAAAGGCCGTGCCAGTCTTCAATAAAAGTTACTCTGAGTTAGGTTTTCTTATGGGAGCAAGAGTTACCCTACTTGTTTATTGTATGTTGTGGCGAATCAATGGAACATGGCCATACATAAGCGGCAAGTTCAATAGTCTGACTTGTTTCCACAATAGCATTTACCAAATAATACAAATACATCATAGATTTGCCCTTGTGACTAAAATGAAACGACATTTAATTGCGCAGATGAAAGTGGAGAAATCCGAAAAGAAAGCCTCAGCTAAACTTAACATTATCAGCTTGGCCTATGACGTGCGAGATGAAGATGATTATTTGGAAGAAGTTTGGGCAAAAAAGTGTTTATGTGATGAAAGGTCAGTTTAAGAAAGATGGTTTCTTTTGAACTCGCTCACAATGTATGCCCTGAGAAATCCAAAAGTAAACTACTCTTTCTGGTTCCCCCTCCCCCTCCCCCATCCATTATTCCTTTTCTCTCCCTCTTCCTTACTGCTTCCCATTTCATCATACTCCGAAATAGGCAATGTCCTCTCTTATTCAGTTTATTTTACTATTTAAAAAACCCAACCAACCAATCAACCAACCAACCAACCAACCAACCAACCAACAAAATGGTCTGGAAACAGAACTCAGTCGGATCGAGGCCATAAGCTTCCTGGTTTTAATTCAATTTGAAAGTGGGTCCCGAGGTGCCATTGTTGTACTTTCCCATTGTCGCTGTCCCCGAGTCCTGTTCTGGTTTATTGATTATCTGTTGGGGGTACGTTGGTTCCCATACTGTTGACGCTGTACTTTTACTGACTGGTTGAAAGAAATTCGGCTGTAGGATTGTGTAGGTGAACTTTTTGTCAGCTTTGGATAGTTTCAGCTTCAGGACTATGTAAATGCTGCTGATAGGGAAGGATTGGTTAATGTCACCGTAACATCCGTTTACCAGAGAGTACACCATGAACCAGCGTTTCTTTTCCTCCATTTCTCAACTGTAAGACTGCTAGAATCAATATAAAACCTCTGAGCTCACTGTTCAACTTAAAAAAAATTATTAAAGCGTTTTGAAACAAATGCTTCCAAGCATAAAATGTTATGAGAGAGCAGTGAGTATTATTTCTTTTTACGCTTAAATTTTTTTTTAATTGTATATTGGCACCGTGTTTTCTTTGTTGTATTCAGATGCAAGCTGTTCAGTCGATGAAATTTTGCATACTATTCACATACCTTCATGGTATGACTGATCCAACCGAAACTGGTGAATGGCTGCGTACAGAATGGTATAATGCGTGTAAGTGATCATGGCCACAGAGATCCACTCGTTCCAAGCAGTCACTAAGTAAAATGCCCGCCAACACAGAAAAATGTTGAAGGTCAAGGATTTTACACCCAGTGTGCACGCTATGAATTCGTTTCTGTCGAAAATCGTCGTGTACTATTTTTTTTTCTTTCTTTTTTCTTTTTAAATGTCGATCGATGAGAATGAGGACGATAAAGATGATGCTACGGATTTCCATTCCGGTCTGAGACTGCCCTCGGGGCTGTACTCTACGCATACTTTCATAACATATCCCGGCGCCAACCAGGCCCGAGAGATGCAGACTGCTGCAGAGTTGGTCAGGAAATTTAAGCAACAGTCTCAGAGACGCATTCATTTAGTGTGGAAACTCGACTGTGTGGTCCCAGTCTTCCCAGACGAGAGCCCATAGCAAACTCAACTCTGGGTAAGAGCCAGTCGGGCAGGTAAATCCCACATGGCTCTTGGGAATCGAACCCACGACCTCGCAGCTTGGAGTCCGCAACGCTAACCACTTCACCATGGCGGCTGGTCGTCGTCGTGTACTATCTATTGTTGAATATCACTGGATGCACTATGGTCCGTTGTTTCATTTTGCAAAACGGTTGTTATAAAGATGCTGAGGGATTAAAAGCTGAACTCTGAAGATGCGAGAATATGTGTGTGTGCACGCATTCTGAGCACGCTCGCATACACAAATACTGCTGCGTGCTCACACATGCAGACATCAAGTTACAGACACTTATCCCCATCCCCGTCTACCTTGAGATTTTATATTGACTTTGATTAGAAGTCAACATAATTGTGATATGATTATTATTCTCAGTATGCTGTATATTAACAAAGCTTCTTTTCACTGCATCGGCACTCATTTTATTCAAAATAGCCACGTGGGATCTTTATTGTGCTATAATATATAAGCATGAAACAAACAAACAAACAAAAAGCGAAACAAAAGCAGCCAAGGCGAATAAATGTTGGTCACAGAGCCAAAAACAGTAACGAAATGGGATCAAATAAGAATGGTGGTTCATTCTCATCAAGCTTCATGGCAAGATTTTAATTGTCTAACAAAAGTATAACAAAAACAATCTCACAGCTTTTATTTACACCGGGTGATACATACTTGCTGGTGTGCGACAATCCATTTTTCACGATCTTCAGCACTGAAACTGACTGGGACTGATGACATAAATATCAAGAAAAATAAAATGATATCGAAAAAGAAAAACACCCTCATCAGGTTAGAAGGGTGAAAATGTTAGTTACCTGTTCTAACTATGCAACAAATAGCTATCAAAGATCAAAACATAGCAGGTCTATAGTTGAGTCATAAGACATGTGCGAGACAGTCGTATTTCATGATAACTGATGGCCACAACATGAAGACTGATTCTTTTAAAGCTATGCATGTAGCAGACCACTTCATGATAATAACAGTCAGCTTATTTCAGTATCAACAGAAAAGATTCTCTCTAACTTCAGAGCAGTCGTCTACATCATTGCCTCCCACGGGAATTCATCAGGTCATGTAGTTGTCTCCTAGGACTCAAGTTAATCCTCCAGGTCTTGGAAACACAAATTCAGATGCGGTGAACAAGACCTTTCACATCTCCGTTGTCAGTCTGACTGGAGAGGCTTCAGCACTTCTCGAGTGGGTTCCTGTACACGCAAGCCTCACGGTCAAAGAGTCCTGCAACAACAGCAAGCCTCTGACGCTTGACGAAGTGCGGACTCTCCTTCAAGCAAACGCAGAGCAGGTCCCGTGAATGTCACAGCCTTTTAATCACAGCAAGCCTCCGTCAGGAAATCAGAGGACAGTTTCTTTGCTCACTGAAAGGACTAGTCTAAACTCACAACACGACTGACACAGAACTGTGGTCTAATGGTAAACCTGAAATGGATCAGCATACAAATATGTTTAAGCGTACATCTGAAATGGACTGGCACAGGACTGATCTCACTATGCACCCGTAATCGACTTCTTTTGTGGACACATACTCTAGTGTGACTGTGGGCACGATGACTATACTCATCTCCCCCGGCTGCCGTATATATATACACAGAGAACAGGCAGATCAGGCACACTTTGTCATCAAATTCTCGCTGAGCTTCGACAGTTGGCCATCTTGGTTCAAGTCCTTGATCATCATCATCATCATAGCACGACCTGCTGAGCAAACATAAAGTTACGGATCTCTTATCGACAATCCTGATATCCACAGCATCACCCTGTCGGCAGAAATATCCCGAAATGACAGGGAGCAATCAATATAACCAGAAAACCACGTAGCCATAAAACATTTGATGATCCTAGCAGTTGCAGACTATGTTCTGTCCACTCTTCAGATTTTGACGGAGTACAAGCAGACACACGGCCATCATCAACTTCATTTGCAGCCTGAATTGCTGTTTTGGATGAAGACGATATCCTTTTCCGTTCTAAATCTCATGAATATTCTCCAGATTTCTTTGCTTTCCGTTCCTTTTTCTTTTCCAGGGTATTAAAAAAAAGCCTATCTGGGTGGAACAGTAGTATAGTTATCGCGATACTGTAATTATAGAAGACAAAACGTGAACTGAATAAAATTGCGAAAAACCGACTGTCTCCGATCTTTAATATTACTTATCGTTTTTTCTGCCGTCTCAGTTTCTGTGTCTCCTCAATGAAACTGCCGCCTCACTGCTCATTCTGGCATCTCCTGACATAGCCACACCCTCACTCATATCGCAGACCCTGCCCAGCAGTCCACAGGGAGCAATGGAAACCAGGTCCTCAAAAGTCAACCAGCCAGAGGAAGCACTGCAACGCCACCGGGTCACTGTGGCGGTGTTCAAAGGTACACGCTCTGTTCCAGCATAGGCATTGTACGACCTACAACGTCACCCTGCAGACACCAGTAACTGTTCAGTTGCGGAGCCAGCGGGAGTGAGCAGGCTTCGCCAGAGGGCGTTAATGTTCATTCCACAATGGCGGTCATGAACTAGCCCAAATCAACAACCCCGACACGAGTTCACCAAGGCATAGACGAAGAGCAGTTGAGCGGAGTCACCGGCACAGCAGGACACTCACGATTCCACAGGACTGAAAACTTTTTTTATTTTTTATTGACAGTGATGATGAGGATAATGAAAATGATGTTGTGGACTTCCAGTCTGGTTGGGACTACATGGCAGAAGACTCTGCCAGTCTGGTTGGGACTACATGGCAGAAGACTCTGCCAGTCTGGTTGGGACTACATGGCAGAAGACTCTGCCAGTCTGGTTGGGACTACATGGCAGAAGACTATGTGCTTCAGTTCATAACATTTTCCCAACATTAACCAGACCCGAGAAAAACAAACGCTCTCGCCGACGAGGCATTCATTGAGTGGATGAAACTCGACGGTGTGTTTCCAGTCTTTTCCATCAGAGCCCATAGCAGACTCAGCTCTGGATAGGCGCTGCACGGGGCCAGGAAATGCCACAAACAAATGTCTCTGATGGGAATCTAAGCCATGAAGTGTTCACTGCAGAATTCTTATCTGGACGTTGAAAGCTGTCAAGGAGCAACAGGGAAACACCGTGACAATCTGCAGATGAAGACAAACAAGAAGCAGCATTCGATTTTATAGCCAAGTTGATTGAAAGCATCATAGTGGGATATCGTACCTGGTTAGCTTGTAAAGATGCTACGCCGAGAAGAAGGCAATGGGAAGTAGTTTATTGATGATGTTTAAGGTACGACTAACAACAGGCGTCATATCTAGACCTCAAGGAATCGGTTTCTGAGCACACTGTGATGACCCACTGAGGAAAGCGACGAGGAGAATTTCAATCAAGACTTTGGGAGGCAGGTCAGTAGGTTGTACATGGAGAATTAGTATGACCCACAAAGAAGGAAGCAATTTCTTTGAGTGATTTTAGACCCAGAGAAGCTCAAGCTTCACATATGGACTTGAGTCGGCAAACACATCGAGGTATATCGTGGCGACCCAGAAGCTAATGGACAGCAGTTTGCGTATGCTGACCCCCCCCCCCCCCCCCCCCCCCCCGCGCCGCCTCTTCTTTCCCATGCCTTACGCATTTCTTCCCCTCCGCTTCACTCCAATAGACAATTCTGAACACGTCTTAAAGACCCGAAAGCTAACAGGACGATCAAGTCAACGTCCCCACGCTGCTTTCAGCCCAGCCTCAAGCATCAAACCGGCATTGTGTGTAAGGAGGAGAGGCAAAGCTAGACGTATCTGGGAACGTCCC
>CM065722.1:23783691-23801191 GCA_033310375.1 Conus canariensis
ACACACACTGTAATAGATAAACGAAAACATTTTGTGTCCCTCTCTCTCTTTCTCTAGTCCTCTCTCTCTCTCTCTCTCTCTCTCTCTCTCTCTCTCTCTCTCTCTCTCTCTCTCTCTATCACAGCTGCTCCTTGAACCAGACACTGAGTCACAGTTGCAGGACAATGTTATTCCTTTCTCCCCTACTCCCCCTGTTGCTCCAGACAGTTGTGCAAGCGATGAGACAACACTAAAAAAGCCATCGCCCGTTAGCAAAAGGACGCGGCAAAAAAGCAGACGTACACTTTACAAGAATAAAGTGACATCTCCTTCATGTCCCTTTCCTGAGTTGAAAAGAAGGGTGACTTGTTTAGAGCAAGTTGTCAACTCAATGTCAACTGCACAATGCATGACAGAAACTGACATTACTTCCTTTTTTGAAGATGTTAAAACAGCCACTAAAAATGAATTACGTGTAAATGTTTCAGATAAATTCAATGTCATTGTATCAAAAATTGAAGATCTTTCAAATCTTGTAACAACCTTACAATCAGCAAACAACCAACTACACAAAGAGAACCATTCTATCAAAACACAATTAGGATCTTTACAATCAGAGCTGAAAAAAATTAAACCAATCCAACCTCAGCGTATGACAGTCTGCACGCAGACTGAATGTCCAAGTCCAAGATATAAAGAGTCAGCACACGTATTCACGCAGACAGATCCCACATCTGTTCATCTATTAGACAGTGTGTCTGTGACAGAGCGTAAAGAATGTATGACGGTGACAGAAACCCTTTCCCAAACCAATGACTGTATCATGGCTCCACCCAGTGTCAACCAAGAAATTCCCGACTCTCCCTCTGAGTCGCCCGACAGTTTTAAAGACAATCTTCATTTTTCCATTCAGACGTCCAACGCATTTTCAGTTCTATCTGACGCAGACAATAAACCAGAAAACAGGTTCGAAATCGATCTCAAAGAATTCCAGTTCTTCAAATAAAACAAATTCTTATTCTAAACCCACCCCTCTGGAGACGCTGTCACAAATGACTATCCCTGACAAAACAACAGTCTTATTCATTGGTGACTCCACAATACGTTACGTTAATCCAAAAAGACTAGCCCCTCGACAAGAACGTGTTTTTAAAATCTGTATCCCTGGCATGTCTGTCAAAGACTTCCAAACCTGGTTTCTTTCAACACCTGTGACCCACACTTGAACGACATTATCATTCATGTGGGTTTAAACTCATGCCCCTCAGGTCCTGTGTCTACCGAAACGTGGAGCGATCTCATTAAACTACTTCGCAAAACATTTCCGATGGCACGTGTTGGTTTTAGTTCCCTACTGCCCGCAAAAGGAAAACATTCCTTCAATAATTCTATCTTCCCATCAAACCGCAACCTTAAACAGAGTTGTGCAAAGTACCACGCCATTTTTCTTGACCACTTTCAAACGTTTGCCTCTGACACAAGTCTTTACAGTAACTCTACTCATCCAAATGCTAGAGGTACTGCCAGACTAGCAGAAAACATCAAACTGTTATGGAGGACCTCTCATAAAGTGGAAATTCACCCTGTCAGACCTCCTTATTTCAATCTAAAAGATACTGGACAAAATAACTCCAACTATGACATTCGCACTGACCCCCCATGCGCCCAAACCGTTGCTGAACACGCTGCTTTTCAAATGCCACCACCTGACTACCCTCCCCTGTCATCATCTGAACACGCTGCTTTTCAAATGCCACCACCTGACTACCCTCCCCTGTCATCATCTGAACACTACCCTCTGCTAGCACCCAACTCTGGTTCCAAGGTAGGAGTGTCTGGACCACAACCTGTCAGAAGTATAGCGCCCTCGTTTCGCCCACAGCCCTCCTCAAATCATCCTGGCCTGAAATACCAATTAAACAGTGCTGAGAACATTCCTACGCCCAACCAAGGCAACCATGTCTTTCCATCACCTCCCTATCCTCCCAGTAGTTTGATCAACTCTTCTGATTACCGAGGGAACAGAGCGACGGACAATTTTTATGTCACCCCACCACACCAAGCAGAAGACAGAATCCATCCATATGCAGGACATTTGCTGAGGATGGCTTCACATTTACTGAGAAATCAAAGCGGCTTGTCCTCTTATTAATGACATTACATGTTTACCACTAGTTCAATATCTGTCTACCTCACTCCCTTCTCTTTTGCCCTGTGTCTCTTTTCGAGGCGCGCACGCACGTGCGCGCACGTGTGTGTGGATGTGTTGGGAAGGGGAGGGGGGTGCTTTGCACGGGCGCGTGCGTGCGTTTGTCTAGGTTTGTGTACACGTGTACGTACGCGCACGAAGATATCCATCAGTATCCTCATCTTCTTATAAAGGATGACTTTTTTTTTTTTTTTTTTTTAAAATAACTTCCGTATGCTTATACTTTTTTTTTTTTTTTTTTTTTTTTTTTTTTTTTTGTAAGTGAATTTGAGTGCATACCTTTCTTTGCTTTAGTGTGTGAATGAGTGCTTGCCTATGTGCGTATGAAAATAATACATGTTGTTTTGTGCATGTTAGCGCATTTATAGTTTATAAATGTGTGTGCATGTCTGTTTATATTTTTGGGTTGTGAATGTTTGCCTATGTGCGTATTAAAATTTATGATGTAATATGCACGTTAACGCACTCACAGTTTTCTGGATCTTGGTAATGATAATATCTTTCCCGTTAATCTTGTAAGACCGACTCAAGTATAGATACTATATTGTAAACAACAAGCATTACTTGTGTGCTTGTGGCTAAAGTTTCTTCCATTGTTCATACATAAGCTTGTGTTACTTTTTGTCATTCTGCCTCACTGTTTTTCTTTGTTGTTGCTGTAGCTCGTCGGGGTTTTTTGTTGTTGTTTGTTTGGGGTTTTGTTTGTTTGCTTGGGGCTTTTGTCCCCTCCCTCCCTTCTTCATTAGTCACTACTTACCCTTCTTCCGTCCTCCCCACGTTTAATACTTCGTGTATCCCCCCTCTCTTCGTCTGCTTTCGCCGATCTTAAAGATGCCTGACACTTTAGAAACTTGGCCGTCTAAAGATGGTTTTAGAGTGGGATTCCTCAACATAAATCACTTAATCAATAAAATATCTGATGTTTCGTATGTTTTGACAAATGCTGGTAAGCATTTCCATATTTTTGGCTTTGCCGAATCACGTCTTACAGAACACATTCTAGATTCTGAAATCTCCATTCCTGGATATAATATAATCCGCAAAGATGCTAAACATCCCAAAGAGACGGGCTTGATAGTGTACATTCACCATAGTATAAAGTTTAAATGTGTTGAACCTCGTAATTACCATAACATCGAGTCAGTATGGATCCAAGTTGATTTTAAAAAAATGTGAGCCAGTTCATCTGGGTTTCATATACCGCAATCCAGCAGAACATGTCAGTTGGATTGACAATTTCACTCTACTGTTAGAAGATATTTCCTTGCTTTCGGATGAGCTGATATTGTTAGGCGATTTTAACATTGATTTGCTAAAATGTAACAACACATGGGTTCATTGTTATGAATCTTTTCAACTTGTTCAGTTAATCGATAAACCCACAAGGGTAACACCCACATCCAAAACTCTTATTGATCACATTTACACCACGACAAAAAGCAATATAATAGAAGTGTGTTCACCGCTGTATGGTTGTAGTGATCATTTCCCAGTATGCTTCACTTGGTCGAAAAAAGGAGTTAAAATTCCGAAGAATGGTCACACGTTTATAAGATACAGGTGCTTACGGAATTTTGATAAAAATAAATTTTTGTTTGATTTGAGCAATTCACATCTTTTCCTAGTCTACCAATTTACAAATCCTGATGAAGCCTGGGAAGTTTGGTACCACAATTTTTTAAATATTTATGATAAACATGCACCTTTCAAAACCAAGCGTGTTAGAAGCAGCCCTCTGTTACCATGGCTATCAAAAGATGTACAGGACGCTATGAACCAAAGAGATCACCTTTTGTCTACGGGAGCGAAGAAAGAATTTGTAAATCAAAGAAATCATGTTAATTATGTAAAACGAGCAGCTAAGAAAAAGTACTTTCAAGAACTTGTTTTTTCTAATACCAATAGCAGAGCAATTTGGAATGCTATCAATCAGCTGACGAACAAAAACATCAGTAAAAATACATCTCATGAAGACCTGTGTCCCGAGAAACTTAATGACCATTTTTGTAATATTGCTAAGACAACAATAAAATTAGAAGATCTGTCCAAAACACTCTTACATTATTAAACGATTTCTGTGATTCAAAAGCCATATCCTCAGACTTAGACATCCCTTAATGTCAGTCCATGATGTATATAATGCCCTGATCCGTCTAAAAGAAACATGTGCTCGTGGCTTAGACGGTATTGATGGCAACATCCTAAAACTTGCAGCTCCAATTATTTCTGATACACTGACCTACATCTTCAATTTATGTATATCTAAAAACCAATTTCCTAAATCTTTCAAAATTGCTAGGGTAAGACCCATCTATAAATCAGGTGACACCTCGGATCCTTGTAATTACAGACCAATTTCTATCCTGTCTGTGGTATCAAAACCTTTAGAGGATCATCTAAGAAGATGTATTTTTAACCATTTTGACAAATATAACTTATTTCACCCTAATCAGTCTGGTTTCAGGAAACATCACTCCTGCCACACTGCACTGACCAACCTAGTAGACAAATGGCTCTCAAATATCAATGAAAACAAAGTGACCGGTGTCCTTTTTATTGACTTTGCAAAAGCTTTTGATGTAATTGACCACACACTGCTTCTAAAAAAGTTAAAATTGTACCGTTTATCCAGTAATGCTCTAGAACTCATCTCTTCGTTTTTAAGCGACAGAAAACAAATTGTCTCAATTCATGAACGCCAGTCTTCTATCTTGCCTCTCAAACATGGTGTTCCTCAAGGCTCCGTCCTAGGACCCATACTTTTCTCAATATATATTAATGATCTCCCCCTGTTTCTCCCAGCGCTTTGTGATATGTTCGCCGATGACACTACTGTTCATACGTGTGATCGCAAAGGAGAAAAAGTATCTATGTTATTACAGCAAAGTATTAACCAGCTAACCAAATGGTCTGAATTAAACCATATGTGTTTAAACCCTGTCAAAACCAAACATATGATCATAACCACAAGACAAAAACGTCAAACCCTTTCTTATATGAGCACACCCCTTTCTATCAATGGCATAACTATCGAAGAAACAGTCTGTCATAAAGTCTTAGGAGTAGTTATAGATAACAATCTGTCATGGTCAGAACATGTACGGTCTTTGTGCAAAACAGTTTCAAAAAAGATATACCAGCTGTCCAAGATAAAGCATTTCCTAGACTGCCATTCACGTAAAATATTTTTTCACGCTTATATTGAATCCCATATAAATTATGCATCTACAATTTGGGATTCAGCAAGTAATCATATACTCAAACCTTTGTTTAGTCTTTATAGACGTTCCCTGAAATTAGTTTTGTTAAAATCGGTTACGTTATCATACTCTGACTATACAGATCTGGATATTTTACCATTAAACTTGAAGCTTAAATTCAATAAAGCTTTATTCATGTTTAAGATTCTTTCGGGTCGTGCTCCCCCTTCAATTACAGAGAAATTTAGATTGAATGAAAATCGCCATTTTTATAAAATTGTAATACCCCGTCCAAGAATAGATATGTTTAAAACCAGTCTTCACTACTCTGGCGGCTTCTTGTGGAACCGCATTTCACCCTCTCTTGATGTTCATGCCAGCATATATAGCTTTAAAAGGGCACTTCATACCCAGCTAATGACTGAATTTTCCAATTCATGCTCTTAAACTCTCTCTCTCTCTCTCTCTGTCTCTCTCACTCTCTCTCTCCCTCTGTCTGTCTGTCTGTCTGTCTCTCTCTGTACTGGTCTCTTTCATCTATTGTTCCAAAGGTGCTGCTTGTCAAGTGTACATTTTTGTCTTTGCTTACAGGTTGGGGTGCCTGTTCAATGATTTTTTTTCTTTTTCCAGAAATGTGTTATAATTTTATTGTTGTGATAATGTTTATTGTATATATATTTATCTATCTTCCAATAACCATTTTTTCATGAACTATATATGATGACCCCTCCCCTCCCATCTGTTTCTCTCTCTGTCTCTCTGTCTCTGTCTCTGTCTCTCTGTCTCTCTGTCTCTCTGTCTGTCTGTCTGTCTGTCTGTCTGTCTGTCTGTCTGTCTGTCTCTCTCTCTCTCTCTCTCCCTCTCTCTTCCAGGCATTGATTGTCGTCTGTTCTTTTGTGTTAACCATTTCCTCTGTCTATTTATAGCGTTTATGTATGTTTACTTTAATTCTAGATTAGTTTTGCTGATGTTATTATTGCATTTTATATGTATTTCCCTTTGTTGAGGGCCGGATGTAAAAAAAGCCATTTTGTGCTTATTCCGCTTTTTCCCTCATTAAAAAAGATTCGTTCGTTCGTTCGTTCGTTCTACCACAGCCACCAAACGATGCTACAGGCACGCCAAGACAGAATTAAAACAAAACAAAACTGAACATACAAAGAGACAGGTGTGGTTCCGCCACGTGATGTTGTCGTAGCATGATAACTAGACTGGGGATGTTTTCGTAGCATGATAACCAGACTGGGGATGTTGTCATAGCATTATAACCAGACTGGGGATGTTGTCATAGCATCATAACCAGACTGGGGATGTTGTCATAGCATCATAACCAGACTGGGGATGTTTCCGTAGCATTATAACCAGACTGGGGATGTTATCGTAGCATTATAACCAGACTGGGGATGTTGTCATAGCATTATAACCAGACTGGGGATGTTGTCATAGCATTATAACCAGACTGGGGATGTTGTCATAGCATTATAACCAGACTGGGGATGTTGTCATAGCATTATAACCAGACTGGGGATGTTGTCATAGCATTATAACCAGACTGGGGATGTTGTCATAGCATTATAACCAGACTGGGGATGTTGTCATAGCATTATAACCAGACTGGGGATGTTGTCATAGCATTATAACCAGACTGGGGATGTTGTCATAGCATTATAACCAGACTGGGGATGTTGTCATAGCATTATAACCAGACTGGGGATGTTATCGTAGCATTATAACCAGACTGGGGATGTTTCCGTAGCATTATAACCAGACTGGGGATGTTATTGTAGCATCATAACCAGACTGGGGATGTTGTCATAGCATTATAACCAGACTGGGGATGTTGTAGCATCATAACCAGACTGGGGATGTTGTCATAGCATTATAACCAGACTGGGGATGTTGTAGCATCATAACCAGACTGGGGATGTTATCGTAGCATTATAACCAGACTGGGGATGTTTTCGTAGCATCATAACCAGACTGGGGATGTTGTAGCATGATAACCAGACTGGGGATGTTGTAGCATTATAACCAGACTGAGGATGTTATCGTAGCATCATAACCAGACTGGGGATGTTGTAGCATGATAACCAGACTGGGGATGTTGTAGCATTATAACCAGACTGGCGGTCGGGAGAGCACAGACTTCCGCGAAGCCTAACGGATCGTGGTCCCCCCTCTGAACCCTCCCCCCCCCACACCCTCCCCCCCACATATATACACACACACATGCGCGCTCGCACGCGCGCGCGCGCACAAACACACACACACACACACACACACTCACACGCACGCACATGCACACACACATGCAGAGAGAGAGAGAGAGAGAGAGAGAGAGAGAGAGAGAGAGAGAGAGAGAGAGAGAGAGACAGACAGACAGACAGACAGACAGACAGACAGACAGAGAGTCTTTGTGTTGCGTTCCCTTTCTTCACCAAATCTGGTTAAAAGCGGTTCTGTAGTTTTTTTTTTCGCATTCTTGCCAAATGGACTCACAATAACATTTAATGAGTTCATCCGAGGGCCACATTTTCCTTTTTCTACCACATTTCATAAAAATCAATTGAGGAGATTTCGTTAACCTTACTGACAGACAAACAATCGACCAATCAAAGCGAGAACAGGCACAAAAATATCCTTTTGACGGCGGAACATAACAACTGCCTGCGCAAGATTCTCCGCATCCGGTGGCCAGACACCATCAACATCAACGAGCTCTGGGAGAGAACAAACCAGCTGCCCGCAGAACAGGAAATCAAGAAACGACGCTGGGGCTGGATTGGACATACGCTGCGGAAGCCTGCAAGCAACACCACCAGACAAGCCCTAACATGGAACCCCCAAGGCAAACGAAAGAGAGGTCGGCCAAGGAACACCTGGCGCAGGGACCTGGAAGCAGACATCAGGAACATGGGGATGAATTGGAACCAGCTGGAGAAAAGAGCCCAGGACAGAGATGCCTGGAGGTCCTTGGCTGGCGGCCTGTACCCCGGGAGGGGTAATAGGCGATGATGATGATGATGATGACGGCGGAACAAAGATGGTCACTTAGATGTCACGTTTCAAAGTGGTCTGACCAACAATTACATCAGGCATGAAATCTGTCCGATGACGAAGTGCTGATCCTCATGCAGAAACGAAAATGAAAGCAAATTTCTTATAACAGTATCAAAATATCTGTCTGCTTTAAAAAAAAAATTCTTATCATCATCATTAACATTATTATTATTGCTATCAGTATTATTACTGTAATCTTTACTATCTTAACTCGCATGGTCTCCTTCCCAACGATCTCGTTTTCATTCAACTCAACATATCTCTCTGCTTTTTTTAAAAAATTTTAATTCTTATCATCATCCTTAGTATTATCATTATTGCTATCAGTACTGTTATTGTAATCTTTACGATCATAACTCGCATTGTCTCCTTCCCAACGATCTCGTTTTCATTCAACGCCCATCTTGCGTCGAATTTGACAAGATAAGTGATTGCAAGTGCTTCGTTTCCGTTGTCCCGAGTGTTGTTTATCTTACCTGAAGAAGACCTAAGAGGTCGAAACACGTCGTGTTTTGTCTTGTGGTTTGTTTGTCCATGCTGTCTGGCGGAGTTATTTCAAATATCTTTTAAAATTAGTTTACATTTCCGCCTGCAGTCACTTCACTTTGTAGTGATTGTAATTGTAATGAAAGACCACAAACTTTTGAAATAACCGAGAAGGAAGGCGCTCCTCATGTGATCGCCATCAACAAAATAATGACACTTGAAACAATTTTTGTCAGACATTAAAATCTAAACAAACCGAGTTTTTTTTTCCAGTCTGACAAAGAACAGAAAGTAGGTGTGGTAACATCTCAGAATTTGACAATTTTACGTCAAAGTTCTCTGAAAAATGTTTGCTCGCAATTTGGCTTTTTAAAAATTTTATTTTATTTTTTAAATTTCTTTTTATAGAAATCTTTGTCGCCACGCTGTCCAGCGATAAGGGAGCGAGAAGGCAGATAAATACCACGGGGTGTGAATGACATGTCTAAAACAGTTTCTCGACAAGCAGAAAAATCATACGCCAGAAATCCGTAGGGAGAAAAGACAACTTGTCACCATAAACTCCACGAAAGAAAAGTGACGGTGTGCCAGTGTCATAGCTATGTTATAGACTGGTCGCTAAGTCTGCTTGATGTATAGACCGCCAGATTTAGACTTATATGATTCATTCTATGCTAAAACATGAAAGTTCGCTAACACATCGTCACTGACTACATTAGTCATACAATATCTGAATGTTTTTGGCGTTTCCTTACCGCTGTCACCACATCAAAGATAATGACATTACAGCTGAGAAACCCATTAAAAGGGATCTAAGTGGTCATGACATCAGTTTTTTCTTTCTTTCTGCGTACACAGGCTGATACTCCTGCGGACACTGCCTGTATAGACAGGCAGTGGAGTTTTGTGTGTATGACCGTTTTTTATCCCGCCATTAAGGCAGCCATACTCCATCTTCGGGGAAGGTGCATGCGATGTGTAACGTGTCATCCATACCAACGGCCAAACTGGCCTTCTGTTCCGAAAGTTGGTGATGGGATTTTACGTGTGTGCAAGATGTTGTGCGTGCGTTCACACACGGAACCTCGGTTTATAGTCTCATTCGAAGGACTGTATGGGGAATGGAGTCAGAACCAATGTTAACTCAGAGGGAAAAATCCCCCTGTACCGAAATTCGAACCCGCAACCCCGGGATCACGAGTCCGGCGCTCTACCAACTGAGCTATTCCGGCTCCTAAGTCATGGAACCTTTCTGTTGACGAAGAGCTAATGAGCATGCGCAAGCGAAAGGTTAAGTAGATCATTGTAGATTGTTGTGTTACAGTATCACAAGACTTAGAATAACGATGTCATTATGAAAGAAAAGTTTTGTGGTAATCAGATTAACAAAAAGCTCAATGTTCTTAATCTCTCGAAGATAAAAAAAAAAAAAAATCCTTCGAATTTGATTTATTCTGTGTAAAAAGTGCCTAAAAATAAACGGTTCAGGTGCATATTTAGTGTATTGTCCAAATGAATGGATATATATATATATATATATATATATATATATATATATATATATATATATAAGCAAGAGCACACACACACACACACACACACACACACACACACACACACACACACACACACACACACACACACACCGAAAAAGACAAAGAAAAAACCCACAAATTCAATCACATCACATGTTTCTATACATTAACAAAAGACACACTTGATTGTTCATCGTATAATTAGAGGTCATTGACATAAAAAAAAGATCTTTTTAAAAGTCATGTGTATTCTAAATTTTGTCTCAGTATGGCTGTGTGCGCACGAGGGAGAGAAGGGAAGTGTAGGAAAAGGGAAAGGAGGAGGGAGAGAGAAGATGAATGGGAATGGGGGTGGAGAATTTGTCTGGAATTTGACCCGTCGAATCGACCAAAGTGAAACCTAACGCACAGACTCCGCGGGACCACCTGCAGAAATGATAATGATCAATAAAATCTATAGCACACGCAGCAAACAAGCTCGACCGCTTCAAATGACTTTACGGATATTAATAATGAAAGTATGGTTGGGCTCTTTCCTGCTTACCATATTCACTGCAGCGTCAGAACGCACGCGTGCGTGCATACGCACACACATACACGCACCTACGCACCATGCGCGCGCGCGTGCGCATACACACACACACACACACACACACACACACACACACACACACACACACACACACACACACACACACGTTCACACACAACAGAGCGGCACACACCACAAACAAAGAAACATACAGCACACACACACACACACACACACACACACACACACACACACACACACACACACACTCACACACACACACACACACACACACACGCGCACACACACACACACACACACACACACACACACACACACACACACACACACATACCCAAACGACTTAAAGAGACCAGCAGCCGAGTTTCTCGGTCTGCAGCAGAGTTGCCTGTGTAGGTGTAAATTGGTTGGCGGCCATTTTGTGGGGCCACGGCTTTTAGCGGTCATTAAATGTCTGTCTAATCACTACCACAACAACACAGAGCTTAGTGTTTTTCGATCGCAACGGTCGACTGGTCTGTTTAGGCACGTCAGTGTTGACTTTTAGCATCGCTCTGCGTACAAAAGAGAGTCTTTTATGCCCCATGTTTTGCTGGTCAGAGAGACTTAGCTTTGTACGTTGCCGCTTACAAACACTACGTTCTTGGTTGTCGTTATTTGAATCGGGTGATTGTAACTTGTACAGAACTACAAGAAAAAGGCAAAACAAAACAAAAAACAAAACAAAACAACACACACACACACACACACACACACACACACACACACACACACACACACACACACACACACACACACACGCTGACGTATGGCCAGAAGGTTTTTTTTCAGCGCTCCAGCGCACTTGTTTAAGAAACTGCAGAGCATAGATTCCAAAGCTTACAAACTTGCTCTGGTTGTACCAATACACGCGTCAATTTTAGGAACTTACACAGAAGCAGGTATTCTACCCCTCGATGAACAAAGAAAAGCCTCAGCTGCGAAATTTATCCTTAAAACTTCTGCTTATGAAACATTTTCACAAAAAGAAACAAATCTTAATTCAGAAACCGACTTTGCAAAAAGAGCTAGAACAATACAGTCATTGAAGTCCATCAGTACATTTGCCTCAGATATTATCTGTAATACAGAGCTGAACGGGAAAAATGTTGCAGTTAAACCTTCTTTTTCTCCACTTCCAGAATGGGAACAAAATCAACCAATATTTGACATTGATCACACAGATTTATCCAAAAACCATTCCCCTAACCTATTAAAATGTTTAGTTGATTCCCACTTAGAAAGTAAGTAAGCTTATACAGACTATCTAAAGATATACACCGATGGATCAGTTCTTGATGATGGAAATACTGGTGCAGCTTTTGTAATACCCTCATTAAAAAACAAACAAACAAACAAAAAAAACAACAACAACAAAAAAAAACGATACTACATTGGCAAACATTATTCCATTTTTACTGCTGAGCTTGTAGCCATAATTATGGCATTAAATTACATTGTAGATCTTTCGACGGATACATGCAAAATCTTATTCTGTGTTGACTCAAAGTCTGTTTTACAAGCCATTAAATCCCGAGGCATAAAAAACGACTAGAAATGCCTATTGAAATAAAACATATTATTCATGAGTTGTCTCTAAAGGGTACCAGTATTACCTTTTGCTGAATTCCTTCTCACTCCGGAATCACCCCAAACGAGTGGGCAGATCATGCGGCTAAAATGGCAGCAAAAAATAAAGAAGGGTCACAGCATCTCGACATTCAACTAGATTTACATGAATTTAACCAGCGCATAGAAAAAGTGTCTCAAAATCAGGTTGCTGAACTGCACAGAAAAACAAACAGTCAGTATTACCAGCACTGTGTACAAGTAAAGAATGCAGCGAATCCGAAATCCTTTTTAAACAATTTATCTGTAATGCATTCCAGACATGTTACTAGTTTGGTGTATAGGTTCCGATCAAATGCTTTTAGAACAAAGTACTCTAAAAATATACATTGCATATGTGGCAAACAAATTACTGCCCAGGAGTTAGGCACTTTGTTCCTAAGATAAAGTTAGCAGATCAGTTGTCAGCCAGTGCACCAGTATCCACTGAAAATATTTTAAATAATCACTCATTACTTTGCGTGTTCTCTGAAATTTTTAATTCCGGTCCACTTGTTATCTATCTCTGAGGTACTTTAAACTAAAATTGTTGTGTTGTACGACATTGATATAAAAGAGTTACGATTATATGATATATATGGTTATCCCCCCACCCCCACCCTCCCACTCCCTTCCTCTATTCCGTCCTCCTTTCCCCCTGATGCCCCCCATCCCCACCCGCCACGTTTCTCCTCCCCCACCCATCCCCCTGCATTATGCTCCAATTCTACTAAACTTGTTTCATTTGATATACTTTAATTCCCCCGATCAACATACACTAAAGGCTAGATAAGTAAATCTCTACCTATCTTACCACCCATCCCAACCTTCCCCTCTTGTCCCTAACACAGTCCCCCCTCTCTCTCTCTTGCACCCCCCCCCCACACACACACAGGCACACACACACACACACACACGCATGCATACTCACACACACACACACACACACACACACACACACACACACAACACACACACACACACACGCACGCACGCACACACACACACACACACACACACACACACACACACACACACACGTACACGCACGCACACAATCACATGTTTGTTTTTTTTCTCGTCTAATAACACTTATAGTGAATAGACGTTAAACTAAAGAACTAAGAACACACACACACACACACACACACACACACACACACACACACACACACACACACACACACACACGCACACACACGCACACACACAAAACACAAAGCGACAAAACAACCCCCCCCCCCCCAACCAACCAACCAAAAACAAACAAACAAACAAATCTGGCAGTAGAAGGGCGTTTGGGAGTCATGACCCGGACGAGGCCCGGCCCCCTTAGAGTGTAGAGAGTTCAGGGCCAAAACACTTGTCTGAGGGGGAGTTTTTTTTCTCTGAAAACCTGCTGTCAAGCTCTCCCTTGACTTTCTTCTTACCGGCTGAGAGTCACTTGCACAGAACTATCCATTTCTGCCTTCAGAAGTGTTTGTAAATCTTGAACGAATGAAGTCATCAAAAACTCGCTACATCAGAACCGACAACAAAGATGAGTCCCCAGGGGAGAAAACTTTGCAATTTTAATCCCCCCCAGGGGAGAAAACTTTGCAATTTTAATTCCCAGGGGAGAAAACTTTGCAATTTCAATGACAATCATAGAATGTCTAATGTGCAGTGTTAAAGACACTCGTGATGTCTAATTGGCAGATTTTGATGATATTCGTGGAGTCTGACGTGCAATATTATTTACATTCGTTAATGTCTAATGTGCAACATCAATGACATTGTTGACACAGCATATTAGACATCGCAACTGTCATTGACACTGTGCATCAAACATCACGAATGTCGTTACTATCACACATTAGACTTCACGAATGTTATTCATACTGCATGTCAGAAATCACACATGGCATTGATACTACACATTTGACATTTGTGATGTCTAATATGTCAAGGACATTCGTTAAAGATTTTTTTTTTTGGTTACAAACGCACCATCTTATATTTACAAAACAAAAGCTACCCCTTTCTAAACTTGACCTCTTTCGTACACAAGTCCCTCCTCCATGCACGCCCGAACGCGCGTGCACGCTCGCGCGCGTGCACACACACACACACACACACACACACACACACACACACACACACACACACACACACACACACGCACGCACGCACACACTTACGTACACACTCACACGTGCGAGCGCGTACACACACACACACACACACACACACACACACACACACACACACACACACATACATACATACATACATACATACATACACACACACGCGCGCGCGCGCGCGCCCACGCATGCTCACACTCACATACACACACACGTGCGCGCACACACTGATACACACAGACACAGAGAGACAGACAGACAGACAGATAGACACACACACACACGCTCATTTACAACAAACAAAGAAACACACTCACACACACTACTAACACACGCACACACAGTCTCTCACTCTCTGTCTCTCTCCCTCCCTCTCTCTCTTTCTCCCCCACCCCGCACCCGTCCCCCTCACTCCCCAATCCGCCACCGACCTTGCAGGAAGGCGATGAACTTGCAGAGGAACTCCCCGTACAGCCACAGGCGGTTGACGATGGTGCCCACAGCGGCGGGCATGCACAGCAAGGTGACACACAGGTCCGCCACCGCCAGGTTCAGCAGGTACAGGTTTTTGGCCTTCAGCAAGGTCCTCCGCTCCCTGAACAGGGTCACCAGCACCAGCAGGTTGCCCAGCAGGGCCAGTCAGGAAGACGGGCGTGTAGAGCGAGAGCAGCAGCACGGTGGTGAAGGTGAGGTCCTTGAAGAACGCGGCTTGCTGGAACTCGGCCAGGATGTCGGCGGCCTCCGTCAGGTTGAACTGCAGGCTGTGGTCGCTGAGGTTGGCGTGATGCTGGTGCTCAGCCAGGAGGGTCCGGTAGGAGACGAACTCCAGGATCTGGTCCATGGTGGAGACTGGGTGGAGAGCTTGTGTTGCCGTTGATGCTGAAGTTGTTGCTGTTGTTACTGGTGTTGTTGACGACGTTGGAGTTGGAGGCTGCTGCTGCTGCGGGTGTGGACGTTGTTCACTTGTTGGAGCTGAAACATTCAAGGAACTGGGTTTAGGGGTTTGATGAGCTAAAGGTCTGAAGGACAGGCGTGTTGTGGACATCGGCTGCCCTCCTTATCTGGAGATCACGCTGCCAGGGCTGAAAAGCACGTGCGTCACACTTCACAGCAGGAGGGAGACACTGTGGTGACATCCACAGACGTGTAAATCATAATCAAAGTAGTGGATTTAAAACGGACAAAAAGACATCTTTGTAAACAACAACAACAACGACAACAGTATAACTGCGGTCTGCTCTCTCTCTCTCTCTCTCTCTCTCTCTCTCTCTCCTCTCTCTCTCTCTCTCTCTCCTCTCTCTCTGAGTCTGTCTTCATCTCTCCACCCTTACACCCTTTCTCAGTTTCTCAACACAGTTCATGGTGTTTTCTGTTTCCCGCAAACCGAACTTTAAAGTTTTTTTAGGACGTTACAATGTAAATGAGATAACCAGATATATATATATATATAATATATTATATATATATAATGATGTTGTGTGTGTGTGTGTGTGTGTGTGCGTGTGCGTGTGTGTGTGTGTGTGTGTGTGTGTGCATATACACATACCTATACAGATATATATGTATAAATATGCTGAGAGAGAGAGTGAGAGAGAGAGAGAGAGAGAGAGAGAGAGAGAGAGAGAGAGAGAGAGAGAGAGAGAGAGAGAGAGTTTTTGACGACCACACGCTTTGTGGACAAGCAGATCGCGTGAAAGGTCCGTGTTCAGACATCGACGGCGCATCCTGCCCTTTCCCATGGAACAAGTCACAGCAGTCCAAACGGATCTACAGTGCATTCATCACCAGATGATGAGTTTGGGCTGCAGTCAGTCACAATCTGCATGGTGCTTGTTCGATCCTCCTCAACCGAAACTCTCACACGACTTGCCTGAAGTTTGATGCCGCTGACATTACAGGAAATGTGACGTCATGTCCAGAGTTCACAGTGTTCAAGACCCCAAGACATTTCTATTTTCAAATGGTCCTAGCTAGCGTCTCATATTCGTTGGTGGGTATTACTGTTATCACTGTGATTTTTCACTATGATTTTGGTTCGATGGGTAATTTCCATGCAAGAACAATTACGTTCACGGGTTTTGATTTTCTTAAGATTCTAGGCAAACGAAAAGAAAGTAAACAACGATGTGATCCTAGTAAGCTGTCAGCAGTGAAAACAGTTAATTATCGCGGTTATTTTCGGCCACTGGCATTCTGCACCTTTGCAAAGCAGTCTATCGAAGGGCTACGATCTGAACAATGATATCCTGCACATGAGTCAAAGTTATCTGATTTTAAAGTCATGATTATCCTATTTCACATATACAGTTACTCGTTTTCATGAGTCATAAATACTATGATTATCACATTTGAATGAGTAGTAGGTCGAAAAGCAAGAAATGATCTAACAACAATATCAGCGATGATCATTGCATCACTGTTTTCATTCGATAACAATAATTATGACTGATTTATAGAGGAAAATTACCTTTTTTGAGAGAAAAAAAAACCCCTACTACTATGGGTTCCAAAAATAGAAAGCCCCGATGCAAGACTCTATTCCATCTCCACAGAAATCACAGCCGTTTGCGAAATATTTCCATCCAAATATCGATAACCCAAACAAACCAGAGAGTGATGTTTCTATGCTGCATTGCTCCTATGCCTATGCTTCATTAATGCTGTGTTACGCCTTGGCTTAAGGCTGTGTCAGACCAACTGACATA
>CM065722.1:23803691-23811191 GCA_033310375.1 Conus canariensis
CGTCACAGACAGTCAACCAAACACACAAAAGTACACTCCCCTGATAGCGGTCAGCATGAGAGAAATGGATCAGTGACGTTTGAGAGAGAGAGAGAGAGAGAGAGAGAGAGAGAGAGAGAGAGAGAGAGAGAGAGAGAGAGGAGAGAGAGAACTTTTATTCGAACAAGGATTGGGATTTTAAGCACAGCCTGTTCTTCCAATCTGTTGTGTGTGTGTGTGTGTGTGTGTGTGTGTGTGTGTGTGTGTGGTGGTGTGTGAGAGAGAGAGAGAGAGAGAGAGAGAGAGAGAGAGAGAGAGAGAATCTCCGAGTAAACAACGTTCTTGCTACCTTTCTTCCCAGTCTCCCATAGGGAAACGTTTCATTGACAACAGACTTTCTTACAGTGGGAACAGCCCGCCCTACGAGACATTTCTCATCCTTTCCTCTCGTACCCTCTCTTTTTCCCTCACTTCCCCACAGATTTTTTTCCACTTCTAAATAGACTTAACCACAGTCCCCCCCGCCCCCCCCCTCCCCCCCCCCCCCCCCCCCCGCATCACCCCGAAACTCTCTGAAACAAACATTTCTTTTCTGAACAGTATGGTGCAGTGCAGGAGGCTCTCTCTCTCTATCTCTATGTGTGTCTCTCTGTCTGTCTTTGTCTCTCTGTCTCTGTCTCTGTCTCTCTCTCCTTGCGTTCTCAAAACACAATTTCCGGTGGGGTGGTTCCATTCAGGTTTCTGCCAGTCTGCTAGTGCCTTTCATACTGTGACTGACTATTCCATGCTGGACGGAAACACAAGTTTAGACTACCGCCTTGTGCGCTTGAGCCTGCGTGTGTGTTTGCGTGTGTTGGTGTGTATGTGGGGCCGTTCTATGACAGAGAGAGAGAGAGAGAGAAGAGAGAGAGAGGGAGAGAGAGTGCACGTACGCGCCACGGTCCTCAAGTGTATACCTCGTGATCTTTATCGTACATCTTTCAGACTGTGTTGGCTCGCATTTCAAAGACTGAAAGTTCTTTTCCCTGGATGCATCACATAAAACTCAAAGTGAAAATGAAAAAAAAAAACCCCAAAAAACCAACAATACTGGAATCGTGTCTGTCTCCCGTATTGTGTCAACGGTCTGGCGGCGTTAGTCTACAGCGGCTGCAACCCAGACATCGATGAGCCGAGTCTCAGCTTCTTAATCGAATAGCTCTTTGTTGGACAGAACAGGAAGAATGTTTTTTTTTTTTTCAAAGTGTTTTTGAACATACGATTGCTGTAAAGAATTCTTCTGACATGTAGGTGTCTTTGAGTATGCAAATATAATTTTTCTTCCCCAAAATGTAAGGTGTGTTTGCAGGAAAAGAAACCATTTTTTTTACTGTCCCATTTATCAACGGTTTTTTTTTTGTTTCCTTTCTTTTTCGAGAGTGGGTAGGTGGGTAGGTGGGTGGATGGGTGGGGTCACCGTTTGACGCAAGAGCATTTACAATGTACAAACTGTGAACGTCTCATCTTTGAAGAAAATTAATTCTACTCGGAACAGCGCAAAATATAGCTACTGACAAAACAATTGAGTTCATTCTATTGATAGCCATGAATGTAATGGAAACAACTGGATGCAACATTTCGCTCTAGTTACACAATACAGATACAAAATAGTTGTGATACCTTTATCTTGTTCTTGAACTGAGAAAAAACCGCACGTGTTGTTTTCCTATCTGAATTGTGTTTGTCAGGCTGCCTGATTAGTCAAATTCTGTGAACTCCCTTGTGATAGGTAGGAACTAGAAAGGCCGTTAACCTGTCGGAAAGTCATGAGAATTTCAATTAGTTCCCTTTCTGTGTGTGGAACGATGGTTTGGCATGCGACAGTGATCGCTAGAATGCATTTGAAGCCTGTGACGTGCATTTTCATTGTGCAACATCAGCTTTAGCTTCCTTCTTTCCGCCAGTTTCTTACAGTCTACCTATTGCTGTGTTTTCTGTACAGTCCTCTGTCAGTTGTCTGTCGGTATGTCTCATTCTTCTCTTTCAACCTTGTTTTAGGGAAAACAAACAAACAAACAAAACCTTTTGTTACCTTTGGTACCAGATTATAGCATGCTGGCTTTGTCGTTGTTGTTGTCTGGCGACTAGGTAGTGAGACTGGACCTACGCACAGAGTGGACTGGCTGATTCCGCAGTGGCTCTCTGGCCGTCTGGTTTTAAAGGTATTTTGTTGCATTCAAATGCTTCCCTGTAACCTGGGCGAAACACGCTACACAGAATAACTGGCGCTCCGGGCAGTTTTTTGTTGTTGTTGTTGAAATTTGCCCTAATGACGGTAATTGTTGGACAGACATGTTATTCATTGGATACTAATACGTTAAATATCATGTTTGTTTTTCGTTTCCTTTTTGAGATCAGACTTCTTTCGCCAGCTAGATGACAGTCCTGGTAAAGAGTGTGGTCAGATGGATGATCCACAGAGGTTTTGTACAAGATCTCTATCTGTAACGATAGAACTATGACTTGACTCAATAGTTTTTTTTTGTTTTTTTTGCAAGTGAAGCCCTGGCAGCAATTCTTTTCACTGTTAGAGTGTTCAGGAAAGCCATTCTGCCATCTAGTTTTGCTTTCTCAGTCTGACGTTGTCGGAAGGTGCATTGCTGTCATTGTCAGAGGCCTACACAGGTTGCTGACGTCACACTGACGTCAAACCACATTGCGACATGACTGTGCTTCATGATGTATGACACCTAGAGGTCTTTGTGACGTCAAAACCTGGGGTCGTGCTCAGACTGTGAACCTGGGATCGTCGGTAAGAACGTTGTTTGTATAAGACTACCTCACAACTCAAACAGCGATAATCGTTGGTAAGAATGTCAGTGACGTCTGTATGTCAAACATAGCGCTAATTGAAAACAGCGGAACTGAACGACAAACTGCCTACAGTGCAAACATGAAGATGGCAGCGTGGGCCTTGCGGTGACATAAATGTCACGGGCTTAAACTTAAAACTATCAAACAATCGCCCTCAAAACAACAACAACAACAACAACAACAACAACAACAGCAACAACAACTTCAAACTTCAGGCACGTAACAATTATTCTCTTACTCTTTTTTTTTTGTCCTCAAGATAACAAACACGACAAGTATAACACAAGTGTGACTTAACAGCGAAATAAAGCGTAAACACTTAAAGAAAGAAAGTGGATACTCCGCGATGTGACCTTTAGACCTGATGCAAGCAGCCATTTGTCCAGCGAACAGTTCGCACAGTTTCTCATGGAGGTCTGGAGTGAAACTCGCCCCCCCCCCCCCCCCCCCCTAGTCCGAATGGCGTCAAACAGGTAGCATCGAGTGCTAATGACAGGGAGTCTGCTAAAAGACCGCTTGATTCTCCTGGATCATGACTTGTCAGCCCAGACAACGGAAAGGCCACGGAATGCCGTTGGTGTCGTTTTCCTGCTTGTGTGAACGGAGTCGGAGAATGCATGTTGTGTTTATGGGTGGTGACGTCACCTTCTCCACATCCCCTCAACAAGTTTCCCCGTTTGTAGTTTCACGCTTTATTTTCGGTACGTCACAAGCAGACATAAACGATGACTGTGACAAGACCCAACCTCATAGCTGGCGACATTCTGATCAGGCAACAAAATAATCTTCAGTGAAATGACAACTAAATGTGCGGTTGTATGTGATGAAATGACCCATCCATTCGGCACAACTGACAACTTACGTGCTTCAAAACACAACACTACTAAACACAAAAATAATTGTCTACAAAACTGATACAAAATAACTACTAATAAAGCCAATACTTTGAAGAAAGCCAACACAGAGAGAGAGAGAGAGAGAGAGAGAGAGAGAGAGAGAGAGAGAGAGAGAGAGAGAGAGAGAGAGAGAGAGAGTTCATATATGTGTGTGTATAATTAAAGTAAGAAAGAAAAAAAAAAAGGAAAACTGTGTATAAGATGTACGTTCGCTCTCACAAGAAAAATTATTGAAGTATACAGAGAGAGAGAGAGAGAGAGAGAGAGAGAGAGAGAGAGAGAGAGAGAGAGAGAGAGAGAGAGAGAGAAATAGATACAGGCAAGGACGATAACCAAGCATGTACAGTCCTCTCGCTGACATCACAAGGCAGACCCGTCAGCGAAGCCCTTCAGCCCATTACCACATGCTAATGTAACATGACCAGACTCCTCCAGCCAGTGATTCAGACAAGACTAGGAAGACGCTGACTTTGCCTGCATAATCGCATTGCTCACTCCAGAACGTAGCTCGTCACCAAGATAACTTTTCGTAACCCACCATCCACCCTTAATCCTGTAGTTACCCGTACAATGCATTGCCAAGCAGAATTCATACAGTCCGCCTCGATCCGTCAGTCTCTCGCAGACGTCCTCTTACAGTAGCTATGAATATTAACTCTGGTCTCATCTTCCCTGCCGACTAGACAAACATTAATACGTTGTATTCTTCCAGTCTGTTGTCTTAGTGACTTGAAACATGTCTACAGATGTGCATAACAAAATGTCACATGTTTGCCCTCTTCAGTCTCTACGCATAGAAATCTCTGTCCTTGGACCTATCACGCGTGGTCTTCAATTCTTTCTTTCTCAGTATATATCTGAGCATGGATTGTGACTTACGACCCAACACCTCTCTCTCTCTCTCTCTCTCTCTCTCTCTCTCTCTCTCGCTCTCTCTCTCTCCTCTCTCTCTCTCTCTCTCTCTCTCTCTCTCCTCTCTCTCTCTCCAATAAATCTGAAATGGCGCACCTCACAACGGTTCTTTCGTGTTAGAATAATCTCCAAACACGAAACGTAGTCCTCAACAACTTCACGCAACACACACACACGTGATCCGAATCAAAACCATATAAAACCACATGAAGATACCAAACCCAAACAGATCTGAATTCAGCTAGCTCGGAAACACTATAAATCTGTCAACTTCAATGGGCCGGGGGAGAAAAAGAGGTGGAGGAAGGTAGAGTGAGACGTTATGCAACACACACACACACACACACACACACACACACACACACACACACACACACACACACACACAAAGAATGACGAAACGGGGAAAAATTACCAGCAAACCTTTTCCCAACGGCGGGGAGACAACTGATACTAAAACAGCCCCCGGCAGCCCCCGAGAAGCCAACAGACATTTCCGATCGATCAAAAGAGAAAACGAGCCCAAGTGATCGATACCGATCGTCATTCCATAAAGCGAAAGCAAAAAAATCTTTTTATCTACATTTTTCTGTGTATCCCCGCGTGTTATTTCAAATAAGGATGCTTCTTCATTTCCAATATCTCTCTCTCTCTCTCTCTCTCTCTCTCTCTCTCTCTCTCTTCTCACACACACACACACGCACGCACGCACGCACGCACGCACGCACGCGCGCACGCACGCACGCACGCACGCACGCAATAAATAGTAATGTCTTGTGACTGTCAAATCATTCTGTGCGTATTTTGGAAAGGCCTAGAACATTTGCTGAAAACAAAATGCACAACAAGTACAAACATAAAGAAAGCTCAAACTAATGCATTATTTAGCGTTGAAGACAATGTGTTTATGATTCAATGAGTTCGATTTGTCAACAATTGTTAGTAAAATGCATATTTACACATGTACATTTGAAAGTCCATACCTAACGTAGTAAACTCTGAAGGATACTTTTCCTCTCAAGACTTTTCTTCAAGGTATCTGATAGAACAAGGCAAAGGCGGAGTGCCATGGAGAAGGGATGATCAGAAATATCAAAATAGAAAGTAGATGCACGAAACTGCTTTGTAAGAAACACCCACACGAAAAGTAGTGTTGTATAAATAACAAGTGATTAGAGAACTCTGTGTGTGTGTGTGTGTGTGTGTGTGTGTGTGTGTGTGTGTGTGTGTGTGTGTCCAGAAATAGTGTTAAAGAAAAAAGTCGGTTGCCGATGCTTCGTGTTTCAGTGTCACCTGACCAATCGGCAGATGGCTGATATCCCCATTACAGGGACAACCTGACTCTAAAAGAGAAAGCCCGACACCCAACTGGTTCTTCTTCTGAGGCACGTAACGTGAAACAGACCCAGTGGGTTCTTGTTCTGACACACGTCACGTGAAACAGACCCACTGGGTTCTTCTTCTGACACACGTACCGTGAAACAGACCCAGTGGGTTCTTCTCCTGACACACGTCACGTGAAACAGACCCACTGGGTTCTTCTTCTGACACACGTACCATGAAACAGACCCAGTGGGTTCTTCTCCTGACACACGTCACGTGAAACAGACCCACTGGGTTCTTCTTCTGACACACATACCGTGAAACAGACCCAGTGGGTTCTTCTCCTGACACACGTCACGTAAAACAGACCCACTGGGTTCTTCTTCTGACACACATACCGTGAAACAGACCCAGTGGGTTCTTCTCCTGACACACGTCACGTGAAACAGACCCACTGGGTTCTTCTTCTGACACACGTACCGTGAAACAGACCCAGTGGGTTCTTCTCCTGACACACGTCACGTGAAACAGACCCACTGGGTTCTTCTTCTGACACACATACCGTGAAACGGACCCAGTGGGTTCTTCTCCTGACACACGTCACGTGAAACAGACCCAGTGGGTTCTTCTTCTGACACACGTCACGTGAAACAGACCCACTGGGTTCTTCTTCTGACACACGTACCGTGAAACAGACCCAGTGGGTTCTTCTCCTGACACACGTCACGTGAAACAGACCCACTGGGTTCTTCTTCTGACACACGTACCGTGAAACAGACCCAGTGGGTTCCTCTTCTGACACACGTACCGTGAAACAGAATCAGGATGTTGTGTAATTAGAGGAAGTTACAAAATGTCTTGACTTTCTAGATAATTGCACCGTTTTTTTTTTCTCCTAGTTTGAAATTAGAGCGCACGTGCGTGACTCTGTTTATACGCATGTGCTTGCATATGGGTATTCTTTTGAGCGTAAATATGTTTAAGTAAGTGTGTGTGTGTGCGTGCGTGCGTGCGTGCGTGCGTGCGTGTGTGTGTGTGAGATGTGTTTGTGTGTGTGTGTGTGTGAGAGAGAGAGATAAATAGAGAGAGAGAGAGAGAGAGAGAGGGGGGGACAGACAGACAGACAGACAGACTGAGAGATGCTTTTGTCATGTAATAATAACAGGTTTACCATTTGCAAGACCTGAACAACATTTTCCCTTTTTTTTTCTTTTCTTTTTTTTTTTCCTTTTTTTTTTTTGCGGTGTCCCGCCATGACAATATGGAGGATGGAGCAGATCACCTCCCCTTGTAACCCCCCCCCCCCCCCCCCGGCCACTTCCGCTATATTTGAAGCCAAAGAGATACTGAATAACCAAGAACATGAGATAAGGAAGCAAAGAAAGATTTCAAACACACTTCAGTCATGACACTGTGTCTTCATGAACGGCAGTTTGGTGATATGTATTGGGATAAGATCTTGGCTGAGTTCGCATTAGTTTGCTCCATTTTGCATCCATGGATGAAAAAAAATAATGGACGGTATGTGATGGTGTGG
>CM065722.1:23816191-23818691 GCA_033310375.1 Conus canariensis
TTTTCTGCTAGTTGACAGTGTAATAATGCTCGACACGTCGTGAACAGCCATCTTAAAAATGGAAAGGAGGAAGAAGACCTACAAAGAAGCACAAGAAGAGAAAAACGTAAAGAGAAAAAGAGGAAGACGTAAAAAGAAGACAGGACAACATATTGAAGGCTGAAGTCATGTCCGTCAAAATCTAAACGAAAACAAGCAGACCGCGATACCCAAAAACCGTCACCTAACGCCTGCGCTCAAACGCAAACATCCAGGTCTCAGCATCAGAAGCAATGATTATCGTGGTGGTGATTTTATTAATCAGTTCATTTCCAGTGAAAATATCGAAGAAAGCTTAATAATCCTTAACCCCCCCAAAAAACAAACAAACAAACAAAAAAACCCCAACAAACCCTTGACCATTTAAAGCTCTCTCGCTTCTGCTCTTTGTCAGTATAGTGTTAGATGGATTCGATTTCGACCAGTTCATAGTACATTTCTTCTGTAAGGTGTCAGTATACTGTCGGACGCACCATGCTGTCCATTCTAACAGCTCAGTGTTATATTACTGCTAGCTGTCAATGCCATGTTAGGCACGTTAATCAGATGACTGAGCTGATTAGCTTCTGCTAGTGAACAGTGTTATGTTATGCCATCCATGCTCTTCTTCATCACTTAACACCATATTTCTTATTCTGGTTATAATGGTTGTACTAGACATCTACTCTCTGCATATCTTCAGAAACCATACTGCTGGTCATATAATGCCATATATTTTTCTCTGAACCCATTTGATTGCTGTGGCTGTTAGAGAAATCACTCACTTCTATAGGTCTGGTCGTTAGAGAAATCACTCACTTCTATAGGTCTATACCACCAGAACTGACAATGGTCCTACTGCTGTCAGGCTTTGTAAATTTACCCACCGACACCAGAATTGTAAAGAACCTATCGACTTTAAAATTGTGAATGATCCACTGCTAGCACAATTGTGAAGGAACTTATCCCTGCCAGAATCGCTAATGAACGTATTGTGGCCAAGGACAGTAAACTGCTCTCTTTGTCTCCAAAACTGTGAAAAGACCAGTGTGGCAAAATCTGACTGAACCTCTGGCCGACAGAATTGGGAATAAACTTACTGCCGCCAGTATCTTAAATAAGCACATTGCCGCTAGAATTGTGAGAGAGCGTTCTGCTGCGAGCTTTGTAATAAGCTTACTGCCGCCGAAACTTTGAATATTTGCCTACCGTTCCCAGAATACTGAACGAACCTTTTACCGCCTAAATTGGGAATAAACCTATTGTCAAAATTGTGAAAATGCCCATTGCCACCAGAATTGTGAATAACCCTGTTGCCTTCCCACTTATCAATAAGCCCATTGCCACTGTAATTTTGAATGAGCCTATTGCTGCCAGAATTGTGAATAAGCTTAATGCTGCCAGAATTGTGAACAAGCCCATTGCCACTATAATTTTGAATGAGCCTATTGCTGCCAGAATTGTGAATAAGCTTAATGCTGCCAGAATTGTGAATAAGCCCATTGCCAATATAATTTTGAATGAGCCTAATGCTGCCAGAATTGTGAATAAGCTTAATGCTGCCAAAATTGTGAATAAACCCATTGCCACTATAATTTTGAATGAGCCTATTGCTGCCAGAATTGTGAATAAGCTTAATGCTGCCAATATAAGCCTGTTGCCACCAGAACTATCAATGGAAGTTTGCAGCCAGAATTGTGAATGAGCCTGTTACCGCCAGGATTGTACATGAGCCTGCGTGTTGCCACCAGAGTCGTACATTGGCCAAAGTACCACCAGAATTTCGGCCAAGCTATTGCCATCAGAACTGTGAAAAGCAAGTGAAAACAGACTGTAAACATCTGCCGCTAATATTTAGCAATAGATTTTGACTCTGCCTATTTTTGTCAACACATGATCACTCTTTGACTCGGTAACTCTTTTCTTTCCTTCTTTCTTTTTTCATCTTTCTGTCTGTCTTCTTTCTTTCTTCTTGCTCTTTTTCTTGTTCTTCTTGTCCCCATCCTTCTCCTTTTTCTTCTTTCTTCTTCTCCTTCTCTCCTCCTCCTCCTCCTCCATCTTCTTCGCTGCTCCATTTTTGTGTAAAATGGCCTGGCCTCCGAGGTTAAGCATTTTCCGTAAGCATTTTTGCCCTTATGCAGGTGATGCCGAACTCTCTGTCTCTCAGACTTTTCGGCTGTGTATACACCCATTCACAGAAAGAGGAACGTAGGTTGCACAACCTATATACCCAGGCCACAATCAATTCGCCATAACCTGACGGGCCACTTCAGATGCCGCGACCAACTAAGGAAGCGGCTTCATAGGGCCTTTTTTAACTTCAGGTCCTGAAGACCAGGTACTGGATGTAAACCTCTGTATCTCCAGACATTGGAGGAAAAAAAACCTCAACGTTCCATCGATTCGTCTGCAGAGCAGCGTAAAGTGATCATATTCCAACTTGGAAACGTCAAATGGAAATTAAACTGTTTTTAAGACATAC
>CM065722.1:23826191-23831191 GCA_033310375.1 Conus canariensis
GGCGTAATCTGGCTGAGTATGTGTGGGTGGAGGAACCTCCCGCAAGGCGAACACTCCTGCACGTCATTCTCAGGTAAAAACTTAGTTCAGTCGTACACACACACAGGCACGCACGCACACAGCCACACACATACACACACACACACATGTGCGCGCGCGGCACGCGCACACACACACACACGCACATACACACACACACACACACACACACACACACACACTCACACACACACCACACACACACACACCTTCACATTATCGCACGCAGCTGTCAATATGTACACACACACACACACACACACACACACACACACACACACACATGCATCTCTCTCTCCTCTCTCTCTCTCTCTCTGTATGCGTGCGTGTGAATTTTGAGTGCCCACGCGCGTGCTCTGTGTGTGTGTGTGTGTGTGTGTGTTTGTTGTGTGTGTGTGTGTGTGTGTGTGTGTGTGTGTGTGTGTGTGTGTGTGTGTTTACGACGCGCGCGCCGGCGTGTTTTGTGTGTGTGTGTGTGTGTGTGTGTGTGTGTGTGTGTGTGTGTGTTTACGAGCGTGCGTGCGGTGTGTGTGTGTGTGTGTGTGTGTGTGTGTGTGTGTGTGTGTGTGTGTGTGTGTGTGTGTGTGTGACTGCTTACGTGTGCGAGAGTCGGGAATGCAAGTAAGCAGGCATTAAAGGCATTTGAAGCAATAATAAAACTGGATGAACTGACTCCGATTCTTACTTGTTCACAGTCTGGATGTGCTTCCTTTGGGTGCGTGCACGTGCACTCGCGTCTGTGTTGACAACTGTACTCACCAACCTATCCACTGCATTGATCAATACAAAGATGGGGGATTAGCATCCCTTTTAACGACTCGCAAATCATTCCATTGTAGCACGTGTGGGAGGATTTTATGACATTAATGACAAAACTAGAGCGCCATTTTTTTTTCCTGTTGCAGTGACCGCTTGTTTTTTTTTTAATTTTTTTTTAATTACAATTCAGCACCCTAGACAGCATTGTTATAAATGTACTTCATATACGTGAAATCACACTATTTTGGGCTGAATGTAAATAAGACCGAAAAAAGTCTATAAATTTGCGAAAATACAAGGGATATTTTGAATTTGTAAAAGAACGAAAGCCAAACAATAAAAGCTAATGGCAACGTTTTGAAATTAAAAAAAAAAAAAAACCAAACCAAAAAACTTCAGTGTTTTTCATATGGAATATGTTGGACAACTCATTTGAGAGCGTAAAGAATAGCGTATTTTAAATCTACATTCGTTTATTAAAGTTGGGGGCAATCCCGAAGTATCCTCATCCCTCCACCATTAACAAGGTCTTCACTTCATACAGTGTCCCATCAAACAAAGGTGAAGCCGATTCTCTATCAGGTAAATTCAATCACCTGAACAGAGTAGCCATTTTGTGAAGAAGCCGGAACGGCCAAAATTTAGCTTAGACCGGGGACTGTGATGCTCTCCTACGATGATGCGGAGTGTAAACTGTTAGTCAATGATTCACCGCCCAGCTTTCCGGGCTCTGTGCAATTTGGGGTTATCCCTAGGATATAGATGGCGTCACTGCACACAGAAGGTTCTGTGTATTGTGGGGTGATCCCTAGGAAATAGAAGGCGTCACTGTGCACAGAAGGCTCTGTGCAATTTGGGTTACCAGGATATAATGCTCACTGCCACAGAGCCTTCAATTGGGTACCCCTAGATATAGATGGCGTCATTGCACACAGAAGGCTCTGTGCAATTTGGGGTTATCCCTAGGATATAGATGGCGTCACTGCACACAGAAGGCTCTGTGCAATTTGGGGTTATCCCTGGATATAGATGGCGTCACTGCACACAGAGGCTCTGTGCCTTGTGGGGTTATCCCTAGGAAACAGATGGCGTCACTGCACACAGAAGGCGCTGTGCAATTTGGGGTATCCCTAGGAAATTGATGGTGTCACTGCACACAGAAGGCTCTGTGCATTGTGGGGTTATCCCTAGGAAATTGATGGTGTCACTGCACACAGAAGGCTCAGTGCACTGTGGGGTTATCCCTAGGAAACAGATGGCGTCACTGCACACAGAAGGCGCTGTGCAATTTGGGGTATCCCTAGGAAATTGATGGTGTCACTGCACACAGAAGGCTCAGTGCACTGTGGGGTTATCCCTAGGAAACAGATGGCGTCACTGCACACAGAAGGCTCTGTGCAATGTGGGGTTATCCCTAGGAAACAGATGGCGACAATGCACACAGAAGGCTCTGTGCAATTTGGGGTTATCCCTAGGAAATAGATGGCATCGCTTGTTTCCCGCCACTTTGCCGAGCTACGAGCGTTCGTTTTGTGGACAGCTTCACTTCCGGTTCGGTCCTCGGCAGATTAGCACGTATTTTGCTGCATTGTGTTTGGGGGTGAGCTGTCCCTTATCCTTCCTCGTCACACCCTTCGTCTCCAGCCTCCTCTGTCTGTCTTTGCTCTATCTCTGTCTCTCTATCTCTGTCTCTCACTGTGTCACACACTCACTCAGTTTTTATCTCTCTCTCTGTGTCTGCCTGTCTACCTGTTTGTCTCTTTCTTTTATATGCTTCTCATATGCTCTATCCACAGTGATGAGTGATGTGTGTGTGTGTGTTGTGTGTGTGTGTGTGTGTGTGTGTGTGTGTGTGTGGTGTGTGTGTGTGTGTGTGTGTTGTGTGGAGGTGGTGTGTGTGTGTGTGTGTGTGTGTGTGTGTGTGTGTGTGTGTGTGTGTGTGTGTGTGTAACATCCAGTTTTAATGTGTTTTTCTATGTTTTCTTCTCCCTCTCTCCCTCTCTTTGTCTATGTGAGTGCGTGAACGCATGTGTGTGTGTGATGTGTGTGTGTGTGTGTGTGTGTGTGTGTGTGTGTGTGTGTGTGTGTGTGTGTGCGTGCGTGTGTATGTGGTGCGTGTGCGTAGTGTGTGTGCGTGTGGTGTGGTGTGGAGAGAGAGAGAGAGGAGAGAGAGAGAGAGAGAGAGACTTACGCGCGCGCGTGTGCTCACGTTCGTTTATTTGTTTGTGAGAGCGCACGTCTGCACGAGCCAGGAAGGGAAGTAAGCAAGCATTGAAACGCGTTAAGTACAAGTAGCAATCAAACTAGTACGGCAGGCCCTTGCAATTTACCGACTCCGGTTCTTCATTTTCCACCAGTCTGCTTCCACTCAGTTTTGGGAGTGCACACACACATTCGTGTCGTGTGGACAGCCGTACACACCAGTTATTGATTGTACAGATCAATACAAAGATAGGGTTTCGCCTCCGTTCTGACAACTTGCGAACCATTCCGTCGAAGCACATTAGGGAAGTTTGTTTTTTTTTTAATGAAACTTATGGCAAAATGAAGAGCCTCATGTCTTCCCTATGGAACGAGTATTTTTTCTTTGTCAATTCCGAACCCTAGACAACATCGTTAGAAAAATAGTTCACTTACATCAAAAGATAATATTTGCGGTTTTTAATGTACACAAGATTAATAGAAACCAGTCTATCAAATCACTAAGATACAGGGGATATGTTAAATGGGCAAAAACGAAAAGATACAATAAAATCTAACAGAATCTTTTTAAATTGAAAATTCAGTTTTTTTTGGGGTGGTGGTGTGATTCCAGGTGGTGGTGGTAAAGAAACCAGAGAGCCTGAAATTCATTCGGACCAGGGACGACGATGACTGCTTGGCTCTGTCAGGACGATGCAGAGTTTAAAAAGTTAGTCAAGGATTTACCGTCCAGCTTTCCACTCCTCTCTCTCTCTCTCTCTCTCATCCATCCTTTCAAAGAAAGAAAGAAAGAAAGAAAGAAAGAAAGAAAGAATGAAAAAAGGCGCAAGTCAATCCTTCTTTCACAATGAATGAACAGAAGGAACAAATTCTTCAGTGTAGTTTAAAACCAAATACATTTTTATTTAGTTATATTTGTTAGCGTAAACTCTCTCTCTCTCCCTCCATCCCTCCACATCTCTCTCTCTCTCTCTCTCTCCCCTCTCTCTCTCTCTTAAAGGCATATTTATACAAATCATGAAATGAGGCGCTATAATACAAAATCTTCATGTGTCCTGAGATTTACTTTCTTTCTTCTTTTTTATTTCTCCTCAAACAAAGTCCTTTTTCGATAGTAGAACTGTCACCCTATCATTTTATGAGGATAGAACTACGCAGTGTCGTAAAATAGATTTTTAATAACACCCTTAAAACAAACATACAAAACTGTAGGGAAAAATGCCTTTGACATTAGATCTAGAAGCTAGGCTTATATATCGCAAAAATTATGTCTGGAAAAAAGGTTGAAGTAAACTTTTCGGCTGCTCCGACTCAACTCAACGGGGCAAGTAACTCCTGACTCAGCGGTCTGACGTCAGGGAGGAAACAAAGGACACGACAAAACTTTGAAATCATACACAAGACCCGGTGGAGGACGACAGAAATTCCCCCCAAATGCCACGCTAAGACCTCCATTCCCGTCAGTCTAACCTCCCCTTAATCCGGGCCAGTCGCACACTACAGCTGATGAAAGCATACGTCAGAGCAAGGGCAAGCCTTCCTAATCCCGTGAAATGGACTGGACAGAGCCACGAAAGGCGGCGTAACAACGTAAGCCATGTCTGGAAAATGCCAGAAGATCCATCACCCACAACCTCCGTAGCAGAGGATGCAAGTGGGCGACGTCGTTGGAAACCCATCGTCTGTCAATTGTAGACATGGACATGCTCTTCAGAGCGTTTGACATTCCTTCAAATCATGATAAACGTCAGCGCTGAATCAGTCGGAAAACCGGGGCCAATCATGTTCCCTGTTGCAAGAACTGAATTTGATGAACAGAAACGTGACCTTTAAATGTATCCCTACTTCCCAATTCGTCTGTCTCGTTTTTTGTTTCCTTCTACATCTCTGGCTGCCTGTCTGTTGGATTTCTCTCTCTGATCCCGATGTTTCGTTATCGAAGGACAGGCAAAGTCTGCGGATGAAAAAAAACAACTGTAATGATCAATGAGGATGACGAT
>CM065722.1:23836191-23843691 GCA_033310375.1 Conus canariensis
TGTTTTTCTTTCTTTTATTTCCTTTAAAGAAAGTCTTTTTTTCAATAGCAAAACATTCACTCTTTCGTTTTATGAGAATAAAATTATCCACTGTCGTAAAACAGAAGTATAATGACACCATTAAAAGAAACATACAAAAGAAAACTGAAGAAAATAAAACAATTCTTTAACATTAGAAGTTAGACTTATATGCTACGAAGATTATGTCTGAAGAAAGTTGCAACTAACTTTCTGGCATCTTTGACTTCTCCTAAAAGAGCCAGTAACTCCTGGCTTTGCGGTCTGACATCAGAGAGGAAACAAAAGACAAGACGAAACTTTCCAACATTACACAAGACCTGATGCACGAGAGAAAACGTCACAAGAAGACTCCACTCCTTTCAGCTAACCTCCCCATAATCCAGGCAATCTGCATACTGCAGCTAAAAAAAAAAACGAACATCAGAGCAAGGGCAAGCCCTTCTAATCCCGTGAAATGGACTGGACAGAGCCACGAAAGGCGGCGTAACAAGGTAAGCCATGTCTGGAGAATGCCAGAAGATCCATCACCCACAACCTCCGTAGCAGAGGATGCAAGTGGGTGACGTCGTCGGGGAACCCAACGTCTGGCAATTGTAGACAAGGACATGCTCTTCAGAACGTTTGGCATTCCTTAAAATCTTGATGAACGTCAACTCTGGATCAGCCTCAGTATGCGATGGATCATGTTCCGAATTGCAAAAGATAAATCTGAGAAAAAAACAACATGACCTTTAAATTTAACCCAACTGCCCAGTTCGTCCTTCTCGATTTCTGTTTGTTTACTCCCCTTGAGGCATCCTGTCTTTTTGTTTTCTCCATCTGATGCTGATGCTTCGTCACAGGCAATGTCTGCTGATTGATGTATGAGTTATAATGATCAGTGAGAAATGATGATGATAACAAATGGAGCAGTAGAGTTTTGTTCTGGTCAGGGACTGCACAGCAGCGCTGTACACTATGTTCTTTTTCATAACATATCCTGGCATCAGCCGACCCGAGAGATTCAGACACCTGCAGTGTTGGTAAGGAAAATTGGGTAACATTTCTAGAGATTTATCCTTAAAGTGGGTAGAACTCAACTGTGTGGTTCCAGCCTTCCCTTTTGAGCTCAAAGTGCATTCAGCCTCATTGGGTGCTATCCAAAGCTGGAGAAAAAACATCTACACACGCACACACACCAATACATGCCTTGTGGGAATCGACCCCACGACGCTTATTACTGCACCACAACAGCTGGTCAGAAAGCCCGTGCAGTTCATTTGTTGTTTTCCAGGTCTGACTGTCTGTTAATCTGTCTGTCCGTTAGTCTGCCTGTCTGTTAGTCTGTCTCTCTTTTAAAGAATGGGGAGAGTGATCTTAAGAGAGAGAGAGAGAGAGAGAGAGAGAGAGAAGAGAGAAGACAGACAGACAGACAGACAGACAGAGAGGTGGAAGTGAAGTAGATCATAAGAATGGGTAGGGGGAAGCTCAGTCCCCACACATAATGCAACAGATCACATCGTTATCTGCCAAGGACAGAACCGGAAGTGGAAGCAGTCCCCATAACGAACGCACTTTGGAGCTTGACTCGGCAAAGTGGCGGGAAACAAGCCACGCCATCTACTTCCGAGGGGTAACCCCAAACTGCGCCGAGCCTGGAGAGCTGGGCAGCGAATCCTTGACTAACTTTTTAAACTCTGCACCGTCCTGAGAGATATGAGGAGACATCGCAGTCCGTGGTCTAAGTGAAGTTTATTCTCTTAAGTTTCTGTACAAAATGGCCGGCTACCCTAGTCTATTAATTAAATTTATCAGATGGATAATCCGCTTTCTCACTGTTTGATGGGACACTGCGTGGAGTATAGGCCTTTTTAATGATGGAGGGATGAGGACACTTCGAGATGGCTCCCAACTTCAATAACCAAATACAGATATTGTAACTCTGTTCTATATACTTTCAAATCATCCATGGAAAACACTGAATTTTTAATTGAACTAATTGTAATGATTTTTATTTTTTGCTTCCATTTTTGCATATTCAAACTATCCCCTGTATTTTTTGTAATTTGGTAGACTGGTTTTTGTCAATCTCACGTGAATTTAGAACCAGAAATAGTATGCTTCAATGTATGTGAGATACCTTTTTATGATGTTGCTTATGGTTCTAAATTGAAAAAAAACAACCATTCCTTGCGCTCTTAATTATGCAGTAAATTTGATAAAATACAGATAAAAAAGTACAATGGAATGGTCTGCAAGTCGTCAAAACGGAGGCAAACCCTGTCTATGTATTGATGAATGCAGTGGATAGGTTGGTGAGTGCAGTTGCTCACACTAACGGAAGTGTGCCCGCGCATACCCAAAACGGAGCAGAACCAGACTTGCGGAAAAATGAGATCTCGATTTGGTTCAACGGTTCAACACACACACACACACACACACACACACACACACACACACACACACACACACATACACACACACACGCACACACACCGACAAAGGACGCGAAAATCAAACCAGCCGATTATTATTATCCCAGAATGCATGTGTGCATGTTGGATGTTCATTATTGCGCTTGCGCAGATTTGCGCAGAGAGAGAGAGAGAGAGAGAGAGAAAGGGATGCAAAAGCAAGACGTCCGGTCCCCAACATTGTGGACCCTGTGCATGCTTGCTTTCCATTACAGCAGTACTGCCTGAAGGAAGCTGGCATAAAACAGTCTGCACAACCAATCCCGTCCCCCCCCCCCCCTCCCCCTTTTCCTCCTCCCTGTTCGAAATTCAGGACTAAACCTTTCCTTTCATTGCAATCTTTTCCCTCTGCCTCCCCCCCCCCCCCCCCACACACATTCCTCTGCCCCGCATTCCACTACTTCATCCCATGTCTTCCTTCCATTTCTACCCAGGCAGACACACAATATGCATTCGATCGTTATCTAAACAAGCACATGAAAAAAGATGTTACTACGTAAGCTAAATGGACAAAGCATGAAAAGAAAGAATGACGACAAAGAGAAAATCGAAATAGAATGAAATAAGCAGAATAATGAGGAGGAGGAGAAGGAGGAGGAGGAGGAGGAGAAATAGAACAAAATAAAGAAGAAGAAGAAGAAGAAGGAGAAGAAGAAGAGAAAGATGAAGATAACAGAGAAGAAAAAAAAGAGAAGATAGTAGAAGAAGGCGAAGAAGAGAATGAGATGAAAAAAAAACATAAGTAAGTAAGTAAGTAAGAGGAAGGAGACAAGTCGATAGAAGAAGAAGAAGAAGAGAAGAAGAAGAAGAAGGAAGGAGGAGGAGGAGGAGAGGAAGAAGAAGAAGAAGAAGAAGAAGAAGGAGAAGAAGAAGAAGGAGGAGGTGGAGGAGGAGGAAGAAGAAGAAGAAGAAAAGCTGAAGAAAATATACAGGTAAAAGAGAGAAGATGGGGGAGGAAAGAAGTAGAAGAAAAGAAAGAAAGAATAGAAAAACTAGGATTAGAATACTAGGAAGAAAACCTTGAAAAGATAAAAGACGAGGAGATCAAGACAGAAGAATTAAAAAAAAAGAAGAAGACAAAAGGTGAAGAAGAAGACAAGTAAACGTAGAGGGGACAAGGTGAAGCAGGCGAAGAGGAGAAGACTGAAGAAGAAGCAAGGGAGAAGAGAGAAAAGGATTATTGAAAAACCGAAGGAGCAGAGAAGGGGATGATAAAACAGGAAGCGGAGGCGATGGTAGGAGGAGGAGGAGAAGGAGGAGGAGAAGGAGGAGAAGCAGGGAGGGAAACGGGGAGGGACGAAGGAAGAGAACCAAGGAAAATCCCCGCCCCCACCCACATCCTTCCACCCCCGAATCTACGTCTTCATAATAAATGTTTCACAGCACGGTTATAAACTAATAATTAGCGTAAAATACGTCTCTGATATATATGGGCACACTCGCGCGCGCGCGCGCGCGCGCCACAACACACACACACACACACACACACACACACACAGAGTCACAGAGAAGGAGAGAGGAGAGAGAGAGAGAGTGTATGTATGTGTGTGCATACGTGCGCGCGTGTGTGTGCATTATATATATATATATATTATATATATATATATATATATATTATATGTGGTGTGTGTGTGTGTGTGTGTGTGTGTGTGTGTGTGTGTGTGTGTGTGTGTGTGTGATTCATTTAACGTCTTTCCACTAATCGTGATATTAGACGATAAAAAAAAAAAAAAAAAAAAAAAAAAAAAAGAAAAGAAAAGGAGTGTGTAAGAGAAGAAGACTAGTGCATGACTGAAAGTTATAGAGTTCCAAGTATGCATGCATGCATGTATGTGTGAAAGTGTGTACACATATGGTGCTCAGACGGTTATTTAAAATATATCTGATTAAAGAAATAAGTATATAACTACACTATTAGAAATAATAAACAAAACAGAAAAAAAAACATATATATAACAACAACAAAATCAGTGAACACCCCCACCCCACTCCACCCACCCCCTTCCTTTCCTTCCCTCTCTATCCTCTCCCCATCCCTCCCTCCCTCCCCCTCCATCACTTTTATATTAAAAAAAAAAAATTCAGATACTGTAGTGACCAACTGGACTGATATCTAAACTTAAAAAAAAAAATCTTAGGTTAAAGCTGGTGAATTGAATATAATGTGCGAGTTATTTTGCAACAAAACTGGAATAAAAGTATTTACAAGTTCTTACGTGTGTGCTTATGCTTGTGCACGCACACGTATGTGTGCGTGTGCGTGTGCGCGTGTGTGTATACATATGCAAGTGTGTTTGAGTATGTGTGTGTGCATATGTGTGTGCTTATATGAGTGCTTATATGAATAATAATGGTAATTCCAAAGCACTTAAATTTTTCAAAAAAGTTTCAAAGGAAAAAAAAAAAATTAACAAAACTAATCAATTTAACAAAGGCACAGAACCGTAACCTTTCTCCGTCCTTGTCACTTTTAAGCTTTGTACATTATTCCATCTTCCCTCCCCACACTTATGCCCGCCCCACATACAACAAAAAAGGAACCTATAAATACTTCCCCAATGGAGTGCGCTCTAAGCATACAAAAAACTCATATGTTAGAGCTTGTGACTCAAAGATGGCCTGTGCACTATTTTGTCTCAATACTGGAATTTTTTTTTCATGTCTTGACATGTAACAATATGTTCACGTGTTATTTTCTTTTTACATAAACACACTATGTTTTTAACATATTTTGTTTTGTTGTGTGTGTGTGTGTGTGTGTGTGTGTGTGTGTGTGTGTGTGTGTGTGTGTGTGTGTGTGTGTGTGTGTGTGTGTTTCTGTGCTTGTGTGCCTGCACAAGCACACGCGCGTTGTTGTTTGTGTGGATATACATCTGCGTTAACAGAAACAACATCGTCAATTGCTAAAAATAATCTACGTTAATTTCTTTTGTTGAAACCCAACCCTCTCTCGAATTCAAAACGACATAACAAGCAGCCAGATGAAAACCCAGAACACGTGAACGACACGGTGCTCTCCCCTTGATTCCTTGTTGACAGTACCCTGCCACTTCTCGTGGAGCTCCACACAGTACACCAAAACCACAGAAGGACAAGGAAAAGAAAACTGCTAGTCTTGTCTCAGCATTCCTACGTTTATCTGTCACCTTAGCATTTGATACCAGTATAGTAAGAATACGTTGTCTTAAACGGGTAGAGGTGACAGAAGGGAAACCTTTCCTAATTATATATAGTCTTCATTATCCTAGTTCCCGGTCTATCAGTAATAAATGCAAGAGAAAGGAAACGAGTTTCTGACCCGCTGACTTCATTGTGAGGCCCTGTCTGGTTGGTAGAAGTTTTCTGCGCTATTTTTGCCTCTTTTTCCTGAAAAAAAATTAATCGTGAACGAAGGAAACTGGCTTTGGACCAAATTAGAAACATGCTGACCGACTTTAGTGAGTCACATGATCCTCTTTGTCCTTTACGTGACCCGTTTAAACGCTGGCGTGATTCTTATCGCTGCCTTGTTGTTTTCTTTTGTCCAACACCACACCAACTGCAAGATAAACTGGGCGTCACCCAATGTCTTTCTCGAGTTCGCCGACATTATTTCATCCATGATCTAGGCTCTGTAGTGAACGTGGGTGCGAAAGTGCTGACATCAACATCGGCAGAATTAGCCTTGCCAAGACCGGAAACTGCGTGGGAGATGGGGGCACAGAGAGAGAGAGAGAGAGAGAGAGGGAGAGAGAGTCGAGGGCAAGAGAGGCGGGGGGGGGGGGGGGGGGGGGGGAGGTATATTTACTGCTGTGTTATGTCCTGACCTACTCTCAAACTAACCTGTGTATCGATTACATAGAGGGAAAGCAACATTTCTTCTGCTGAGAAAATTGATCAAAGAAAAAAAAAAGCAGAACAAAAACAAACTGAAGTAGAAAAGCACCAAGACACTGCACACATCAATTTTATTTCTCGTTTCCTTAATCTTTCTCTTCCATACGATGTGTATAATTACTAGCGCTTACGCGCTTCGACCCCGTCTCGCTCCGGCGAGTTTGTCTGTCGTGTAGTGTTCCGATGTCCAGTTTTGCGTCTGTGGACGCAAATTCCGTCACGACGCAATGCGTCACGTGACCGCCGACCCGACGATGCTGTTTGTAGGGTGCTGTTTGTAGGACACCAAGGATACTCGATACCAAATTTGGTGGCGATCGGCCTAAAACTGTGGGCGTGTATAAGCGAACAGACAGACAAACTGAGCTTTATATAATAGATAAGGTAGATTGTACAGTAATGATCTTCTATGGAATACATAGAATATAAGGTAGATTGTACAGTAATGATCCTCTACGGAATACAAGAAAGGTTGTACAGTAATGATTATTCACGGAAATAACAAAGATTGTATAGCAATGATCGTTCATGGGAATACACGAAGGCTGTCTTTTTCTCCCATAAGGACTTATTCAAGCGGTTGCGATGGAGATTACGTAAAGATATTTGACGACAGTCTGAAAACATTTTGACGTCATAGAGATGTGTCAGGCTTAATGCGTCATTTAACCCAAATTCAGAACGCACTTCGACCCTGTCTCGCCCCGGCGAGTTTGTCTGTCGTGTAGTGTTCCGATGTCCAGTTTTGCGTCTGTGGACGCAAATTGCGTCACGACGCAATGCGTCACGTGATCGCCGACCCGACGTTGCTGTTTGTAGGACACCAAGGATACTTGATACCAAATTTGGTGGCGATCGGCCCAAAACTGTGGCCGTGTATAAGCGAACAGACGGACAGACAAACTCAGCTTTATATAATAGATGTCCCATGTGTCTTTCTCTAGCACTCTCATTCGTTCGCAAGCCCGTGTGCGTGCACATACATATCGAAGCCCCTGCTCATCCACTGATTAATATTCCTGTGTGCCATTTCTGCCTGCTTATTTACCAAGTGCCACATTCATGTGTGTGTGTGTGTGTGTGTGTGGGGGGGGGGGGGGGGGTAGTACATGGTGTCCTGCGTATGCTGGATCAGAACTGGCACAATGGA
>CM065722.1:23848691-23866191 GCA_033310375.1 Conus canariensis
ACGAAAACAGACTGAAGTGGAACAGCACCAAGAAACCACACATAATCAGTTTTGTTTCTCGCTTCCGTAATGTCTCTCTTTCATACCACGCGTCCCTGCCTCTCTTTTCCTTTATCTAGCTCTCTCTTTCCCATGCTCACCCTCTGATTGTCATTCCTGTGTGCCATGTCTTTCTGCTTAGTTATGTAGTACCACATTACATGATACAAGTCTAGGCCAAAGCCATCACACTAATGCAAGTGTCTGACTTCTGACATAGTTGGTGCAAAACTGTTCATGGCAAAATGCCGTCCTGTCAATGTTAAAACTGAGCGGGTCCTTCAATTCTTCGACACACCCACACACCCACATGCGTGCACACACACACACACACACACACACACACACACACACACACACACACACACACACACACACGCGCACGCACGCACGCACACACAACTTATATACTGTTTAATGTTAGAAATGGCTCGGTGAAAACAACGACAGATGATTCAAAACGAAATACGAAGGAGGAGGTGGAGGGGGTGGGGGGTGAGGGGGGTGGGTGGAGGCTTAATAGATGGCAGAGCAGGTACAACTGAACATGACCAAAAGTGACTGAGCCGCAGTGCAGTGTCTCCTCTGGTGGGTTGCCTTATATTGTCTGTTCCCCTTGGACTACCAGTGCTGAAGCTGCAACAGATCGTCATGGGTGTGGCTGTGTGGGTAGTAACAGGAACGACTGGGATTAGGTAATGTCACTGAGAGGAAGAGGAACGTCAAAGCAACAATAACCAAGAAAAAAAATTGTTGATTGAATACAGGAAAGAGTCAATTTGACACATACAAATCGAAAGTAAAAAAAAAAAAAAATCCTGCGGGCCGTCGCGTTAATCTTTCTATTTCTGGAACGGAAACAACAGGGCACAAACCCAAACAGGTGAACAGACAAACAAACGAACGCATGAACACACACACACACACACACACACACACACACACACACACGCACGCACGCACGCACGCACGCACGCACGCACGCACGCACGCACGCACGCACGCACGCACGCGCGCTATAACATTTCTATTTCTGGAACAAAAACAAGGCACAAACCCAAGCAGTTGCACAGACGAACAAACGAAGAGAGAGAGAGAGAGAGAGAGAGAGAGAGAGAGAGAGAGAGAGAGAGAGAGAGAGAGAGAGAAGTCAATACTTCATTTACTCAGCCTGATCTGTTCGTGATAAACAAAAGTGTTTGGTATTTCGTGTCTTCTTTATGTTTTTTTTCTTCTTCCACGTTTACTCGTTTATTTGAAAAATACTTTCAGGCTTTGATATCTGAGAAAAGATCTAAAACGTTTACAACGGAGTTAACAGCAACCAGAACACAGTAATGACCGCAAAATATCAACAGTGTTAATTTCAATTTCATCTTTTAATCCTGCTTCATGATGTGCCATGTTTTGTTTTATTTTCTTTCATTTTTTTGGTCCTGACTAACAGATGTAAAACACTGTGTTCGCAGACATATCAAGAAGATACGCAGCTAACTACGACTGCTATTACTACTACCACTGCTACTCCTGCTACAACTACTCTACTACTACTACTATTACTGTTACTGCTACTGTTACTACGACTTTAATTCAGTTTATTTTGTTGATAAGCCAGCCGACCACAAAGAACCAATGTAGGGCTGTCATCTCGTCACAGTCACTATCTGTGCAGGTTAAAAAAAAATCACATACGACTAATTAAAACAGATTTTCTGTAAACATTTTAAAATTGCTTACAAATCTTTTTTCCATAAAATTTTAGATCAGATGAAAAGTGTTTTATGTCTAACAGGATCTTAAAAAAATCACATCAGGTGGGAATTCTCTGAACAGGGTTTTCATGGAGTCTGCAGTAAGGTGTTTAGGTATGACATCATGCGAGTCTCAATTCGCTATAAAAACATGTTTTATAATGAACATACATCGCACAGAATGCACCATGGAGCTTCTTCGCCTTAAGAGACTTTATAGGATTTGAAAGTGGCCTGTGTGCAATTAGCACAAAACTGCTTCTACTTTGTGGCCACCAGTGGCACATGGTAAAAACTCATCAAGGTTCAGACGCGTTTGAAAAAGTTGGTTGTTCATCTGTGTTCCAGTTCTCTAGCACCACTGCTGCCTCCACCAAGACTACTACCACCAATGAAACGCACTGACCTAGAGTACACGGAATGCTTAAACTGAATGCGCCGTGTATGATAAAATAATTATTGATCCACACTGCTATATAATGGTGGTTAATATTAGAAGAAAAAAAGAATTATGTTGTCTTTGATTTATTTTTCACTCAACGGTGTGAGAAAAGAGAGAAGAGGCTGGTCAGAAGAGAGAGAGAGAGAGAGAGAGAGAGAGAGAGAGAGAGAGAGAGAGAGAGAGAGAGAGAGAGAGAGAGAGAAGAGAGTGTGTGTGTGTGTGTGTGTGTGTGTGTGTGTGCATGTGTGTGTGTATGTGTGTGTATGTGTGTGTGTGTCTGTGTGTGTGTGTCTGTGTGTGTGTGTCTGCGTGTTTCTAACTTTATCTGTCGCCTTAGCATTTGATGCCAGTAAGAAGACGTTGTCTTAAACGGGTAGAGGTGACAGAAGGGAGACCTTTCCTAATTATATACAAGTCTTCATTATCCTAGTTCCCGGTCCATCATCATTAAATGCAAGAGAAGGGAAACGAGTTTCCGACCCGCTGACTTCATTGTGAGGCCCTGTCTGGTTGCTAGAGGTTTTCTGTGTTGTTTTCGCCACTTCCTCTCTGACAAAGTTCATCACGAACGAAGGTAATTGGCTGTCGACCAGAGGACCAAATTAGAAACATGCTGACCTACTTACTAAGTCACATGATCCTCCTTGTCCATCAGATGTCCTGTTTAAACGCTGGCATGATCCACTTTGTTGCCATTTTGTCCTTTTTTTTGACCAACACCACATTTACTGCAAGACAAACTGGGCGTCACGGAACGCCTTTCTTGAGGTCGCTGACATCATTACATCCATAATGTAGGCACCGTGATGAGCGTGGGCGCGAAAGGGATGATATCTACATCAGCAGAATCGGCATTGCTGAGTCACGAAACTGAGCATGAAATAGCGGCTGGGAGAGAGAGAGAGAGAGAGAGAGAGAGAGAAAGAGAGAGAGAGAGAGATGGAAGGAATAAGGGAGAAAGAAAGGAGAAAAAGAGTTACTGCTGTTTCGTGTCCTGACCGGCAGTAAGACAGACATCTTAAACGGGTCGAGGTGACAGGAGGGAAAACTTCATTTCTTTTTTTTGGCTGTCCATCTTCTATGCCTCCTCAGTGGCATTGCACCCACGCCACTCGTTCCGATCCCCCGTCCACAGCTGCAGCCTGGCTCGGACCGCCGCAGTCTTGGCATCAGCAATCCACAGGCAGCAGTCGATGTCAAGCCGTAAAGAGACAACGCATCAGAAGAGACCCTGGACTTCTGCCGAGTTACTTCCGTAGTGTTCAGTGGTGCCTGCAGGACACCATCTAGTTAGAGACACCTTTTCTAATTACATACCGTTTTGATTATCCTAGTTCCCGGTCCATCATTAATGAATGCAAGAGAAGGGAAACGAGTTTCCGACCCGCTGACTTCATTGTGAGGCCCTGTCTGGTTGGTAGAGGTTTTCTGTGTTGTTTTCGCCACTTCCTCCTGACAAAGTTCACTGTGAACGAAGGTAATTGGCTGTCAACCTGAGGGACCAAATTAGAAACATGCTGACCCACTTTAGCAAGTCACATGATCAACTTTGTCCGTCACATGACCCATTTGAACTCTCACATGACCCACTTTGTTACCATCGTGTCCTTTTCTGTCCGCACAAATTGCCAGATAAACTGGGCTTCCCGGACTGCCTTTAACGAGTTTGCTGATATCGATTTATCTATAATTTGGGCTCAGTGGTGTGTATGGGTGTGAAATTGCTGATATCAACATCAGTAGAATTGGTCTTGCCAAGTTCAGAAACTGATGTCACTGGATAGAAACATTCTATAAGGATATCAAATCAGCTGTTATTGTAAATGGCCAGGCTGCTCAGTGGTTTAAAGTAGAAAGAGGATGCAGACAGGGAGACCCTATATCTCCTTACTTATTCATTATATGCGCAGAAATTTTAGCCATAATGATAAAGGAAGAAAAGAAGATAAAAGGTATAAAAATAAACGATGTAGAACACAAAATATCCCAGTTTGCTGATGACACTCAATTAGTAAACAGTGGTGACAAAAGTTCTTTTGAACAGTCTATTGATATCCTTACCACGTTTGGAAGAGTTTCAGGACTCCTCATGAACAGCGAAAAAACGCAAGCAATATGGCTAGGATGTCATAAAAACTCCAAGAAAAAATATTGTCCTCATCTAAAAATCATATGGAACCCTTCTCAATTCAAAATACTCGGTGTTTGGTTTACTCAAGACTTGAAAGAATGTGATAACATGAATTATGAAGATAAATTTTCGGAAGTTAAAATATTATTCAAAATTTGGTCTCAAAGAAGTATAACACCAGTCGGAAGAGTTGCTGTTCTCAAGTCACTCATTCTGTCTAAGCTCATACACCTCTGGATTTTGTTACCCAACCCACCTGACCACTTAATTCAAAAACTTCAAAAGATGTGTTTTAACTTTGTGTGGAATAGTAAACAAGATAGAATAAGCAGGAAAACAACAATTAAAACTATAAAACAAGGTGGCTTAAATATACCTGACATCAAAAAATATATTAATGCTTTGAAACTTTTATGGATAAAAAAACTTAAAATCACAAATCACAAATGGAAGAGCATTGTTATGAAAATATATCCATTCAGCGAAAAAATTGAAAATTATGGACCAGCATTTGGTACAGGATACATGAGCTCTAATTTGTTTTGGAGACACACCTTTATAGCCTATAGGGAATTTTGTCTTTGCGTGACACCACAAACATTAAATGAACTTCTAGCTGAACCTGTTTTTTATAACGACAAGGTAAAAACAGGAAATGAGATAATTAAACAAAAGAAATTAATTGAGAAAGGAAAGTATGCAATAAAACATTTTCTGAAGGAAAATGGACAATTCATAAACTTTGAAGAATTCATGACCAATGATGATTATACTATAAATTTTGTCTCATACTGTGGATGGATTTCCTCAATGAAAGAGTTCATAAAGAAAACTGGAATAAAACCTGATAATAACAATGCAAACACAATTCAGAACATGCCGAGGGCTTTTAATATTATTATGAAAGAAGCAAAAGGAGCTAAACGATACTATGAAATTTTTACTCAAGATGAGCGTAAGCCAAACTGTTGCTCTCAATGGCTACAAAAACTTAATTCTGAAGTTTCTTGGAATAAGGTATTTACCCACGTCCACAAAATTAAAGATGTAAAATTGAAATGGCTTCAAATTAGAATTATTCACAGAATTATTGGCACAAATATTGTTTTAAACGCCATGGGCCTGACAAACACGACGAACTGCACATTTTGCAATGAAGAGAGAGATTCAATCCAACACTTTTTATGGATGTGCAATTACGTTCAAACTTTTTGGAAAGAGGTTGAAAATTTATTTAATGAAAAATGCCGAAACTCGTTTACCATTAAAATAACACGCGATGTTGTTATCTTTGGAGTCGACAAACATATGCAAACAGAGACAATTTTTGACTTTATTATTATGGTTGCTAAATCTTATATTTACAAGTGTAAGATCGAAAGACGTAGGCCAAATGCTTCAGTTTTTCAGAGCCAGCTGAGCAGCAGATTCAAAATCGAACTCTATAATGCTAAAGTCAACAATGATCAAAACAGGTTTGATGCTGAATGGTACAATTACATGCCGATGATTTTTTACACAAATACTTTTAAAAAAATCGATAACAACAACAAAATCTCAATCTAACACGCATCTCCGTAATCCCAGTATCCATTTCTCAAGTTTTTTTGTTTGTTTGTTTGTTTGTTGTTGTTTTTTTTTGTTTGTTTTTTGTTTTTTTTGTTTTTTTGAAATTCTCATGATATTTGAATTGACATGTTTTTGAATGTACATTTGAAGCAACATACTTTTTTTTAATGTATTGATATATTATCCGTATGCTCTTGCTGTAATGTAAAAAATGTATGTCAAATGTGTATGATATATATCAGGGGAGTTAAAAAAAAAAAACTGTTTATAGAACTTACAGAAATGATGCCAATGTACATATGACGTATTTGTAATCTCTATATTGTTTGATTAAAAACGTGAGAAGAAAAAAAAAAAAAAAAAAAAAAAAAAGTTCAGAAACTGACTGGGAGATGAAGGCAGAGAGAGAGAGAGAGAGAGAGAGAGAGAGAGAGAGAGAGAGAGAGAGAGAGAGAGAGAGAGAGAGAGATGATGGCAATAGAGGAGAGGGGGAGGGGAGGTATTTACTGCTGTTTTGTGTACCGACCTACTCTCAAACTAACTAGTCTATGGATTACATGGGACAAAGCTAACATCTATTAAGCTGAGGAAATCAGATTAGAGGAGGAAAAAAAGTGCAGAATTAAAAAAACAACAACTGAAGTTGAAAAGCACCAAGAAACCACACTCAGTTTTGTTTCTCGTTTCCTTAATGTTTTTCTTTCGTATGATGTATATACGTCTCTGTGTCTTTGTCTAGCTCTCTCATTCGTTCGCAAGTGCGTGCGCATGCACATACACATTCAAGCCCCTGCTCACTCACTGATAGACATATTCCCGTGTGCCATTTTTTCCTGCTTATTTATCGAGTACCACATTACGTGTGGGCTCAGTACGGGACAACTGAACATAACCCAAGTGTCTAAGGCAGAGTGCAGTGTCTTCTACGGTAGACTGCCTCTTATTGTTTGCTCCCTGCGGACTGCTGGCACTGAAGCTGCAACAGAACCTAACTGGTGTGGCTGTGTCAGGAGCGACCAGAGGGAGTGGCACCGCAGTAATGCTACTCAGAGGACAAGGAAGAAAAAAAAGGTGGGGGGTGGGGGCAGGGTGGGCCAAAAACATTAAATATTTCATTTTGCAGATACAAATAGAAATTGAAAAAAAAAATCCAACGAGGCAATTGCATCAATCTTTCTTTTTTTTACTTCCAGAATGAAAACAACAAAGACATACCAAAGCAGCAGAACGCACAAACAAATGAACCTATGTACACCCAAAAACCCACGTGCGTGCGCGCACACACACACACACACACACACACACACACACAAACACGCGCGCGCACACACACACACAAACACGCGCGCGCGCGCACACACACACACACACACACACACACACACACACACACACACACACACAATGAGCAAAGGAAGAATATTTCGTTTAGTCACCCTCCAATATTCCTGACAGCAAAACCAAAAAGGACAAGTAAGAGAAAGAGGCCAGTCCTGTCTCGGTTTTCCTACGTTCATCCGTCACCTTAGCCCTTGATGCCAGTAAGAAGACGTTGTCTTAAACGGGTACAGGTGACAGAAGTGAAACGTCTCCTAATTATATACAGTATTCATTATCCTAGTTCCCGGTCCATCATTAATGAATGCAAGAGAAGGGAAACGAGTTTCCGACCCGCTGACTTCATTGTGAGGCCCTGTCTGGTTGCTAGAGGTTTTCTGTGTTGTTTTCGCCACTTCCTGCTGACAAAATTCACCGCAAACGAAAGAGACCGGCTGTCGACAGGAGGGACCAAATTAGAAACAAACTGACCTATTTAGCAAGTCACATGATCCTTTTTGTCCATCACATGACCCCTTTAAACGCTGGCATGACTCGCTTCGTTGTAATATTGTCCTCTTTTGGCCAACACCGCACAAACTGCCAGACAAACGGCATGTCATGGAGCGTCTTTCTTCAGTTCGCTGATATTGTTGCATCCATAATTTAGGCTCCAAGATGTGCGTGGACGCCAACGTGCTGACATCAACATCAGCAGAATTGGCCTTGCCGAGTCACGGAACCGAGTGGGAAACAGGGGCTCTGTGTGTGTGTGTGTGTGTGTGTGTGTGTGTGTGGTGTGTGTGTGTGTGTGTGTGTGTGTGTGTGTGTGTGTGTGTGTGTGTGTGTGTTTGTTTGTGTGTGTGTGTGTGTGTGTGTGTCTCTCTCTCTCTCTTTCGTTCGCAAGTGCGTGCGCTTGCACATACACATCAAGCCCCTGTTCACCCACTGATTGACATTCTTGGATGTGCCATTTTTATTTATTTATTTTTTTAGGGGGGGGGGGGTATCTATCGAATACCACATCACGTGAAGTACGTCACCAGCAAAGTGATTTGGGCCCAAGCCCCACACTAACTGAAGTATCTGACTCCAGACATATTTCATGTGAAAATGTTCTCGTCAAATGCCACCTTGTCAATGTTAGAACTGAGTATTAATGGAAGACTTGGTGTCATTCAATTCTGTGATATTTCAAACACACATGCACAGACAGACAGACAGACAGACAGACAGACAGACAGACAGACAGACAGACACACACACACACACACACACACACACACACACACACACACACACACACACCACATCCAAACCCCCAGACACACACGCACACACATTTATTTGATTTTTGGCCTTGGAAATCTCTCGGTTAAAACAATGACAAATGATTGAAAACGAAGCAGGAGAGAACGAATGGGGGGGGGGGGGGGGGGGGGGGAGGGGGGAGGGGGGGGGGCTTAGTAGTAGTTGTCCTGCGTGTGCTTGCTCGGAACAGGCACAACTGATGATAACCAAAGTGACTCAGATTCAGATTCAGAAAACTTTATTATCTCTTGTTAAAAGAGAAATTACATTCGTGACCGCTGCCCTAAAAGTTAAGACATATATATTTATAGTTACAAACATGACACTAAGATTAAAATTACTTTCAAACAATAAAACATGCATATATCACAAAAATGGGAATTTCAGTTTTTCTCCTTTTTTGGTAGTGCAAATAAAACACGCACTCAGCCACACATAATTATATATACATACATGCGTGCCCTCATGCATGAGAGAGAGAGAGAGAGAGAGAGAGAGAGAGAGAGAGAGAGAGAGAGAGAGAGAGAGAGAGAGAGAAGAAGAGAGAGAGGAGAGGAAAGAGAGAGAGAGGGAGAGAAAGAGAGAGAGAGGGGTGATTTATCGTTAAAAATCATTAAGATAAGACATATTCCAGACATTTCTATTCCTCACCGCTCCAGGATATGCACACATAACACACACACACACACACACACACACACACACACACACACACACACACACACTCCAGCATCTATATTTTCCCGCTTGCTCAAAGACATACACACACGCGCACATGCTTATTATATCACAGGTGATCCACCATCTCTGCTTCTTACATGCTGCGTTTGTTTAAAAACGCAATGGATTTGAACACGAAGCTCTTTTTGTGCGCATCAGCTTAGCTCTGGGGACACGAAATCGTCTGCCTGATGGAAGGAGCTCATACTGTCGCGCAAGCGTGTGCCCACTGTCACCAACAATCGCACGAGCCTTGGTCACCGCGCGCCTTTCATACAACTCACTCATACTCTCCTGTCTCTCACCAACAATCTTACCACAGATGTTCACAACGCTATCCAAGAGTTTGCTGTTTTTCAGACTAAGATTTCCATACCAGCAAATGCATGAAAAAGTCAAGACAGACTCAATAAAACTCCTGTAAAATGTTTTAAGTATTTTTGGCTGGACATGCAGATTCCTCAATTTGCGTAGGAAATACATTCTGGTTTGGCATTTTTTGTATGTGGACCTGGTGTGTGTATTAAAAGTGAGCTTATTGTCCAACGTTGTGCCCAGATATTTGTATTCCTCTACCCGTTCCACTTTTTCTCCATCAATATAAAGATCAACCGCAGTGCAGTGTCTCCTCCTGTAGCTTACGTCACGTTGTTTGCTCCCTTTGCACGTTGTTTACTCCCTTTGGACTGCTGGTATTGAGGTTGCAACAGATTCTCATGGATGTGGCTGTGTACGGAATAACCAGAGTGTCGTTGGGGTGTTGTTTTTGACAAAAAGGGAGAAAAACAGCAACCAACTGGAAAATAAAAGGGATCAAAAGACCTGACATAAAAAATGTCCATTTTACACACACAAATGGAAACTGGAAAAAAAAATCCAACAAGGCAAACGCGTTAATCTTTCTATCTCTGGAACGACAACAACACGGCACAAATCGAAGCGGCTGAATGGACAGACGAACGAACATATGAACAAACAGAGGGAGAAAAAGTAAAAAAAAAAAAAAAAAAAAAAAAAAATAATGTATGGATTTTATATAGCGCAATTCTTGGGATCAACTCATTGCGCTCAGCACACACTCAAACACTCCCACTAACATGTGTTTACACACACACACACACACACACACACACACACACACACACACACCCCCCTACCGACACAGGCGCACTTATCAAGTTCATCGGTTCAAGCGTAAACAATACAGTTATGCATGCAGTACATAAAAAGTCAGGTCATAATAATAGACACAGCATTCAGATATTATGGTTGAAGAAGGCTTTCCTAAAAAAGTATGTTTTTAACTCTGACTTGAATTTAGATAATGTAGGCAGGTCACGTAAGCTGTCAGGAAGATAATTCCAAAGAGTGGGCGCACTAAAGCTAAATGCTCTCTCACCGACTGTCTTTAACGAGCGCCTAGGAATTTTCAGAAGTTTTTGAGAAGATGAGCGAAGAGACCGAGAAGTTTGATAGGTGGACAGAGAAGCAGAAAGATACTGTGGGAGTGTCCCATCAAAGAAACGATAGGCAAAAACTGCGATTTTGAACTGCCATCGATATTTGATGGGAAGCCAGTGGAGTTCACATAACAAAAGTGTAATATGCTCATTTTTACGCTTTTGAGAACAAGCCGAGCTGCACTGTTTTGCACCCTTTGTAATCGTACAAGCTGTTCTGAAGGAAGTCCTGCTAACACAGAGTTACAGTAGTCTAGTCGGGACATTACCATGGCGGTGATGAGTCTGATTGTTGCCTGTGTGGAGAGGTAAGACCGGATAGAAGCAATACGTCGCAATTCCAGGAAGCATGCACGACAAACATTAGATATTTGGTTCTGCATAGAGAGCGTTTGATCAATGCTGACACCTAAATATTTCACTGACTCTTTGAAAGGTAAAACAACACCATCAATTTCTGCCGACTCAGCTTTAACCATCTTGACACGAGGAGGTACCAACAGCCATGATCTCAGTTTTGTCACTATTCAGCTTGAGTTTGTTGCTGGTCATCCAGACTTTTACGTCCCTAAAACATGCGGTAATATCTGATTGAGCACCTTGAAAATCGCTGGTGGTTGCGCTCTTAGAGAGTTCAGTGTCATCTGCGAACTTGTGGAAGTCACAGCCATGGGCAGAAATAACGTCAGATAAGGGCTGAGAATAAAGGGTAAAAAGAACTGGTCCAAGGACAGAGCCCTGGGGAACACCATACAGAACAGGAGAAGGGGATGATTTAGCACCATTAACGATTACCGTCTGTGTCCTGTCAGAAAGGTATGATGTGAACCATTTGAGAACCATATCGTCAAATCCAAAAGTAACCTTGAGTCTCTTGAGTAGGATAGAGTGGTCAAGAGTATCAAAAGCAGCACTGAAACAGAAAAAAAAGAAGAAAAAAAAAAAAGAAAAAAAAAAAAAGAAAAAAAAAAAGAAAAAAAAAGGATAATGTAACAAGGGTCAATATTTCATTTGATCAGCCTGCTCTGTTCGTGAGAAACAAAAATATTTGCTATTCCGTTTCTTCTTTTTTTTTTTTCTCTTTTCCTTTTCCTTTCCTTTTTTTGTCGTCCAGGTTTAATCATTTATGTATAAAAAAAAATGCTTTCAGGCTTTGGAATCCAATGGAAAATCTAAAAACGTCCTCAAATGATATTAACATGTACAGGAACATAGTAGTGGGACATCTCTGAAGAGGGCTGTCATGGAGTCTGCAGTGAAGGTTTTAGGTCTGACATCACGGGAAAAGCCCCAACACGCAAAAAGAAAATAATTATTTGATAGTGAGCGTACATTGTATGGAAGGCACCATGGCAGCTTCTTCGCTTTTTAAGAGATCCAATTGGATTTAAAGGAGTGAGCTGTGTGGCAGTTCGCTCCAAACGGCTTCTTCTTTAAGGACACCAGTAGCACACGGTTAACACGAATAAAGGTTCAGACGGACTTGAAAAAAAATTGTTATCCATTTGTGTTCCAGTCCTCTTGCACTACTACTACTACTACTACTACTGCTGCTGCTGCTGCCACTACAACCACTACTGCAACTATTACTCCTGCTACTACTACTACTTCTACTATAACTGCCACTACTACCACCAATGAAAAATGTTCGCCTAATACCCCTACCGTTACTCCTGCTACTGCAACTACTACTACTACAACTACCACTACTACTACTACTACAACTACCGCTACTACTACTACTACAATTACCACTACCACTACCACTACTACTCCCACCACGCTGAACTACATTGCACGTACTTCTAAAACTGAACACACAGTACATAACAAAATGATTATTGATAAATATCGCGACATAATGTTAGTCCAAAGTGGCAAAACAACAACAACAACAACAACAAAATAGTACGCCTGCCTTGTATTTAGTTTTCCGTCATTTATGGTGAGGAAAGAGAGGAGAAAGTGGACTCTGTGTGTGTGAGTGAGTGTGTGTGTGTGTGTGTGTGTGTGGGGGGGGGGGGGGGGGTGCATGTGTGTATGTGTTAGTGTGCGCGCATGTGTGTGAAGGTTTGAGGGGGTGGGGGGTAGGGGTGGCGGAGTATTAGTGAACTGGTGGATATAACGAAGAAGAAAGGAAGAAAAAATAAACAAACAAAAAAACAAAAAAAAAGAAAAAAAAGAAAAAAGAAAAAGAAAAAAGTCAGGGACGCAGGTGGTGACATTAGGCTGGATCCAGTCACCATGTGCAGTAGCTGGAGGTCAGTTAGAGTCTTCTGAAACTGGAAGCTTCCCTCCCTAAGGAATGACAAACCGCCCATCACTATCTATTCTGAGCGGCCGTGTCAACATGCTCATCCGTCGCACAGATTGCACGTACCATTCCGCCCTTTTGGCTGTGATAAAAAAAAAAAAAATCCAACGGCTCCTCTTGCCAATGAACAAGACGTTACTATTTTTGGACGAACGAGAAAAATAAAAGATTGGGGAAAATTTTTTTTTCTGACCTCTGACTTTTGAAGAAAACATCTGTCTTGTTGGTATTGTAAATGAAGTTGATTTTAGATGGAAAGAACCCGAATTAGAAACTAGGTGGTTTGAACTTCCTCTTTGTTTTTCACCTCTGTCTTTTTATTTCTAAATCTGTTGGTCTGGTCTGCCTGTCTATCTATCTACCTATCTATCTGTTTGCCTTTCAGTCTATCTAATCTATCTTCTCTCTTTCTATCTCTGTCTATCAATCTGTTTATCTACACACACACACACACGCACCTCTCTCTCTCTCTCTCTCTCTCTCTCTCTCTCTCTCTCTCTCTCTCTCTCTCTCCCTCCCTCCCTCCCTCCCTCCCTCCCTCTCAAAACAAACGAACAAGATTTTAGAGCTGTGCATTTACCCATATCTTTCCAGTCTAATGAAAATCTTTGTCAGGTGGGGAATCTATCACTTCATTAAACGATGTTTTTTTTCTCTTCAAAATGACATATGTATACGACGATGCGTCATGCTTTTAAAAATCATTTAATTTTCCATCGATCTACGTATCAATAAAAGTCTCTCTCTCTTCTCTCTCTCTCTCTCTCTCTCTCTCCTCTCTCTCTCTCTCTATACAGACGTAAGTTTTGGCTGTACTCTTAAGAGCGAAAATTTGGCATGAGAAATAAATAAAGAGGCAAGAGATGAAAAACAAAGATTTTATTGACTTTACACACACACACACACACACACACACACACACACACATATATATATATATATATATATATATATCTATATCTCCATTTGTGTATCTACATATCTATGTATGTATCTATGTATAACACGTTGAACAATCTAATAGTGGGGGAAACAAGTGCAGGCCAACAATTCTGTCTTCATCATATTAATGACTTGGCAAAGACTAAAAACGAAACGGGTGGAAAAAAAGAACGGGATTGGGGAAAGAGACGAGAGAAGAAAGAAAATAATAACAAAATCAGGGAAACTGATTACAAATAGCAGCATTAGGGACCATTGTAATCCGTCTTGAAGACAGCACCATTCATATCGCTTGATCCGAGGCCTTTCGTCTGCTGGATCGGCCTCGTCAGGGAGACGCGGGCGAATGTGTCTGTGCTCCCTTGGCATCAAATGGAGATACATCACAGTCTATAATTTTGTGGTATTCTCACCACCAAGGGTTCAAAACCAGAATCCAGCAGCACCCTAAAGGAGCCAGGAAAGGGTAGAACATTAATAACGAAAAGAAAGTGCAATAAGGAAATATGCTGCCCATAAACTAACATCATTATGTAAACAGTATAAAAAAAGCAGGGAAAATCTTTGAGCCTGTGCTTTAAGGTGCAAGGCAGGTGTACTAATTAATGTACACGTTTGCGTGGCTGTACCCAGAATAGATGGTATACGGAAGTCTGTAAGGGAGGTAATATGTGTTAGAGTTTGCATTCAGCGAGAGTAACTCCGCCGTTTCCATGGGACAGATATCGCTGGCTGGCATGCCAAAAGCAATTTTGCCTCATCAGGAAGCTTAACAATTCAATCAGAGAGAGAAAATGCCAAGACAGTTTCTAAACGGTGGGTACTATAATGCAAAGAGCCCATATCCTGAACGTGCGCTTCAAATAACATGTTGACCCTCTAGATCTGTTTATTTGGCCCATAAACTGTGGAATGGTAACTTTGTTTGCGGATGGAAAGACAGGCGTTAGCTTGCTCCGTTTTGTTGTTATTGTTGTTGGTGCTGTCCCTTTTTTTTCTTAAACAGGTCTACCCTTAGCTGCTTGCTGTCTTTTTTTTGTCTGCAACAGGTGAGTAATGGTTTTATCAAGTTCCGATGACAATAAAGTTAACAGAATTCAGCGACAGAAATGTCCATCAGTATGTTCGAAAAAAAAAAAGCAACAAAGATTAAAAATAGTTTGAACCAACCGAGTATTTGTGTTCCACTTCTTTTTGTGTTAAATTACTCTCCGTCCTCCATAGAAACAAGATCCTAGAAGTCGGAAACGAAATGTGTTCTAATTCTGAACACTCATCGTTTTTTTCTTTCCCCGTGAGTAACGCTTTCTGATGGTAGATGAAAAAAGCGGCATTCTTGGCCTTGCTGTTCTCACGTCCCTGTACAGAGCGTGAATCACACAGAAATCCATCAGAAGACCACTTACGGTGCATGAAAAAAAAAATGGTGACACATCATGATTTCAAAGAGATCTCTTTTCTGACCTCTCGCCGTTAAAGACACAGCTGATCGGCCGTGCATTGAAGATTGCGAGGATTTTCAACACAAAGAAGCTGAATGAAACTTTTTTAAACGAAATCTTTATTCCTCATCTCTCTCTCTCTCTCTCTCTCTCTCTCTCTCTCTCCATATATATATATAGATAGAAATATGCATACATACATGTGTGTGTGTGTGTGTGTGTGTGTGTGTGTGTGTGTGTGTGTGTGTGGTGCGTGCGTGCGTGTGTGTATGTGTGCGTGCGTGCGTGTGTGTATGTGTGCGTGCGTGCGTGTGTGTATGTGTGCGTGCGTGCGTGTGTGCATGTGTGCGTGCGTGCGTGCGTGCGTGCGTGCGAGTGTGTGTGTGCGTGCGAGTGTGTGTGTGTGTGTGTGTGTGTGGTGTGTGTGTGTGTGTGTGTGTGTGTGGCGCGTGCGTGCGTGCGTGCGTGTGAGTGTGTGTGTGTGTGAGAGTGTGTGTGTGTGTGTGTGTGTGTGCGCGCGCGCGTCGGAGCTGCGCGACTCGCCAACCTCTGTCATTTTCCGGATAATTATTCATCCCCGTTAAGTAACAAGCAAGAAGGGTAACTCTCCCTCCCCATGATGAGACAAACTACAAACGCACGGCCCTTACTCTAAAAAAAACGCTGCTCAGGGCACCAACAACTCACTGTCTGTGTTGGGCAGTGTCCGTACAACCACAGTGCCTGACCTAGCGCACGGATCTGAACCCCCGGATCATGGAATGCCCGACGATTGAAACCACCACTCGGCCCATCTCCTGATCGACTCGGACACAGCGCCAGTGGACGGGTACAGGTCATTGATCGCTCCTCGTCGATCATTCGGCGTGGGCAACGTCTTGAAACTCATCAGTCCTCGGCAGATAGTGCTGGAAAGCTCGGGGAAGCAGGAGAGAGAGAGAGAGAGAGAGAGAGAGAGAGAGAGAGAGAGAGAGAGAGAGAGAGAGAGAGAGAGAGAAAGAAAGAGAAAGAGAGAGAGATGGGATGCCTGGTAGGGTGAGGTGAAGGATGTGTGTGTGTGTGTGTGTGTGTGTGTGTGTGTGTGTGTGTGTGTGTGTGTGTGTGTGAGAGAGAGAGAGAGAGAGAGAGAGAGAGAGAGAGAGAGAGAGAATGGTTGGCAGGGTGAAGTGGGGATCAGGGGTAGGGTGGGGAGACCTGGAGAAGGGGTGTGGGGGAGGGGAGGGGAGGGGGGAGAAGCTGAGGCCTGTCAAAGGTCTCATCAGGGCGACTGCATTGAAGTCTGTGTGGTCGATGTTCGTGTCTTGGGCCCTTTCCTATCCAGTATCCCCCTCCCTGAACACTTTGTGTGCTGTGTTCCTGTTGTTGATGTCATTGCTGTTGTGGTGATTCTATTGTTGTTTTTGTTGTGTTTTTTGTTGGTGTCGAGATCATGGCAGTTGTTACCGAATGACGATTTTGATGATTCGCAACAGTGTTGTTGATATTGTCATTGTTGTTACTGATACTGTAATTGTTGTCGTTTTCATAGTTGCTATTGATATTGTCATTGTTTTCATAAGTATTGTGACTGCGGCTGCCTGATATAGGTATTCCGGTGATTGTTATGGATCTTGCTATTGCTGCTATTGATACTGTAATTAGACTACGGTTTGTTACCGTCTGTTACAGCTAGGTTGTTTTTTCACAGTGTGCCAGCTTCACTGTGTTCAGAAGCTGTTGTCGGTGTTAATGTTGTTTGTGACGTGTTGTTTTTCTGGTTAATGATGTTCCTGTGATTGATAGCGTGAGTATGACCGACAGCGTTTGGTTATGTCGGGTGATGTCGGTATTATTGTGAGTGTTATCAGTCGAGTGACTGTGCTTCCTCTTGTCGTGATATTGTCATGACATTCTTCTTTCCTTTGATCATGTGGTTATTAATATTTTCATTGTTGTTGTGACTGCCATTTCACTCGTTGATTCTGTTGTTATTGTCGTCGTTTCTATTGTCTTTGCAAATTGTCACCCGAGATTGCATTGCTGCCAATGGTAATTATTGTTGTTGTTGTCACTGTAATGATCA
>CM065722.1:23871191-23881191 GCA_033310375.1 Conus canariensis
TTCCTATCTTTATTCCTTGATGATATGCTGTTGACAAACATACACACACACATACATACATTCATACATAGTCACTTACACGAGAAAAACAATATAACCCACTTCGTAAACTTTGCGGGTTATAAATATGACCATAATTCCGCCAGGAAAGTAGAAAGCGCAGTGGACAAACGGGCCGACAGGCCGAGAGACAGATGGCTGGATGAAAGGACACGTGAAATGGGATCGGTCACCATCCCACATTGTAGACCCGGAACACAAAAATCAGTCATTCCTCAAACATTCCCTGTGAAAATATCTGCACATGCGGCACGGATGTCGTTCCGACACCCATAGCTGGTCCGGCACGGATTGTCGCATTCGTGAATTTGCGACAATCCGTGCCGTTGCGACAATCCGTGCCGCCACACATAGCTCAGATTAGTACGTTACTGTAACGTCTATTCCTTTCTGCACCTGAAGCAACAAAGGCTTGAACATAAAAACAGTCACGAACGAAAAGGTGAAAATAGCGTCACAAACCAAACGGAGAGAAGAAGCCACAGTCGAGAAAGAGCAAAAGGATTCATCAATGAAAATATGAAAAAGAGTTTGACAAAAGAAAAGTAGACAACTCAGAAATGAGGGGAAAAGCAAAAAAAAAAAAAAAAAAAAAAAAAAAAAAAGAAGACGAAGTGGAAAAAGACTGGAGCGTTAAGGAGAAAAAGAGTGCAACAGAAAATGCCTCAAATGACAGAGAAAAAAAGGCTACAAATGAAAAAAAAAAAGGGAGAGAGAGAGAGAGAGAGAGAGAGAGAGAGAGAGAGAGAGAGAGAGAGAGAGAGAAAACATGTTACAAAAGGAAAGAAGAAAAGAAAGAGAGAGAAAAAAACGTGTTATAAATGGAAAGAAGAAGAAGAAGAAGAAGAAGAAGAAGAGAGAGAGAGAGAGAAAACATGTTACAAAAGGAAAGGAGAAAAGAAAGAGAGAGAAAATAACGTGTTACAAATGGAAAGAAAAGAAAGAGAGAGAGAAAAAAACGTGTTACAAATGGAATGAAGAAAACTGACTAGAAATGAAAAAGAGAGTGTCACAAACGGAAAGTAGACAAAAGGTCACAAACAAAACAGGGGAAAGGTCACATCAGAAAAGGAGAAAAAAGTGTCACTAGTAAAAAGGCCAAAAAAGTCAGCCACAAACGGAAATTAGAAAACAAGGATCACAGAAGAAAAAGAAAAAGACAGTCACAAAATGAAAAGGCGAAAAACAGTGTCACAAATGTTGAAAAACAATGTCACAAATGTTGAAAAACAGTGTCACAAATGTTGAAAAACAGTGTCACAAGTGTTGAAAAACCAAACCAACAAAGAAACAAGCCAACAAACCAACAAAATGGAGGAAAGGGAGTTGCAAATGAAAACAAAACAAAACAAACAAAAAAAACAAAAACAAAAACAAAAAAAAAAACCCAACCGAAAAACAAAACAAAAACGGATGGAGAAAGTAATCAAAGAAATGAGGGGAAAAAAAAAATCAGAAATGTGCAGACGAAGAAAGGTCTCACACATGAAAGAACAAAAACAAACAAAAAAATTTAAACAACGGTCAGAAATGAAATAGCAAAAATGTGTGTCTGATCTCTGTCTATAAGACGTTGATCAAATATAAACATACATTCACTTCTTGTGGAGTCATTTCCATGAGTTTGGTTCTTAGTGTTGAAAATCAGAAATGGGTGTAGGATATAAAAGAGTTCTTTTGCTTCTCCGAATACATTTCCTGTTCGACTCTTACCCCCTCCTGTTTGACATTTTACAGTGACTGCAAGTAGCCAGTGATTTTCCGAAAACACAACTTAGGAGGCGAAACGACAAAGTCAAAAACATTCTACACACTTTCTTCACACAGTCCACTACAACAAACAAATCTTACCCAGCGTATCCCTCTGGCAGCAGACAAAGACAGTAGCACTCGGCAGACCACAAGCACACAACAAAAAATGAGTGGAGGCTAAGTGTCACTCGCCAGTGGTGATCACCCTGACAGGGCCTCCCAGTCAGACGCCGACATGCAATCACCACGTGCAGTCAACCAGCGCGTGCCGAGGCGGAAGAGAAGTGTCGCGCACATTCGTCACCCACACTGACGTCAAAATCGACCCAAGATGGCCCCCACCTCGCCAGTCGCTTTACCGTCAGTTTGTTGGGATCAGAAAGAGGGCGGAACACAGGATGTTATTCAAAATGTCACTTTGATAAGTCTTTGGCTGTTTCTGATGATGGACCCCGGAATCTGGATTAACAGTTGATTTACCAACTGATTTGATGACGAGTTGGGTTCTTCTCTCTAATGTTCTTTTCTCAAACCTACATGCTCTTTGGAAACCGTACCATGCACCGAAGTCGCCTATAATAATGAAAACGATAATAATTTTTATTATAATTATTGTTATATGACTTATTCCATGATCTAATAACACGCAGGTTTTACACGTCAAATCACTTCTCTGACGTTTGTTCTTTTATGGGGATGCAGTCACGAATTCTTTATTTTGTTCGTCAAGTTTCTTACAAATTAGACCCAGGCCTGTCTAGTTATTGACTGGTTGACAACAAACAAGTTTTACAATACACGTCATTTCTCAAGTGTTCGCGCTTTTATACAGTAGGGGTCACAAAGGTCACCATTCCAACTTTCCGGGAGAGAACTGGCAGAAATATTAGCATATCACTTTTTCTACTTAACCGTTTAGACGTGGTCGAAATCACTTACATCACTGTTTTTTTCCCTCTAAAATCCCTACTGAATCACTGGCTGATTTCAAATCAGTTTAACGTCTTTGTTTGCTCTTTGGTAGTGCACCAGTCATTGACGTCGCGTTTCACAGTGTCCTAAACATCCGCCATCGACGTTTTCCAAAGGCGCGCGTTGACAGAGAAGCATTGATCACTTTCTTCCCGATTTTCAACCTATGAAATGTAAAAAGCCGACTCCAACCCGCGTTTTGGTAACACAACATCTGCCATAATGCTTGACAGTTTTATGGCTTAATTAATAACAAGCCAGGTTTTTCGCAATGTCTGCCAACAGTTCTTTGCAAGAAACAATCCATCAGATAACTGACCGCAAGAGCTTTTTTTTTTTATTTGGTTAAACTTGCCAGTGAAAAATAAAGCAGTCTGACCTGTGAAAGTCAGGCGGCTAGAAAGAAAAAACAACAGACACGGAAGTCTGGAACCCGTAGGGAGGAGGAGGAGGATGGGCGTAGGCAGACGAAAGTAGATTTAGAGCTGATCTCTGGGAATGGCGTGGCACGGCCGAGCTTTATAGGGTCTGATCTTCCCATTCCATCGGCCCTGCTGCAGCTGCTAAGGAGATGGGAATCGCGGACAGTCGGAGTGCTGGAACAGGCGGTGTCAGCACGTGAGTCGCGACTGGCGCCTTCGGAAAGGCGGTGAATCGAGGCGTGTGTGTGTGTGTGTGTGTGTGCGTGTGCGTGTGCGTGTGTGTGCATGCGTGCGTAAGAGAGAGAGTTTTGAGTGCACACACGATTGCGAGTGCGTGCGTGTGTGAGCGTGAGCGTGAGCGTGAGCGTGTAGAGAGAGAGAGAGAGAGAGAGAGAGAGAGAGAGAGAGAGAGAGAGAGAGAGATTTTAGCGCGATCATGCGTGCGACTCTGTATGTGTGTGTGTGTGTGTGTGTGTGTGTGTGTGTGTGTGTGTGTGTGTGTGTGTGTGTGAGAGAGAGAGACAGAGACAGAGACAGAGAGGGAGAGAGTGTGTAAAGACTCAATACAAAGTATTCATGCTGGGGTCATTGCCCCTTAAGAAACTGTGCCTGTCGCAATCATGGTAGAAGAAGTCTACCAGCTGCAACTATCATCACAACCAAAACATTCAGATGAATGTTTTCTTTGCTAAAAAAAAAAAACAACAACAACCAAACTTTACCTTGAAACATGCTTACACATAAGGTGATTAGAGTTCTAACATTTTTCATCCTGTGTAGATTATGTACATTGAGCCAGTTTCAGTACACACGTGATAACATTGTAACGATACATGGTGGGCCAACCATGCCCCTAAAACATTTAGGAAAGGGCAGCATAACACAGAATGCTCTTCATATTTTCTGCTGCGAAGTTCACGTATTAAACCCGCTCCACAATGCGATCTGTAACGATGCTTTGCAATTTCAGACAGAGCAAGTCTACATCTTGTCGTAACGTTCCTGAAACGCTTGTCCAAAGTCAACTGGAAAGGGGTTCTAGCATGAGGACAAGTGTCGTTGTTCTCAAACCTCTGGGTATTACTGATATTGAATTTCCATTCATGCTTTCGGAAAACTCAGCCTCTCTGTACACGTTTAGAAACTCAACTGTCATCACTTCCATTAATCCCTTAATTCAGCCAGAGATTACCCAAATCCAAACAGGGACAATTCATGGCAATTAGTTGAGCCCCATTTCCTTCCGCCAAAATCTTTTTAAAAAAATCGATAGGCATTATAAACTAATCTAATATTATGCAAATTTGTATATTTCTGATAAAAAAAACACTTGATGACCACACACACACACACACGCGCGCGCGCGTGTGCGCACACACACACACACACACACACACACACACACACACACACACACACTCACAGACACACATTATGCATCTCCCCTCAATCTCTATATATTTGCGGATCCTTCTCACGTATAAGCTTGTAACACAAGAGAGAGAGAGAGAGAGAGAGAGAGAGAGAGAGAGAGAGAGAGAGAGAGAGAGAGAGAGAGAGAGAATGTCATTAATCGAAAAACGTGGAAAGAACGATAGAATCACGGATTAGACGCGTTCATTATCAGTGCTGAGCGATTTTACTGTTAGGGTTCCAGAATTCTTCCGATCTTTAACTTTGACTCGGTCAAAGTGCCTTGGTCCAATGTCACGTGCTTGGCATCTTCATTATGACGTAATGACGTGCACAACGTTACAACTAACGTTCCTCCGTCCAGCAACAGAGGCGTCGAAGCCAGGTCCACTAATTGCTTGACAGAAATTAGATCAACAACAATTGGCAGTCAACTAAACAGAGATTAATTAATAGGACAGCAGGAAACAACCTGCGAAAATCTCAATGTTCTGCTCGGGAATTCTTGAAGCTCCATGGATCGTTGAAATACAGAAAAAGCTTGGCTGAAAATAATGTGAGCGGGGGACTTGCCGGAGAGTGTGTCTCACATTTCTGTGAGTCGTTCAGAGGAGTGATTTATACTTTATGCTCAGTTAGGCCAGGGGACATTTTGAGAAGAGATGGAGACACCAAGAGGTAACGAGAATCTAAAGGCCCCGCCACACAAACCATGTGAACCTTAGGGCGGGAGAGGACGGTTCGAATTCCATATTAAGCGGACCCTATGTTACCGTAACCAGAACGGATGAGAGCATCAGTTTTCCACCTGTCTGTCTGAAATGCAGAAGACTATGTTCTAAATAGATGAACCCTATCCTTCAAGCCATCAATTGTTTCACGTTTGAAACTTCCGCACAAAAAACAAACAAACAAACAAACAAACAAACAAAAAAAAACCATCCGGGATCTCAAATGACGGCTAGAATAAGTATACTGAAAGAAGTACACAGCGTCTAACGCGGCGTACAACGAAAGAACGTGTTGAGTCACACTGATCTAAGGACAAGAAACGTATTTTGGAATCTTTTCCCACCTTTCCCGTGAACTCGCTCATGAGACTGTCCACGTGAACATTGAAAGAAAACGGAAAAGGCTGAAGACATAATGGACAAAACGCAGACTAAATGATTATCTGAATTCTGTTACAGTAACAAGATACAGCCGTCTGAATAGGACCCTGTGGCAATCATCATTCTGATCAGTGTAGGGAATGAACTTAGGACACGAAAGCTTTTCAAGAGATGGGAAAAAAGACACATGCTTAGAACTCCCTAGACAGTCATTTTCTCAGTTTGAAATTCTCCACAGCCAAGACAGAAAAGTGTTTTGGGAACGCAAGTATCAGTTTTGTTTCTACAGAAAATTCTTCAGATCTTCAATCTTTGATATCTAAAGGAAAAGAAAAATCCTCGCACAGAAGAAACAAACAAATATCTAAGATTTGTATGACGAGAAAACCCCTTTCCTGTCTTTTTATATTCCCATCATCCTAAATCAGTGATCAAAACAGGAAGGTTCAGAAGGATAACATCCAAAAATTGTAATCTAGCCAGACAGCGTAATGGTTGGCAACTGAGCTTATACCCACCCAGACACTGCAGGTCTTTCAGCATAGCGCGACCTTGAAGCCAGAGACGAAAACAAGGGAGACAAGCTGAGAACAGTCTGAGTGTTCTACTTGCACGACGAGGTAAACCTGGCACACACACACACACACACACACACACACACACACACACACACACACACACACACACACACACACACCCAAAAAATCACTGGAAGCAAACATCCCGGATTCCTCACGAGTGTGATTTACAGACGTTTAGTCCTCCATGTAACGTTCAGGCTTTCACATAAACAAGAGCTGTTTCGCTGTGCTGAGAGCTCGTCAGGCATATTATTCCTGGCTTCAGACAGGGAAAGTCTTTGAGCCCCCCTCTGAAGGGAGGGGTAAGCAGAGGTGGATTAAGGGCAGGGCGCGAGGGAGGAGAGGAAAGAGGACGGTATGTGTTTGTGTGCGTGTGTGAGGGGGTGTAAGGTGGTGGGGAGTGGTGGGTGGGGGGGGGGGGGGGGGGGGGGGGGGGGGGGGGGGGGGAAGGATAACAGCGTTTCCGGCATCCTTTCCCGTGAACAAAAAGTTTACAGCTGATTTCTTTTTAAAACTCGGAGGCCGTTCCATTCCCATTCTACCTCAATATCGACAGAATTTCACATTCTCTTCTCCGCCCCTACGAACACTTGTCGCTTCTTTGTTGTTGTTGTTGTTGTTGTAACTTTCGTTGTTATTGTTCTTGTTGTTGCTGCTGTCGTTGCTGTTGTTTGTTTGTTTGTTTGGTCATCTTTCGTCCTGCCTTTCCCTTTCTCGCCAGTCCCACCATCCACCCCTACCTTCCCACCCCACCCCCTTGCCCTCAAATCGCAGTCACGTTGTTTCTGCCGTTTCGTTGTTGCCTTAATGGGTATCGCCTCCCCCTCCCCCCCCCTCCCCTTTCTCCATCCCTTCCTCCCTCCCTTTCCCGTCTAGCCATCATTGTGTGCTCTCGTTCGGTAATGTTAATACACTATCTGAGGATCTTCCCTTAAGACAAAGTTATCTGCACCCGAATCAGTGTACGACGATGTGACGCAGACTGGCACTCAAACTGTTTGTCACGAGTACTCTCAAGGCTCTACAAATAACAGGGTTATAGTATGTGCACTGAGAAAAATCACGATCTATACTTTCCTTCCATTGTTGTATAGGGGTCTTTACATAGCGCCGTTTCCTTCCATCCTTCCTTCCTTCCTTCCATCCTTCCTTCCATCCTTCCTTCCATCCTTCCTTCCATCCTTCCTTCCATCCTCCTTCCATCCATCCTTCCATCCATCCTTCCATCCATCCATCCATCCATCCATCCATCCATCCATCCATCCATGAAAAAGAGCAGACGCTCGAAATATTGGAATAGATTAGCTTACATTTGCTCGTTTTGTCTTTTTGAGTTCTCTCTCTCTGTGTCTCTGTGTCTGTGTCTGTCTGTCTGTCTGTCTCTCTCCATATAGATATGCATAGTCTGATACTGATCTGCACCACAGCTGCTGTTGCAAAACTTTTTTTTTGATATTCAAAAAACTTGTCTGATAAAGAATACACACCCAATTTTACACTGAAGAGTACTACACACAGCTGTGGCTTATAATCATAATCTAGCACACACACACACACACACACACACACACACACACACACACACACACACACACACACACACGCGCGCACACACACGCGCACACACACACGCGCACACACACGCGCGCGCGCGCGCGCGCGCACGCACACACACACACACACACACACACACACACACACACACACACACACACACACCCTCACACACACCCACACACCCCCCTTTCCTCCGGCCAGCCAGAGAAACGAAAGTCAGGAAGCCATGGTAAAAACGCACATGCACTGACCTCTTGTTGAAAACTGGAAGTGTTACCAATAATATAAGGGCAACATTTTTCTGTTTTTCATCCTTCCGGCCACTGTGGACGATTCAAAATACACAAGGAAAAGAAGAATAAAGGAGGATCTGTCAATTCTCAAAAGCATGAAATCAAGATTTTTTATTTTTTACTGTTTTTAATTCTTTCCTTCCTTCTCTTACACTGACCCATCCTGGCTTTCAAATGGCATGTCCTGAATACTCTCTCCTCATCTCCCCCCCCCCCCCCCCTTTCGTTTTTTTTTTGTCTTTTTTTTCTTTTTCATGCTCTCCCTCTCTTTTCCCTATGACACCCTCCCCCCCCCCCCCCCCCCCCAACTACACTCTTTCATGTTCTCTCTTTTGTGTCGGGAATAAAGGATACGGGGAGGAAGACTGCGTGCATTTTTGCCACTTTTTCGGGTGATTTTCAGCGCTTCTCGACCCAAATGTGTAAGTTTACACAGCCTGTTTAGTTTGTTTTACTGTGATTTTGATTTATTTACAAGGCGCTGTGTCATGTGGTTGGGCATCCATGAGTATGTGTGAGTGAGTGAGTGAGTGAGTGAGTGAGTGAGTGAGTGAGTGAGTGAGTGAGTGTGAGTGTGTGTGTGTGTGTGTGTGTGTGTGTGTGTGTGTGTGTGTGTGTGTGTGTGTGTGTGTGTGTGTGTAAACTAGAAATCCAAGGGATTATTGGAGGAAAATGAAAGGCAAAAAAGCTTCATCGTGTCCTATACCTCTTGAAGAGCTTAAAATCATTTCCAGTCCCTTAATCAAAATACTGGATGTAATGATATCATTTTTAGTAATGAAGTATCTGAAAGAAATATCAATCTAGACATTCTAAATGATTCAATTATTGAGGATGAAATTGAAAGAGTCATTAAATGTTTAAAGAATAATAAAGCAGCAGGAGTTGATTTAGTAAGGAATGAATATATAAAGAATAGTGTTCCTTATATGACAAAGTTTTATTGTTTATTGTTTAATCGTGTTTTGGATTCTGGTATTATACCAGAAGATTGGGTGACAGGGTTAATTGTACCACTCTATAAAGGCAAAGGAGATTAACAAGACTGCAATAACTACAGAGGGATAACACTGTTGAGTTGTGTAGGCAAATTATTCACGTCAATTCTAAATAGCAGACTTACTTATTTTGTTGAAATAAATGGACTTATTTCAGAAAACCAAGCAGGTTTTAGACATGCATTCAACGCTTGACCATGCTTTTGTTCTTCAATCATTGATTGACATGTTTGCAATCAACAATGGAAAATTATACTGTGCTTTTATTGATTACAGAAAGGCATTTGATTCTATTTGGAGGCATGCTTTATGGCACAAACTGATGAGTCAAGGCATATCTGGGAAAATACTGCACGTTGTAATCAATATGTATGATCAAATGAAATCGTGCATTTTTCTAAATGGTCAAAAATCAGAGTTCTTTGGCAGTTTTAGGGGAGCTCGTCAAGGAGAAAACCTTTCACCCTTATTGTTTTCATTATTTTTGAATGATCTACAACAGTTCCTTATTGACAATAACTGTTCTACTTTAGAATATGATTTAATGCAAGAGTTGAAACTTGAACAGTTTATTAAACTGCTTGTATTGTTATATGCTGATGATACAATTTTATTGGCAAATTCTAAATCAGCTTTGCAAAAAGAACTTAATGCCTTACATACATATTGCACGCAATGGCAGTTAGAAGTAAATCCAAAGAAAACAAAAATAGTTGTCTTTCATGGTCGAAATAGTATGCGTGAAATTTTTTTCTTTGGGAATGAAAAAATAGGTTCTTAATTCAATGAAATACTTAGGCATCGAGTTCAGCAGAACAGGTTCTTTTTACAAAGCAAAAA
>CM065722.1:23891191-23906191 GCA_033310375.1 Conus canariensis
ACACCGATGTTACGCCCTGCATCCGCGCCCCATCCCCTGACCCATGTCATTTGCACCTCCCCTACCCCCTTCCCTCCCAACCACGCCACGCCCTGCACCTACGACCGCCTTACCACCACAGAAATAATCATGCCCTGAATGCCCGTCTTCCACACCCGTCACACGTCATGCACTGCATGATCGACTCCCTCACCCCCATCTATGTCACAACCTGCATTCATGACGCCGTATCCATGCTAAATCCTGCATCCATGTCCCCAGTACCCCCACACGTCATACCCTGCATTCGCTCGCTCCCACCCCCCCTTACCACGTATGGCCATGCATGTCGCGCCCTATGTATGTGCCTCATGTCAGATCTTGCAATCGTACTCCCATACGCCCCCCCCCCCCCACTCCCCTGTACATCCACCCATGTCAGTCACTGCGTACACGCTCCCTCCAACCCACTGCGCCCACTCACGTGCATCCATGCTTTTCTCCCCCCCCCCCCCCCCCCCCACGGTCCTCACGCCCATCAATGTCTGACACTGCGTCCCTTTCACCCCCCCCCCCCAACTCCATCCAGTTCGCCTAGCCGTGCCATGCCCTGCATGTGTGATTCTCTGCCTCAAAACGCCCACCCAGGACACACCCTGCATATTTACCCCCTCTGCCTCAAAACGCTCACCCAGGTTACACCCGGCATATTTACCCCCTCTGCCTCAAAACGTCCACCCAGGTCACACCTTGTATCAGCGCCCCTCTGCCACAATACATCCAACATAGCAAGCCCTTCCTTTGTGACCCCTTTGCCCCCAGAAGACTCCCACGTTACTGTCTTCATTCGCGTCACCTGTGAGCCCATGGATTTTTCACCGTCTGTCAGGAACGTTAGATGGATTTTCCACTGTGAAGAACATTAGATGGATTTTTCACTGTACGAAACATTAGTTGGATGTTCCTCACAGACGGTGAAAAATCAATCTAATGTTCCTCACAGACAGTGAAAAATCCATCTAATGTTCCCTACAGACGGTGGAAACCCATCTAATGTTCCTCACAGTGGAAAATCCATCTAATGTTCCTCACAGTCATATCCATCTGATGTTCCCCACAGTGAAGAATCCATCTAATGTTCCCCACAGACCGTGAAAAATCCATCTAATGTTCCTAACAGTGAAAATCCGTCTAATGCTCCTCACAGACAGTTAAAAAATCAATAAAAATATTCATCACAGGAGAAGAAAAATTCCACAGAATGATTATTACAAGCTGAAAGATTTATACGATGTTGGTCAGAGACTGTGAAAAGAAATCATATAATGGTTGTCATAAACAGTAAAACATTCATACGGTGTTTGTCACAAACAGTGAAAAAAAATCATCTAATGTTCGCCACAGACATTGGACAGTCCATCTAACGTTTGAAATATTTCAGAGTGGGGGGGGGGGGGGGGGGGGGAGCCAAGGCAGCCATATTTGATCGAAGGCAGACGCTAAAAGAGTGCCCGGATGTGCAGTTTACTGTGTGTCGCAGATATGCAGATGTGGGTTTCAGCAGCTTCTATTTTCCGTTAGCCAAATCCAGTTCTCTGTCTCTTTCAGCATTTATTGACATGCTGCAGCCGCCGGTCACGTTGGCCGAGAATTTTATAAACAGTCACTGTCACGTTGGCCGAGAATTTCATGAACGCTGTCACGTTAGCCGAAAATTTCATGAACGCTGTCACGTTGGCCGAGAATTTCATGAACGCTGTCATGTTGGCCGAAAATTTCATGAACGCTGTCACGTTGGCCGAGAATTTCATGGACACTGTCACGTTGGCCGAAAATTTCATGAACACTGTCACGTTGGCCGAGAATGTCATAAACAGTCATTGTCACGTTGGCCGAGAATGTCATAAACAGTCACTGTCACGTTGGCCGAGAATGTCATAAACAGTCACTGTCACGTTGGCCGAGAATGTCATAAACAGTCACTGTCACGTTGGCCGAGAATGTCATAAACAGTCAATGTCACGTTGGCCGAGAATGTCATAAACAGTCACTGTCACGTTGGCCGAGAATGTCATAAACAGTCACTGTCACGTTGGCCGAGAATGTCATAAACAGTCACTGTCACGTTGGCCGAGAATGTCATAAACAGTCAATGTCACGTTGGCCGAGAATGTCATAAACAGTCAATGTCACGTTGGCCGAGAATGTAATATACAGTCAATGTCACGTTGGCCGAGAATGTAATATACAGTCACTGTCACGTTGGCCGAGAATGTAATATACAGTCAATGTCACGTTGGCCGAGAATGTAATATACAGTCAATGTCACGTTGGCCGAGAATGTAATATACAGTCAATGTCACGTTGGCCGAGAATGTAATATACAGTCAATGTCACGTTGGCCGAGAATTTCCTAAACGGTCACTGGCAGAAATCTCTGGGATCTTTCAAGACAGTGCTAGCAAACCGAATACTTCGGGCGCTGCCAATCGTTTCTCTCTTTCATGATTGTTTTTAAGAGTTCGCTACCAACCAACACAGAGACACACACTAGCTCTCTGTCCCAAGTTCGTGTTTTTGATGTATGTCATGATTTGGAAAGAAGTCATCCCAGGACTGTCCCAAAGGGAAAAAAGGAGGAGTCTTATGGATTCTTCTTCTGGTTGTTTTGATACCTTCCAAGAATTCTGGTTGAAGGGCAGTTTATTACGATGGCGTGTTTGAATGGTGAGGTTGTTAAACGATTAAAGAAAAAAGAACAAACCTGAGTGGTCAGTCAGGCGGACAAAGAAAACAATACTGGTTGTGAGGTCAGTCGACAGAACAGCCCTGTCGTGCCCCGTGTACAGCAAGTGTGGAAACTGCTTGACTGAGAAGCAAACAACAACAAAAACTAGTTAATAGGTAAAAAGATTTTGTAATTACGGAGAGAGAGAGGGGAGAGAGAGAGAGAGAGAGAGAGAGAGAGAGAGAGAGAGGGGGGGAGAGAGAGAGAAGAGGGGGGGGGGGGTGGCGGCTGGCTAGGTAATGTATATTTTGAAGGGCAACAGACTAGCGAGTGCATACTTTTTTTTTTTTTACCGTGGAAGAGGCAGAGTAACTGATGGAAGAGAGAGAGAGAGAGAGAGAGAGAGAGAGAGAGAGAGAGAGAGAGAGAGAGAGCAGACAGAACAGACAGACAGACAGACAGACAGACAGACAGACAGACAGACAGACAGACAGACATTTCCAGAGCACATTCAATTTGCAGAGCACGTTCATAGGCAAATGGAGAATTTGCACGTGGAATAAACCAAAAGCCGGCATAAAAAAATCCTTGTGGCGAAAACAGGATTGACCACAAGAAAGTCTGAATTCGAGAAATCGCGGAACAGACGTCGAGAAAATCTAAGAATCGATAGGAAGCAGATTCTGCATTCCTTTGGAGTGCACAGAAAGAGGACTATCGGGGCAGTCTGTCGTGACAAAGAGGACAAAGAAAAATGAATGAAGTGGTCTGGTGACCTATAAAACGATTCACTTGCTAAGCATAAACAGCGTTGTGAACTTTCCTGCAGTCTATGGAGAGACGTTTTTTTTTGCTGAGGCAGCCGATATCAAGTGGAAAAGTTAAACTTTGCAGGAACCGCATCAGTTTAATGTGATCATTGTGAGATGAAGGATGTTGATGGGGCTGGGGACGGTTATAGTATCTTCCCGCCTTCCTGACACATGGGAGCTCTGTGTGTGAGAGGGGGGGGAGGGGAGGGGGGGGGGTGCAGGACGGGCTTGAGGTGCATCTAGTGCACGAGGAGGAGGAGGTGGGAAGAGGGGTGTTAAACGGTAAACATACATTGACCCACGGAAGGAGTCGTCTTTAACCACTAAGCCAGATGCATGTCGGTTATACCTAGATAAGAAAAAAAACACACACACAAACAAAACAAAACAAACAAACAAAAACAAAACAAACAAAACTCCGATCAATACACACCAGGATTCGAACCACCACCAGCCACCAGCCTCTTCCGAATAACACACGGCCACACTATCCACTTGACTGGTGGCGCTCTCCCTTCCTGCTGCCGGCAGCGACATCGACTTCGACAAAAAACAGGGAGCAGAGAAATCGCATCTGAATAAGCTAGATGCAGTTTCTCAGCCGGGAAAGATAGCTTCAGTAGCGACGTGACAGCAGCGCCCCTTGTTAGGAACGAGGCCTGGGAAATGGGAGAGCACTCGACAGCCTCCAGGGGAGAAGAGCGTGTTTGCTGGCTGAGTTACATCCCCCTGCTGATGGACGCTGTCAGGATTTGGTCACGCATGTTCAGGATGCACACGGTCGACTCCATTAGGGCGCCACTAATGTCTCCAAGTTAATACATAAGTGAAATGATTTTTCAGTCAAGACATACGCAGCTGAAATGTTAAGCAAAAAACAAATCCATAAACACACAGAAACAGGATTAAACAAAACCAAATAACCTATGCCTTAACACAAATGCTTATATTATCAGCTAGGCCGTCAATAGCGGAGAGAAGACCGACACGAGTCAAGATACACTATAATGGCGACCCAAACACACACACACACACACGCGCGCGCGCGCACACACGCACGCACACACACACGCACACACACCACCTTCCCATCTTCCCCCTATGAAACAAGAAACCCTCTGAAAAGAAGGTTTGAGCGAACATGTGTTTGGCGTATCTGATAAGCAGAAAGGACATCACTTGGTGTGATATTCCTTGCCCTAATAGCTCCACATCACTGCCAGAGAAAATGATACCTACCAGAGCTACAGCAACAAAAGCGAGAACAAGAAAAGGACAACACAGAAGATCAACACAGAAGATCAACACAGAAGATTAACACAGAAGATCAATACCAGTAAAGATGCATTATTAAGGCGACCCTCCCCCCTCCACACACACCCCCTCACGCACACACGTGCACACACACACACACGCAAACACACACACACCCACACGCGCGCGCGCCACACACACACACACACCACACACACACACACATACACGAAGAAAAACAGGAGAGAGAGAGAGAGAGAGAGAGAGAGAGAGAGGCTATGAGACGAATATACGTAAGCAGAGACAGAGATAACTGAAAGTGGAGAGTCGAGGAAATAAAGTGTCGGGAAAAAAAAAAAGAAATGAAAATGAAAACCAGAAACTTCAAGGTAAAACACTCCCTACTCCCGACCTAAAAAAAAGGAAAAGAGACAAACTTGACAGTAGATTAAAAAAAAAAAAAAAGAGAACGGAGAACACACATACCACGCGCGCACGCCCGCGTTCGCACACACGCATACACGCGCGCGCGCGCGCACACACACACACCAAAATACAGAAGGAAAGAAGAAAGACGACAGAAAATTTAAAACACAAAAAAGAAAGAAAAAAAAACTGAAGTGAAAGAGGGAGAAGAGAAAAAGACTGAAAGAAGGAAATAAATGAATTTAAAAAAAAGGTAAAATCAAGGAGAGAGAAATACAGCCATGGGAACAGAATAACAGTAAAAAAAAAAATTAAAAAAAATTTAAAAAAAAGAAAAAAATGAAACGGAAGAAAGAACATAAGAAAAAGGAGAGAAATGGAAAGAAAGGATACAAGAAATGAACAAGGAAAGGCAGAGAGAACGAACGAACGGACGATCCAAAGAACGAAATCTTCATTTAACGAGACCAGTTAGGAGAAACATAAATGATGCTACCAGGCTTGTGGGCACACGTAAAAGAATTCATGCTACAAATAAACTGGGCACAAATACAATTGCATACCATGAATAACAAAACTGATGAAGACATTGGGCGAAAGAAAGAAAAAAGGATACACACACAAAAAAAAAAAAAAAAAAAGAGGAAAACAAGCACGCACAGTATAAACAACTCTTAATTACATGATATCCCTCCAGCCTCCAGAACAACGCGCCCCTCCCTATCCTACACTCTCCCACCTCCTCCCACATCCGCCAGCACGACCCTCCCCCCCCCCGTCCCCTCTCCCCCTCCCCTCCCCCCCTCCTCTGTTCCCCCCGCACCCAACGAACCCGATTCAAGAGAACCACAAACATGAGTCATGGGAAAGTTGGAGAGCAGGCCCAAAAAAAAAACAAAAAAAAACAAAAACAAAAAAAAAAAAGGAAAAAAAAAAGGAAAAAAGAGAAGAGAGAAGAGAAAAAAAAAAACACCACCACGCACACAAACAGAAAAAAAAGAAGAAAGGAACACAAGAAGAAAAGACAGAGGGAAGAAAAAAAGAAAAAAAAACAAACAACCAACCAAAGAAAGACAAGAAGGAAAGAGAGTGAAAGGAGACAAGAGAGGAAGGCCAGAGAGAAAGGAGTAGGGCAGGGCAGCGCTGACGCAGCCAGGAGACAGCATCCTGCCTGACCCATCATTATTGTGCAGGCAGCGGGCGAGTGAATCGCACTTCACTGGGTTTTTTTTTCTCTCTCTCTCTCTCTCTCTCTCTCTCCCGTCCTTTGACACCGTGGCGTCTTTCTACGTCCTTCTGTTGCTGCTTGTTCCTCTTCCCTCTGTTCTTCCTTCCCCACTTTCTTACTGTTCCGGTTACTTTTCTTCCTCCCATCCGTTCTTTATTATTATTATTATTATCATTATTATTATTATTATCATTAGTGTTATTACATTATTATTACTATTATTATTATTAATATTATAATCATCATCATCATCATTATCATTATTGTTACTATAATTGTTATTTTTATCATTACTTCATTCTTTCCCCAGTCAAAGGAAAAAAATTAAACGAATAAATGAATTGAAAAAGGAAAAAGAAAACGAATGAATAAATGAATAAAAGAACAAAGGGACGAGAGAGAGAGAGAGAAAAGGAAACAGAGAAAGAAAAAAAATAGAAAAAGAGAGAAAGAATGAAAGACGAAAGGAAAGAGAGGAGGAAAGAAAGAAAGAAAAATAAAGGCCACAGACAGATAGATGACAAGCGAGTCAGTTTTTGTGTTCTTGTTAGTTTTGGTGTGTGTGTGTGTGTGTGTGTGTGTGTGTGTGTGTGTGTGTGTGTGTGTGTGTGTGTGTGTGTGTGTGTGTGTGATTCCATGTCTGCAAACTTTGGAGCAATCAATGTTCGTGCAAAAGCTCTCTGATGTAATCGCAAATGATTTTCGTTGCGAGTAATGGCCAAAACATTATCTAACACGCTTGTTCATTTCTTGCCTCCCTCGCCTCTCTCTCTCTCTCCGTCTCTGTCTCTCTCACACAAAAGCACACAAACTATTCAACACACACACACACACACACACACACACACACACACACACACACACACACACACACACACACATACAAAATCACGCGCGCGCGCGCACGCACGGAAAGACGCGTGTTACCACATACTTCTGTACACAGGAAGCACTTACACTCAGCACTCTAAGATCGACCCGACAAAGGAAAAAGGAAGAAAGACGACTAGAAGATAGAATAAAAAGGAAGAGAAGAAAAAACCCGAGAGAGAGAAAGAAAGACCTCCCTTTAACGATCTCCCTTTCGTGCCCAGGGGAACAGACCTTTCCGAACGGACACTCTGAGTCAGTCTGTTTAGATATCATGAATCAAAGTCTGTCTGTCTGTCCTAAGTCCGTCTGTTTGTTCCGTGTTGTGTTTGACCTCCACCAAGAGTACGCCATTAGGTAAATGCCAGTGCTGATGTTTCAGTGTAAACACACGTTTGTTTGAATGTCTACCATCAGCCACATCTGATGGAAGATTATAGATCCAAGAAGAAGAAAGGAAGGATTGAAATAAGAGAGAAAAGCAGGTAAAGAGAGAGAGAAAAAGAGGAAAGAACGAAGGGGAAAAAAGACGAAAAGAAGAAAGGAATGAAATAAACATGCAAATCAAGAAAGCAAGAATGAAAAAGAAAGAATGAAATAAATGATGAAACAAAATGAGGAAGACGCAAAAGAAGAAGGAAGTGAGTAAAGGGGGATTAAAAAAAAAAGGACAAAAAAGAAGAGAAGAAGAAGAAGAAGAAGAAAAGAAGAAGAAGAAGAAGAGGAAGAAGAAGAGGAAGAAGAAGAAAGAAGAAGGAAATGAGAATAAGAACGGGAGAAAAGCAGAAGAACTGGCCTCAGTGGCACCGTGGTGTCACCTGATGTGGAAATGGGAAACAGACCAGTGCGAGGATTCGTGGGATGTTTCTTTTGAAAACTCTGCCTGGTTCTAACCCAGATCTGTTAAGTGTACCGCAGGTTCCCAGGGCAAGAACGGAACTACACGATCCAATTTCATCCATCCACAGAACGCTGCAGGTATCTGTATCTCACGGGCCTGTCAGATGCGGGGCATAGTATGGAAGAAAGCACAACCTTGTCAGGTCTCAGCCCAAAGTGGAACTCCATGGCTTCATTTTTGATCACTTCCAACCCTAGTGCTCAGAATCCATTGAAAGAGAATCTCAAATTCTGTGGCGCCTCATGACCGACCTGCTCTTGTGATTCCATCAAGTTTGCTTCCTCCGTCGACACTCCGAGTCATGGCGGCTAGCATCAAACGCTTCAGTGCTCAGCAGACTCATAGGAACTGTCGTTGAATGGAGACGGTGGCGGTATCTCTCAGAAAGGGGTGGCTCACTCACGATGACTCCGCGACCCTGCACGTAGGGTTGTCAGTTAGCTGGCGGTGTCCTGCGTGTGTTGGATTGGACCTGGCTTCATTGTACACCACTCAACACTTGATACTGAGGGCTCCCCGTGTACTGCTGGCGTTCAGTCTGCCGCCATACATACCTAGATGTGGCTATGCATGGAAAGCGGGAATAAGTGATGTGGAAATGATGGTACACAGAAGGCGCAGCAGATGGAACAGCAAGAAGAAGCAGAAGCAGAAGCAAAGAAGAAGAAGAAGCAGAAGCAGAAGCAGAAGAAACGACGATGATGACGACGATAACGACGACGACGACGACGACAAAGAAGAAGAAGAAGCAGAAGAAGAAGCAGAAGAAACGATGATGACGACGACGACGAAGAAGGAGGAGAAGAAGAAGAAGAAGAAGAAGTTAAGAACATTCAGCACCAACAACACCACCCCACGAAAAACAAACGCCACCAATAACCACACCAAAGCAGAAGGAAGCCTCCGACCATGCTTTGACCGTCTCCCTGTAAGTAATGTCCTCTCCTTGGGGTGCCATGAAACTAAAGCAGGCGGTAAAAGAACAGTGACAAGTTCCTCACCGACAGGGAGCCAAGGGCCTTAACTGTGACGACGCCTGCTGGAGTCGGCCAGTCGATACCGGTACTTGGTCTGAAGGGGTTCTTTGGTCATGTAATGAGTCAGGCTTAAAATGGTCATGAACGACGTGTGGTTTGTCAAATTGTCATCGGACTGGGGCAGCTGAGGAGGAGAAGTGCGTGCGCGCGTGCGTGTGTGCGTGCGTGCGTGCGGGTGTGTGTGTATTTGAGAGAGAGAAAGAGAGATTGATTGATTGATTGATCTTTAATACACAAGGATGAAGATTTTAGGCCGAAGCCTAATCTTACAATGTGCCCTTGTCATGCAACATTATTTCAACACATATTCATACTGACAATTCAACATAGCAACATGGTAATCTAATTCTACAATGATAAGCAAACTATTCATAAAAGCACTAATGAGATGGGGGATGGTAAAACAGAAGAAAACTTACGAACCAACAAACAAAACTACAGAGAGAGAGGTCAGAGGAGGGTGGGGAAGAGAGAATGGTAGGTAGGGGGAGGAGAAAAGGGATGGTAGACAGAGTGGGAGTGGGGATGAGCGATTTTAACGGAGTAGGTTTTATGTTTAGACGATGTATTCAAAGTATGGTTCACAGAAGACTTTGCGAATGGGCGCTAATCATTTTAATCGAATAATTAAATTACTGAAACATAAAATGTTTATGCAAATGTTCCTTGAAAAGTTTTAAAGTAGTCATATTTTGTAGATTCGGTGCAAGTGAGTTCCAGACATATGGTCCAGAGTAAGCTAGGCTTGTTTTGTATAGATCAATGCGTGGGTGAGAGAGAGAGAGAGAGAGAGAGAGAGAGAGAGAGAGAGAGAGAGAGAGAGAGAGAGAGAGAGAGAGAGACAGAGAGACAGAGAGCAGGAGAGAGGGTGGGGTGGGGGTGGGGGGGGGCAGTCAAACCAGTCTAGAAAAGGAGTTCAAATCCAGACAGTAAGCTCGTTAACACACGTCTATAAAATGACCAGACTGGAATTTAAAAGCAAGCCACGTCATCAGGTCAAAGACAGATCTACACCGATTACAGTCTGCTACCAGCTACGATTAGATCAGATCAAACGAAATATACGGATTCTCATCACAGAGAGAGAGAGAGAAAGAGAAAGAGAGGGGGGGGGGGGGGGGCTAGACAGTTTAACAGGCACACAGACGCCTGCACACGCCCACACTCGGACACAAACATACAGACACAAATATTATGGGCCCACGTACTTAAACACGCACAAACTTTAATGCTATCTCTACAGTGTTTAGGTAGAAGAGACTTGCCATCATTTCACGATCCCCTTGAGAGAGAGAGAGAGAGAGAGAGAGAGGAGAGAGAGAGAGAGAGAGAGAGAGAGAGAGAGAGAGAGAAGAGAGAGGGTGGACAGTTTGATGGTCACATTATGAAGGAAATTAGTGTGCAGAAATTCGAAATGCAGAAAGTCCCAGTTGTTAAGAGGTCCCAATTTATTCCTTCATCGTTCTCCGCCTGACGCCGACCCCCCCCCCCCCCCCCTCGCCCTCTCTCAGTCTCTGTCTCTCTCTCTCTCTCTCCACCCCCCCCCCCCTCCAGCCTTAAAGTAGCATCCCTTGCTGTAGGTCAAGGGTGAGACATCGGACACACACGCCCACCCACACAAATAAGCGCAGGCAGGAATGCACGCTTTTGCGCACAAAGACACACACGCGCACGCGCATAAGCAGTAACACACACGTACGCACAGTATGATGATGAATAGGCCAACTTATACAGAGCCTATCCTCGGCTACAGACCAAGCTCTAAGCGCATTACAATCCACACTCGTTTACACAACGGGCTGCCTACCTAGGTAGTGCCAACCGAAGAGCTGCCAGCTGGCGCTTCATTCAGTTGTCTCCCGTGTCATCCAGTCAATATTGTTCAATATCGTTCACTCCATTTCCTTACTTCCTTCATTCTTTCCATTTCTCGCGCAGGGTGCATGCTTAAACACGCACAAACAGTAATGTTATCACCAGTTTTTAGGTAGAATAAGAATCGCAAGGATTTTATGCATGAAAAAAAATCCAATCCTTGTCTGAGTCTTGTCTGAAAAAAGATCTACTTGATGTGAAAATATATGGGAAAAAAACAGAAGACATGTGCAGATAAAATGTTAGTAATCACTTGTGACTTTGCGGTAATAACACAGACAAACACACAGACACACACACAACGCGCACACAAACACACACACGCACGCACGCGCACGCGCACGCACGCACACACACACACACACCCTCACACGCCCAAACACATGCACCAATAACTCTCCCTCCCTCACGCATTTTGACAAGGAGAGCGAGAGTGAGAGAGAGAGAGAGGAGAGAGAGAGAGAGAGAGAGAGAGAGAGAGAGGGGGAAAAAATGGCAGGAAAGAGGAAATTACCCGCATACGATTCCCCAGAGGGGAGACAATTTGTTGTGAACGAACCTTCGGCTTCCTTACAGGGACAAAAAAGAAAGTGGAGATGGGAATGCATTGCTTGATTTCCATGACATGACAGTGAGGCATGGATAATGTAATGGTCAGGTGGTTCTAAAACCTGAAAAAAAAAGGAGGAAGAAAGAAAAGAAAGAAAGAACTGTTGGCAGCACTAACAAGCTGACAGTGAATATTTCGGTCTGGTATATTTGATCGTATTGTTATCATCCTCATTATCAAAACTAGTTTTATTCCATGATGGTGCTGTTTGTAAAACTGAGTGCACGCCCCCTTACTTAAATAATGTATAATACTTATATAGCGCATTTCTTGTTACACAACTCAATGCGCTTACATCCACCATTTGCACTTATTCATCAACACTCGTTTACACAACGGGCTGCCTACCTGGGTAGTGCCGACTGAAGAGCTGCCAGCTGGCGCTTCATTCAGTCGTTTCCCGTGTCATCCAGTCAATATCGTTCACTCAGTTTCTTTACTTCCTTCATTCTTTTTTTTTTTTTTTCCATTTCTTACGCAGGGTGCATGCTGTGTGTAACGTGTCATCCATACCACTTCTATGGATAAAATAAAATGTCAGAGCGTCTCTCTCTCAGTTCCATTCCCTTACCCATGAATGCACACAAACACCTCTCTCTCTCTCTCTCTCTCTCTCTCTCTCTCTCTGGCTAGTTTTCTGTAACTCGTATCTTTTCGTTACTTTCGTTTCTTTATTTCTATTACTTGTTTTGTGATCATTTATCACTTTATGTTGTTCCTTCTTTACCTTTCCTCACCTTTTATGTTGTTTGTCAAGTGGGAGTACACCTGACGGGAGGGGGGGGGGGGGGGCTCTTATATAGGTAATGTGCAGTGGCAGAAACGGAGCGAACACTCAGTGCTCTCACACCACCAGACCACAAGAGATGTTTCAATCAAAACTTTTTACAATACAACCATTCACTCTCACTAGTACTCCAGACGGGGTAGGGACTCTAACAAAGAAGAGAGAAGATAGTCAAGAGAGAGAAGTGGGGCATAGAAAAAGGCACTACCCAGAACTAGCTGTCTTAGGAGACAAAGTACATTTTAAACGAAAAAAATAAACGCTCCCAAATACCCCAGGATCCCGCTACTATCCCAACCTAACCCGCTACAAGGACATTCAGCAGAATGACGGAAGAAAGATAGTTCTAGAAACAATACTACATCCGACTGGACCTACACAGTGAGAATTAATAAGCACAAAGCGGATCAGTGACAGCCTTTAAACACACACACACACGCCAGACCCACATTTATACCACACGAAACGGTAACTTAACTGTCGAACAAGAGTCCATGACCGAGGAGGTTCGCAGAGGGAGATGGATTTTGTAGTGAGGTGAAGGTCGTTGTTGGCTGGTCTCCTGGTCAGAGGTGAAGCAGCTGTCTCAGAGAAGTAGAAAAGTTCACCACCGCTAGTTCACAGGTTTGAACGAAGGCTGGTGCCGGGGTGAAGGGTGACTGCGGGGTCCGCGGATGCTGGTCACCCAGCCAGCCCAAGAATGGAAGCTGCAACTGAAGGAATGGGCGAAAAATTCCGCCCTACGGCGGAGATCAGTCTCCAGACAAGAAATCACCGCCCTACAGTCCTTGTGGCAGTCAATGTGTGGCAACGTAGTGGGTCTGGCAGTGCGTCACAGTATCAAGGGTCACAATATAGTAAATAAGGTCAACAACGTCGTTTTTGTCACTACAAAAAGGACAAATGAATTAGAATAACTTCTTTCCCTTTTTTCCCTTTTAGTTGACCTCTACTAAGGACAATTTCTTTAGTCAATAAAAGCTTAAATAAAAACAGTTCATTCACACTTCTGTCACACAAACATATAGGACACAGGACACGAAGAGAACGGAACCAAATGTAGGGGCAATACGGCGAGAATTCCTCGCTCCCTGGCCTAAATAGTTAGTCCCTTGAACGCCCATATGTTCCGCGGTTCGTCCTGTGTCTACGAAACTTAAAGGAAAATTAAAACTAACATCTCTGATATACTATCCGGCCAGAACAACATATTGAACGAAAGAACATATCACATAATTCAAGTCTGATACGACATTCAGAAATGAGGGGAGATAAGTACTGACTTAACCTGAGTAAAAAAACAAAAACAAAACATAATTAGCTTCCATTGACCGAAATGAAGGGATATTATTCAGTTACACTTTTAACTTGGTCCGAAGTGATAGAACTCTTGCCGCTAAGGACGGAAAACGCAATTAAAGACCAAGCGTTTCTACAATTTTACAACCAAGCCATAGCTGCGTATCACGTCACCAGCTTCGTACTTGCTCCACGCTTCGGAGCAGTTACACACCGAAAAGATGTGCCCGAGCCAACGGCACATGCAGGGAAGAAGAAAAACCTCTCAACCGTTGAAAGGCTAGAAAGCCAAAATGCCAGAATACCGTGCCCAAAACAGAACCTATATTATAGTTACCAGAATGGCGGGTGGGCGAGGTGAAGAACGGTCCACTTCCCGGTCCAATGGAGGGTGGAAGTCGAAACCGTGACGGTCCACACCGAAGTGAACTCCAGGTCAGGGACGACCTAAGGTGCCTTTTCCAGCTGGCAGGGATAGGGATCCCAGAGGTGACGAGTGGAATACTTTCCAACCCACTGAAGGGTGAAAGCCTCTTCCACACAACCCACACCGAAGTGGGTTCAGACAAAAAGGGTCCAGCTGGCAGAGATAGAGATTCTCTCGGACACGAAGGTATAGTAAGCGAGTGCCACACCACTAGCCTAACCAAGCTGGCAACAGGTAAAAACCGCTCACCTGTGGCACCTGACATCAGCTGATGAACCACGTGAAAAACGATAAGCATAAGGATTTATGCTGAACACAGGGCCCTATACTGGACGGCCTAAAAAAAAAAAACACCGCAACCAGCAGCTACAGAAGGGAACCATAGAAAAGAACAGAAAAAGAAAGCTTTAAAAGAAAAATGAAGAGAAGTATTGGCGGATGGGAGCGAAATGCACGGACGTAGCGCATCAGGGATAACAAAAATAGCTCACTGGTCAACACCCGGCCAATGTAGCAAAGAAATCACTGGTAACACTCCAACTTACACTGGGTTAAAAAAGAAACGATCATCTTATCAACTAAAACTATGTACGTCCGTGACATTGTTTGTTACCACGGTAATGAGAGACATTATATATGTATATGTTAATTGTTCGACGTGTGTGTGTGTGTGTGTGTGTGTGTGTGTGTGTGTGTGTGTTCGTGTTTGTCTCTTTCGCTCACTCTTAGTATTGGCAGGTGTCTCTCTATAATGTGTGAGTCTGCGA
>CM065722.1:23916191-23926191 GCA_033310375.1 Conus canariensis
ACATCAATCCCTACACATGAATCCCCAGTCCATCAGTCCCTGTGACATCATATCCCTACACATCAGTCCCCAGTCCATCAGTCCCTGTGACATCATATCCCTACATTAATCCTAAGCCCATCAGTTCCTAACACATCAATCCCTACACATGAATCCCCAGTCCATCAGTCCCTGTGACATCATATCCCTACACATCAGTCCCCAGTCCATCAGTCCCTGTGACATCATATCCCTACATTAATCCTAAGCCCATCAGTTCCTAACACATCAATCCCTACACATGAATCCCCAGTCCATCAGTCCCTGTGACATCATATCCCTACACATCAGTCCCAGTCCATCAGTCCCTGTGACATCATATCCCTACATTAATCCTAAGCCCATCAGTTCCTAACACATCAATCCCTACACATGAATCCCAGTCCATCAGTCCCTGTGACATCATATCCCTACACATCAATCCCCTGTCCATCAGTCATCCCTACACATCATTCCCTAGTCCATCAGTACTTAACACATCATATCCCTATACATCATTCCCCAGTCCATCAGTCCCTAACACATTATGTCCCTGCACATTAATTTCCAGTCCATCAATCCCTAACACATCATATCCATTAACATCAATCCCCAGTCCATCAGTCCCTAACACATCATATCCCTATACATCAATTCCCAGTTTATCAGTCCCAAACACATCATATCCCTACACATCAATCCCAGTCCATCAGTCCCTAACACATCATATCCCTACACGTCAATCCCCAGTCCATCAGTCCCTAACACATCATATCCCTACACATCAATCCCCAGTCCATCAGTCCCTAATACATCATATCCCTACACATCAATCCCCAGTCCACCAGTCCCTAACACATCATATCCCTACACATCAATCCCCCGTCCATCAGTCCCTAACACATCATATCCCTACACATCAATCCCCCGTCCATCAGTCCCTAACACATCATATCCCTACACATCAATCCCCAGTCCACCAGTCCCTAACACATCAATCCCCAGTCCATCAGTCCCTAATACATCATATCCCTACACATCAATCCCCCGTCCATCAGTCCCTAACACATCATATCCCTACACATCAATCCCCAGTCCACCAGTCCCTAACACATCAATCCCCAGTCCATCAGTCCCTAACACATCATATCCCTACACATCAATCCCCAGTCCATCAGTCCCTAATACATCATATCCCTACACATCAATCCCCAGTCCATCAGTCCCTAACACATCATATCCCTACACGTTGGAGCAAAAGAGAACGGACAGAAACGGTGATTTCCACGACACTTAGCCATTCCATCACGCTGACATGATGGGCGAGAAGACCGGAAGTCATTACTGACCAATCAGAGACGATGGGACTATGCCAAAAAGTGACGGTCACGAAACTGACTGGAAATTAGCACCCTCTCACCTTCGCTCCAAATTACATAGATTGTACGATCATCCTTTGGTCTGCTCTATTTTCACTCTGCCCTAGGTAACTTAGATGGTGTTACTGCACTGCTTCTCCTCTGCTCTACATAGACAGTCTCGTCTCTGAGAAACGAAAATGATATTGTACTCTGTTCTGTCAGCTCCAGTTAAAACGGCACTAGACTCTCCTCTATACTCTGCGAGACAAAATGAACAACCTATTGTACCCTCTCATTCTAAACAATAAGTTGTGAATATAGTTTTGTACCCTCTCTCCTCTCTCCTCTGGGTAACGAAAATAGTATTACATCCTCTCCTCTCTGTTCTTAGTAACGTGCATGGTATTTTACCCTTCCCTTCCTACTCTTAGTAACAAACATGGTCTTGTACCCTTTCCTCTTTAGTCTAGACAGTAAACACGATAGTGAACTCTCGTTTTTACTGTAGGTAATGAGCATGGTATGGTAACCTCTCCTCCCTAATGGATAATGTCCATGGTATTGTACCCTCTCCTGTCTTCTCTGGGTAATGAATATGGTATTGTACTCTCTCCTCTTTACTTAAGCTCTGGGACATGACATTGTAGTCTCTCCTCTCTTATCTGGCTTACGGATATGGCATCGTACCTTTTCCTCTCGCCTCTAGCAAATGGATATGGTATTGTACTCTCTCCTGTCTTCTCTGGGTAATGGATATGGTATTGTACTCTCTCCTGTCTTCTCTGGGTAATGGATATGGTATTGTACTCTCTCCTGTCTTCTCTGGGTAATGGATATGGTATTGTACTCTCTCCTGTCTTCTCTGGGTAATGGATATGGCATTGTACTCTCTCCTGTCTTCTCTGGGTAATGGATATGGTATTGTACTCTCTCCTGTCTTCTCTGGGTAATGGATATGGTATTGTACTCTCTCCTGTCTTCTCTGGGTAATGGATATGGTATTGTACTCTCTCCTCTCTGGAGTACCTAACAGCAATTGACATGATAACGTATCCTGGCCTCTCTACTCTAAGTAATGGACATGTTATTGTACGCTCTCCTCTCTACCTTGGTAACGAACATGGTATTGTACCTTCTTCTGTCTTCTCTGGGTACCGAACATGGTATTGTACCCTCTTCTGTCTTCTCTGGGTAACGAACACGGTGTTACACCCTCTTCTGTCTTCTCTGGGTACCGGACATGGTATTATACCCTCTCCTGTCTTCTCTGGGTAACGAACATGGTATTACACCTCTTCTGTCTTCTCTGGGTACCGGACATAGTATTGTACCCTCTCCTGTCTTCTCTGGGTACCGAACATGGTATTGTACCCTCTCCTGTCTTCTCTGGGTACCGAACATGGTATTGTACCCTCTTCTGTCTTCTCTGGATACCGAACATGGTATTGTACCCTCTTCTGTCTTCTCTGGGTACCGAACATGGTATTGTACCCTCTCCTGTCTTCTCTAGGTACCGAACATGGTATTGTACCCTCTCCTGTCTTCTCTGGGTAACGAACATGGTATTGTACCCTCTCCTGTCTTCTCTGGGTACCGGACATGGTATTGTACCCTCTCCTGTCTTCTCTGGGTACCGAACATGGTATTGTACCCTCTTCTGTCTTCTCTGGGTAACGAACATGGTATTACACCCTCTCCCTTCTACTCTGAGTGACGAATATGGTATTGTACCCTCTCATTTCTGCTTATAAGTAACGGATATTGTATTGCATTTTGTCCTCTCTGCTGCAGCTAACGGATATGGTATTGAACCCTTGCTCTCCACTCCGACTAACGGATATGATTTGTACCTTCTCGTTTCTACTCTAACAGTAGCAAACACACAGTGAGTAGCCTTCTTTAACTGAGTGACTTGTTTAGTCTGGTAGCCATTAAGTAACAACATGGTATTGTACACTGGCTTCTCGCTGCAGATAATGGACATGGTATTGTACACTGGCTTCTCTACTGTAGTAATGGACATGGTATTGTACACTGGCTCTCTACTGCAGGTAATGGACATGGTATTGTACACTGGCTTCTCTACTGTAGATAATGGACATGGTATTGTACACTGGCTTCTCTACTGTAGATAATGGACATGGTATTGTACACTGGCTTCTCTACTGCAGGTAATGGACATGGTATTGTACACTGGCTTCTCTACTGTAGATAATGGACATGGTATTGTACACTGGCTTCTCTACTGTAGATAATGGACATGGTATTGTACACTGGCTTCTCTACTGTAGATAATGGACATGGTATTGTACACTGGCTTCTCTACTGTAGATAATGGACATGGTATTGCACGCTGTCCTCTCTTCTCTACGTAACGAACATCCTTTTGTACGCTCTCCCTCTAGACCGAGTAACCAACATGATATTGTGCCCTTTCCTCTGTACACTAGGTAGCAAACATGGTAGTGTACACTGTCCTCTGTACACTAGGTAACAAAGAAGACATCAACCTCAACACCTGGGAGTCGCTTGCCCTGGACCGCCCAGCCTGGCGAAGCAGCACCACAAGAGTGCATGTACATCAGAGAAGAGACGCACAGCAGAAGCTGAGAGAAAGAGAGCTGCGCGCAAGGCCAGAGCTACCTCCACCTCCACTGGAGCACCCACCCACATGTGTCCCACATGTGGGCGTTCCTTCCGGGCCCAGATCGGCCTCACCAGCCACCTGCGGACCCACACTCAGCAATCTTCCATCTGAGATTGAAGTCATGGTCATCTTCGAAATCGAAGGACGGACAACACTAGGTAACAAACATGGTATTATACACTGTCCTCTCTACTGTACGTCACGAACATGGTGTTGCACGCTCTCCTCTATACTCTGGACAACGAACATGTCATCGCGCTCTTCTGTGTCTACTCTAGTTAGTAGATATGGTAACATACCATCTCCTCTCTTCTCTTGGTCACCGACATGACATTACACCCTCTCCTCTCTATTCTTGCTAGCGATTATACTATCGTATCCTCTCCTTTCTGCTGTGGGTAACGAACAATTCTCTACTCAAGGGTAACGCACATGGTATTGTATGTACCGTGTCTGCTTAATCCAGGTCACGACCATAGTATTGTGCCCCTCTCCTCTCTACTCCTGGTAGCGAACATGACACTGCAATCTGTCCCTTCTCCACTCTAAGTGACGAACATGGTGTAATTGAACCCATCTCCCAGTCTGTTCGAACGTGCATTATTATTATCATTTTTTTGGGGGGGGAATGGCATTTGTGTTTCAAAGAAAGGAAACGGGACCATAAGTGAAATTTATATCTATGTGTGACATTCACATGTTTGAAAATCAGTTCACCGCAGGAAAACTTTTTTTTTTTTTTTTTTTTTTTTAACTTACTGAAGAAGACTACTAAAAGAAAAATAAAATAAGAAAATGGTCAGAAACTGTGTTTTTATGAAGCGGCTTCATCCCAAACAATAACAAACAAACAAACAAAAAGACAAGAGATGGGGAAGAAGGTGGAGGGGCAGAAAGAGGAATTCAGGAAGATGACGAAAAGAAGAAAAGGTTGACAATAGAAGAAGAGACTGGAGACGAGAAGAAGGAGAAGGAGAAGAAGGAGAAGGAGAAGGAGAAGAAGGAGAAGGAGAAGAAGGAGAAGGAGAAGAAGGAGAAGGAGAAGAAGGAAGAAAATACGAGAACGTGGAGGAGCAGAGGAAGACGAAAAAGCAACAGAATGAATTAGAATAAACCTGAAGAGGAAAAGGGAAAAGAAGAAGAACAAGGACAGTACAGCAGGAAACCTGACAGCAGGAGACAGAAACATATCTGTAGCAGGAGAACAGATTAAGATATTTGTAGCAGAACAGACACGCATCAGTGCACTCCATTTGCGTCTAGCGCTTATATTCAGTGGGTGGATGGCCGAAAATGGAGGTAAGCAGAAGTTAAAAAACATACAAAAAACCGCAACACTTTTGGAACAGGCGTGTGTGTGTGTGTGTGTGTGTGTGTGTGCGTGCGTGCGTGCGTGCGTGCGTGCGTGCGTGCGTGCGTGGTGTGCGTGCGTGCGTGCGTGCGTGCGTGTGTGTGTGTGTGTGTGTGTGTGTGTGTGTGTGTGTGTGTGTGTGTGTGTGTGTGTAATATTGTCTTCTCTTCTGCTTTATTGTCGATTGTCATACAAAAAACGGACGAAACATCCAATATGGCGAGTAGGAAACCCCCCCATCTAAATTGATGCTGGAAATTAAGTTCTTCCATTTTTAATTTTCGTCTTTGGTTCTTTTCCTGACATTCTGTTAACTCTTTCCTTTTCTTTCTCTCTTCCTTTCGCCTGTTTATGTTCTTCTCTTTCTTTTTTTTCAAACTTTTCCTCTGTACTCTTTACATTCCTTTTTTGTCTTTCTGTGCATTTTTGTCACTTAACGCGTTGGCTAGTTTTTCATTCTGCTTTTTTTTTTTGGTCTTCTTCCTTCTTTCTCTTTTCTCATTCTCACTGGTTTTCATCTCTTCTCCCACCGTGCTCTTTCTTTGAATTGCTGTCTTTCTTTTCTTTTCTTTTGTTTGCTGCCTGTTACGGGAAACATCAAAGAGAAAATAGACGGAAATATGGCTCCATTGCCTGGACACGCTAACTAACAACGGATCTGAAGTTCAGACGGATTCGTTTAAGCCGGGGTAAGACAATTTCCCTACCGGATCGGTCGTCACCTGGATCCCGAAGGAACGCGCCCGAAAATGCATCACGGGTGTGGAGATGTGAAGAGTGCCACTGATGCAAAACAAACAAACAAAACACAACAACCTGACATACAAAACCGTAAGTTACATTGCATAGGGAACACCATTCTAAAAAGTTGATACGTCAGAACTTTGTGCGCCAAAGGAGATTTAAATTAACACTTATCTCTGGAATCTACCGTAGTCAAGTGATTTTCGTTGGGGAAAGAATGGAGAAGTTCCAACCAAAGAAGGACGCAGTATCTACTTCAGTGGTACAGAGACTATATTAATGGGCAAGACGTTGGCTTCTTTGGTCACAAGAACACCGAGAACAGTGGGATGGGTCGCTACTATCTGACTAGGGGCAACCTCCTTCTCCATTATTAGTCTGAAAGTGAGATGATAGCCCCGTTCTCATTCAACACCCATCTTGCGCCGAATTGATGAAGATAAGTGATTGCTCGCTCTTGGTTTTCATTGTCCTGAATGTTGTTTTCTGGCCTGAGAAGAAACTAAGAGGTCGAAAAGCGTCGTGTTTTGTTTTGTAATTTGTTTGTTCCTGTTATCTGGCGGATTTACTTTAAATTCCTCGGCCAATTCCTCGGCCAAACAAGTTCTCGGCCAAACACCTATGAAAGGCATGTTGATAGTGATAGGAGACTGGACTGCCAAAGTTGGAGAGGATGCAACAAATGGCCAGGCACTTGTTGACAATTCTGCAACAGACAGACAAATTTAGGGGATCTGAACCCTAGAATTTGCCAGTTTCAACAGTCTCCTTTTAATAAATACGTATGACCCACACAATGCATCCAGAAGAGGCTACAGCACAGCCCTAGCAGAGAACACAACAAACACACTGACCGCGTGTTGGTGAAGAAAAACGTCCTTTCTGACGCCATTTCTGGAGACTCACGACTCATGCACTAGAAGACTATCTTGGGACAGTGAACACTGGAGACAGGACCGTCACCCTACACACTTTGCCGATGATATGGATGGATCATTTGACGGGAAGAAGAACTTCCCCAATCAGTGCAACGTCTGGACGAAAGGTCCGTGGCATATGGCATGAAAATGAGTGCAGGAGAGATCCAACTAATGAAAAACAACACCAAAGACAGAAACAAGACTTTCAAGCAAGGAGTCAAAAACTCGAGACGGTCAGCAGGTTCACGTACCTTGGAGCAGTTCTGGCAAATGACGGTAGAAATCAGAAGTCCTCACTAGAATGGCACGAGAATCAAAAGCGCTCTCAATACTCAAGACCATCCGGAAGAACAACATCTGTCTCTGTGTCAAAGCGACAATGATGCGCACACCAGTGACATCAGTCTATTTTTTACGTTTGTGAAAGGTGGAGCCTGACAGCTGATCTACAAAAAGAATCCTGGAATTTGAAATGACATGATATGTCAAAATTGTACGCATGTGCTACGAGGACCAGGTCGCTGATAAAGAAGTGTGCAAATCAACAGAAACAGCCACTAGCCCATCTGAAGAAATGCTCACCAACAGTCAAGAAAGACCAGAACTTTGAGCGCCGAATTGGTATAGCAACATCTCTCGATGAAACAGAAGAAAGGGCAGACACAGAGAGAAGTGGGAGGACAATATCCAGGAATGGACGAGCCTGACCTTTGCCGATTCCCAGAGAGTCTCAGGGGACAGACGAGAATGGAGGAGGATCATTACATCAAGTGGCATCCCAACAATCCTAGGAGTAAGGAACTGATGATGATGATGGCGAAAACAATACCCTGCTGACACTCCTAGATTTCTGTGACCGCACCCTTTCTCACAATTTCAGGCTTCCATGTGGTTTGTTCTAATAGTGACCTTATATTTTCACACACACCCTTCCGTCCTTCCCCACTCTCAAAACACACATAACCGCCTCCCCCGCCCTTTCTCACCTCTATGCCTTGAAGGTCATCAGTGTGAAGGTTATGGTGTCGGCATGTTTAGCCGGGTTGTTTCGCTAGAGGGAGATAATGCTCCTTTGAAAGTCCCTGCCTGCCCTCACGGTCCAGAGTTAACATCGTTGCGAACAGGTGGCAGCTGACTTTTGTGTCAAAGTAATTTCATCTAAAGGAGTTAGATGAATTTTAACACCTTAATGGTCACAATGCATTACACACGATTTAAAGTTCATGCAGTTTAAAAGAAAAATTAGTGTGTTAATAAATAGAATACTGAAGATGAACACGATAATCATGAATAATACTGTTCCTGATTAAGATAGCATATGATACGATAAAGACAATGAATGATAGAAATGAGGATGATTAGTGATGGTGGTAACAGTGAAGGTGGAGGTGACGATGATGGAAATTTCATAGATGAAATCGAGACACGTACACACAAGTTCAATGACTTGTTGGATCCAAAGAGCCATCACGTGGCCTCAAATTTGCTACGAAAACTGTGTTGCAGAAACAAAATGGAATACACTTGCAGTTGCCCTCTCTCTCTCTTCTCTCTTCTCCTCTCTCTCTCTCTCTCTCTCATCTCTCTCTTCTCTCTCGTCTCTCTCTCTCAATTCAAATCATGTTTTCACTTACATTTTCCGCCTCTATGACAGGAAGCAGAATGATGCATATGGATCCATGTCCTGCCTATACGTTGCATTGTTGTTGTAGTTTTTTTAGCAGTTGAAGGAGAAAGGTCAGATGTCAGGGAAAAAAGAGAGAGCCTGGTGGTTCACAGAGAGTCTGATGGTCTAACAGAGAGCCTGATGGTCCCACAGAGAGTCTGATGGTCTAACAGAGAGCTGATGGTCTCACAGAGAGCCTGATGGTCTCACAGAGAGCCTGGTGGTCACAGAGAGACTGATGGTCTCACAGAGAGCCTGATGGTCTAACAGAGGCCTGTGGTCTCACAGAGAGCCTGATGTCTCACAGAGAGCCTGGTGGTCTCACAGAGAGACTGATGGTCTCACAGAGAGCCTGATGGTCTAACAGAGAGCCTGGTGGTCTCACAGAGAGCCTGGTGGTCTCACAGAGCCTGATGGTCTCACAGAGAGCTGATGGTCTCACAGAGAGCCTGATGGTCTCACGAGAGCCTGGTGGTCTCACAGAGAGCCTGATGGTCTCAGAGAGCCTGATGGTCTCACAGAGAGCTGATGGTCTTACACGCTCGGGAACGCGTGAATAAAGACACGGATTGTGTTTCTCCCCAGTGGCCTTGGGAACATTGTGGTAGGAAGCGGTTGGAAGAGTTACAACATGACAACAATGTGAACGGGAGATAGATATGAAGCGAGTTCACACCACACACACACACACACACACACACACACACACACACACACACACACACACACACACACACACATACACACATTCTCTCTCTCTCTCTCACTCACACACACACACACACACACACACACACACACACACACACACATGAAAACACACACATGAATAGACAGACAGACAGACAGACAGACAGACAGACAGACAGACAGACAGACACACACACACACACACACACACACCACACACACACACATATATATATATATATATGTGTATATATATATATATATGTATATATATATACACACACACACACCTGCACACCCACACAACACGCTCATACACACACACACACACACACACACACACACCACACACACACACACACACGCGCGCGCGCGCGCGCGCGCGCGCGCGCGCGCGCCTCGATTGCACACACACATATGGTTAGAGAGAGAGAGAGAGAGAGAAAGAGAGAGAGAGAGAGAGAGAGAGAGAGAGAGAGAGAGAGAGAGAGAGAGAGAGAGAGAGAGGAGAGAGAGAGAGAGAGAGAGGAGAGATGCCCTCCATTAGTAAATGGATTCCCAATTCTCAACAGAACACGTCCATTTAAAACGTTCCCACTTTAT
>CM065722.1:23931191-23933691 GCA_033310375.1 Conus canariensis
CGCAAGCACGCACGCACACACACACACACACACACACACACACACACACACACACACACACACACACACACACACACACACATATATATATATATATCTCTCTCTCTCTCTCTCTCTCTCTCTCTCTCTCTCTCTCTCTCCAGTAATTATATATGTCTGAAATCAATATCAAGATAGATAGATGGATAGATCGATGTCTCACATCAACATATTTCTCATGTCAATTTACGTCTCATATCAATAGGTTTCTGATGTCAGTCCATAAACATAAGTCTATCAATTCATGTGTATGTCTGATGTCAATATATGTCTGGTACACATATATGATCAATAAATAACGCACAACAATATCTATTTGATGCCAGTTTCTTGTTCATTGTATGTTTTACCTCAAAGTGTGCTTGGTATCAGTATATATTTGCTATCAATATATAATCAATAAATGTCTTATATTAACATACGATCGATACATGTCTGGTATCATTCAATTTTACCTATCCTGTCATTGTTTCTGCTATCAACAAATGTCTGACATTAACGGGTGTTTGATGTCAATGCATGTCTAATAACAACAAGCTCTGATATCAACATATGCCACTCTTGCATTGGAAAATCTACAAACTAGTCTTCTGGTCACTGACAAGCTATCAAATACTAACATCGAACAGTTCCCTACCCCTTTCACCCCACACTCCCCAAGCTGACCCCTTCCAAACTCCATCTCATGCCCGACCTCATCCTTACCCTAACCCCCTCCCCCCTCCCAAAAACATGACAAAACAAGCAAAAGCAAAACAAGCTAACAAACAAAAAGATGCTACATAGATAATCTGAACATATCACTACCGTTGCATGTGTATTACAACTCTCGCCCCCCCCCCCCCCCTCCCAATCTCCGGACACGGGAAATAAAAATGTGTATGGAGGACATCAAAACAAAAAGTTGAAATTGAATATTTTCAATAGGATGGGTTTTTCCCCTACAAAGAAGACATTTTCTGTGCTTTCTTTTCATTCGTCGGATATCATAATCTATTAAGATGCACGAAGAAATCACCTTAAGGATATTAATCTCTCTCTCTCTCTCTCTCTCTCTCTCTCTCTCTCTCTGTCTCTCTGTCTGTCTCTGTCTCTGTCTCTGTCTCTGTCTCTGTCTCTCTCTCTCTCTCTCTCTCTCTCTCTCTCTCTCTCTCTCTGGGTGGAAAAAAGCATGCGCAATTTGCTTATCTCATTACCCTGGTAAAATAAAATTTCGTTCGTTCGTTCGTTCGTTCGTTCGTTCGTTCTCTCTCTCTCTCTCTCTCTCTCTCTCTCTCTCACACACACACACACACACACACACACACACACACACACACACACACACACACACACACACACCTACATCCCCATCCACACACACTTATGCACTCTCTCTCTCTCCTCTCTCTCTCTCTCTCTCTCTCTCTCTCTCTCTCTCTCTCTCTCTCCACAACCCCCTACAGGTAACTCAGCTCAGCACTCGCCGGCAGTTCTAATTAGCTGCTACAATGCAGCGACCTGAATATGAGAGAGAGAGAGTGCCTCTGTGTGTGTGTGTGTGTGTGTGTGTGTGTGTGTGTGTGTGTGTGTGTGTGTGTGTGTGTGTGTGTGTGTGTGTGTGAGAGAGAGAGAGAGAGAGAGAGAGATCCACAAATGTATTTGTCTGTACTTTCCTAAATTTTGTCTGTGCAATTTTCGTCGTCATCATCTCCAAGTCACTGTTATCATCGTCCCTTATCATCCTCATTTTTATGGTCGTCATTACCGTCATCACTTATCATCTTCATCACCACCATAATCGTTTTCGTCAGGACCAGTATGCTCACAATTATCATATTCATGTTCTGTCGCTTAAGACCTAGCAGGGAACACTTCCCCACGCGCGCTGGTGACCTACTCTTTTTTGAGTGAACCTGTATTCTAGGAAGAAGAAGAAGAAGAAGAAGAAGAAATTGTTTTTTTTTTTCCATGGAAACCTGGGTGTGTCAAGAGAACATTGTTTTCATTATCATTAGTTTCTTAACACCAGGGTCGTTGGGGGTGTTACTTAAACTGATGATCCGCCTTTATTCTCGACTGTCCTCTGCCACTTTCTTGGGAATCTCCAAAGGTCAGGCCTGTCCATTCCTGGGCACTGTTCTCCCACTTCTCTCTGTGTCCACCCCATCTTCTGTGTCCTCGTACAGTTCCCTGCTAGGTCATTTTTGCAAGGCCAGGTGATCGAGAGATTTGACCGTATCAGTTCAGTTTTCGTTTTCTTGACTGTTTGTGAGTAGGTCTTCAGATGAGCCAATGGCTTCCTCCTTATTGGCGAATGATGTTTGTGGGAAATACGTAGGTTGTTATGGTGGCATCTCCTTCCAAATGCTGGATTCTTCTTTGTTGATTTACTGTCAGGGTCCACATTTCACAAGCACAGAGACAGATTGATATCTCTACCATGTGCATCACTCTCACGTTGGAACTGAGAGAGATGTTG
>CM065722.1:23938691-23953691 GCA_033310375.1 Conus canariensis
CAATGGATCAATGGCTATTTCTTTTCCTGATTTAATTAAGATGCTGTGGTCTGCACGTAACAGAGGGGAAAGGCATATCCACACACATACACTGTTGATCAGAAAAAAAAGAAGAAAAGAAAAGAAAGATTTCAGATTACATTTTAATCAAGATTGCGTACAAGGGTTTTCCCCCCGCTGTTTGTGTGTGCATTTGTGTCAGGAGGGGGAGTTGGGTGGGGGGTGGGGGAGTGAAATTAAGAATGTTATAAAAGCTGTCTCCAGAAAAGCTCACGCAGTCAGGAACACGATGACTGGCAGCAGTGAACAGTCACGATGACTTGAGCACAGAGAAGGTCTGGCAACGCCACCACCTTTACTGCAGAAACCCATCAACCACATGATCCAATCACTCTGTCTGGAGGAATCTGATTGGGTACAAATTGAATGGTTTACCTCGATAATTGTGTTGTGCCTCTCTCTCTCTCTCTCTCTCTCTCTCTCTCTCTCTCTCTCTCTCTCACACACACACACACACACACACACAAACACAAAACAACAGACAGACAGACAGACAGACAGACAGACAGAAAAGAACGAGAGAGAGAGAGGAGAGAGAGAGAGAGAGAGAGAGAGAGACAGACAGAACAAAAGACAGACAGACAGACAGACAGACAGAGACACAGATACAGACACAGACACAGACAGACAGACAGACAGACAGACAGAGACACAGATACAGACACAGACACAGACAGACATAACACACACACACACACACACACACACACACACACACACACACACACACACATGTACACAAGGAGGAAGGTCTTCAAATGCAAATTGAATGAAATAAAAAAAAGACACAGATGAGAACTGATACACAAATATGATATAGCACAATGAAACTAGGTCCGAGTATCACGTGCAAAACAAAAGATGTAACTTACGTAAAAGGCTGCCAGCGATGACCCCATGATCGGAAACACAGGACTGGCTGTTGAACATAGATTCTAGGTCACGGACGCGCCTTTAGAAATGTAGGACTGGTTATTGGCCACAGTCTGTAAGTGACCGCCCACCATGAAAATAAGACTGGCACGTGGACACCGACGCTAAGTGACGGGCTCGTTGTTAGACATAATGGACTGGCTTTTGGACACAGACCCTGTGACGCAGACCCACTGGCAGAAACTGAGGACTGGCTTTTGGACGCTGACACTAATCGACAGATTTAACGGATGGAGAGAAACAACCAATTGTTGGATCCCAAGTGAATCTGTCTGGCTTAAAGACGATGGGCTGTTTAGGGACGCAGGTATCTGAAAAAGGTCTTTATGATTTACCCAGCTGAGCAAATGAATTGACTTTCTGTTTCAAAAACACTCCACACAGACAAAAAAACTGCAGACTGATTACAATATGGTCTTAAACAACAGTACACAAACAACAAACTTAAGTGTAACATAGGCTTAGGTATCATATTTGATCAATTCGTATGTTTCGACCCCAGTATTGACGATATTACAAGTAAGACGAATCAAAAAGTGTGACTGATAAAAGGAACATTCTCTTGTTGGAACAGACATACCTTTTAAAGGCTTAACAGAGCACTGTTAGACCACATAGTGAAGAATGGAACATTTTCTTCTATCCATTTTAGTCAGATCCGCATGTACAAATATTCGATTGGGACTTAACATTTTCCGGTTGACAAACCAGTACAAGCAGCCTTGCATGATCAATGCAATTTGCTGAAATTTTTCTTTCAAATGAGTGACTCGTAAATTAAGGTCTGTATTTAAATTCAAATTTGCAAAAATAATAGATTGAAAAAAAAAAAACCCAAACTTTTCGGTAAAACAATTCTTTACTTATTATTCAAACGAAAACGTTTGGGTAAAACATTTTTTTCCATTCATTATTTCAAAGCATAGGTGTCAAATACAAAGCAACGACAAGCTTACAGTATTAAGATACCTTTCTTGTCAATAAACAATGCGAATAAGTTTTGAACTAAAGCCCATTATAATGCATAAGACTGACTTGTCAAAAGCATAGTTCTTTCACACTTTTTCTTGTATTTGATTTCCTAAAGTGTTTACTGAGTATTTGCAAATTATTTGCAGATAATATTAAAATTTATGGAAAAGTTGACAAGAAAGATGTCATCCAGAAACTCTAATGCCTTGACTCTCGTACTGACAGTATTACAAATGCAGCGAATCAGTAGGTGATACTGATAAGAAGAAGCAGTCTCTTCTTTGAACAAATAGACCTTTTTAACAATTTATAAGTATTGTTAGATCACATCTTGAATATTCAAACATTGTAGAGCATGCATTTTGCTAACCAAAAAAGGACAATTGAAAAAGCCCAGAGGAGAGCAATCAAATTGGTATGGGATCAACAGCATGACTAGATTAAACAAATGATTTTTAACTTACATTCCTCGCAGATTATTGACGTAGAAATTTACTAGTGTTCTGTAAAAATTAGACAACATTTACTGGATAAGATAATTACTCTTACTATCCATGACAAAACTAGAAATTCTGATCTAAAATTTCTAAACATTCACACACTTACTTGAGAAATGATTCACGCAAAAAAACAAAGTTGCACTCAATGGAATATACTTTCTGAACAAAGTCGCAAAAATTCTCGATGAAAATCATGACACATTCATACGTTGTCGTATACAATGCACTGGCAAGAACACAATACAATCAAAACCATTTGTTAAAAAAAGTCACAAAATTCTGTAACAGATTTTTGTAATTCGATGAAAATCACGACACATTTATATGTTGTCGTATACAATGCAACTGCAAACAAATACAAACAAATTATTTGTAACATGGATTACATAAAGGCCAGAAATCTATAGGCAGTTAGCAGTCAGTCTCTATCAAGTACTGTTGCTGCTAGTGCTGCTGCTGCTGCTGCTGCTATTGTTACTACTACAACTACTACTGCTGCTGTCATTATCACTATATTCTGGCGCTGCTACTACCATTACTACTATTATGCTGCTGCTGCTGTGCATGCTACTACACTACCGCAATTAACTACTACTATTGCTGCTGCTACAAATGCTGGCTGCTGCTTAAATACAATAACCACAACTACTACTTCAACAACCACTAATACTCTATATTCTTTACTTCACTGGAATGAGGGTTTCATATTTCCCGTTTAGCCCTTGAGTTCCACGGGTGATCTGCATCCCTTACAATGCCTCGTTTTAACTACCAGTAGCTTCGGATAGCGTCTTTCTTCAGACATCCTCTGCGTGGAGCAGACTTCCTGTCCCTCCACTGTGGCTTTCTTCTCATTGTCTCCCTTCCTTCATCTCTCAAGGCTACACTTTTTAACGTTGTCAATTCTTGCCTTACAATAGGTGTGTGTGTGTGTGTGTGTGTGTGTGTGTGTGTGTGTGTGTGTGTGTGTGTGTGTGTGTGTGGTGTGTGTGAGTTTGTATGTATGTGTGTGTGTGTGTGTGTGTGTGTGTGTGTGTGTGTGTGTGTGTGTGTGTGTGTGTGAAAATCCATGATGTTGATGGTGATATTGATCTTTGCTATCATTATTATAATTATCATGTTCATAATAATGATAATAATAATAAGATAATCATCATCATCATCATCAATATTATTATTATTACCGTGATCATCGTTACTTATATAATCAATAGCACGAATTCTGTTTTCTTTTTTTTCTATCATGGTGGGATGAGGGAGGAGGGGTATGTTGTCCAACAAAGTAACTTTTTTCCATCTTTCTTTTCTAGTTTATTTCTTTCCCTCCCACACCTAGCCCCCCATTCTAAATAACACTGGCTCATCTCAGGAAAAAACTATTGACGCAGAGAGGCAGTGTCTGGAGCAAAAAAGCTGAGGAGTGGCACTCTTATTTCCGAGAGAAAATTAATGGACCGTAGGACAAAGCAGACAGGAGGTGGAGGGTGAGGCCCTGGCACTTTGTCCTCAGGTCTGCCGCCTTGGGGTCTTTGTACAATGCAAGGACACTGGGTGACCTCACCAGTGAGGGGATGGGCACAGCAGACCAAAAGATCAAAGTGCGTATTGATCCCAGAGGACACGACATGAATAGCTCTATTGATTCATACCTTAGGCAATGAAGTTTACAGAGTACGGAGAAAAGAGCAGCCCAACACAAATAGTGAAACGTATGTAAATGAAAGATCTCTCTCTGTCTCTGTCTCTGTCTCTGTCTGTCTCTCTTCTCTGTCTCTCTCTCTCTCTCTCACACACACACACACAAGCACACACACACACGAACACACACACACACACACACACACACACACACACACACACACACACACACACACACGAACACACACACACACACACACACACACACACACACACACACACACACACACACACACACACACACACTCACGCACGCATGCACACATGCATGCTGCTGATACTTACACATAGACACCCACATAAAGACATACACCATGACAGAGTAGTAGTAGTAGTAGTAGTAGTAGTAGTAGTAGTAGTAGTAGTGATAGTAGTAGAAGCAGAAATGGTAACAGTAGCAGTAATAGTAATGGTACTTATAGTAATAATCTGTGTTCCCATTATAGTGTCAACGGGTTTATTTTACATTTTCACACCATTTTCCCTTCCACCACTTTCTTCACTCCTCCTCCAACATTCCCACCTCTCCACTATCCCATCTTCCCCACACAAGTCTTCTCTCTCGCATTCCATTTCAGTTTTTCTTTAACCAAATGTTTACTGCACTGTGTTCACGGAAAAGGCAAATTGCTTGGAATTGGCTTTCTTCTCCCACTAGATTCCACACGGTCATTGCATTTTACACATATAAACAGTTTACACTCCCACAAGACTCGTTCTGCTCCCCTCTTTTTGCTGCATCCTTCCCTACCGCTTCTCTCCCTGTATTCCGCTGAATCGGGGGCTACGTGACTGAAGCCATTCCTCACTTGCAGCAAGTCAAGGAGAAGCGAGGAGATGGCGGTGGCAGCATCCCAGCACTATCTGGAACGTGTGGCCACGCACGAACGCTGTCAGCGGTGCTCTCTGCCCACTGGACGGAAAATGACAGGCACGCCGACAGAACCAATGGCAGCCGATTTCGGACAACCAGGTCACAAAATGTATGGTTACCAGCTGGCGTCTAAAGATGTTCTTCTGATGTGATGAAGGTGATTATAGCGCATGACTATTTTTTTCATGAAGAGCTTCATTCTTTACCTGAAGAAAATCATGATGTAGTTCTTTTGAAAACTGGTGATGTTAAAAATCCTCATCGTGAATGTTGTGACAAATGTGACTGCCTTCTAAAATGTTCATTCTTCATGCTTTTGAAGCCAATGTACTGCCAGGGGGGAAACCGGATTTACAACAATTAGATTTATTATGATAATAGTGCAAAGCATGTGTGTGCACAATGCACGAGGCATTATGATGAAAGGGGAGTTCTGTGGTGCATCATCTTGCACTGATAGACATTGAGTAGCACTGTGCAGAGGATGGAAATCATTGCCACAATGTTCTTGAAAAAGTTAGGGGAAGATAACACCTGTCTTTCCATTGCAAACAGAATTAGCTTTTCTCAGTTTATGGATCAAACAAATAGATCTAGAAAATCAACGATTTGATTTGAAGTGCTTGCTAGAGTAACAATTGGGATATTGTCTGTATGCATTGCAGGTCCCCAACGAACCATTTCACATGCATGTTCTGGCATTTTCTCTCTGTCTGATACAAGTGTGATGCTGACTGATGGAGCAAAATGGCTTTGAGCGTGTTTACCAAAGCCATCTGTCCCATCTGAAAGGTGGGTCACACTTGTTGAACACAAGTTCTAACACAGACTGCCATCTTTGCAGATTTCCAAACATCGTCTCCTGGAATTTCCTCTAACGACAATGTCCCACATGCAAAATATACTGGAGTCTAATGTTATTTAGTTTTGACACTCTTCTTCCTCTTACACCCTTACACAGAGGTTCTTTTCTTTCAAATGAAGATGTTACACCAAAGTACGATAACATCACCACATCATGCACCAAACATGTTTAACAGCTAGGACAAGAGTGTGTGACATCATCGTAATCCAAGCACAAATACAAATGAAACAAATAAAGAAAATTTGCATTAGAAACTCTCAATTTGTATAATGATTTTTTATGGCACCCTTATCAGAAAAAAAAATAATATAGAAATTGTCACTGGGTGACTGTTTGTCTCTTCAATGATCTGCATTTTTGAACACATTTCGTTTTAAAATTTCAATTTCTTTGTCACTAATAAAGATAACACCATTTTCCCCACATGAATAAAAGAATGTATGGTTTGAGAGCACCGTTTTACCATACAAGGTCAATGATTTCAGTACATGCTTTACTGTAAAATACAAATCAGAAAAACAAAATGCTAATCAAAATAAACAGATGAGTCAGCTGGATGTGTCCAAAATCATTTTGAATTCAATACATACAACACAAATTACAGTACAAACCACTCTGGCCACTTGGATCAGCTACAGAAACTTACAGCTAGATATACATATTTATTGAAGCAATTCAATCACAACTAAGTATCAGGGAATTACAAATCGTGCTTATCAGGCAGACACTGGCCCTAGCCAAAGCCTTACCAGTTCCTGAGAGACCCTGATGGAGAAAGGGGGAAGAAAAGGAAAGTGAGGACAGTGTGAACAGCTGAAGGGCATTGGAGAAATCAGGTCAACAGAATATCTCAGAAGTGAGAACTGCAATCTTGTGTAACTGTCACGTATTCATTCTGTGCCTGTCAGTGGGTGTATTTCCGGAGATCGCTACGATAATGAGACTGGTGTAACTCAAGACATGGCCGCGAAAGTGGGACACTAGCTGCTGTTTTTCTTTTTCTAATCACTTTCGATTTTCTTCTTTTGGCATCATCCTTACATGTGACATGTTTCATCAGGAACTTGGTGTTGAACGTTCCTGCAGAAGTTGGTCTTTTTGTTGCAATATCCCCCCCCCCTCCCCTCTCTCTCTCTCTCTCTCTCTCTCTCTCTCTCTCTCCTCGTTCGTCCTATATTCCTGTTGCATGTATCATCACATGTTAGTTACAGTGGTTAAATTGCCTCTTTCATAGTTTGTGTCATTGTCTTCTTTTACTTCTTTGAAAAGGAAAAAGAAAAGAAAAGAAAATACATGCAAGCAATGTATGCTATGAATAAAAAGAACAGGCAAAAGCAAAACAAAGTGAAAACAAACAAATGAAACACATACAAAACAAACATCTGCTTGAATACAAATGCCTTTACTACTATTACCATAACTTGTGTCGTTAAATCTGCATAGATACAAATGTTCTTTACTATTACCATGACTTGTGTCATTAAACATCTGCTTGAATACAAATGCCTTTCTACTATTACCATAACTTGTGTCGTTAAATCTGCATAGATACAAATGTCTTTACTATTTACCATGACTTGTGTCATTAAACATCTGCTTGAATACAAATGCCTTTCTACTATACCATAACTTGTGTCATTAAACATCTGCTAATAAAATGCCTATACTATTACCAACTTGTGTCTTAAATGCTTAATACAAATGCTTACTATTACCATGACTTGTGTCCATTAACACATCTGCATAAAATACAAATGTCTTTTTACTGTTACCATAACTTGTGTCCATTAAACATCTGCATAAATACAAATGTCTTTACTGTTACCATAACTTGTGTCATTACATCACGAGGGTACCTCCATCCTTCTCATTATCACCTGCAGCTTTTCCGTCATTGCTCTGATGTCAGACTCCTCCTGCGCATAAAAAAGGGAGATAATACAGGGAGGCATGGTTATCGGTCATCACTGGCTGCACACTGACCACGTGCACTCAGGCTACCACCTGCTGTCAGTAGAGACAACGATTCTGTGAGAGACGCTCTTGCGAGAACATGTGCACCCATTGGTCAATAGCAAGTGTGACGTCTGACATATATGATAGAGCAGTTCTTGACGAATATAGTCAGGATTATAAGAATGATGATGGCACTGAACGTTTGTTCGTTTGTTTGTTGAAAAATCTTTTCAATGGTGTTGATCCCGCGCTCAAGAGAAAGGCATATCACTAGAGACTGTGTATCTAGTTCCTTTTTTCAATGACAAATAATTCCCGCAGGAAACATTTCCAATGGTTGAATGAAATACACGACACAAAATACTTTTTCACCATAACATTAACGCCTGCACCTTGGAAAAGGGCTAGATATCAGAGTGACCAAAGAACTATGGAGTAAGGGCTGTTCACGTACGTGCATTTTGCGCACAAAGGCACAGTAAGGGATTTCACCAGAAAATAACTGTAAATTGAGAGCATTGAGAAATGGTGGCATGAGACAAATGACATATAACATATACCAAAAAGAGATTTTGACAAAGGCAGATCGCATATGAAGACATGAGGATGATTTTGTTTAATGGAAAATAACTCCCAAGTTGTGAACACTTGGAAATAGTGGCATGAGATAAATGACGCATAACAGAAAAAAAAAGTTTTTTAGACACAAAAAGCTTTTTTTTTAACACACACGAATTTTGTTTACAAAGATTTGAATTTACGCTTCGCTCGGGAGCAATCCAGTGGAGAAGAAAAAACAAAAACAAAGATTAAACAGACGCTCTTTCTAGGCCTGACCAGCGTGTTAGATTGTGCATTGGTCTGTCCACAAAGATTGTTCCATGTGCGCATAGGTCTGATCCACAAAGATTGTTCCATGTGTAAACGCCATTTTTAACGTATTTCCCCTCGCGGTGTTTGGGACAAATATCTATCTATGGACTGGTCGCACTCTGTGATGCCCCCATGTGCTTAGGTCTGTCCACACAGATTCTTCTATGTGTAAATGCCATGTTTCATACATTTTTTTTCCCGCAGTCTCAGACATTCAACAGCGATCTCAGAATTCCTGTTACGACTCAGAATTTCCATGGTGACTCAGACTCCCCGTAAGAGACCCATGTTTCAAATTATGGAAGTTTATCTTTGAGGTCTTGTGAGAGTAGACTTCCTCTTGTGGCCCAGACTTCGCGGTTGATCCCATTGCATACCTAGCTCTGGACGAGAACTGTTCTGAGCCGAAGAAATGCACAACATTATCTATGTCTTACAGTCGGGGGTTGAACCTACAAGTTAAAATAATAGGATATTTCGTGATGGTAGCCTCTGCATCAGGCAGATATTTCTGACAGATCCGGTGGCGTGAGATGGGGTGCAATGTGAAGCAGAAATGAAGGTGCCGTATTCATCTTTTCCGTGGGGTATTGAGGGATTCTTTTCATCCAGTCGATTTGCAGTCAGATCTGGTCCCCTGAAAAGGGAGCAAAACTTGAATGAGAGACGGGGAAAAAGTCTACTGCCCCCTCCCCTTCTCTCTCATTCTCTGTGCGTCTCCAACTAACCGTATCATATACCAACGCATACGCGCGTCCATGCGCTTGCTCTTGCGCTTGCACGCGCGCGCCGCGCACACACACACACACACACACACACACACACACACACACACACACACACACACACACACATTCTCTATGCGTCTACCAACTAATGTGTCATATGCCAAACGCACGCGCGCGCGCACACACACACACACACACACACACACACACACACACACACACATACACACACACAGACGCACGCACGGACGCACACACAACACACACACACACACACACCACCACACACACACACACACCACACACACACACACACACACACACACAGAGAGAGAGAGAGAGAGAGAGAGAGAGAGAGAGAGAGAGAGAGAGAGAGATCAAAATGCCCATTTTTCTTACCTTAGAAGAAAAGTTAATGAGGAACCTTACGTGTGCAGATATGTGTTAGTGTGTCTTCGAGGGTTTTTTTTTTTTTTTTTTTTTCCTTTAGCTGTTTTTATCAGCTGGTTCTGCAGTGTGTCATGTCTCCCTTCTCCTAACCTCCATGCATGCCTAAACCTCCTCCACACTCCCCCCTTCCTTGAAGACAGAACCGCTCATCCTCTGATGAGACTAGGCTGCTGAGTAATAGTATCTGGCAGGTGCCTGTGGGTATATATGCATGGATAAGTGGATTTGCGTGGTTGTGCGTTTGCGCCTCCCTGCCGGTGAGTTAGTGCGGGTTTGCATAGGGCTGGAGTGTTGGTGTGCTACTTTCTTGGAAAGGGGGGGGGGGGGGGGGGGGTGGGTGAAGGGGGCTGAGAGGGAGAGCGGCTGCCTCGTCTTATTTGGCCTTTCAGATGCATTACTTTCGCTCCGCTCCTTTCATTTTTACCGTGCACGGTAATATCTTTTTGGTCATAACCAGCCAGGTCGATCCCGCTGCAGCCCCCAGCATCACGGTCCACAGGGAGCGATCAATATCAAGTCATTTTGAGGCAACCCGCCGGATGAGACACTGCACTGAAACACTTTTTTGGGGGGGTGGGGGGGGGGGATGTTTTGTGCTGACTGTCCTGGGCCAGCACACGCAGGACGTCATTGACTAACCCCTCTTAAAAACACCAATAATTGTATAGTGATGGGACCAGAGTGAGTTTGCACCCCAATTCCGGTGGGCGCCTACAGGCCCGCTCAGTGACAATTCTGATGAACTTGCCAGGACGATGACTTTGATTTGAATTCACCACGGGTCTTAGTTAATTTTTGACTGTCCAGGTAGATAGGTGGTGGTGGTTGTTGGGTACTACTTTGCTTCCCCTTTAAGATATATGGTTATATTTCGCTCATCACATTAGCAGTCCCTCAACAGAGCTCTGCTCATCCACTGAGATCTAGACCACAGGAAGGGCAACGTTATTCAAGTGCATGCTAGTCTCATACACGCGCGCACGCACGCACGCACGCACACACACAGAGCATATGCAAGCACTCACATGCATAACCATAATTGTGCTTTCATCCCAAAAGACTTAATCTCAAAACGCTGTAAACATACGCTGCATTTGAAAGTAATGATAGGAAAAAAAAGAAGAAACAGAAACTAAGTGTAGGAATAGTGCCGTAGTCAGCAACACACTGCCCTCAAGGTCAAAGAGGGCTGGACCACTGACCAGAAATAAACTATTTCATTCACGACCCGTCTGACCACTTTATCGAGGCGTTCGTTTGAGAAAAAAAAAAGTGGGCGATGCTGGTCGGTCACATTCACCACACAGAGACAATTTCTAATAATAAATGCATGGACTCACTCTCTGTCTGTCTGTCTGCCTCTGTCTGTCTGTCTGTCTGTCTGTCTCTCTCATCAGCTCATTATTCACTGATACGTAAACGGGCCTGTACACACTGTATGTACTGTGATGTTTATAGACCTCTCCTTTAGAGCCACCAAGGGCTTCACGAACAAACTTCATACAATTGTTTATTGCGTTGAGTACTGCTGTTGTTTCGTTTTCAATGATGTATGCATTTCAGATCAGTTTGATAAAGCTCTTTATACATGCAACTCCCTTCTTGTAGAGGAAGAGTTATTGTTGTTGTTGATGTTGTTGTTGTTGTTGTTGTTGTTGTTTTTCGTTGTTTGGCCATGTATGGTTCCTCCTGCATTAAGACTCCTGGCCTCGATCTGAACAATCTCTCTCTCTCTCTCTCTCTCTCTCTCTCTCTCTCTCTCTCTCTCTCTCTCTCTCTCTCTCTCTCTCTCTCTCTCTCTCTCTCGTCATTTGCTTGCTTTCTCATCTTCTTAACGCTACTCCATCATCTCCTGCTCGGAATCTTTCGTCGCCTGTCTGTCGCTGCTGCAATACGTCTAATTCATTCTGTTCTCAAATGCACGGTTGTCCACAGGCTAAGATGGAGGGGGTGGGGGAAGGGCAGGGAGGGAAGACTGGAGGGAGGGGGAGGAGGGGGTTATTGGAGGAGGAGAGACAATCTGATTCAAGGAAATCGAATCCTCGGCACCTTGCTTGGTTGTAGAGAAGTCATCTATATTCGTAGGTAGCTGTCTCCTTTTCTTTTCCTTTTTTTTCCCGTCTAACTTTCTGTCTCTCATTTGGTTGTTAATGCTTCCCCCTCCCTCCTGTCCTCCCTGTGTGTGTGTGTGTGTGTGTGTGTGTGTGTGTGTGTGTGTGTGTGTGTGTGTGTGTGTGTGAGAGAGAGAGATGAGAGAGAGAGAGAGAGAGAGAGAGAGTGTGTGTGTGTGTGTGTGTGTGTGTGTGTGTGTGTTGTGAGAGAGAGAGAGAGAGAGAGAGAGAGAGAGAGAGAGTGTGTGTGTGTGTGGGTGTGTGTGTGGCTGCATGCATAAATGCATATATGCATACATGCATGCGCGCGCGCGCGTGCGCGTGTGTGTGTGTGTGTGTGTGTGTGTGTGTGTGTGTGTGTGTGTGTGTGTGTGTGTGTGTGTGTGTGTGTGTGTGTGATAATACAGCTACGCAAATTGCCATTACTCTCTAGCTCTGTGATCGGTTTGATCTCTAGCTCTGTCACAAGGTTAACATGTTCACTTTCACGAACCACGAGTGTCTGTGCTGTTGATTTTGTACTACCATTGTAAATGGTTCATACTGGAATCACTTTCCATTGAACAAAGGCAGTCTGAATGCACAATCTCCTGTTACATGTATTTCTTCTATGAGTGCTGGTCAACATCATTTAACAAAAAGATTAAAAGGAAGCAAACAGTCAGTGCTGTCATCATTCTTATCATCCTTACTACGTTTGTCAAGAACTGCTCTACCATACATGTCTGACGTCACACTTCCTACTGACTAATGGGTGCACATGTTCTCTGAAGAACCTCTAGCACAGACTTCTTGTTATTACAAACGGCAGGTGGCAGGCTGAGCGCGCATGGTCCGAGGGCGGCTACTGACGGCCGATAACCATGCTTCCCTGCATTATCTCCCTTCTTTGACGCACCGGGAGAGTCTGACGTCAGACCAAGAATGGAAAGAATACGTGCAGTAACGAAAAATAGGGAAGGTAAACTCTCGTTTTATCGACAAAAGTTACGGTAATAGTACAGACACTTGTATTTAAGCAGATGTTTGATTTGTATGTGTTTTGTTTGTTTGCTTTGATCTTGTTTTGTTTTTGTCTATTTTTTATTCCTTTTGTAAAGTGTTAGACTGTGCATTTCTTTCTATTCCTTCTTTTCGAAAAAAAACGAAAGGAAGACAACAACAAAACAAACAAACAAACAAGAGGGGCAATTTATTCACTTTGAATAGCATGTGAAGGGTACTTGCTGCAGGAACGTGGTACAAAGGAAAGAGAGAGAGAGAGAGAGAGAGAGAGAGAGAGAGAGAGAGAGAGAGAGAGAGAGACAGAGACAGAGACAGAGAGAGGGAGACAGAGACACAGACGCAGACACAGACACAGACAGAGAGAGACAGAGTGTAAATTCCTACATAAAGAATAACTCTAAGACAATAAACTCCAAGCTACTGAAGAAACATGTCACCTTCGGGGTGATGCCAAATGAAGAAATATGAGAGTGACTGACAAAGAAGAAACAAGATGCAAAGCATATAAACGTACTCTCAGTGTATCTTGAATACTAGTACTTTCTGAGATATTCCATAAAGAAGAAAAAACCATTTTGGGCCGTTATTGTCGTTAGTAACGGCTATTCCGGTAAAATCAAACATCGGGCATCATCCGTGACCCATAATGAATATACGTACAAATTTTCAGAAAGAGCGGCCCAGCAGTTTTGTCTGGAGCGAGTGGAACACATTTTGACCACGGACAGACACACACAGACAGACAGACACACAGACAGCATTTGTTTGTTCCCCTTGTATAGTACTCCTTGTTCTACAAGAACTGGGAGTACAAAAAGCAGTCTGTTCACCATTTTCCTGGCCATGTCTTCAGTCAAACCAATTCTGTTATCACTGCCAATTCTGGCAAGACACCCAATGACAGGCACAGAATGAATACGTGGCTGTTGCACAGTTTTGCAGATCTCGCCTCTGAGATATTTCAATAACCATCTTTCTCCAGAGCCCTCCAGATATCTTTGCTGCCCCCACTTCCCTCATCTTCCCTCTTCCTCTGCTGGGGTCTGTCAGAAACTGACAAAGCTTTGGCCAAGGCCAGTAACTGCTTGATACCATGATTTGTAATTTCTCGATACCTATTTTGTGACTGCACTGCTTTAGTTAGTTTGTGTATGTGAGTGCAAGTTTCTGCAACTGATGAAAGTGATCTGCGTGGTTTACATCGTATTTCGTGCCACATGTATCTATCTATAAAGCAGTTGGGATACTGACAGGTGGCCAACGACATATGTTTATTTTATACCATTTTCGGTTTTCTGAATTTTATTTTACAATCAGTTGTTTACTGAAAGAATTCACCTTGTTTGATAAATTGTCAACTCCCAAATGGTATAACTGAGGTGGAAAAAAAGGACAGTCACTTTTATTTGTGACAAAGTGCACTGAAGTTTTAACGTGACATATGTACGAAAAATTTAGACTATTGAAGAGAGTTAAAAATCACCCAGTGACAATTCAAACGTGCATGTCCTGTTTCTTTATCCTGAAATAGGGACCATGAACATGTTACAGTGATAGAAATCTAATGAATTTGTAATTTTGTGAATTTTATTCATTCGCTTTGTTTCTATTTGCCATTGCATCATGAAGCTGTCACATGCTTTAGCCCGAGTTGTTTACACGTGTATTGGTGCATCATGTAGTGAAGTTATTACACTTTGGGGTAACATGTTCGTCTGAAAGAAAATAACCTCTTTCAGATGAAAAAAGAGCATTTTAAAACCAGATAACATTATAATTAAGTGCATCATGCATGTGGAATATAGTCATCAGTAGAAATTCCAAGAGACACTTTTGGGAAATCTACAAGGAAAGTAGTTTGTGTTAGAGCTCACGTTCCGTGAAAGTGATCTCGCCGTCTTCATGGGACAGATGGCGCTGGAAGGCACGCCAAAAGCCATTTTGCCTCACGACTTTGGTTAACAGTTTAATCACG
>CM065722.1:23958691-23963691 GCA_033310375.1 Conus canariensis
CACACACACACACACACACACACACACACACACACACACACACACCACACGTTCTCTCAACTGCCCTCCCCCGCCCCCCCCCCCCCCCCCACCCCTCCCGTCATTCTATTCGCTGCTTTTTCTTTTTGACAATCCGAAAAAGAACTCTGCAGGGCTTGACCACTGAAGGTTTATCTCATAATGGACATACAAACACGTGTAGACGTAATAACAGTCATACCTCCCTATCCCCCAACCGTTTAGGCTATAATGCTCTTCACTACTACTCTATAGACTGATTAATTTCTTTGACAAGGAGGTGGATGAGCGAACAGGTGCAGGTGTTTTCCCGCCGCTCCGAGCCCTGTTCCTCGTATGTCTTCCTGACAACTAATTAGGCCCGTCTAGCCTCCTACACCAGTTCGTTCCAGACGGAGCCCAAGTCTGTTGATGGTATTGACATTGATGGCATTGGCATTCTCTGTCGGAGTGTGTCCAACAGCCAGTCCTTAATTTCTACTGGCGGGTCTGTCATCAGGCGTGAGTCCAAAATCCAGTCCTGTAGTTCTGACGGTGAATGGGAGAATTCCGGCAGATCTTTCTACCAGTCGGATGGAAGCTGGCAAAATTCGGTCAATGAAATAAGCTGACACATGTATATCAACAGTCATAAAGAAAGAGAAAGAAATGAAAAACAAAATCAGGTTAAAAAAAAGGAGAACATGGAGAAAATTTTGTATTCTAATTCAGCTTCTAACTGTTTAAAATCTTAAATAAATGTTAGCGAACCGCCCAGAGAACGTGGACAAACGAGTCACAAGACGAAACACAACTAGTTTCGACCTCTTAGGTCTTCATCAGGTGAGACATTAACGAATAAAACAATGAAAATTCACTTAGCTTTGATCGCTTCAGATCGCTTCGTAGGGTTCAGCGCAAGGAAGAAGGCGTTGAATGAGAACGAGGCTGTTGGAAGGGAAATAGTGAGCGAGTCAAAGTCGTAATGAAGATAATAATATTACTGATAGGAATACTAATAATGGTCAAAATACTGAGAAAAAAAAAAAGAAAAAAAAAAAAAGGGACAAGATTACTACCAATCTGTGTCAATAAGTATGGGTATGGGAGAAAGGACAGTGGGTTAGAGGATTCTTAAACAGCAGGGTTGCCGTGGCAACAGTCCCAGAGGCGAAGGCGATGGTGATGTCAATGCCAGTGGTAGTATCAATACTAGCAATAGTATTACTGAATGATACTGCTAACAACGATAGTGAAGGTTAAGGTAATGAAAGCATGATACAGAAATATATTTAGAAAATACATTTTTATAATAATCAAATAAATAAATAAATGAAACATTAAAAATAATAATAAATTAAAAAATCAGTAAATAATAATAATAATAATTAAAAAAATAAAATAAAATAAAATAATAATAATAATAATGATAATAAATGCATAAATAAGATAGCTATAAGTTGTGTGAGGTGAATAGTGGGAGATAAGGTAGTATGTGTGTGTGTGATGGGAGGATATTATGGGCTGAGATTGAAGTGGTGGGTTGGTACATGTTACTTTAAGGTGTAGATGCTATGAGGGTGGAGGGAAGAAGGGGATGGGTTTACGTACTAACTGGGGGAGGGGGAGGGCAACATATTCACACCTATACACAATCTCTCTCTCTCTCTCTCTCTCTCTCTCTCTCTCTCTCTCTCTCTCTCCCCCCCCCCCTTTCACGACCAACGATAAAGGAGCCAGCATTCTATTTATTATGTGTGTGTGTATGTGTGAGTGTGAGTGTGTGTGTGTGTGTGTGTGTGTGTGTGTGTGTGTGTGTGTGTGTGTGTGTGTGTGTGTGTGTGTGTGTGTTCCATTTGTAATATCAGCCTTATTCATTGGTTACCCCCACCTCCACCCCCAGCAACCGCCATATCCACCAACACCCCTACACACATCATTACTAGGGCAGGGGGAGGGGGAGTAAGTCGATTGATGTAGCAAATGGAGAGACTCAGAGAGTGTAGGAAAAGGGAAGATGATGATAGCTGCAACCTATGTCTGAGGTAAACAGAGGGAGGTAGGGTGGTATGGGTGTGTGTAGGTGGGGAATATTTCAGGCTGGAGCTGCAGAGATGGAATGGTACATACTACTTTTGGACGTTGATGCCATGAGGGTGGACGGTGCCCAGTTTGGCAATGAGATGAGATTCCTGCATAAGGCGTTCCAAGCTGTCACTCTTAGATTGCCAAAGTGCCAAGACTTTGACATGGTTGATGTTGTGTTGGGCATGGTTGAAGTGTAGAGCGACTGGTTTGGGCCGATGGTGGCGGATGTCGGCCAGGTGTTCAGAGATGCGCGTCTCAAGTGTGCGAGATGTCTCACCTACATAGATCTTACCGCACAGCTGACAGTGGATGGCATACACAATGTTGTGGCTCTGGCAGGAGAAAGTGCGTTTAATAGTGAAAGAGCCTGTGGGGCCATGTAGGATGGTGTCTGGTTTGGTGAGAGAGCAGATTTTGCAGTTGGGTTTTGAGCAGGGGAAAGTACCTGGTGGCTTAGGTGTTGAGATTTTGTTCAGCTTAGAGCGCACCAGTAGGTCGTTGAGGTTTTTGTCACGTTTGAAAGTGATCATTGGTGTGGTCTCAAAGGCAGGTTTATGATTTTCTACTATGTGCCAGTTAGACTTCAGGATCCTGCAGATGGGCAGATTGGAGGATGGAAGAGAAGGCAGGCAGTGGGTCTGTCTGTCTCTTTGGGAGGTTTAGTTTCCAGAGTAGATGTTCTGGATTTAGCTGCAGTGCGGCTGAGAGCATCACTGATGACGGCACTAGGGTATCCACGGTTGGTGAAAAAATCAGACATTTTGGCTGCTTGTATAGTGAAATCCTCTTCGTTGGGGCACAGTCTGCGTAGGCGAAGGAATTCAGAATATGGAATGCTATTTTTAGTGGACTGGTGGTGGGAAGATGTGTAGTCCAGGTATGAGTGCGCATCAGTAGGTTTGTAGAAGACTGAGGTTTGAAGCAGTCCATCTTTGAGGGAGATAGTGATGTCCAGGAAATTAACTGACTGTGAAATGGTGTAGGTCAGCTGGATGGATGGATGGAAGGTCTGTGCAAAGTTGAGGAAATTCTGGAGGTCATGTTCTGGCATGGATGTGGCTCCCAATCCATCATCTATGTATCTTTTGTAGAGCTTTTGTAGACACTACACACACACTCAACATGATTAATTCATACAACACAGATCCCACTTTCAAACCCAGCCTCCTCTTTACCCTTGATGTCGTCTCTCTCTACACTTCCATCCCTCATGCTGATGGACTGAAGGCCCTCGCATTCTTTCTTAACAAACGGCCCCCCAACCAACAACACCCTCCCACAGCTACACTAGTCAGACTTGCAGAATTAGTCCTCACCCTCAATACTTTTGAATTCAACAACCACACATTCTCACAAATCAGTGGTGTTGCTATGGGAACCAAAATGGGACCATCCTATGCCTGCCTCTTCATGGGACACCTAGAACACCGCCTACTAACCTCTTACACAGGCCCAACACCAGAGCTCTACAAAAGATACATAGATGATGGATTGGGAGCCACATCCATGCCAGAACATGACCTCCAGAATTTCCTCAACTTTGCACAGACCTTCCATCCATCCATCCAGCTGACCTACACCATTTCACAGTCAGTTAATTTCCTGGACATCACTATCTCCCTCAAAGATGGACTGTTTCAAACCTCAGTCTTCTACAAACCTACTGATGCGCACTCATACCTGGACTACACATCTTCCCACCACCAGTCCACTAAAAATAGCATTCCATATTCTGAATTCCTTCGCCTACGCAGACTGTGCCCCAACGAAGAGGATTTCACTATACAAGCAGCCAAAATGTCTGATTTTTTCACCAACCGTGGATACCCTAGTGCCGTCATCAGTGATGCTCTCAGCCGCACTGCAGCTAAATCCAGAACATCTACTCTGGAAACTAAACCTCCCAAAGAGACAGACAGACCCACTGCCTGCCTTCTCTTCCATCCTCACAATCTGCCCATCTGCAGGATCCTGAAGTCTAACTGGCACATAGTAGAAAATCATAAACCTGCCTTTGAGACCACACCAATGATCACTTTCAAACGTGACAAAAACCTCAACGACCTACTGGTGCGCTCTAAGCTGAACAAAATCTCAACACCTAAGCCACCAGGTACTTTCCCCTGCTCAAAACCCAACTGCAAAATCTGCTCTCTCACCAAACCAGACACCATCCTACATGGCCCCACAGGCTCTTTCACTATTAAACGCACTTTCTCCTGCCAGAGCCACAACATTGTGTATGCCATCCACTGTCAGCTGTGCGGTAAGATCTATGTAGGTGAGACATCTCGCACACTTGAGACGCGCATCTCTGAACACCTGGCCGACATCCGCCACCATCGGCCCAAACCAGTCGCTCTACACTTCAACCATGCCCAACACAACATCAACCATGTCAAAGTCTTGGCACTTTGGCAATCTAAGAGTGACAGCTTGGAACGCCTTATGCAGGAATCTCATCTCATTGCCAAACTGGGCACCGTCCACCCTCATGGCATCAACGTCCAAAAGTAGTATGTACCATTCCATCTCTGCAGCTCCAGCCTGAAATATTCCCCACCTACACACACCCATACCACCCTACCTCCCTCTGTTTACCTCAGACATAGGTTGCAGCTATCATCATCTTCCCTTTTCCTACACTCTCTGAGTCTCTCCATTTGCTACATCAATCGACTTACTCCCCCCTCCCCCTGCCCTAGTAATGATGTGTGTAGGGGTGTTGGTGGATATGGCGGTTGCTGGGGGTGGAGGTGGGGGTAACCAATGAATAAGGCTGATATTACAAATGGAAACACACACACACACACACACACACACACACACACACACACACACACACACACACTCACACTCACACATACACACACACATAATAAATAGAATGCTGGCTCCTTTATCGTTGGTCGTGA
>CM065722.1:23968691-23973691 GCA_033310375.1 Conus canariensis
CAATCAATGTTTAAATAACAAGTCTATGATTAAAATGTTAAGAAACATGGAATGGAATAAGTTAACACAGATATAAATATCACTGAGAGTTTAGGGATCTTTTATATTTATCCACCATCTTCATATTACATGCCCATATGAAAAAAATACAAGAAAAGTAAAACACAATCAAAACAGAAAAATAAACAAATAACACAAACATCACTGGTCAAAGCATATCAACAGCAACATTACGTCACAAAAATCTGGCTGTCAGTTAAATCACATGGTGATTGGGTCACATTGTGTGTGTGGTGTGTGTGTGTGTGTGTGTGTGTGTGTGTGTGTGTGTGTGTGTGTGAATGTGTGTGCGTGTGCGTGTGTGTGTGTGTGTGTGTGTGTGTGCGCGCGCGCCCGTGCGTGTGCGTGTGTGTGTGTGTGTGTGTGTGTTGCTAGTTCCTTTGAGATGAATGAACATATTGATACATTCCTTCATTTCAGATCTTAAATACACGTTTCGCTCAAAGAGACACTGCAAGGTATTGTTTAGCCCCCCAAGACATATCCCCTCCCCGCCCTCCCTTCCTCTTCCTTTCACTGAAGTGTCATTCCAGTTCAGAGAAAATCCACGGCTTTTCACGTCTGTTGCCATGGCGTTTTAGAGCACTGCCGACATATCTGTGATCGTGCTACAGATGTTGCCAGCCGGCTGTGCCCTCGAGTATCACCGTGTGTTGAGAACACAGCTGGTGCACAGATGGCTAGCGCTTTTCCGGCCAACCACGACACTGACGTGTGTGGACAGAATACTATGCTGGACTTGTCCGGGTCAGCTTAAGGACACTAGGTCGCACGGACCTTCCGTATTCTGGTCACACACACACACACACACACACACACACACACACACACAACAACAGAGAGAGAGAAAGAGTTGTCAAGGAGCCACTGGAAGCAAAGTGAAGAGCAGCTGTGTTGTGATAACCGTATCACATCCATGAGGAAATAAAAAAAACAAAAAAAAAAACTTCCGTTCGAGTTGTTGTGGTCAACGTCGTCCTGGTGAACGGCACCTGCGGCTTTTTAAGACGGTGTGGGTGAACACAGGAATGAGGCTACATCTAGGAATTCAGAATAGAAGAGGAAGAAGGAAGAGGAGAGAACGAACAGTGAGAATAAAGAAACGGATGAGAAAGACAGAGAAGAGAAGAGGAGGAGAATGAAGATGAAAAATAATAAGAAATACAGAGGGGAAAAGGGAGGACAGTACGAAAATGAAATTAAAAAAAAATGAATAGAAAAAGGAGCGGAAAAAATAAGAAAAGAGAGAAGAGAGCAAATAATGATTAGGAAGAGGAGGAGAGAAAACAACAAGATCTAGAAGAAAAGCGGTGGAGGGATGGGGGGGTGGGGGGGGGTGAGGGTAGGGATGGGGGTGGGAATGGGTGATAAAGAACGGAAAGAGGCCAGACCTTGAGAGTAGACTGCCTGCTGTGTTTTACACAGACTACAGGCGGGAATGTTGATCGTCAGACTTTGTGATCACCCCCCCCCCCCCCCCCATTGTTATGTCCAGATAAGTTATGGTGGAGGGCTAGTGCTACAATCATGAATATTTGATATTTTTGAGAGAGAGAGAGAGAGAGAGAGAGAGAGAGAGAGAGAGAGAGAGAGAGAAGAAGAAGAAGAAGAAGAAGAAGAAGAAAGTCAAACTGTGCCATAAAGAAGAAACGATGAAATATTTTTTAAAAGGAAATTCAAGTAAATCCACCAGAGATTAGGGACAAACAAATCACAAGACAAAACACGACGCGTTTGACCTCTTGGGTCTTCTTCAGGCAAGATAAACAACATTCAGGACAACGAAAACCAAGAACGAGCAATCACTTATCTTCTCGAATTCGGCGCAAGATGGAGGTGGGGGTGGGTGGGGGTGGGGAGGGTAAAATGTTAGTTATAACCCTTGAAATAATGCAGACTTTGAAAAGAATAAATAATTCAATACTATCTGTCCAGTCTATCCGCAATCGAACTATAGTTTGCCGAGACATCTCACCTACACTCGTTATGAGTTCAACGAACTCTTTGTATTGTGTGGCACTGTGCTGTACCATAGGAACGAATTCAAAGGAGACCTGGTGAGGGGGAAGGCTTCAGTGGAGGAGACACCCCTCTCGTCCCCTCCCTCAAGCCAGTATTTCGTCTCTTAACTCCGTACACTCTAAGGAAACGGGGCCACGTCCTGGTCGTGACTCCTCAATGACCATCTTCCATTGCCTTGTTTTTGCTGCTACCTCCATACGACGCAAACTGTAACAATGCAGCAGTATCTACGTTACTTTTTTCGTTGAGACTGTTGTATTAGCATTCTTCAGAGAAGATATTTAAAAAAAAAAAAAAAGGTCGGCATTAGAGAGCAGCATATTATTGAAAACAAAAATAAGTGCACTCGTCGATAGCCATCACAGGAAAACAACAACAGAACAAAATTAATCACAGCAGACCAACCCAAAGGTGTTATCAACACGGTCTGTTCTTCAAGGGAACAACAAATTTGAAAGAGGGTTATCACATTTACATTTGAAGGGTTCGAACAGGTCTTAGTATCCGATGGTTTATTACCAGTCAAAAGTAAAGGACTTGAAACTCAATATTCCACTGGCCCAGAGACGTAGAGGAAATATATTTCCTTCACGTCTCTGATTGGCTTCAGTAGTTATCCATATATAAAACCTGAAGTAGGGAGCAGTCACGACGAAAATTGTAATCATTGTTTCATTGTTCGTAAGTCGCAGATGAAGAATGTAACAACAGTTTTCGTGCATGATACATTGGTTACCTTTTTCGTCCAGCCATTTACTTGTGTATTTGTTGATTTTGGTTTATATTGATTCCACAGCACTGTACTCTACGGTACTGTATTCCATGTTTAAGTTTCATGTCAGAATAATTTTTAGCCCCCCCAAAATTTACTGTACTCAGGGAAAACCGGGTTCCTATGATACGCCAACGCTCATCTTTTCATGGTGTTTTTGTTTCACCTACACAATGCAGACTGTTTTTTCTTCAAGGATAACTTCCTTGTTCCAATGAATTATCTCTGTTGCACACTAGTCTTACAGTCTGTACGGAACATCTAGGGTCGGAACATCTAGCATTGAGACCATCACTTGACGTCGGAACCGCTAGCATTTAGCACACTTGACCAACAGCAGCATTAGAGACGTCGGAACAGCTAGCATTTAGACCACATTTTGATGTCGGAACAGCTAGCATTTAGACCACATTTTGATGTCGGAACATGCTAGACCCATTTAGTAACCTAGCATTTATTTGATGTCGGAACAGCTAGCATTTAGACCCCATTTTAACGTCGGAACAGCTAGCATTTAGACCACATTTTGACGTCGGAACATCTAGCATTCAGACCACTGCTGGATCGGAAAATCTAGCATTCAGACCGCCACTTGACGTGGGAAAAACTCGTGCGTGCTCAAGCGTGTGCAACACTCAGTGAAAACAGTTTGATGTCAGATTTACTTTACTGGACTGGCATTTGACACAATGGCGTTGAAGTGAGAACAGCGCTTTTAAGTCAAACTGAATTTTTAATTGCAAAGCAGACAAGAAGGAAAACATTTTGAACTCAATAAACATCTTGTACCAGTAATAGTAATGAAAATGGCAGTAACAACAACAACTATAATAATGATGATCATGATGATGACAATGATAATAATAATAATAGTATTAGTAGTAGTAGTAATCACACACACACACACACACACACACACACACACACACACACACACACACACAACACGCGCGCGCGCGTGCGCGCGCGCGCGCGCGCGCACACACACACAAACGCGCACACACATACACGCACACAAACATACACAGACATACACACACAAACAGAGAGAGAGAGAGAGAGAGAGAGAGAGAGAGAGAGAGAGAGAGAGAGATGTACCGGCGTGCATGCACGCAACTCCCTTTGGGGAACCTTTCTGTATGAAATCTGCAGACGCAGAACAATGACAAGTGAAGCTGTCCAGTCGAAAGACGCCACAGGGCATGACGGTGACAAACTGCAACTGAAAAACAACAACAACAACAACATACCAAAACGACCACCACCATCAAATGGGATGGTTTTGCCTCGTTGATCAAAGCCTACCACGCCCTCAAACTTATGGCCATCTATCGGTCTTTAAGAGAGTGCATTTATGTGTGTGAAAAACAATGCAATATATCAAAAGGCCACCTTTCCTCCTGTGTCAATACTTCACTTTTCCTTCCACAAATCTTCTACACCCCTCTTCCCCCCATTCCCACCCCCCCCCCACTCACGAAAAGGAAAAAACCATTCTGTTCTTTGCTCCTATCATTATAGTTATAATAATCCCGGCTGTATCAATATAAACCATGACCTTAAAAAGAGTTAAGCGGTCTATCTTTACAAGTGGTACTGAATCTCGTAACGGTAATGTGCAAGGTCGATGGATAACACACACATGCGCATGCGCCCACGCGCGCGCGCGCGCGCGCGCACACACACACACACACACACACACACACATAGACACACACACACACACACACACACACACACACACACACACACAACACACACACACACACTGAGTTGAGCCTGACAGCAAATACACAGCTCTTTTCAGGAATCATTCTCTACGACATAGAAAAATGCCAAGTAAGACTGTCCCATTGAAAGACGCTACAAGGCACGATGGTGACAGTTTGCAGATGGAAAACAAAAATGACAACGACAACAACACATCAAAACCACCACCAACATGAAATGGAATAGTTTTGCCACATTAATCAAAATCTACGACACCGTCAACCTTTTGCCCATCTAGTTGTCTCTATGTGTGTGGAGTTTTGCGTGGGAAACAGCGCGATAAATCAGAAGGTCACCGTGTCTCCTCTGTCAATATTTTCGCTTTTTTTCTGCCCCCCCCCCCCCCCCCTTTTCTCCTTTCTTTCGTTCTGTCTCT
>CM065722.1:23983691-24026191 GCA_033310375.1 Conus canariensis
GTCCTGGAATACAAACAGCGTTCGTTTCCTGAGTCCTTGAGCTGTCATTCCACACCCTAGCTTCGACAATCTGTCGTAAATGAGAGTTCGAATCATTCTGCCCGCTTCTTTGTCTTCGTCAGTCATACTGGTTCATCAACGCTTAAGCCATCTCTGACATCTCTTCGTGTCATCATCACCCTCATCCTAATGGCTATCGTTTCTCTTCATTCTGACATCTCTTCGTATTATCGTTATCCTCATAATAATTCTCGCATCGCGGTCGGTATTCTCCATTCTGACATTTCTTCATGTCAACGTCCTCCTCCTCCTCATTCCCACATCGTCATCGTTATTCTCCATTCTGGCATCTCATTGTATCATCGTTATCCTCATTAACGTATCGCTGTTGTTATTCTCCATTCTGGCATCTCATTGTATCATCGTTATCCTCATTAACGTATCGCTGTTGTTATTCTCCATTCTGGCATCTCATTGTATCATCGTTATCCTCATTAACGTATCGCTGTTGTTATTCTCCATTCTGGCATCTCATTGTATCATCGTTATCCTCATTAACGTATCGCTGTTGTTATTCTCCATTCTGGCATCTCATTGTATCATCGTTATCCTCATTAACGTATCGCTGTTGTTATTCTCCATTCTGGCATCTCATTGTATCATCGTTATCCTCATTAACGTATCGCTGTTGTTATTCTCCATTCTGGCATCTCATTGTATCATCGTTATCCTCATTAACGTATCGCTGTTGTTATTCTCCATTCTGGCATCTCATTGTATCATCGTTATCCTCATTAACGTATCGCTGTTGTTATTCTCCATTCTGGCATCTCATTGTATCATCGTTATCCTCATTAACGTATCGCTGTTGTTATTCTCCATTCTGGCATCTCTTTGTATCATCGTTATCCTCATTAACGTATCGCTGTTGTTATTCTCCATTCTGGCATCTCTTTGTATCATCGTTATCCTCATTAACGTATCGCTGTTGTTATTCTCCATTCTGGCATCTCTTTGTATCATCGTTATCCTCATTAACGTATCGCTGTTGTTATTCTCCATTCTGGCATCTCATTGTATCATCGTTATCCTCATTAACGTATCGCTGTTGTTATTCTCCATTCTGGCATCTCATTGTATCATCGTTATCCTCATTAACGTATCGCTGTTGTTATTCTCCATTCTGGCATCTCTTTGTATCATCGTTATCCTCATTAACGTATCGCTGTTGTTATTCTCCATTCTGGCATCTCATTGTATCATCGTTATCCTCATTAACGTATCGCTGTTGTTATTCTCCATTCTGGCATCTCATTGTATCATCGTTATCCTCATTAACGTATCGCTGTTGTTATTCTCCATTCTGGCATCTCATTGTATCATCGTTATCCTCATTAACGTATCGCTGTTGTTATTCTCCATTCTGGCATCTCATTGTATCATCGTTATCCTCATTAACGTATCGCTGTTGTTATTCTCCATTCTGGCATCTCATTGTATCATCGTTATCCTCATTAACATATTGCTGTTGTTATTCTCCATTCTGGCATCTCATTGTATCATCGTTATCCTCACTAACGTATCGCTATTGTTTGTTCTCCATTCTGACATCACTTCCTATCATCGTTATCCTCATTAACATGTTGCTATTGTTATTCTCCATTTTGACCTCGCTTCGTATCATCGTTATCCTCATTTACATATTGCTGTTGTTATTCTCCATTTTGACATCACTTCGTATCATCGTCATAGCCATCATTTTCGCATCGATGTCGTTATTCTCCAATCTTCGTATCATAGTCATCATCATTCCTGCGTTGAAACTTCTATGACAAATTATCAAAATCTGTGTAGCGCGGAAATACCATTTCGGTGTAAATCTAGACTTAAATACAAACCAAAAGACGTAAGATACACACGTACGCAGTAAACAACAGAGTGATTAGATCCAATTAATCATTTTTTGTTTGCTTCAATTTGCTTACATGATTATAGTGATTACAGCGAATTACATTGTGAAAGGGAAAAGAAATGAGGAAAACCAGGATCTTTGATCTTCAAAGTAGATTTTCTTTCTTTTCTCATTACGACGGTTATCAAAACGAACTGTGATCCTTTTCATTGCTGTATCCTACTCGAAGTTTGATCAGACTTCGTTCTGATAAAGGTAGTCATGAAAATGGAAAGCGAAAACATATTTGCGCTTATTTTACTATCAAAATTGTGTAATAGCCTACACGTTAAAATCTTTGGTACTTTATTGTCACAGGTCAGCCGACTACAAAGGGTCTCCCCAGAGCTGTCAACACGCGGGAGATGGGTCCCAGGTAAGTGATCATTTGAAAAGTTCCAGACATCTGTCCATGAATGATTATATCAGATTATATGGCTGGTCATCAGCGTGGTCTTTTTGGTGCTGACGTCCATGCCATATCTTGTTGACCTTCCATCCAGTCTTTCCACAAGATTGGCGAGCCTGTGTTCACTGCCCACCAGGTCGTGGATGTCGCCTACAAAGCGAAGGCTCTGGGTGGTTCTTTCTCTAGTGCTGACCCCACTGATATGATCTTCAAATGCATTAGTCATGAAGCGTTCAATAATTATGCTGAAAAGTGCGAAAAACAGAATGCAGTCCCAACGAACTCCAACTGAAATAAAGAACATTTTCCAACAACGCATTGTAAGAACACTACATTGGTCGCTTTTGAAACCAGTAGCTGAATGGTGTTGATTAGCTTTTGCTAAACTCTGTCAAATATCTTCTTAAATTCTATGAAGTCTTGATACTGGTCCACCTGGTGTTGGATATGCTGTTCGCAAAGGGTACGCAGATCAAAGATTTGTTCAATGTTCAATGGTACTTCTGCCTTTGTTTGGAATTCGGCCTACTCTTCAGCAGTCATGGCATCTGATTGTGGCTGTAATCTATTCAGAATGTCTCGTAGCATTCCTCTGCCGGCGTGACTAGTCAAACTGATTATGCTATATTTATGCCGGTCTGCCGGCGTGACTGTCAAACTGATCATGATATGGTTCTGCCGGTCTGCCGGCGTGACTAGTCAAACTGATCATGCTATAGTTATGGCGGTATAGGAGATTTCCTTTCTTGGAAGGGGGGGGGGGGGGGGGGGACGATCAGTGATTGAGTTAATAACGTAGGGCCAGTCGCCAGAGTGCCAGAGTTGTGAAAATGACAGTTTGGATATCAGTTACTGCCTCTTGGTCTTGTTTCAAGAGCTCTGCGGGAATGGTGACGGTGCCTGCAGCTTTCCCATGTTTCAGCAGTTTCACTGCTGTAAGGATTTCTTCTCCGAGTATTGAAGAGTTATCCTCGTTCGATGCATTCTACACTATTTACACATTAAGATCTCCTTGGTTCCTTTTGTTGGAGAGTCCGGAGCAATACTATGTCCACCCTTTTATGATTTCCTCTTCCTGTGCGCAGTCCTAAACTATGCTGACTTTACTTCGCTTCTGTTTGGTCAGGTCTTTTACAACTTTTCAAAGCTTTCTTTGTATCATTTTTGTCTTGATTTTCTCGATGACTTCACACTTCAGTACGATCCAGCCGTCCTTTGCATTTTCCGTTTCTTGATCGATTCTCTTATTCATAGCGCTGTATTTCTCCCCGGAAGTCTTTTTAAGTGCTTTCAAAAGTAACGAACAACAATGCTCAAGGTGATACACCAACAACAAAACAATTAATGACACGAGAGCTGAAATATTTACATCCATAATGCAGATATAAGTAGGGTGTACTGAGTTTATCGAGAGTTTGCCTTTATTTTTCTATCCCGAGTAAAAACAAAGTTGATAAACAGGATAGAATTTGAAAACAGCTCATTCGTGTATTTCTTGCGTTTAGCGGTTTCGATCGCTCGCACTGTTTCAAACATTTCCATCCACTTGAACGTGTCCTAAACTTATTTTGAAATCGATTTGGGATGTGGCAGGAAAATCACGGATGCGGAAAAAATCCCAGACGACAGATTTAATTTCAGAGCACGGTCGTACCCATCACAACCTATCATAGGAGGCTGGATCACCCTGGGTCTTTGAAGTCATTCATTTGCCAGCATAGTGAAGCGTACAAAGAACAGTTCGTGATTGATTCAATCAGAGTAGCCATAACGTACTATTGCATCAGAGAGAGAGAGAGAGAGAGAGAGAGAGAGAGAGAGAGAGAGAGAAAGAGAGACACAGAGAGAGAGAGAGAGAGAGAGAGAGAGAGAGAGACAGAGAGAAAGAGACAGAGACAGAGAGAGAGAGAGAGAGAGAGAGAGAAGACAGACAGAGAGAAAGAGACAGAGAGATCGAGAGACAGAGACAGGACACAAAGAGAAAAAGCAGTTAATGTTTGTGCATGTGTGTGTGTGTGTGTGTGTGTGTGTGTGTGTGTGTGTGTGTGTGTGTGTGTGTGTGTGTGAGAGAGAGAGAGAGAGAGAGAGAGAGAGAGAGAGAGAAGACAGACAGACAGACAGACAGAAAGACAGAGACAGTTACTGTTTCTGCCGGGAAGAGAGAGAGACAGACAGACAGAGAGAGACAGAGACAGAAACTGAGAGAAAGGGAAAGGGAGAGAGGAACAGACAGAAATACAGGGAGAGAGAAAGAGACAGATTGGAACTGACGTGGGAAAAAGTGAAAGAGAGATTTTTTTTTGTCGGGTTACTAATTTTGACGATTAAGACTGCATTCACGCAAAGACGAGACCCGAAAAACAACAACAACAGTAACAGCTAAGCCCAACACAGCGCAGAGCAGTGAGTACGCGGAGAGGGCGTTACACTGTTTCAGTTTTAGTATGCAAGCCCAACCAACTACACCAGGCGCTTTCAGGGCTGTCAGTGTGTCGAGGGAAAGGGTCCATTCCTGAAAGAGAAATAAACATAAAGACAACATGTCCGTATCGATTAATAGAAGTGTCCCGTAACTACTGACGTCCTTAAGGCCAAGACGACCAGGACACGCTGAGTGCTTTTGTTCCAGGGTAAAAAACACTTTAAATGTAACATACATACTCACATAAAAACAAATGAATGAATAGATAAAGGAAAGAATGAATACATACATACATAAAAACATACATAAATGAATAAACATAAATAAATAACTAAATGAATCATACCAGCACACAGACACTGTATCTTGGATAAATTGTGTCCAGCCCGGCATATGTAAATCGTGACTAGGCCAAAAAAAAGTGAAAGATGTCTAGCAAAAAAAAAAAGACAATAGAATGCACTACACGTGCAGAAAAAGGCAACAGTACAAGTAAAAAGAAAAAGGATATAAGAAAAAAAAATTGCAGACTGAAGAGAGTGACAAAAAGAGAAGGTACTCAGGCAAAACTTCTGGAAAGCTGCGAAAATACTAGAACTGAAGGCATTCCGGGCATTTCACGGCCAACGCAGAGAAGAGCAATGCAGTGCAGTTATCTGCTGTATGTGTATTCCACAAAGACAAACGCAATACCAGGTAGCCCACAGCAGTACAACAGAACACAATACACTGTAGTACAGTGATCTACACTACAGTACATTATAGTATTCATCCACTACATAGAAAGATGAAAATTTTTACGAGCCACATACATACGTTGTCAACAACCATAAAGATTATTAAAACGTTGAAATGCTTCTTTATTTGAAGAAAACACTCAACAAGAGAGAGAGAGAGAGAGAGAGAGAGAGAGAGAGAGAGAGAGAGAGAGAGAGAGAGAGAGAGACAGAGAGAGAGAGAGACAGACAGACAGACAGCCAGCCAGAGAGAGAGAGAGAGAGAGAGAGAGAGGGAGAAAGGGAGGAAGACCAACAAAGAGAGAGGGGAGAGAGAGAGAGAGAGAGAGAGAGAGAGAGGAGGGGGGGGGGGGGAAGGCGACACCAGATGTTTTTACTCATGGGGATTCAACAGATCAGTACTATGGGGTGTTTTTTTCCATACACTCCTCGTCCTTGGTAGGCTCTACATTAAATGATTAACATGTAAAAAAAAAACAAGGTCATAGGAGGAGAATGTGCGATCGGCGGTCAGAGAGAGAAGAGAGAGAGAGAGAGAGAGAGAGGAGAGAGAGACAGAGAGACAGAGAGACAGACAGACAGACAGACAGATGCGCGCGCGCGCGCGAGAGAGAGGGAGACTGAAACACAGGGAGAGAGAGAGAGAGCGAGAGAGAGAGAGAGAGAGAGAGAGAGAGAGAGAGAGAGAGAGAGAGAGAGGGGGGGGGTTGAGAGAGAGCAAGACAGAGAGAGAGAGAATGCAATCCAACGGAGCGACCGATCGGTGGCATGGCCTAACAACATGCAAACTCCACAGTGATTCTGTTAAAGATATTACCAGTTATTATTGTGATTGGACTGGTTGCATTCTCTTCCCTGTTGAGCTTGATCAAGGACAGAGGGGCTATGGAAACCCCTTACTGCCCGATGTCCTCAGCGATTAATTGCCATGGAATAGCAAAAAATAAATCATTTATCAACACGTTGCAGAAGATCTTACTGACAAGGAACGAAAAAAAACTAAATAAGCATCAGCATGGTACATGAATTGCTGACATGGAGTTATAAAAATACATCATAACCAGCACTGTAAAGAAGATCTTACTGACATGGGACAACCAGAAATAAACCATAACCAGCACGATACTGAAGACGCTACTGTCATGGAACGTCCAGAAATAAATCATTACCAGCATAGCACTGAAGATCGTGCTAACACGGGACATATATTGTACATGCATAGTCTCGAGACAAGTCACACATGTATTTTGCATATCCAGTCTTAAGATGAGTCAAGCCTGTATCTTACACACTTAGTCAGAAGACAATGCATGTATCTTGCATGCCCTGTCTAAAGTCAAGTTACGCATACATCTTCTGCGCATGCTCAAGAGAAGCCACGCATATACCTTACATGAGCAATTTCAAGACAGAATGCTCAGTCTTAAGACAAACCGCACATGTATTTTACATGCACATCTCTAGAGAAGTTATGCATGTATCTCATATGCACATGCACGGTCTCAAAACAACATTTTCTGTGCACAGTCTCAAGACAAGACACAAATATATATATATATATATATATATATATTTTTGAATGCAGTTTCAATACAGGTCACACGTTTTATTAAACATGCGCAGTCTTTGTGATCATGGCATTCACTGATACAACTACACACAGAAAGAAGTAACACTGGCGATAATGGCAACATTCGTCGGTATCTATACATTGTGAATCTGCGTTTGTTTTGTATGTGTAGATGTTTGCGATATAACGTGTGTGATATGTTTTAATTCAACAAGTACTAACAGTCTTGAACACACCTGACATCCAAACCATTTTCTTGTCTGTCAGCAAGTTGTCATCCAAAATATAGAACTGCCCCTTTTGAATCGCAAATGTCCCACATTTTAGGGCAAAGAACAGGACTAGAGAACTGGGACAGGTTTGGCAAATTAACAGAAATTTCGCTCCTTCAACTCCCTTACGTAATTCGTGCTTTCAGTGGGGTTTCTTTTTGTTTTGCTTTTACGCTGTATTGTTCGAAGGTATGGTATTGTTCCACAAGCACATGCGCTTATGATGGCATAATATATTCCATTTCAGATTTCTATGTGTGACAGTCACGCTGCTCTTTCCGCTGTTTGCGTGTCGCCGCAATCCAACCGCAACCACTTTACTCCATCTGCCTTGCCCCTCCCCCTACCCTGTCTCACTCCAAAGACAACACGCACGATATCCAGCTCGTAGCTAAGATAAAAGGAGGCAGAAGAAAAACACCCTCACAAAAATTGTGGAACCACTGGCCTGGCCCCAATCTCTCTTCTTCCTAAGGCGTGTGGCACGCTTGACCTTTACTCCACCTGTTGAGAGGCAACTAAGCCACCCACCACTCCGCCAGTTCCGAACCTTTAGGCGCCCGTGGCGGCCCTTCAGATTAAGTTTGCTGAAATCTTGAACCGCTACCGGTGGACATGAACTGATCGATCTGCCTGTGCCAAACCATCGGCAAAGTGACTCCGAGCCCAGTCTTCCATTGCCCTTTCCTGTAAAGAGCGCTTATAGCAATTTTTCTGTCATCTGCACAAGAGTGCACCCTTAGCAATTCTTCCATCGTTCATTCTGTGGATTGAACCCTTAACAGTTCTTCCATCATAAGGCTGAAGAGGAGTGCGTCTTTAGCTGTATTCGATCATCCATACTGCTGGATGCATACTTAGTCATTCTTTCAGTATACATTTTGTAGAGTGCATCTTTAAGAATTCTTCCATTATTAAATTTGTGGAATGCAACCTTGACAATTTCCATTATCCGTTCTGCAGAGTGCATTGTCAGCAATGCTTTTACGGTCCATTTAGTAGAGTGAATCTTTAGCCCAGCAATTCTTCCACTATTCACACCAAAGACCATATCCTTAATAACACTTCCATTATCCATGTTGTAAAATCAATCTCTTAGCTATTCTTTCCACATTTACACTGCACAGTGTATCCATAGCAACTTTTGTTCTTATTACCTAGTCTTTGGAATATATTCTGAGCAGTTCTGCTGTCATTCACTCTACCGACAGCACCTTTCGTGACTCTTCTATGATCAACTTTGTAGAGAGCATCCTTTCACTCCCTCCGCAGAGTGAGTGTATCATTAGTTTATCTTCCATCATCCATTCTGTAAAGCGCATCTTTAGCAACTCATTGACCTTCCGTTCTGCAGCTGCATGCCCGTCAATTATTCGATCATTCATTCTGTGGTGTGTATCCACTGAAATGCTTTGATCGTCGATTCTGCAGAATGCAGCCTCAGCAATTCTTCCACCTTCAGTCCTACAGAGTACATCCTTAGCTATTCTTCCATCCATCCTACAGAGTACATCCTTAGCTATTCTTCCATCCATCCTAGAGAGTACATCCTTAGCTATTCTTCCATCCATCCTAGAGAGTACATCCATAGCTGTCCTTCCACCATCCATCCTAGAGAGTACACCCTTAGCTATTCTTCCATCATCCATTCTATAGAGAGCATTCCGAACAATATTCCATCATCCACATTGTTGAGTACATCCTTACCAATTCCTACGTCACCTGCTCTGTAGAATAGATCCTTAGCAATTCTTCTATCATCTACTGTGCAGTCTGCACCTCTAGCTCTTCTTTGATCATTCATTCATGCATAACATCTTGCACACACGTAAAATCCCATCACCAACTTTCGGAAGAGTAGGCCAGTTTGGCCGTTGGTATGGATGACACATTACACATAGCATGCACCCTGCGTGAGAAATGGAAAGAATGTAGGAAGTAAGGAAAATGAGTGATCGATATTGAACGATACTGACTGGATGACACGGGAAACGACTGAATGAAGCGCCAGCTGGCAGCTCTTCAGTCGGCACTACCCAGGTAGGCAGCCCGTTGTGTAAACGAGTGTTGATTGTAAAGCGCTTAGAGCTTGGTCTCTAGCCGAGAATAGGCGCTATATAAGTATTCATTATTATTATTATTATTCTGTAGAGGTTATCCTAAGAAAGCCTTTAACTAACATTTCTGAGACTGCATCCTAAGCAGACTTCCATTATCCCTTCTGGTTTCCATTCTGTCTCCGCCTCTGTAGAGTATAAATGTATAGGCATATCTTTCGAAATACCTCTATCCTCCTTTCTGTGAAGGATTCATTCGCCTTTCGTTTTTTACTCTCACTTCTATAACATAAATGTTTCGCCTTCCACACCTCATTCCCTTTTGCAGAATAAAACATTTCTTCTATCCTTGCCAGAATAATTCAGCTGTAACCTCTGTAGAACAATTCTTTATCTGTAATTCCCACTTTGGGAAAAAGAAGGGTTTTTTTTTATCTTCCATTATCTTTTCTGGAGAATTATTCATTTGTATTCTATTCTTCTGTCTGCCTAATAAATCCCTGGAAGCTTTTCCGTTATTCTTTCTTTGAATCCTCTAAAAGTATTTCATCATCCCGTCTACAAAGTGAATCCGCTAAATTTCTCTCACTGTCCTTCTTTAGAGTGGGTTCTTTCAGAAATCTTACATGACACCTATTTGCAGAGAAGATCTTTTGAAAGTGTTCCGTCACCCCTTCACTAGTGTGAATCCTTTAAAAATCGTCCATTGTTCCATCTGTAGAATGACTCCTTTGACGGCCATCCTTAGTCTCTGTTACATGATCTTTCCTGCAGACTGAGTGCTTGAACAGTATTTTGTTATCCCATTTGTACAGTCAAGTCTTTTAAAATTTTACGTGTTCCATTTGTTGAGTATAGAGAAGATTCCATTACCCATCCCTTCGGTGAACATAGGCAATGACACTTTCACTATATAGTTGTGTAAACACTGAGATGATTTGCCTGTGGTTGAAAGCGCCCCCTAACATTGTTTCTGTAGGACGATTTCAGGTCATGTCTCCGACAACGCAATAGGGCATACGTACATTCCTGGTTTAACCTACTTGAGTTCTAACGTTCTTGAGCCAATTCCAAACGAAAATGAAACATCAGAGACGGTAGAAATAGCAACAAACTTTGTGGAGTGAACCAAGCAAAACAAAATGCCAAATCATCATTCAGTCCGTTTCAGAAAAAAAAAAACAACATGTAAGGCAACACATTTTGACTTCAGTTATCATCATCATTATCATGGTCGGTCGATCAGGGCTAGTGTGTTGGGTTTCGCTTTGTACGGTTAAGTTCATATGACGTTCGTTGACAGAATGACGCATGCACAAATTGCGAAGGAATAAGGCAGAAAGAGCCAGCAGCTGTCCGAATTTGCTCCTTGAACGTTCCTATCATTATACTGACATTACACATGATGTTTCTCGGCCTTCTGGCAAGTTGCATGCTTATTTGATCGGCTGTGCTACGTCATAATTCTCGAACATTCCAGAACACTTCATGATTACGGATTGCCTGGGCCACCCCATGTTTTTGGAACTTTCGATGCGATGATCCTCTTTAAACAATTGATAGCATGAGCGACTGTAGACAGAGAGAACTGAAATGTGAAAGTGTTTGGGGACATGCGTTTGTTTTGGGGCAGTTGCGAATGTCATTGAGAATTAATTCGTGAATTATCTGCTGAAATTAAAGACTTTGAACTTGTTACCTGAACCGAATTTATTTTTTCTGTCCAGATCGATTAAACGAGAGACTGGAACCTACTGTCATCTGCTAATCTATTTAATCGACGTTAGGCCCACTCAGGTGTCTAAGAATAAGACTCTGAATCTTCTTAGTCGTAACAACAAACTTGCCAAAGATAACCACAGTGTGTCACATAAAACGTTAAATACATTTTAGTTCCTCGAAAAGCTTATTCATCTTTATGTAGATAAAATATGCTGGTGTGAAATACGATCCCCAGCAAGCAAACAAACAAGCAAAAAAAAAAAAAAAAAAAAAAAAAAAAAAGAAAAAAAAAAAAGAGAAACAAAACCCTGCAAGCTGGCTAAAATACCACTTTCCGAACGTCGCATCAATGACTGCGGGTCGTCTCTATCATTCTCCGGGCAGATGAGAGGCCAAGACATCAAGAGCACGTCTTTGTTATCACGGATCCGCCTTTCATCACAACTCTCCGAGGAGTGCAGACAGACGCCATTTCGTGTTGTTGAAAGTGTTTTGAAAGTTCAGCGACCTCTAAAATCGATAACCGTCTTGATCTCCGTCAGCATCCGTTAATAATTTGTCTGGAAGCAAATTACACTGCTAATTTCCGCCTGTCAAGTCTGGCAGTGGTGTAGAATGCAGTTCAATGGAAAAAAATGGGTCAGCTCCACATTGTTTGGCAACACTACCTTACACTGAGTAAAGGTCGCCACCACGCGTACACCAGTCAATTACACACACACACACACACGCACGCACACACACACACACAACTGAGAGAGAGAGAGAGAGAGAGAGGAGAGAGAGAGAGAGAGAGAGAGAGAGAGAGAGAGACAGACAGACAGAGAGACAGAGACAGACAGAGAGACAGACAGAGACAGAATAATTTATCTGGTATTTTGCTAAAAGCATCCGTAAGTCATAAAAGTCGGAATGGTTTCATGTCAAAGAAAAAAAACTCGTTCAATGTCACACAAAAGTTGTTTCCAGATTTTTATCCTCTGATCTAACAAAAGCCTCGGCCCTTTGACCCTGTAGAAATGATCTATTCACTTATATATATATATATATATATATATATATCTATCTATCTATCTATCTATCTATACACACACACACACACATATATATATATATATATGTGTGTGTGTGTGTGTGTGTGTGTAATATATATATATATATATATGTATATATATACTCAATCGGATCTAATTTAATAAAGAATGGATATTACCAGATAACGGCTTATTGTATTCAAACATCGCCTAATCACAGCTCATTTCATAAAGCATAACTATAATTTAGTCACAGCTCATTTCATTTAGAATGGATATTACCTGATAACGGATTATCTAATTACACATAGACGTTACCTAATCACACTTTTATCAATAAAGCATAGATGTCACAGTATCACAGCTATTTTCATAAAGCATAGATATCACCTGATCCAAGTTTAATTCGTGACTATCACCACAATAACGGCTGGCTGTTGCCTGATTTAGTACATACAACGCAACACATATCTTGATGTGTAGTTGGGGGGGGGAGGGGGGGGGATGAAGTCTGTGTGCTTCCCGTTATACAAAAAATAAGCAACAGCTCTGAGGGTATATGGAACTCCTAGTATTAATCTGCCGAGTCACTAATAACTGTCAAAATGCTCCATCATCTGCTTTCATGAATAACGTTGGCGTTTGTTAATCGATTTAGAACAACATAAATTCAAATCAACTGTGGCTGCTGTTTTTCTAACAAAGTTCGTGCAATTGTTTTTTTCTTTTTCTAACAAAGTCCGTGCAATCTTTTTCTGTGTAGATATTGTATGACTATATGTCCTTCTCTCAAAAGTCCTGAGAGGTCCAGGAATCTGTACTGTTCGATGAAGACACACGACCAACACTCTCAACGAAGCAACGAACCCTCCCGTGGATGATCACTGAGTCTGTGGACCTGAGTGTGAGCAACCACTCACCTGGTGGAGGAAGCCGACCGGGAAGGGCCGAAAAACACCCTATTAATGAACCACTGAAGGGAGAGTGAGGGGGTCTCACTTCCATGGCCTTCCTGTTCGCAATCTGTGACATTAATTATTGTGTCACGACGGTTGGTAAGTTTAACAGCACCATCAGTTGTTTTTTCTTCTTCTCCTGAATGTCTGCCACACGTATATGGAAAAAAGCCGAAACGCATGAGTCCTCTTATGACTGACAGCAACCGTTACTGTTGGTCATCATTTGTTGAATCAAAAACAAACACAAGCAGCACATAAATTTGGCACGCAATCACACCCGATTAACTCCAACCAGAGTTTCAGTAACATCGACCGGTTTGGTGGTTCATACGTTTACATAGATAACACGTGCGGCTTATAAAATCATCATTAACTTTTGTAAATGTCGCCAAATCAATGTGGAATGGTCCAAGGAGAGTACCAATGGCTTTCACATGCCTACAATACACAGGCACACACATGCGCTGTCATACATAGGTAAGCACGCTCTCTCTCTCTCTGTCTTACACACACACACACACCACACACACAGAGATAAATAAAATGCATTCATACGTGTGATGCATGCGCGAGAGCTCGTTCTTCTGGGCAATCTCTTGTGCCAAGAACAAAAAAAAAGAACTACTCAAACAAATCGGATAAAAACAGAACCACCACAGCTAAGATCAGGCCATGAACGTTTCTAGCTGCCTACTGGTGCATTTCTAGCCATACGGACAGTGGAACTTCAACAGTCAATTCACACATGAAATCAGATCATCACAATTACATCGACTGATTCCAGGAGGACGGAAATGATGGCAACAGTAAGATACTCTTCAACGGCTAATGCGCCAAGTCGCCTCGTGTCTTGCCAGCAAGAAACATTATGGCTTTCAGAGGATGAAGTAGGCGAGACACTATCACCACACCCCGATTAGAAGACAAAGAACGCCAACAGAAAGGGAGATCTGTAGTAGACCACGTGCACTGCAAAGTCCCGTTGATTTTTTTGTGTTTTTTTTTGCGATAGTGACAACATGGACAGTCCTGAGAACAAAGTTATCTTCTGGGATGACTGCAGATCTATCCTTTTTATCGGAGTGTGGTGTGGTGTGGTGGTGGTGGTGGTGGTGGTGGTGGTGGTGTGGTGGGTGGTATGTGTGTGTGTGTGTGTGTGTGTGGGGTGTGTGTGTGTGTGTGTGTGTACGCGTACATGCGTTTGTGTGTTTGCGTGCAAGCGAGCGCGCGCGTGTATGTGTATGCGTGTGTGTGCGCGTGCGTTCGTGTGCGTGTGTGCGTACGTGTGTGTGTGTGCGTGCGTCTGTGCGTTCGTGTGTGTAAATGTGTGCGCACGCGTTTGTGTGTGTGTGTGTGTATGTGTGTGTGTGTGTGTGTGTGTGTGTGTGTTGTGTGTGTGTGTGTGTAAGCGCGCACGCGCGCAAAGCGCCTCACAAATGGTCATAAACCATAAGCTGTCGTCTGTTAACACTGCCGCTGGTTTCAAGTTTTGAAGTGTTTGTCTCCATCACTGCGGTCTTCCACTCGGGAGGCGTCAAGGCCAACAAGCATTCAGAGCAACCGCTGAACGATCGTTCACCGACAGGCGACAGCGACCCCCAGGTTCGACCGTTTTCACATCGGCAGTACAGAATTGGGCAAGATGTCGTCCGGTGGTTCCCGGTGGCCGTTACGCCCGTCCTCCACCCACCCCATCGCGAAGCCGCCGTTGACGCCCCTCATCTCCTTCACCACATCTATCTCGTTGGAGTTAAGCCCCTTCTCACAGACCTCGACCCCGTTCGTCATGACCTTGACCCCGTTCTTCCTGACCTTGACCCCTTTCAGTTTGTCCTTGACGCCGTTCCGGACCTCGGTCGGTCTGCAGCACGCTGGGTCACCGCCGTCGTGAGCGATGGACTCGAGAGAGGCGATGGAACTGATACGCCTGCGACGTCCCCCGCCGTCTTCTCCCTCGCCAGCGCGCGCTCTGTTCAGCTCGCGGTTCCCCGGTTTGGGACTGACGGAGATCACCAGGCTGGCGGCGGAGTTGTGGAAGGCGTTGCTGGGGGCGGGGGAGGTGGGGCGGGGCTGCACGGGCAGGCAGAGCGTGGTGTCGATCACCCCGTGCTCGCAGTAATCCGCTCCCAGGCGTTCCTCCTCCGCGCTCACCCTGAGGCCCATTGTTTTGTCGATGACCTGCACAAAAGAAGATTGAATGGTATGGCCAGGGAGTTGTCAGGGTTTTGCAGAAGACGAAGCGGAGAGAAACAAACTAGCAAGCCAAAAGACCCTCACCTCCCCAAAACATCATCGCACTTCCCATGTTGGCGTCATCATAGATCACTGATCGCTAACCGCGAGCATGCGCAGTGGTATGTTGTCAATTTTCTCGTAAATTATGTATGTATGATCAAAACAAGGCTTGCATTTCGGTCGTGCGTAACTTTTCATTTCTTTTTCTGATGCCGGTGAACTCAATTTCATCATGTGTGTCAAAGGATCTATTATTCAGGTCTTTCATTTCGCGAAGCCCGTTTTAGTAGGACCAAATCTTCACAAAGAATTATAAAAAATTAATGGTTCAGGTCTTTATTTCGCGAAACCAGTTTTAGTGGGGCCAAATCTTCATAAAGAATTATAAAAATTTAATGGTTCAGGTCTTTATTTCGCGAAACCAGTTTTAGTAGGACCAAATCTTCATAAAGAATTATAAAAATTTAATGGTTCAGGTCTTTATTTCGCGAAACCAGTTTTAGTAGGACCAAACCTTCACAAAGAATAACAAAATGTTGGAAAAAGTTTATGTAAAGAATTAAAACATACTAAAAAAGCACATTAATGAATCTGTCAGCAGGATCTATAAAAAAAAAAGAAGTAACTGGCAAAAAACTACAGTAACAGTAACAACAATGTTACAGCTGTCCGCTCTTTGGAAAAGCCTGCTCGGCAACATGCGTTAAAGGACGGGCGAGTTGTTCAGAGTTCACGCACACAGAAATCTGGTCAAATGATGACGATGTCCATACCAGTGTTATCAACATGTGACTGAAAAAACTGAAAAATAAGTCTGCACAGTCGATCTCCGATTTCTCGCGTTTCCTGACAAGAAAGTCGATGTTTCAATCATTGGTCGTATTTCCAGTATGGTACTAAACAGTATGCTTTCAAACAGCTTCTGTAGTAGAGAAAAGAACAAAATTCTGGGTTCATCGGCATTCTGTCCGCTGGCTCTCTCTTCTCTCTCTCTCTCTCTCTCTCTCTTTTCTCGTTACAAAGCAACGCGTCAGCGCGCACCTACACTGCATATGTATGTATGTGTGTGTGTGTGTGTACGCGTGCACGCAAGCGTGCGTGTGTGCGCGTACAAGCGCGCGCGTGAGCGTGTGTGTGTGTACGTGCGTGCGTGCGTGCGTGCGCGCGCGCGTGTGTGTATGTATGTGTGTGTGTTTGTATGTATGTTCTATGTATGCGTGTGTTTGTATGCGTGCGTGCGAGCGTGCTTGTGAGCGCGCACAAGCGCGAGTGTGTGTGTGTGTGTGTGTGTGTGTGTGTGTGTGTGTGTGTGTGTGTGTGTGTGTGTGTGCGTGCGTGTGTGTGTTGTGGTGCGTGTGTGTGTGTGTGTGTGTGTGTGTGTGTGTGTGTGGTGTTCGCGCTTGCCGTGTGTGTGTGTGTGTGTGTGTGTGTGTGTGTGTGTGTGTGTGGTGTGTGTGCGCGCGGGGCGCGCGCGTGTGCGTGCATGCGTGCGTGCGTGAGCGCGCACGCGCCCGTGCGTGGAATTATATTGTAATCATCAGCAACTGTATTTCTTCTGTTTTAATCAACACGTTTCATATTGTAGTATCGTCATACACATTGTGTAATTAAAGTATTTACGTACTTATAACCTCAACTGCTTGTGAGAACAAAGGCCGGATGGTAAAAAGCGGCTTTTATTTCCAGGTCTCTCTTCATTGTCCCTTCACTCCCCTTTGCATCTGGACGAAAACGATACTTTTTGTGATGCCTGCGCTTTGACGATTCCAATCTCCCAATCGCTGTGGCTCCTATTACGAAAATCACAGTCGCGTCTTTACAGCCGGTAATATCCGAGCCAGCCCTGGCTATGGCGAAATGTACGGCAATTACTAGAATTCGGTGACGAGGTTGAATGGAGGGATAGGGTTTCCACTGCGGGCTGTAAAGTTCATCGGTCCTCGGAAATAACTAGGTGGAAGACCGTGGAACGATCTGCGGTGCTGCAGAATTACAGGAAAGTGCATGCGAACACCCAAACGTACACAGACAGGCAGATATGCTTCGGTTTCAGTTTCATCGAGGAGGTGCCACTGCGTGCAGACTAGGCCATACACGCTATACCGCGTCAGCTAAATTTCGAGACCACGCTGCACACGATTTAAAGCTGATGGATAAATGAATTAATGATTAAGATGAGAGGATTTGAGAAGAGGGTCTCATGTCTACGGCTTAGCAGATGTCTGACCTGCGCATTAGCTAGTATTTGTGTGTGGTGAGTGTACACGTGTGTGTATACATATGTGTTTGTATGGGTGGGTGGGGGTACGGGTCCACATATGTGTACTAGTGTAATCTAGTGCGTGTGTGCATGTGTGCATGTGTGTGTGTGTGTGTGTGTGTGTGTGTGTGTGTGTGTGTGTGTGTATGTGTGCGTGTGTGTGTGTGTGTGCGCGCGCGCGTTCGTGTGTGTGTGTGTGTGTGTGTGTGTGTGTGTGTGTGTGTGTGTGTGTGTGGTGCGCACACACACACACACACACACACACACACACACACACACACTATTTCCCTCTCTTTTGTGCCTTGTCAAACACAGGCAGACAGAGCGATCCAACCAATCACTCAGGCAGACACATACAGAGACAGACCTGTACGTCTGTCCCACTCACTGACCAGGAGGAGGAGGAAGGTGGTGACGACGGACCAGGTGACCTCACAGACGATGGCGAGCAGCTGGATACCCAGCAGATAGAGGCCCCCTCCCTTCAGCAAGCCGTTCCGGTCCCCGGTCAGGTCCTCCAAGTTGTCGTCCTCCACGAACAGGCCCACAGCCACCAGACCCTGGGGCACAGTGAGACACTGGGCGTCCTATAGGTTCACCTATAGCAGATCCTTAAGGTCGAAGGTAGAGATGGTAAACAATGGCTGAGATGGTATCCTACAAACTCGTCTACACCACACCCTTGGTGACAGCTCTAAAGCTACAGACTTATCTCCATCCAGCCCTGGGGTTCAGTGGTAACGATAACAGCCCAAAGGCCTGTCTGCACCAAACCCTGGAGAGGTGATATCCTATGCATTTACCACCGCCTAACCCTGCGCAACAGGCAGATGACAGTCTACGTACTTACCTCAGCTAGACACCGGAGACATGGATACAGAAGACAGTGTACAGACTCACCACAGCCGAACTCTGGGTAGCACCCGTACAGGTGATACAGTAATACATCAGTGAGCTGTCCAAATGTCGCCCGGTTTCTTATAGCTTCCTTTCCTTCAACTGCACACGAACGACAGCTTTTGACTTACCACCACCACCCCCTGGGGAAAAGCAGGACAGATGACAGCATATAGACTTACCTCCGCCAGACCCCTGGGTAGCAAGGGAACAGATGACAGCTTACAGATTTACCCTCACTAGATCCTGGGAACCTTAGCACAGACGACATAGGGGCGCAGATGACAGCCTACAGACTTATATTCAACCCACCTACCGCCCCCGATCCTGGGGACAGGTGACAGCCTGTACATTTACCATCACCAGAGCTAGAGACACAGGGGGGAGACAGGTAAGAGCCTGAGACACAGGGGGAGACAGGTGACTGCCTGTACATTTACCACCATCAGGGCCTGAGACACAGGGGGACAGGTGACAGCTTGTACATTTACCATCATCAGAGCCTGAGACACAGGGGGACAGGTGACAGCCTGTACATTTACCATCACCAGAGCCTGAGACACAGGGGGACAGGTGACAGCCTGTACATTTACCATCACCAGAGCTAGAGACACAGGGGGGAGACAGGTAAGAGCCTGAGACACAGGGGGAGACAGGTGACAGCCTGTACATTTACCATCATCAGAGCCTGAGACACAGGGGGACAGGTGACAGCCTGTACATTTACCATCATCAGAGCCTGAGACACAGGGGGGAGACAGGTGACAGCCTGTACATTTACCATCATCAGAGCCTGAGACACAGGGGGGAGACAGGTGACAGCCTGTACATTTACCATCATCAGAGCCTGAGACACAGGGGGACAGGTGACAGCCTGTACATTTACCATCATCAGAGCCTGAGACACAGGGGGAGACAGGTGACAGCCTGTACATTTACCATCATCAGAGCCTGAGACACAGGGGGAGACAGGTGACAGCCTGTACATTTACCATCATCAGAGCCTGAGACACAGGGGGACAGGTGACAGCCTGTACATTTACCATCATCAGAGCCTGAGACACAGGGAGACAGGTGACAGCCTGTACATTTACCATCATCAGAGCCTGAGACACAGGGGGACAGGTGACAGCCTGTACATTTACCATCATCAGAGCCTGAGACACAGGGGGAGACAGGTGACAGCCTGTACATTTACCATCATCAGAGCCTGAGACACAGGGGAAACAGGTTGACAGCCTGTACATTTACCATCATCAGAGCCTGAGACACAGGGGAAACAGGTTAAAGCCTGTACATTTACCACCACCAGAGCCTGAGACACAGGGGGACAGGTGACAGCCTGAAAGCACACCACCACCAGACCTTGGGAACAGAGGAGCAGGTAACAGCCTATACACTTACTTCAAGTAGACACCCGATACACGTAGACACACACACACACACACACACACACACACACACACACCACACACACACACACACACACACTCCATAAAATTTCCAAATACCGTTTTGAACAACTTTCTTGTAAATGAAATATGCCATCTTATTCATGTTTTGATATGTAAAGGAACTGACGTCACCTTCTGTTGGATTCCATCGCATTGTGGTATTTGGGGTAATGAGCTAGCTAATAGATGCGCTAAGAGAGGAGCCAGAAATGAAAAGTGCGCCACAGTATTGAATATACCCCTTTCTTTACCTGATGTCAATCAATTATTAAAGCAAACCGTCTGGTGCCGATTCAGAAAATACTACAAAAATACGTTGCTTGATATGGCTGATGAAAATACTCATTTAATTAATCATGAACATATGAACAGCATTCCTCATTTACAAGTGAAAAATATGTACCAATACCGAAATTTCATTTCAATATTTCATGAATTAAAACTTGACGCCTTAAAAACTAAACATATGAACGAAGCAAAATGTATTTGTGGAGAACGAAGAATAACCAGCTGGCATCTGCTGTTTGACTGTTTACCTCTTCAAGCTTATTTACCACTATTATCAGGCATGTCTTTGTGTGATGTCTTTTCAGATTTAACGTTCGCCTTCAATGTTGTTTTTTCTGTAATTTGTAGTCCATTTCAGCATTTACTGTAAGATTATTTGCAGGTATGTTTAAGGGAAGTAAAGAGGGACATTTATATACACACAGATAACCACAATATGCATTCACTTGCATCGTCACAGACATTTATGCATCTGTCTCTCTCTCTCTCTCTCTCTCTCTTTCGTCTAATATCACAGATGTGAACAGACGTAATACTGAAATACTACACACACACACACACACACACACACACACACACACAGAGTAACAGAACGTCACCTACCCACGCTCCAGACGCTCCATGCACGGCCACGGCAGACACGGGGTCATCCACCTTGAGCCTGTCCATGACCTCCGCCCACCCCAGCGTGCACAGCGCCCCCACCATGCCGATTATTACCCCTTCGTAGGGCCGCACTAACGGACAGCTGGCTACACACAACACACACACACACACACACACACACACACACACACACACACACACCCACACCCCCACCACGTACGCACAACACACAGACACAGACACACATACACATACACACAACACACCATCACACGCATCACACGCACGCACGCACGACACAGCACACACACACACACACACACACACACACACCACAGAACACACCACCGTACGCACAACACACAGACACAGACACACATACACACACACACACACACACCACACCACGCACGCACGCACGCACGCACGCACACACACACACACACACACACATACACACACACACACACAGCAGTACACATCAAACACGATCATGTACTGTCACCCTTCATGGAAAGGCCCGCAATGCTAAGAACAACCAAAGACGATACATTAAGAAAAAAAGATCTGCAAAGGTGTGGTGTGTGTGTGTGTGTGTGTGTGTGTGTGTGGAGAGAGAGAGAGAGAGAGAGAGAGAGAGAGAGAGAGAGCTCGTGCGCGCTCATAGAAGGTCGAAAACAGGTCAACGAAACTTAATTTTTGACAGTATTGTTTGTGGGGTCACTATCAATATGTCGTTTAATGTTGTCTGTCCATGTAAAATCCCATGATGGAGCGAGTAAAATGGTCAATCTGTTCGCAGTAAAAAAAAAACAAACAAAAAAACAAACAAACAAACAACAACAACAACAAAAAAAACCGGCCGCCCCTCCCCCCCCCCCCCCAAGAAAAAAAAAAGAGTTTCCTTGGGCTTTAACCCACCAGTAGAATTACCTCCCCTACCCGTGGGTTCTTGCAAACGCCTTTAGTTGACAATGCAGCGTCCTTATCTTCAGGCATGTCGCCGATTTTGAAACCCGCCTCAAAATGAAGGCATTGCAGGAATCGACTCAATGCCAAAATTTCAAGAAGCACCGCAAATCCGTTTTTCAGTCATACTGAGAACAGATATAGAGAGAGACCCAGATGGACAAACAGACGGAGAAGACACACAGACAGGCAGACACACAGACAGGACAATAAAACACAATACCCTTTTGCGGTGGCTACGCCGGCAGGCAGGATATTAAACTACATTTTCAACCTTTTCATCTTCAGACGAAATAGTTCACGTGGGATAGCTTTAGTCTGGAACGTCTAAAAGATCACAGGTTTAATTCAGAGATGTTGCACAGAGTCTGTTTCGTCAGAGAGAGAGAGAGAGAGAGAGAGAGAGAGAGAGAGAGAGAGAGAGAGAGAGAGAGAGAAGAGATGAGAGACAGAGAGAGACAGACAGATGAGAGACGAGAGAGAGAGAGAGAGAGAGAGAGAGAGAGAGAGAGAGTATTCGTTTGGGTTTGGTGTCGGCTGTGTTATTTTCATATATAAATTGTTGGACAGATGGGATTAATACTTGCCTGTCTATATAGGGTGTGTTCACAGGAGTATCAGCCTGCGTATGCAGAAGAAGAAGAAGAAGAATATATAAATCTGTATGCATAGAATGGCTTCAACCTGTCTGGATTCGAAGAAAGTGGTTGGAAACCGGTGACGGAGGCACACGGCATGTACTCGTTTTCAAGTGAACGTGATCTTGCTAGTTGGTGTCTCTTAATTGTCTCCACACCTCGTCGATCTTTTTTATGGTGACAGCCCTGATATGGCCCTTTGCGGTCGGCTGGGCTATAAGCAACATTACTTTACCTTCATGGTATTACAGTCTAACCTGTCTTCAATTCTATCCACACATGTCCAGAGATATGCACATACTGCACTCACACTTACATGTGCAGGAGTTTGTGAGACCAGAACGCTAACATGCATGGGAATCATATATTTACACATACCTATGCATGTACAAGCACGCGCATTCGCGCGTATATAAGCATATATACGCGTGGGCTATTATATACACAGGCATACACAAACGCACAAACACGTGCACGTGCGCGCGCTTTAACACACACACACACACACACACACACACACACACACACACACACACACACACCTTTAGTAGAGGCGCAGACGATGTTTGCTTTTTATCCAGGTCCCGACCAGCCCGTTGGGTTAGCGCGAAGGTCAGACATCTGCTATATTTCGTCCACTATACCCTCCTTCCAAATCTTTTCTGTTTCATTCAACCTTTTATCAATTCATCCAGTTGTAACACCTCTGCGCTGTTAGCTCACAGTTCAGCAGACATGGTGTAGCGACAGGTGACTGATTCAGTTGCAGTAATGCCAACTCTTTCCTACCTGAGCCCTCGCTTTGCTGGGCTTGTCCTATTTGTCCCTCGGCATTACCCCACACCTACACTAAAATTAGTACAGGCTACTCACGTTGATCCCCCCCCCCTCCCTTAATTCCTCCCCTTTTCGTCCCCTCTTTCTCTCCCAGGTGTTTGAAGCAATATGTGGACTGATCTGTTGACACTAACCAATCGCGGAAAAGTTAACAGCACACAGCAAATTGCGTGGCTCAGTTCGTATATCATTATACAAAGGGAAAAAGAGACGGAGATGAGACGCAAACTTCAAACAGCTTTACTTCTTATTCAGCTCCTTTCCGTTTAACGTCAACCCAGTCTTTGATACTGACAAGGTAAATAGTGTCATTTAGACTAGACGTCAAAGAGAAAATCTGCTGGAATAATGAATCACTATTATTCCTTTTCCCCAGCCTTCATCCTCCATGTACTGTAAATAGTAACATCTTTTGATTGGTCCTTGGATCTGGGCGCATTGCATGTTGTGTTAGCTGGTATACCGTGAAGGGGCTGTGTTTAGCGCGGATCTGGGCGCAATGCATGTTCTGTGAGCTGGTATATCGTGAAGGGGCTGTGTTTAGCGCTTACCAGTGATGGCCACCAGAGAGCCCAAGATGGAGTTGATCAGATAAGTGACGTCATATTTTCCTCTCTTGGCCATAAAACTGAAACAGGAAACACTCGTTTTAATATGCAGACAGGGCTTCAGTTATGGATTAGATTCTTCCTATGTACTTTACATTGATTTCAACTGGTTTAAGAGCAGGGAAGAACTTTACTTGGCATGTCAGTTACACATTTGATTTACGCATTTTTTTTCTGCCTAAAGATGAAGTTCAGAGTGTTACATAAGAAATAGTTAACACGTGCATTTCTATATCAACACTACAAAATGTTTCTGTTAACTAAGATAGTGTAAAAGAAAGACACTACAAGCAACAAAACCATGAAATTAATAACAACCATTACCAAAACATAAAACTGCATTCCGTTCCAGTTTTCTTCACATCTACTGTCTTTCACTTGAGATATGAAGTCTTCGCTTTCTTCCGTGAGACGAACAACACACACACACACACACACACACACACACACACACACACACACACACACACCAACCAGCCAACCGACCAACCACATCTGCTTAAAAGAAAAACGAACCGCATGCATTAATTAACACAGTATTCTCTAACAGCCATGACATGCCATAATCATGCTTCCTCCAGATCAAACCATGCTATGTGAAGGACCAGCGGACCTTAGCGCACTCCTCGGTAGTCTAAAAGCCTTCTGTTCATTATAGGCAAGCGTGTAAAAATAAGAAATCAATGAAAAGGATTGCGTAAATTAATTTCTTTGGGATCCAAAGAGGTTTTCACTTTTCAACATGCTGGAATCTCTTTCGCTTTGTTTTGCAAGACTCATTATACACATGCATCTTTTACGTTTGTTTATACTTCACGTGACGCCTAAATACCCCCCCCCCCCCCTCCTCTCTCTCCTCTCTCTCTGACCAGCATGATCCCGTCTGTCTGCACAAAACATGGACCTGCGTCTCTTCTGGAAGTCTGACTGGTCACACAAATGTGTCTATCATAGTGTTAAGACGTATTATGTAACATGAACCAGACTATATGGACCTGAAAGAGGTGTTGTTTCGGTGTTTTCAAAGTGACGGAGGTCTTCCCGAGGTACCGTTGCAGGGTGCGGGAACTTGTCATTGCATTTGGAACGAGGGGAAAGGAAGAAAGTGGGGTGAAAGAGTATGCGTGTGGCTGCGACTTAAGACGAACCAAAGCGATGGTGTCACTTGAGAATAAAACTGAGTGAACGTAGCAAACGTCTTTGTCCGTTTGTGAAGACAACGTCATGGCTTCGTGTCGCAGGCAGGCAAGGAAACCACGTGATCTGAGGGGACGCCGAAACCGCGTACTTGCTGTGTACATTCGCATTTTGACGGCTATCGCAAATGAAATGTCCTTTTTATAATGGATAACAGAATCTTTGTTCTGATTCTGAGTTCTTTGTCCGTAGACTGTAGCACACAGGACACTCAATTTGATAACACTGGAACTGAAGTGTAAACTCGCGTATATGTCGTCTTTCAGAGCTGAAAGGAATAACTTTCCCATCTCAAATAGACTTGAGGACGGATTGTGTGTGAAAATAGTAGCGTAAAGCCGCCAGGGAAATTAAGGAGCGAAACAGATTATTGGTACTTGTGAACCACACAGAAAATGATCATGAACATATTGTAATTGATCTGCATCCTATAATATTTTGTGGCCTGTTCAGGGTGGGGGGGGGGGGGGGGGGGGGGAGGGAGGGGGGGGACTGCGCGGGAGGGAGTCGGTGAGGGGGGTGGGTGGGAAACATTTTCATTCCTTTTTACACATTTACATCCTGTGAGATATTCTTGTGTCAGTCTGTAGAGCTGACCATTGGTCTATCTGCTAATAACCAATCTCTCTGTTGTGAAGATAAACAGTGGTAGCGTATTCAGCATGCTGTCATCACATGTAACAGAATCCACGGCAATATGGGAGACCACCCTGCCAATATCTGTGGGAAAATTCCCTTTAATACATAACAACAAACATGCAGAGACATACAAAAAGACAAATGCAAAGTGAGAAGTGAGTGGCGCCGCGTCATTACGACTGGAGGACAAGCCGAATTCCACACAGAGTAATCTGTTGTGGAGACAAATGTTATACAATACAACATACACCACAATCAATCAATCAGTCTCTCTCTCTCTCTCTCTCTCTCTCTCTCTCTCTCTCTTTTACCTATCTATATGTCTATCTCTATATGTATCTATGCATTCATATATCTATCGATCGATCTTTCTATGTGTCTAACAATCTATCTACTAAGAGGATAAGGAGGAGGAGTTGAGATCTATCTACTCAAAGGAGGAGGAGGAAGAGAAGAAGGCAGAGGAGGAGGAGGACAGACTCTTTGTCATCTATTCACCATCATTACCTGGCAGGTCTGTTGACAAGGGGGTTAACGGCAATTCTGTATTTTCTATCGTTGCTGGGGTTGCACACCATAATTCAAAGTCAATCCGTACATTATCGAACGTGAGTGAAATAATCCAAGAAAGAAAAATGATACACATGAGCGGTGCTACTGAGAGAGAGAGAGAGAGAGAGAGAGAGAGAGAGAGAGAGAGAGAGGGGGGGGGAACTAGGATACAAGATGATACATGAGGCCTTAGCTTTTTATCACAAAGTAAATGTTTTCTAAACAATGAAAACCTTATTAACAAGTTTCAAAATGCTTTCCATGGTCTCATGCTTTGAGTAAAAAAGTGAGTAGATTCACTACGATAGCTTGATTTTGTGCTGCATGTAACAACGCAGATTCAGACATGGACAGGTGTTTATAGCTATTAGGATAGAACGACTTTTCTAAGCTCACTGTATTGTGGAGACGCAGAGAGACAGAGAGAGAAGTACAGGCTGCGAGCAGTGGTTCCCACGACTCCACGCCCCAGTGAATACTTCTCCCAACCAAATATGCTGAAGCTAACGAGCGGCAACGCTGGAAATTAGAACTGTATTTCGTTTAACGTCACGTTCAGGAGAAGGTGAGAACGAGGACACGAGGAACTAGGGTGATGGTACAGGGTCGTTGCGTGTGGAGCAAGAGGGGAAATTGATGCTGAAGTTGGAGTTTGTGGTGTTTATAGGGGAGACAACCAACATTCATAATTATGAATTCAGTGCAGAAGCCTTGAAAATCCGTGTAATGAGCACTAGTGCGCTGCGTAATATAAATGCATTATCAACAATTTAGCACATCTGACAACACTCACGTCTGATCGAAGAATAAGAAAAGAAAAACTAATATGAAATTCTGACAGAATAAAAAGATGAATGACAAAGTTTTAGAAGAATACGTAGAGAAATTAAAAAAGGGAAGAAAATGAAACGGACGTAAGGAGCAGGGGGAGGTGGGGGACGAGGGGGGAGAGAAGAAGCAAAGGAACAAGAAAGAAGAAAATGACTTGGACGAAAAGTAGGACAGCAAACAGAAGGAAAAGAAGGAGAAAAAGAAAAGGAGGGTAAAGAGAGGCAACACGATAAATAGTGAGACTGCTTGCTTACGTTTACGAAGGTGTCCACTCAAAACACAACGTTAACGGACATGAACTTGTTCCCATTTAGGTTGTGCCCAAACTCATCGACTCGAGGGCCTACGAACCAGTAAACTGACTGACCGCGTAACCGATTACCTCTGAGACAGCACTTCAGCAACTGGCAGTGTCTGGCCAGTCAGTCCTGCCAGCCGATCAGCTCACAGAGGTGTCAGTGCAGCAAATGACAGAACCAGAAAACAGTGACACACGCTGCGCCCCATGCACTCAAGAGATGTGGGACCTGTCCAACTAGCAGACCTGCCAAGTGTCAAGGTTTAGTTGCAAAGTGAGACGACCGCAGGCGGAAATCTAAACAAATCTTACATAAATGTTAGCAAACCGCCAAGACAAACGTAGACAAACGAGTCACACGACAAAACACGACGCGTTTCGACACAGCCTCGTTTTCATTCAACGCCTACCTTGCGCTGAAGAGATCAAAGCTAAGTGACAAACTCGTTCATTTTCATTGTCCTATTTGTGTCTTGCCTGAAGACGACCTAAGAGGTCGAAACGTGTCGTGTTTTGTCAAGGTTTAATCATTACAGCCCAGTCGACCACACAGAGCCTTTTGGGGTCTGTCAGACTCGCACCAGAAAACCGTCACAATAAGGGCGAGTCACACTTTCGAAAACAAACGAACAACCAACCAAACAACACAAGCTGTAAAGGCAGACCTGGCAACCAATCAGACTGCTGAGGGCCAATCCACTGAAAGAAAATGTGACAGACCAATCGACAAGTGACTGAAGCTCAAAGTCAATGTTCATATAATTTGGATAGAAACCAGCCGATAACCACCCGGAAAATCAATCCATTATATGCAAGCCATTAATTACAGGATTATTTCAAGCAAGTCCGGCCACTCATAATTTTCTATCGCCATTGCTCAAAGTAGCGGACAAAATATGGGTTGTCTCTAAATCCTATGCGACTTCAAAGTGTTTCCAACTGAAACACGCTCCCCCCAAAAGCATCTTCTCTCTCTCTCTCTCTCTCTCTCTCTCTCTCTCTCTCTCACACACACACACACACACACCACACTCGCACACACTCACACACACATGTACGATCCCTTCCTCTCCCCAACCAGTTTGTTCTTCTGCATTCGTATCTTCTTCTTCCTTTGTATTTTGTTCCACTTCTATCAAGTGTTGATTTTATAAGAGCACCATTCTTGGGAGAATGCACATAATTTGTCTTTCACACACACACACACACACACACACACACACACCACACACACACACACCAACGAGTCTGGGAAAGGGAAGCAATCGCTGTGCATTAAAACCATTCCCTCCACACTGTGTTTCATCCTGCACACTGTTACAGTCATGTCAAACGGTCGTTCTTACTTGGCTAACGTTTTAGTTCCAAACCGGGATCGGTCGGATCTTGTTTGGAACTTTCAGATTGGTTCCAGATTCGGCAAGGGAATTTTAATCGTGTAGAGTGGTTCTTTTCTGTGACGAAGTTGTGGTTACTGGTGGAAAAGCCTGACCTACTAAAGTTGCAATGTCGATTCTGGAGAAAACAGTTCTTTCGTGGTCATAACATTAAAGTTCACATTACTTTGGGGGGGGGGGGGGGGGGGGGGGGGGGGGGAATAATATGTACGGACAACGATACTGCTGAAATGGATTTCATATCCTATTCAGCAATTCCAAGCTCACTTCGATTTATCTCTGTCAAACCGCGCGCGCGCTCCCCCCCCCCCCCCCCCCCCCCCATCTCTCTCTCTCTCTTATACACTTTTAGTCAGTCCGTGCATTCGGCAGGTCATTATACGCACGCTGCAGCAGTTTATAATTAGCCGGACATAATTTTAGGATTCGTGAATGATTCTTTGTTTTTCAGTTACTGCCACTGAATGAGCAGTGTTTTTTTTTTTTTTTTTTAGCGAGCATTTGCCCTCCTCACTGAAACAAAAAAAGGAGGAGAGAGAGAGAGAGAGAGGAGAGAGAGAGAGAGAGAGAGAGAGAGGAGAGAGAGAGAGAGTGTTTGTGGCCGTAACACAGCAACTATCTATGGAGATTAGACTGTAGCTGTGTTGAACTCAGAAATGAATCAGGATTTGTCGTTAGGTCCACGATCTATTTATGCAACCTAAAGGTTCAGTCACTCAAGAATATACTTGTGCTATACCGTTGCATCTTCAGCATTATGTCGAGCTGAACATACAAATTTAGCAATGAAAGCTCTTGTAGATATATTTACATAAGCATATACAGACACCCAACTCACTTCGCAAAATATGAAGATTTGATCACCTGATTCATAATGGGCAAGGATAGACAGATGCACACAGTGTGACACACACACACACACACACACACACACACACACACACACACACACACACACACACACAAGAATACCATAAACAACGAGATACCCTGCTCCACAGAACAGCCTGCTCGCAGGATGATAAGGACGAGAACGAAACTAACCTAGCTACGGGGCGTTGGTCAGACAGGCGGGTGGAGGGCAGATACGGAGGCAGCGCTTCGTTCTTCCCCACAAGTCGTAGTTCTCGGCTAAACTACACAACGGAAAAAAAGAAAAGAAAACAAAAGAAAAAAGCCAGTGCCGTTAAAAAATCCCTGCACTGAAGTGTACAATACTGCTCTTTACCATACGTGGGAAACTAACAGTAAAAAAAATCAGAATTAACCAGTTTTGGAATTATAAAGTACTGAATCGTTATTAATCTCACACATGTCGAGCCTGTTTTCTCCTTTCAAAATCAGCATTAAACAGTTTTGGAATTATAAAGTACTGAATCGTTATTAACCTCACACATGTCGAGCCTATTTTCTCCTTTCAAAATGAGCATCACACAGTTTTGGAATTATAAAGTACTGAATCGTTATTAACCTCACACGTGTCGAGCCTATTTTCTCCTTTCAAAATCAGCATTACACAGTTTTGGAATTATAAAGTACTGAATCGTTATTAACCTCACACGTGTCGAGCCTATTTTCTCCTTTCAAAATGAGCATCACACAGTTTTGGAATTATAAAGTACTGAATCGTTATTAACCTCACACGTGTCGAACCTATTTTCTCCTTTCAAAATGAGCATCACACAGTTTTGGAATTATAAAGTACTGAATCGTTATTAACCTCACACGTGTCGAGCCTATTTTCTCCTTTCAAAATAAGCATTACACAGTTTTGGAATTATAATGTACTGAATCGTTATTAACCTCACACATATCGAGCCTATTTTCTCCTTTCAAAATCAGCATTAAACAGTTTTGGAATTATAATGTACTGAATCGTTATTAACCTCACACATGTCGAGCCTATTTTCTCCTTTCAAAATGAGCATTAAACAGTTTTGGAATTATAATGTACTGAATCGTTATTAACCTCACACATGTCGAGCCTATTTTCTCCTTTCAAAATCAGCATTAAACAGTTTTGGAATTATAAAGTACTGAATCGTTATTAACCTCACACATGTCGAGCCTATTTTCTCCTTTCAAAATGAGCATTAAACAGTTTTGGAATTATAAAGTACTGAATCGTTATTAACCTCACACGTGTCGAGCCTATTTTCTCCTTTCAAAATCAGCATTAAACAGTTTTGGAATTATAAGTACTGAATCGTTATTAATCTCACACATGTCGAGCCTATTTTCTCCTTTCATAATTTCTCTAGCGTCTTGTTTGTGATGCTTTTTTCATCTTCACAGTGGAAAAATGCTATATACAATGACTGAAAAAAAGTACTCAACATTACAAAAATGTACACACACACACACACACACACACACACACACACACACACACACACACACACACACACACACCATTCCAGCAGCTTACAGAGCAGGTTGGTGTTGCAATGACTGCAAGAAATATTCAATTGTAAACAAAGCTTGCTCTTATGTCTTAGATTGAAGAAACAGGGGGAGATAAGCATTCATATCTGGCTAACTAACAGTATGTGCTTGAGTGGGTGAATGGGGAATAATAAATGCTTCTCAAAATGAGCATTCAGCAAGCTGTTATATATATATATATATATATATATATATATATATTATATTGTGTGTGTGTGTGTGTGTGTGCGTGTGCGTGTGTGCGTGTGCGTGTGCGTGTGCGTGTGTCATAACATACCACTCTCAAAAGTTGGAAAAATAAGCGAAAAGCAAATGTAGTCGCAACGAACTGCGCAATCCGGTGAAAAGACTAAAGAACTATTTGGTAAAGTAAGTAACCACGAACGAAAACCGCGTATTGGCACATGTGAGCAGGAAAGCACATGGAAAAAAGAAAACACTGATGCGCACACGTACCTCTCTCTCTCTCTCTCTCTCTCCTCTCTCTCTCTCTCTCTCTCTCCACATGTGCACAATTTATTACAGTTCTTTTGACAAGTCGCAAATATAGCAGAAAAACATAGAAATGTCATGAAAAATGGGTTTTTGTAGACTGGGGTCTTGAAAAAGAAGACAGAATGTCTACTATTTTTCGTGTGTGTGTGTGTGTGTGTGTGTGTGTGTGTGTGTGTGTGTGTGTGTGTGTGTAAATTTATCACCCGCTCGTTGACGGTCACTGCGGCACAATCTGTTCCAACAAAGTATAGATTTATACTGCTCTTTCACAACACAAAAACTGAACTTTCATTCGAGCGAACCAGATATATTCGATTCTGAAAGCCGCATTCGTGGTGTTAAAACTTCAAACGTTTACAAGCCTTTTCAGAGATGGAAAAAAAAGAAACTGACAAAAATGGACAGATTAGTTTACTGGCGTGGCTGATAGCATATCACAATGTATGAGGTCGCCGAAGTGGCGTTGGGACCTGGGCCCGACTTGAGACAGGCGGGACGTGGGTTCCGTTTCCCTCAGCGGCCTGTCACTGTGGGGGTATTGTCCTGCACTGGCCGCTTCTTGTCCGCAGGTCCATGCGCTTATATGGGCTCTACACGAAACTACGACCACGTAATCCTGTGTCATCGACTTAACGGATGCAACTTTTACAATAGTTAAAAAAAATGCTTTCAGGAAAGTCTCTTCATGTGGAACTTCGTGGTTCATTATCCTCGTCATCATCAATCATTTTGAGATACCTTCGACAGTTGGCTGTGCCGTAAACAACACAAAACAACTGTACCGGGGAAAGCAGAAAAAAAAGTGTGTACGCCCCTAGTTTTCATACTTTGCACTCAGTTTCCATTCGGTTCGCGACGAAGGAAATCTTTACCGGGTCCCATCTGGCGGCGTTGTCGCAGGCAGGGAATTCGGAAGGTGTGTCCTGCGTGCTCTGCGATAAATTAAACGAGAACTCTCTGAACACCATCAGACTGACTAAGAATAATCAGGGTAGGGCATGCTTTGGGTGGGTCTGTGCTGACGGATAGAACGAGCTTGTCTATGTCTGAGCGAGGGACGGCCCAGGTGAGCGACAGTGGGGTACACGATGGTACCGACGTAGCACATGATGAGACATCATTTCTGACTGGAGGAGAGCTGTTGTCAGTATGCGCCGTCCGTCGGGCACGGATGCCAAAAGTCTGACCCCCTGGTGCAGAACATGCCACTCGACATTATCGCTGCTCATCTGAGTGTTCGGTCCATCACTCCCATGCTTCAGGGCTGGTCTTTAAATGAACGCATTGGGAATACGCTATGACTGAAACTAACCCCTTGCCCCGGCTCACATACGTACACACACATTTGCCGCCAAGGAGAGAGAGAGAGAGAGAGAGAGAGAGGAGAGAGAGGAGAGAGAGAGAGAGAGAGAGAGAGAGAGAGAGAGAGAGAGAAAGAGAAAGAGAGAGAGAGAGAGAGAGAGAGAGAGAGAGAGAGGGAGAGGTGAATTCATCCAATTAAATCCTTAATCTTTTCTCTCACAGATTCAGAACTTGCTCACATACAGAAATAAAGCCGACGAAGAGAGCTGAAAGTAAGCACATCGGGGGAAAAAACATACGAAAGGACACGATGAGGAAAACAGCATCAATCAAAATTTGCACACCATTTTTTTTTTTTTTTTTTTGCAACATCAAGAAAGTTAAGATTGAAACCTAGACAACAAATGGCAAACTGTAACAATAGGTACTCGTAATACAAGTCGCCAAATGTAACATTTGGAACTCGTGTAATTTTCGATTGTGAAATAAGACAACAAACAGCACAATATAACATTTGGTACTGGTATAATTTTAGATTATGATGTAATGAATTATGTGACTTACAGATATAACGTTTGAACAGACCTCGAGGACACATTTTTTTTCTTTCGAGTATTATTTCAACCAGAGAATCACCCAATGAAAAGTATGGACCGTTTCTTTTTAACTGTGATAAAAAGAGCCTAGCTTAACCTATAAAATGAAACTACCCTGTCAGAAAAGAACTGAACAATTACAATGTTTCCTGCTGTTTTCATGTAATGGTAATGTAATTATCCATGCCTGTATAGACAGGATGAAATTCCTAACATTTTGGGCACAAGTTACACGTGCATGAAGCGGGATCGAAGAGGGGGGGGGGGGGGGGGCACGGGAGGAGGGGGACAACGGCAAATGGCGGCGGTACACAGTTACCTAAAACAAGCAAAGTAGTTCTCTTGGAAACACAGAGCGTCCGTGCCTGATGGTCGTTGTGCTTTGATTTTCATTTCATGCATCATTGGTTGTTGCTGCTGCTGATTGTAAAAAACACACACACACACACACAAATCCCAGCTTTTTCTTTTTTTTTGGGGGGGGGGGGGGGCGGGGAGGGGGCGGTGAGATGGGCTGGTGGTTTTGTTCAATCAGCAAAAACAAAAATGACCAAGGGGTACATCACACACGTACACACACTGATAGATACACAGATTTTGGTGGGGGTGGGGGGGGGGGGGGGTTATTAGCAACAGCGACAACAACCGAGAACAACTAAGAGGTACACGAGAAGATAAGGAAAAACAATATATAGATCTCTGCGGTTACAGAATTCGAAGCACGCAAAAAAAAAAAAAGCACGAACCGAACTTCGAGACAGGCATTTGCACTCAAAGGGAGAAAACTGCTCTTGAGTAGGGCCGCTTAAAAAACGTAGCTCCCCTTGATGAAACAATGTATCCCGGGCAGAATGTCCGTTTGGGAAAATCATATTAGCAAATGTTAAAAAGAAATCATTTCTGTGGTTAGTATTGCCAGATGTCTTCATGATGATACAGCAATGATAACGTAGCATTGTAAAGAAAAATATTAAGTAATTCGTTACTTTATGGTGTGTGTGTGTGTGTGTGTGTGTGTGTGTGTGTGTGTGTGTGTGTGTGTGTGTGTGTGTGCGTGATGCGTGCATTCGTGTGCGTGCGTGCGTGCGTGCGTGTGTGTGTGTGTGTGTGCGTGCGTGCGTGCGTGCATTGTGTGCGTGCGTGCGTGCGTGCGTGCGTGCGTGTGTGTGTGTGTGTGTGTGTGTGTGTGTGAGACAGAGAGAGAGAGAGGAGAGAGAGAGAGAGAGAGAGAGAGAGAGAGAGAGAGAGAGAGAAAGAGAGAGGGAGAGGGTGGAAATGCGTTATCGTGTCTGCTTCAGTTCTCTATTCTTGACTAACACACATCAGGTGCGGGGACAGAACCGGGTGGTGGTGAGGAAGGACTGGGGAGAAAGAGGTGAAATATACAGTAAGATTTCAAGAGGAAAGGGGAAGAGTACAGAAGAGAAGAGACTGAGAAAACAGCTTGATACCGGTGCCGTTGAAAGTAGAGTTTCGCTGTTCAAAGGATGGGAAGTTTTACGTGAAAGTGTACAATTAAAAAAAACCACCCATAGATCTCTCTGTCTGTCTCCTCCTCTGTCTGTCTCTCCAATGTCACTCTGATAAGAAGAGTTCAAAAGTCTTGAATGGCAAGGGTCCACCGCCCTATGATAATATTACTCCTCTCACAGGTAAAAGTAGTTCAAATCTCATGTTGACGACACTGAACAAAGCACCTGATATGTCCCTGCGCACACGCTTTTGGAAAGGGAGGTACGGTCACGCAAATACCCCCCGATGTTATGAGTTAGCTCATGCCTGCTGCTAATTATAAATCATTACGCGAAGCAATGTGAAAACACCGAGCTTCCCTTTGGAAATGAAATGTAGTTGACACATCTTTGTAGACTGTGGAATACCACAGACTGTTAGGAGACATTCCCAGTGAATCAAATCCACGCGCCCCAACACACAGTCTCACCGATGTCTTTTTTTTCATCATCAGTGGTTTAGGCACATTATTGTTACTGGGATTATGTTTTGAGCAGATCCTGAACAATGCTGAATAGTGAAGTTTCACGCCCCTTCGTGCAAAATGGGAGCGACTGAGTGGAGTGTTTCTCTTTCTGAGCTCAGTGCGTGCAAAGACAGAAGACTACACTCAAGAAACGTGGATCTGACCGACTGAAAGTGGAATTTGTTGTCAGATGTTGGTATCCACTTACACACTTCCAATCCACGCCTTAATAACTATTTCTTTTCAATAAATCGACCATGCGAAGAATAGACGTGGACATGCATTATGGGCTGTGTATAGCTGTGTATGGATTCATAGTTCATGCTGACCACACATGGGTATAGCTTAGGAACAAAGTTTATTTCCCGTGCGGATTGTTTCCACCCCGGGTGTGCCATTTCTAGCAGCAAGATTGCTGGATTTGACTGCCGTGTCAAGCTTTACGAGTGTACCTGCTACATGCAGACAGCTACATGTATAAACAACAGCAACAACAAAATCAACAACAACAACAACAACAATTAAAGCATTAACATGTTTGGTAGACAGTTGGTTTGGTTCCAGTCACACTCTGGTTACATGTTCAGACATAGCCACAACCATACATTCCTGAGAAGGCCATTACGAAAAATCCGCAAGTTTGTTTTCAAATGTATAGTTCTGATGACCTACGAGACGTATACACACAGCTTAACCGAAAGACATAAGAAATTAGACGGCCGATCGGCAGATCGTAGACCTCCACCAAGGTCGAACAGTTCCTAGATCCGTCCTGTAAATCAACTCATGAGCAAAAACTTTTTTTTTTCGCCAAGGGAAGGAGCAGTTGGTACGCACTGAAAAAAAAAATTATGAAGTGCTTTTTAATACAATGGGCATGGAAAGCACGAAATGTCAAACTTTAGATTACTAGACAGTTTTGATATTTTACACTATACATTAATTCGTAAACAGTTATCACTTTGTGACGAAACGTTCACTGTGATCATGTTCAGCGGAAGATGTGTAAAATTCTTGCAGAACAGATCGTGACCACACTGTTTGATTGAGATCCACACCACGGATCCGCACCAGAATAAATGGGTTTGACCTGCGCCACCTTACACCTTGTTTGGCTTAAATGGTTTTGTACTTACTGCTCCAATAATAAGCAGACTTCTCCTTGAGCCACCTTGGGTCTTTCTGACATGATTCCACACCACCTTTAAAGCAAGTCTGGTTAAAACTGAGTTTAGTTGTTCTAGCGTAGTCTTGCTAACAGACAGAAAACAAAACAGATTCCGATCTTGAGAAAGCTAGAGACTACACACAACAACAATGAGACGAAGAAGAAGAAGCAGAACAACAGAACTGCTGGATCAGAATACATTCATCACACGACTTTTAAAACAACAAGCAGCTACAGCTATTACAAGCAGTTACTACTACTGCTGTCACCCTGAACATAACCATGAGGGGTTGCCATTTCCACCAGAAGTTGTCATGAAGGGCAGAAAGATGACGTGGATGACAGAAACAAAGCTAGGGTTGTCTCACCTGACCCCAACTCCAGTGATGCCCCCTGACATGGAAGCGAGCAGCGTTGTGAAAGCCGCTCTGAAAGCAAAGTTGACAAACCAAACAAGACATGATGTGAAAGCCGCTCTGAAAGCATAGTTGACAAACCAAACAAGACATGATGAATTGCTGTATTATCTCTAAAAGCACAGCTGACAGGGCAAGACATGAGAAGATTGCTGTATCATCTCTAAAAGGATACTGCTGTTAGGGCGAGAGGCACAACAAGATTTCCTTATCATCTTTGAAAGCACAGTTGACAAAGAAAGACATGACAAAATTGCTCTGTAATGTCCAACACCACAGTCGTATAGGTAAGACTAGACAAGACATGACGAGATTATTATCTCTGAAATCAAAGTTGACAGGACAAGACATGATAAGATTGCTGCATTAATCTTTAAAGCAAACTTGACAAGGCAAGACATGACATGGTTGCTGTATTATGTTAGAAAGACATGGCACGATTGCCCTATTATGTCTGAAAGTAAAGCTGAAATCACATTTGACAGGGCAAAATATGTCACGATCGCTGTATTTTCTCTGAAGCATAACGTAGTGGCGTGACATGTTAAAGTGCTTCGTTGTCTCTGAAAACACAGTTTACATGGTAATACATGACACGATCGCTTTCTTATATCTGAAAACACATTTGACCGACAAGATATTACAAGACGTATACAGTCTTCTGAAATCATTGTTGCCCACTCATTAAAGCACAGTTGAGAGGGCAAGACATGGCAAGATTAATGTATTATCTTTGAAAGCCCTGTTGACAAAACCAGCCATTACAAGATGGTTGTATTATCATTGAAAGCATAGCTGTCAAGGTAGGATATGACAAGATCGCCGTTTTATCTCTGAAATCATCATGTATAATTTCCTTGAAAATTTCTGAAAATCACACTAAACAAAGTATTTTTGTTTTCTTAAAGCATAACTGACAAGGCATGACGGGTGAAGATTGCTGCATTGTCTCTGAAAGCATAGCTGACTAGGTGAGAGACATGATAAGTTGGCATTATTACCTCTGAAAGCACAACGGATGAGCCAACACTTGACAACATTACTTTGTAACATCTGTAAGCGCATTTTACATGGCAAGTGAAGGCAAGACATAACAAGACTGCCGTGTAATCTCTGAAATCACAGTCGACAATATCTGAAATGAACCGTTAACGGAGCCCGACATAACAAGATTAAAACATTACCTCTGAAATAACAGTTGACGATATCTGAAATCACAATAGATATAGCAAGACGAGACAAGACTGGTGTACTGACTCTTAAAGCACAGTTGACTGGGCAAGACATGACAAAACTGTTCTGTTATCTCTGAGGTCACAGCTGACTATCTCTGAAATCACACTGGACAGGCAAGACATGACAAGATCGCCGTATTTTCTCTGAAAGCATGGTTGACGAGGCAAGACATGACAATATTGATGATTATTCTTGAAATCACAGTTGACAAGATAAGACATGAAAGACTGATGTATTATTACGAAATCACGGTTGTTAATTATTGATCTCACAGCTGACAGGGGAAGACATGACAAATCAGCTGTATTATGTCTGAAATCACACTTGAAAAATCTGTGAAACCACAGCGAATATAGCAAGACAAGATTAATGTGTTGTCTCTGAAAGCAAGGCTGATGAGGCAAGACATTGAAAGGCTGTTTCGTTATGTCTGAAACCGTAGTTGTCAGGGCAACACATGATAAAATTGTTTTGTTATATTTGAGAACGCCTTTGACTATGCAAAACAAGGCAAGACACGACAAGATTGCTCTGCTATATTTGCATCTGAAAAGGCAAAGAAAGGCATGATATGACAAGATTGGTAAAAAAAATATCTGACAGCACATTCGACAAGGCAATTCAAGGCAAAACATAACAACATTACTGTATTGTACCTGACACTGCTGTTGAAAATCGCTGAAATCACACCTGACAAGGCAAGGCATGACAAGATTGCTGTATTATATCTGAAATCACAGTTGACAATCTCTAAAATCACGGCAGTTGACTGGGCAAAACATGCTAGATTTGCTGTATGAACTCTGAAAACACATTTGACAAGACAAGACACAACCAGATAAATGCATTATCCCTGAAAGCATAGTTATGAAGGCAAGATATGAGAGGACTGCTGCATTCTCTCTGAAATCACAGCTGGCGATCTCTGCAATTACATTTGAGGGAGTAAGACATGACAAAATCGTTGTATTTTTCCTGAACGCACAGTTGACGTGGCAAGACATGAGAATGTTGTTTTTTCAATCTCTAAAATCACAGTTTACAATCCGAGATATGATTAAGATTTACTGTACTATTTTTGAAATTACGATTGACAAGGTAAGACAAGACAAGATTTTATTATTGTTATTGAAGTCACACTTGACCTGGCATGATTTGGCAACACTGCTTATTATTTCTGAAAATCAAGTGAAATTGATACTGGCTGTCTTCTGAATCACAGCTGACAGGGCAAGACATGACAAGATTGCCGTCTTGTCTCCGAAATCACCGTTGACACTCTCTGAAATCGCTGTTGACACTCTCTGAAATCACTGTTGACACTCTCTGAAATCACTGTTGACACTCTGTGAAATCGCTGACACTCGCTGAAATCGCTGTTGACACTCTCTGAAATCACTGTTGACACTCTCTGAAATCACAGCTGACGGAACAAGACATGACAAGAGTGCAGCATTATCTCTGAAAGCATAACTGTCGGAGCAAGACATGATAACATTGTTGCATTATCCACAATCACATTTGGCTGGGTAAGACATGACAAGACCCCCGCGTTACCCTTGAAAGGATGGTTGATAAGGCATGGCATGACAATATCGATGCCTTATCTCTGAAGGCATAGCTTACTAGGCAAGATAATGCAAGATAGACAAATGTATATGTACACACCACGAAGTATAGTTATGTTTTTATCAAATCACAGACAGAAACACGTGCATACGAGAGATAGACGCACACATACAAGAGAGAGAGAGAGAGAGAGAGAGAGAGAGAGAGAGAGAGAGGAGAGAGAGAGAGAGAGAGCGAGCGATTTGCATGGTAAAGTTAACCAGAGGGTATGTCCCTCCCCCCTCTCCCTCCCCACGCAAACACACACGCAACTGGTCGCGCGCTCAGACATTACATATATTAAGACGTGGACCTGCACAGTTTCTTCTGAACCGGTCAGTTAATGAACCGTTTTCCAATCACCACTGGCTGTGAATGCAAACACTTGTAGCCATCACACATTTGGGTGTTGCTGTGTACTGGGGAGTGGAAATGATACATATGGAACTAACTGTCTATGGGTTTGGCGGAAGGGGAGGCGGAATGGGTAGAGGCAAGTTATGGGACAGGAAAAAAAGACATCAACAAACCCCAACATCATCCACACGGACAACTACAGACAGCAACTCTCTCTCTCTCGCTCTCTCCCTCTCTCTCTCTCTCTTTCTCTCTCTCTCCACACACATACACTCGCGCGCGCACCACACACACACACACACACACATAAGTACACAACGCACACACATCACACACACACACACACACACACACACACACACACACACACACACACACAGCGCGCGTCTAAAGGCACTATTATAGAATTTTGCTGGATTCCTTCGCATACTGGTATACTTGGGAATGAATTGGCTGATAGGGCTGCAAAAAATGGTGCTAAAAAAGCAGGGTCATCTTCCGAGCTGAAAATAAAACCATCAGTCGTAGAATGTTATCGTATCCTTGAATCAACTGCACGGAAGAGAGCTCAAATAAATGTTGATATTTCATCCAAACAGTGGGAAGCTTTTCCAATAGACCTTGTTCTAAGAAAAATGTCTGATCATCCAGTTTATTATTCCAGACAAATATATTCCCTTATGATTCGATTAAAGCTAAACGCTTTAAAAACAAAGTTTAGTAAAAATGCTAATTGTATTTGTGGTAAAGAAATAACATTGAGCCATATTTTATTTGATTGTCGCAAGTTGACTTCTTTCTTACCAACATCATTAAGGTCAATAATTTTTCTGGAAAAAACATGCAAGATATACTTTTGGACCACTTTTTGCTGATCGAAATTGCTGAACACTTATTTCATAGTCCGATTGGGGTTTTTCTTTAAATTGTTTTGTGTTACTTCATAGTGCGTTATATAATGATGGCCTGCATTTTACTCCTTCACTCTTAAGTTTAGACAGTGAAGGATTCTTGTTTTATTGTTATATTATGTTAGATCTATATCTTCTGTTAATCTTATCCATTACTTGTTGTATTAAGATATCTGGGGTTTTTTTTTATGTTTTGTTTTTTCTTTTGTTTTGTTTTTGTTTAGATACATATACAGATATAAACACGTATACACTCACATACAAAGGCCTACATACACGCTTGTATAACATATAGGCTTATTCACTCAATCATTCATTCCTTCAGTCATTCTCTTCATTCATTCACGTCTAATATCACTCAAAGTGAAGAGACGTTAAACAGAAGAACGAACGCACACACACACACTCTCACACACAAGCACACACACACACAAACATACATACCACGCGCGCGCGCGCGCGCGCACATACACACACACACCTACACACACACACCTACACAAGCACACACACGCACGCACACACCACCACACACACACACACACACACACACACACACACACACACACACAATTACTCTAGCCCGCCATTTGGAGAGTAAACAAACACGAAACAACAACAGCGATGATAGTGACAACATCGGATGAGAAAATAAAAGACGCAAACCGGACAAAACCTCGACTCAAAACAAGCACAGCGACAAACCAGACGGTCATTATATCCAGCACAACAACGTCCAGTTATCGACAACACACATCACTGGGTCCTTACTTCGATGCCAGCACCCATTTGCCGCCAGAAATGCCGAACGTACTGCCACAGTTGAATGCCAGCCATCCCCACCTGGTTTACACACACACACACACGCACACACACACACTCACAAACACACACACACACACATGCACACACATGTACACGCACACGCACACACACATTAGAGAGTAGGAACAAAGACACCGCAAGCACACACACATACACACACACACACACACACGCACGCACGCACGCACACACACACACACACACACACACATACACACGCGCGCGCGCGCGCGCACACACACACACACAGACATTAGACAGTAGGCACAAAGACACCGCAAGCACACACACACACACATACACACACACACACACGCGCACGCA
>CM065722.1:24031191-24033691 GCA_033310375.1 Conus canariensis
TTGATTCCTGTCGCCGAGGGGCTTACATTTTCATCTGCATCTGTTGATTTCTCTGTTTACCTGTCTGTCAACAAGATTACCCACGCAAAAAAAGTTACTAAGCGGAGTTACACGGACGTGTGGGCCTAAGGAAGGATTGTGGCTCCAAGAGAAAGCCATCGATTTTGGTGTGCGCACCCATCGAGTGTCCACTTCCATCTCACTTCAAGCTTGGGCCAGAAACGCTGTTCACTTTGTTCTTTCTATATGGAAACGTATATTATAAAAAAAGTATAGTCTGTTGGATGGTTTGTTTCAGGAGAGTAGTGAAACCCACGGAAGCAACTTTAAGAAGACTTGGTGGAAATACTGTTCATGGACCAGGGGCGAACCATTCCAATTTTAGTGCCGATCCGTGGAGCGAATCCCTATCAGAAGAGGGCGGACGCAGGAACCATCGGCAAGATGATGCGAAAATCACAGGAGCGATTTGAACCAGTTTTTGTTGGGATGAATAAGAAATATAGCCCACATAAGAATCCTTCCAAGCCTGGTGTGGATGTGTGGTACACATTCAGGATCTTGCATCCATTGGACTTTGGTAGACATTCATGGTCTTCTGATTACCTTTCTGGGTCTCTTTTGTAATTCACTAGCCACGGGAGGCCGTGGGACGTTTGGACAGTCAAGGGAATTCAAGTGTGACACAAAGGTGTTGTAACCAGTCCAGTCCTTTCAGTTGTCCATCTACGACTTCTTCGGGCTGCCTCTAGATCGTCCACTGTCCACTGTACTGGACAGGGGGTCACAACGAGAGATACATGCCTCTGCCGAGCAAAGTTGCGGCTTCGGGCTGTTCCGTGGAGCGGTTCTCGTTTACCAGCGGACGTGTGAACTTGTGAACTTACCCTGACTTCATTTTCACACAAAGAACATGAACTGATGGTGCTACTAAGGAAGACTGCAGGGGAAGGGATGTTTCTAAAGACACAGCGTTGTCACCGATATTCACACACAAGACGGCTTTTGGTGGTAGGGCGGAGTGAGTTAGGAAATACGGGGTTATTACTGTATCCCGATTTGATTCACATAAATGCTAATTCCGTGCTGAACTGAGAGACAGCACCTGGCCAGATAGGACAAGGATGCGCTGGAAGTCGTGGGGGTGGCTGGAGGAACTCCAGAGGAGAGCCAAATTCATCTCGAAGATGAGACTACAAGAGTGACAAGTGAGAGAAGACTCATACAATTCATATGAGCCGTACGTCTTCTCTGCTCTTGCACTTCAGAAAATCAGGAAAACCAAGCCTGGATAATATTTTGAAGCTTTGATTTTAGCTATGAGGTACATGTGAGCTTCTTCACGATTTGTGTTTACTGAGTCCTTGTGAAGGGTTGTTCCTGCCGGCATAACATGAAAAACCGTGCGAAGATGTTTTATTTGGATAGCTGTGGCTGGTGTTTCACCCACATTTCTGTTGATCACACGAGTCCCCTGTCTCAGAGGATGGTGTCTATTAACAGCCTCATGCCTTCAGTGGGCGGAATAGGGAAAGGTGTATGTGTGTGGGGGGTGGGTGGGGTGGGTGGAGACCACCGTACATCTGTCCCATTTACCCAGCAAAATTTAACCACTGTTTTCTCATTTGTTGCCTCATGTGTATTCGAGTCAGTAACAGTGTCTCCTTCTCAAAGGATGTGAGAGCTGAATATTGATAAGATCTCTAACAAAGAGCCCAGACATTTTAGAAATGCTTCAACTGAATATCCGCATCTCATACAAAGAATACAAAACAAATGAAAGCGTCAAGCGGCTGGTCCACAGGCCTGTCTACAGCAACAGACAAGAACCACCCCTTGTCAGTTATCAAGCGCCTGCGAATTTGCAAGGCACAGGTGTGTATCGCGCCATGATTCCCTTTCCCAGAGCATCCTAGAGCATGTGGAGGATTGAAGTCCAAGAGGCAGACCAGAGAAGTCCTCAATGGACAACATGAATGACTGGACAGGCTAGAACACATGCATGTGACCGAGGACACGGCACGGCATCGCTGCAACAACAACAACAACAAAAACAACAACAACAAAGACATCCACGATTTCAATTCAAAAATGCGTCTCCAGGGTCGTTCAGATTGTCTGACCACGCACATACCCGGATGTCTTCATTACTTATACTCATAAAACCATCGACTCGGTTGTTTGTTTGCTTGATTTTTTGGCTGTTTACTTTAGGTGGTAGAGCAGAGACAGGGGGTGGGGGGAGAGGGAGGGAGGGAAGTGGAGTGTGAGGGTCATAAATTCCAGTTGGCCGTGCACAGCCATCATTTTGTCAGCAGTTCATTCGATCAGATCTCCCGAAAATGAATGAGGACGTAACAGCGGAACATACCCTTTCCTTTGAGTGGGACTTACTCACCAAACCCGCAGAAGGGATTGGAGTATTTTCCCTCGCCGAAGCTGAGGGCGTATCCGAACATCCAGTATGTCATGCCGCCAAAGACCACGTCCACCACGTTCT
>CM065722.1:24038691-24048691 GCA_033310375.1 Conus canariensis
CCAGAACGTTGTAATGCAAGCAGGCCAATCCGGCGGTTTGTTGTTCACCCGAGTAGTCGGAATGGTTGTTTTTACAGAACGCCATCGGTGCTGACGTTGGATCAATCCGATGATTTCTTTTTAATTGTGAAAAGCATGCTTTGTTTTCATTTTCATCACACGAACGAAAAAAAAGGAAAACAAAAACAACAATAACGACAACGACACACACAAATCTCTCTCTCTCTCTCTCTCTCTCTCTCTCTCTCTCCGTGTCTAATTATAGATAGATATGAACAAAATGTTAACAGCAGGACTGACAAATATAAACTAAATAGCAGATATATATTCATAGGTATACACCTGCGCGCAGACCCATTTACACACATACCTACGTGTATCCAATGCAGTGATTTGTTCTTCTAGAAGGTCGGAAATGTTCCCAAAGGATACAACTGCATTTGCGTCAAAGCTTATCAATATTTTTTGCTGTGAAACAATAATGATAATCATATAATCATTCTGTTTGGCAGCTTTGCAAGATGAAAAAAAAAATCAAAACACGTTTGTGGCACTTTGATCAATATATACGTCTAGGCGTGTCCGGTGTGTAAAACAAAACAAAACGAACCAAATGAAATCTAAACAAAACAAAACAAAAGTGCTGTCTCTGAGAATCGAAAGTGAAACTGTTTCGTTCACCTTGTTTGTTCAGGCTCCAAGCTGGCAGCTGAATATACACACACTCTTGATTCCCATGAACGATGTACAGACAATGAAGAGAATGTGTCGTGATTTGTGGGATCGAACGGGCTCATATCCCCTGCGGTGTCCCCCTATCCTGTGGTTGAGTTGTCTCATACGTCACCATTATCGATCAACTGGGTATTGTCAGACATCATGAATGAAAGCGACTCTTCTTCATCTGAAAGAAAAAACAGCAACAAAAAACCCACGTTTCCAGTAGGATATTTTGCTGTCACTTAGAACCACAATGTTGTGTACACAGCATGACACTATGCTGATGACCGTTACTGCTCATGTCAACATATTAGGTGACCGTTTTGATGCTCCCTCTCTCTCTCTCTCTCTCTCTTTTGCTTTGCTTTGAAATTTGTTTCTTTTTCTTCATAAACCGCGATGGTTTGAGGAGAGGGGGGAGGGGGGGGGGGGGGGGGCGATAAAAAATCTTCAGATTGATGATTATGTTTTCATGAACATCTCTCCGCTTTTTTCCCGAAGTAATTTGTATGAGATGGAATTATTTTTATTTAAAACATGTACGGAAATCAGATGAGCGAGACGGATCTGTTTTAAAAATATGTGCTTGATTTGTTTACTCAAAATGGAACAAAAACTTCAATTCATATTGTATCCCCCCCCCCCCACACACACACACACGTGCGCGCGCGCGTGCTCGTATACTGTGCACAAAAAGAAACGCATATTTTTATTTCAGTCATTTCATGCGTCATTTAGCATTCAGAATATTACAACCACAGAAGAAATAAGACATCAATCTAATGTTATGTCTATTCATTATGTCTGACTATTCACACTGGACAGAGTTCCCTGCTATACGGGGCACGTTTCTGTCAAAATTTTCCTTAATATTTTCAGCGAAAAAAAAATATGCGTTTCTTTTTGTGCACAGTATTATATATATATATATATATATTTTTTTTTAAATTGGTCTCATCTTTTCGTGCTGTCGGTGGCAGTACTCCTATGTCACAATTCCTGTGCAACACGCTACAAATACTATCAAAGGAAGTAAGTTATCTAACAGTTTTCAGTTGGACCCCCCAACAGATTTACTTCCCTTTGAATAAGAACTTTCTGCCTCATATTAAGATTGGATTCGCTATGGAAAAAAAAAAAACCTTATCACCTTGTGTGTTTATTCACCCCGAGGGTGCGACTACATACCAAGTAAGCTGAAGCTTGCTCCTGATTTATTTGGGATATGTCACTTAAACGTTCATGTCAAAAATCAGAATATACACACATGCGCATGAACCTCACTCTTCACATTTTAAATGTACACTATTTCACGTTTTGATAAAGAAAATTGTGAACTTTAGTTTGGTTTGATCTCTGCCCCATTTAAACAAATGAAATGGTGTATCGGGTTGGGCTAACGTTCAGTTTTGTTTGGGTGGGACTGGACATCAATATTCCAGTGATATATTCCGGTTAAATCTGGGGCAAACTCCAACTCACTTAGTAAGAATTCCCACGCTCAAGATAATTTACCGAGACATGTCTAGAACATTTCTGTCGAGGAATCTTCAGAGAAGTTCGTGTACGGAAGTGTTAAGAACACTCATTTCAATCAAGAATTAATTATACAATTTCATACTCCTTTTACTTACATATTTAAACCTTTCCCAGGAACGAATCCAGAAGAGTCTAAGCCACGTTGACCTGAGGCGTTTTCTAGTAAAACCTGGTAAACGCTGATTCTGCAGAGCGACCACCTGCTTTCATGAGTGTTGTTAGATGCCCTCCACAAGCAGCACTCGCTGTGGAGTTCGCCAGGCAAGTACTGTGTGCACCAAAGTGAGAAGTGCCAATAATGCCTTGCTTGGATTCAGTGTCTCTGGCCCACTGTGCTACAGTGTCTTTTGACGCAGGCCCATGAGGCGTTTGGTAACTAATGAGCAAACTCTCTTTATCTTTCTGTAAAAATTTCGTTTTTCAAAGGGTTTTTACGAGGCTCTAACTACACAAAATGTCTTGTTCTCAGGGAATCCCAGAAACTCCAGTGGTGCTAAATGAACATATATATTATTTGAAACACACACTTCTATAAAGAAGTTGCATGCTGTCTATGGGCAACTGGTGCATAGCCTGGCAATCGCTGTTTTGACAAACGTCAATGTGAGTTACAAGCTTTGAAGACAGTTCTTTCAGTGTCAATTATTCACGTGGAGCATAATACGAAGAGCTGAACTTGCAACACAAATACAACTGTAGTTGACACCAGACCTAAACAACACAGTTAAAAAAATTGCGTCATTCAGATGCGGATGAATGATATTGATATCACTTTTGCTTTCACGACTTTTCCACCCTCTGATACAGCGTGCATAGCTTTGATGCTCTTGGTCTTCAAGATGATGTTAGCTGCCTATTGTGAAAGTCCGGAGTTTCCTTTTCTTGAAGATGACTAACAAGGTGTCCTTTTTTGCCTTTGTTGACCAGTTTTGCCTGGTCATTGTTGTAGATACTCCTATGCCTAAAATAGCGCCGGTTCATCTGTCAGCACGTTAGCTAACTTTGGGAACCATGGTTGGTTGAGCCGGAATTGAAATGTAATCACTCTGTGTGCTTTCCACTTCTGTTTTCTGAAACATCCAAGAAATCACACACAAAGGGGGGAAGCATAAAACCCGAAGTTAGAGCATGAAATGTTGGAAGTAATGACGGTAAAAGCGCCAGAGTCTGATCTGCATGCAATATATCTGGACAGCTGATTTTTAACTCTGGAAGCAAACGAACAAACATTTGGGTCAAATTCCTAAATGGATAGAACCTGTTTCAGCAGATAAGCATTAAGTAATATTCTGCATCATAAGCAGCCACATTTTTTGCTTCCTGTTGATATCTAAATATTTCTTTCACCACAAAAAGCCCGAATGTTTTCATATGAGATTACCGCATTGTGAATAATTTGTTCCCTCGTTACCCATGCAAGCAACAGCTGTGGTGTCATCCATTATCAGTCTGATGCGGATACCCTGTGTATCAGAGTCGAAAAACTGCAACCCAAACAGTCCTGCTTTCAATTCTGATGCATTAATATGTTCTCCTCATTCTTCTTCACGCCACTGTCCATCGATCCCGCCTAGCTGACAGGAGCATCCCCATCTAATGAATAATGCATCAGAAAAAATGACAAAATCGGGTTCTCCATGGGAGGCGTGCAGTGAATTGTATGAAACCACACCACTGTGCTTCCTTAAAAAAGATTTCTTGTTTTGCTTCGTTGCTGAACTGAACAGATCGTTTATAATCACGCTCATCTCCTCTAAGTACCGCCATTTTGTCCCTCTCCATGTACCTGAACCATACTGGTCCAAATTCACGCCACGAAAACTAGCAACAATCATCTCTGTGGGTTTCGCAAGTTCTCTAATTCATGAGCAATTCATGCGAAGGAGGTTTGCGACCACTGTCAGTATTGATTTTTATGGGAGTGTAAACACCCAAAGTCTTTAAAACAGTTGCAATGAGGCACTTAAATTCTGCACTCAATCCCACCGATTTCGCCCATTTGAGCACCGCGTCATCCATGAAAATAGAAGAAAAGTGCTCTGTCTGATGCAGATGCGCCATAACAGCCTTCATTACCTTTGAAGACAACCTTGGACAGCATGTTAGGCCATTTGGAAAAGAAAAAAAAAAAAACCCAGTGAACTGAAAAGTTTCCTTCGCCAACGGAACTTCTAAAAACTGAATAGTAAGCATCCCCTCAAATGTAAACCAGTATTGTGGATTTACTCAAGTTGAAACATGTCGTGAATCTTCCATCTTAAAGTAATATCATATGCACTTTGATGTGAATCTATTATCTTTTCTTTAGTCTCACAAAGATCGGGGAAACAAATTTTATTTCTGTGAGTTCACATTCATTACTATTCTTACATAATTGAATGTTCAATTTGCAAGTCTATGGCAGTCTTCTATTCTGATGAAAGAAAGGAAGGAAGGAATTCTGTTTGGTGTCCTGTCACACATACAGTTAATTTTTGAACATGTAATTAAGAAGATACTTTTCACAATAGATTGTGATCATGAAACAGAAGGGAAAAGAAAGGAAGCAAGGGCGATTGGGGAGGAAGGGTGGGGGGGGGGGGGGGAGGAGATGAACGGGATGGTGAGACGGGAGGCAAGTGGACTGCGTGGTGGGGCAAGCACGATAGACGAAGAGAAGAATCAAAGATACACATCTGAAGGCATATGAAGTAAACTACAGAACTGTACTTCGTGGACTTTGAACGAGGCAAGTCGTCAATTTAAGAAGAGAAACAACTAATAACGACTCTGTGTAAAATGTCAAAACCATCCGCACTACAAGTGTCTGCAGAGGGCACTCTTTATGTTAGACAGGCTTCATTTACTCACAGTCAGAAACGACGTGGTGAACTGTGACATCACTATTACACACACACTTTGTGTTATGGTAATATTTAGTCACTAATGAATCGCATTAGAGTCTAAAAGTAAGACATGAAACAGGACTGCATATCGAAACAGTCTAAAATAGTCCTTTGGCAAGGCGTTGAAGACAAACATAAACATCTAAAAAGTCTCTTTCAAGTGTGTTTCTTAACATTTGCCAAGTACAGAAACTTTAAAGTGACATGTATTCGGCGTGACACCAGTATATTGCACGATTTGGTACCGTAGTATCGGAAATGTTCACCACAAATCTGTTCAAATTCTCAGTTTTGACATGATTATGGGTTCAGCTTAGGAGGTACACTTGATGTTACACTTTTACGAGGCTGTATAAGAAAATTGTGAACACTTGGGTTTTGTCTTCCTACTGTTATTGGATGTGTTGTAGTGATGAGAGGTGGCTCGAGCGAGGCAAAGACGGAATCGACACAAGAAGAACTTTCGTTTTTAATCGGCTTACTGAAAAAGGAATCCAGTCGAACTCACGTTGCACCTGCACCATCAGCAACCCTTGGCAGAGGCACCAGAACTCCAGCCCTAAACATGGTGGACACAGGCAACGGGTCACCACCCCAAAAGGGGATCAATTTCTGGTCGTCCAGGCAGGACGACAGCGCCTCCGTACAGCAATGCGAGTGTGTGTTCTGACCTTAGGCAGGCCACCAGAACCACCGTCCCCACACTGTTCGCAGACAGATTCACGCATCAGGGCTCCATGCCAGAAAACCCCTCACAAGCGAGCCGCTTGACTATGGCCACCGAGAAAGAGGACGTGCGTGGGCTCTAGACCACCTGACGGTCAGCGACTGCACACCTGTCTCATTCTACTATTTCTACTTCTATAATGGGTGTGCCATAGTATGGCAGTGATAACAAAGCGCCTGCATCAGGTACCATCGCCAGGTGGAGAGTCGGTTGTGGTTTAGGGAGGTATCAGCATGGCAAGCAAGACTGACCTGCACATGTTCTCACAAGGCTCCATGACCGCCGTAAGGGACAGTATCAAAATTCACCATGTCTGTGTCGGGCCTTGAGCTGGTGCTGTCGATAATGACTTCATCCTCATGTATGACGACGCTCCACTACATCGCTCACGAATTAACAACGCCTTCTTGGAGCAAGAAACTATCGAAAGCATGGGCTAGCCTGCTGCATCTCCAATATAAGCTTCACTGCTGGTAAATGCTCAAGACGGCCACTGCCACCTGTCCTCACAAGCCACAGCGGAAGATCCAGGATGCCTTCCAGCAGGGGTGGTGCACCAGAGAATCATCCGCAGCATGAGACGGTGCTGCCAGGCTGTGATTGTCGTCTGGGCACTGTAGACTCCATACTAACCAGGTTTTGTTCATGTGAACTCTGAAACACAACACTTCACTAAATCGGTCCACTGAATGAGAAATGATGTCATTTGAGGGTAGTCCTGCAGTTGTTTCATACCTTAGCGACACAACGGGATTTTCATGACAGTGACAGCGAGAACTTTCCAATAGAATATTTATTTGACATTTGATTACAAATTTTGTACAGCCAAAATAAACGTTTTCATTTTTGCCAGTGTTTGCGTTTTCTATCCTAAGCAAATGTAGCTCTGATTAAAAATTAATGTCCACTCCTTTCCCCATTGTAAGAATGACGAAGTCTGTTTTAATTATCTCCCATTCAGGTGGACGATTCCTAATTTGCCTAATTTGCCCTGCTTTATAAACCTTTACCTTTTCACTTTATTCCTGCGTTACCACTGTCTACCTCTTTACAGAACTGGCTTACCTCTTATCCCGAAGTCCATATTGTACGGGTTTTGTTTATCTCCAACGGCCGAAGCCTCTGGTTTCCACCCTGCACTTTTCTGTTCTGAGAACTTCCTCTCTGACTGGTTACGCGGGGACAGCTGGTCCTCAGAAAGGACCCGGTGTAACAGCCCATTCTTACCCCCCCCCCTCTGGAACTTACCCCGGGGTAAGTCTGGGCTAGCCTGCTTTTACCCCCGGGGTCATTCCAGGACTAGCTGGAACTTACCCCCCCCCCCCCCCCCCCCCAGTTGGAACTGACCCCCCCCCCCAGTCATCTACATTGTACAAGGTACACAGGCACTCAGAAGACACTAATTAGCTGTAAAAATAGTTAAAATCTTTGATATACATTAAAGTGACTGATGGTCAGTGACACTGACCACTGGTTGTCTGCATTGCACAAGGTATACAAACACTCATGAGACACTGATAAACTGTAAAATATTCGAAATATCTGATTTACGTCATAGTGACCAGTGGTCAGTGACACTGACCACCAGGCATCTGCATTGTACAAGGTACACAGGTACTCGGGAGACTATAATTAGCCGTGAAATAGTTAAAATCTCCGATTTACGTCATAATGACCAGTAGTCAGTAGCACTGACCACAAGTAATCTACATTGTGCAAGGTACACAAGCACTCGGGAAACACTAATTAGCTGTTAAATAGTTAAAATCTCCGATTTACGTCATAATGACCAGTGGTCAGTGGCACTGACCACTAGTCATCTGCATTGTACAAGCTATGGTACACAGGTGCTCAAGGGACTAAATAGCTGTAAAATAGTTAAAAGAGGCAAACTGGGATGAAGCAACAACGGTGCTTGGTCACAACGACACGTGGTCACAACGACATTTTGTCACAACTTCGATTGGTCACATTGGCACTTGGTCACATCGGCGTGTAGCCGTCTTTCTTTCCCACGCATGCACGGGCGTACTCACACACCCGAATATTGATCCACGCATGTAAACTAGCGCAGAGAAATGTTAATACGTATCTGTTAGTGAACCAGGTGTGTGTGTGTGTGTGTGTGTGGGGGGGGGGGGGGGGGGGGGGGGGGTTGGGGAAGTAGGAGGTCCATCTATTGAGAAGAGTCTAGAACTACACTTTGTCTAAACCAACCGACTGTATATAGGAAGTGGGAGAGGAGGGGTAAATATGCAGGCTAACACAATTTTTTTTTAAAGGCGGATGTGCGTGTTGGGAAAAGGCAGAGGAAAACCCTGAATAACCCTCTCTTGTTTGAAGGGTGGGGTGGGGTGGAGGAAGATTCCGAATAGTCCTAGACTGACCCTTTGGGGGTGGGGGTTGGGGGGGGGGGGTAAATCCAGGCTAGCCCAAACTTACCCCCGCAGGGGTAAGTTCCAACTAGGGGGGGGGGGGGTAAGTTCTAGCTAGTCCTAAAATGACCCCCGGGGGTAAAAGCAGGCTAGCCCAGACTTACCCCGGGGTAAGTTCCAGAGGGGGGTAAGAACGGGCTGTTACACTTTAATTTCTCCCACGGTGTAGGTGGTAACCTGACGTCGAACCGAACTGTGCTGGTGCAAAACGGTGCTGATTCTTTCGCCGTTTTTATAAGCCGTCATCGCCAAAGTGCTTGCGGCGCGATTTCAGCAGAACAAATGGATGACATATCTTTAGGAATACTTGTTTGAATCTAGTGTCGTCTGCGTTGTGATAGTTCTTGTTGACCTACGCCCAGCACGCAGGGCTATGACGTCACATGATACCCAAGCACTCGATTGTGCACTATGCAGCTTGCCTGGCCCTTTAGCCGTGATTTTCTCCACCATTGCAGGCAGTTCGTCTACCGCAGTGAACGAAGACGAGGTCACGTACACCAGCAGTTTCTGTACATGCAGCAGTCTACCGTCTAATTTGTGTGTTGTCCTAAGTGTCTGTCAGTCTCCTCATCCAGTTTTGGAGGCTTTGATTTGCATGCACATTTATGACTACGGTGTTTACCCTGTGATTTTCCCCCCCAGAGCTTGTTCCCCCGTTCAATTTCTGAATCTGTTCAGACATATTTCTGCAAATTTGTACAAGACTGGAGGGCCCTCAGCTTCAGTGATCTTTAGCTGTGATTCAAAGATAACATTATCTTTATGTCTGCCATCTTTTGATCCTTGAATACAATCTGTAACAAAATCATTCTCAATGTCAGTATTTGCGCTCTCTGCGAAATTTTGTTTGTTCCCTTCGCCCTTGGCAAAGTGGTGCTCATCATCACCGCCGCTGTCAGTCGATCGATTCGTGTCAGGCTCATCGTCTTTCATTTCCGACCGTGCCGGGGGATGTACTGGCAGGCCTGTAATTCAGTGACCGTCACTCATTTTGAAACATGTTCGTTCTGTTAATTAATGTTGAGATAATGTCTCTGAAGCCATTAGCGTTACGGTCAATACTCTTAGACATTCACATTCTTCATTGCTTGGATCATCAATTTTTCACGATTCCCGACTAATGCTAGGAAATAGGGAAAACAGTTAAACAGCTTTTCTTTTTTCAATATTACAGTTCAGGGCCGGATCATTTCCGTGAGAGGACGGATTTCGCGGGAAACGGGAGGAGGGACTCCTAAGATTTTGTAAAGGCAAGGGGTGGGGGCTGGGAGGGAGAAAGGAACTCCTCTCCCAGAATTTTTGAAAAAGCAGCCAAAGTCACACAAATAGGTCGACAGATTTTCTTTATAGTTAGGGGAGGGGGACTGGGGTAGAAACCCCGAGGAGACTGGGTGGTTCACTTGGCAAACATGCAAATTTTGACAACCGGGAGAGGAACCAAGAGGAGGGTGGGTGCTGGACACCCAGGAATCCCCCCCCCCCCAGGTCCAATCGTGCAGTATGCCAGTACTTCCACCCACACAAGGCGCTTTCTTGTATATTGCTCCGAAAATATGAAACTTTTAGTGACTCAGTGAACAAATTTTCTGTGAGAGCTATTTTTTTTCTTTTTTTTTTTGTTTGAAACAAGGATTGCGCGCATATTCCAAGTGAGGTTACTGCGTCCATGCTTTCTTCTGTTCTATACCTTC
>CM065722.1:24056191-24063691 GCA_033310375.1 Conus canariensis
AGAAAATTCTTTCCCCCTTGGGCAACATAATGATAATAATAATAACAATAGTAATAATGATAATGAATACTTATATAGCGCCTATTCTCGGCTAGAGACCAAGCTCTAAGCGCTTTACAATCCACACGTTCACACAACGGGCTGCCTACCTGGGTAGTGCCGACTGAAGAGCTGCCAGATGGCGCTTCATTCAGTCGTTTCCCGTGTCATCCCATCAATATCGTTCAATATCGTTTACTCAATTTCCTTACTTCCTTCATTCTTTCCGTTTCTCACGCAGGGTGCATGCTATGTGTAACTTGTCATCCATACCAACGGCCAAACTGGCCTTCTCTTCCGAGAGTTGGTGATGGGATTTTACGTGTGTGCAAGATGTTATGCGTGCGTTCACACACGGAACCTCGATTTATAGTCTCATTCGAAGGACTGTATGGGAAAATGGAGTCAGAACCAATGTTAACTCCGAGGGAAAAATCCCCCTGTACCGAAACGGCCCGGCGGAGATTGGAACCCGCAACCCCAGGATCACCAAGATTACGATTCCGGCGCTCTACCAACTGAGCTATTCCGGCTCTGTGAAGTCGCTAACCCTGTCGAACGGAGCAGACTTTAAACCGAGTTTCGGTGTGAATGCGGACATGAAAAAAACAAACAAACATCAAAAACAAACTGGATACACGTCAAATCCATTTCCATTCGTCAGACACAAAGAGGAATATGTTGTGTCTTGGTGGTGTGGATGGCACACTGAACAACGCAAACAAAACAGCCCTCAAACATGCATACTGTGCCGTGTTTATGTATCATCTCCGATGTTACTACTTTTACAGCGGGAATCAGAAAATGGTCACACATGCAAAAACCCTTTCTAGTTAAGACGATCGGATGCTAGTCGAAGTCTGAAGCTGAATTCAATGCTTTGAGCTTCCGTGTTGCAGTTGTGATGAGAGCAACACGTTGGGATGCGGATGGGATGAAGACATTGTTATCGTTTTGTCTGCGTCTTTGCTAAAGTGTATCTCTTCACAGATCCAAAGCCACAGCAATAAAATGAACGCGTGACTTGAGTTTATCTATCTATCTGGCCTGCTGGCTGGCTGTCTGTCTATCTTTCTATCTATCTATCTAGCTAGCTGTTTGTTTTGTAGTGGTTTCCGAACTAAACATAAATACATCAGAAATGGCTGTGTGGTGACGGAATTTACGCAATAGTTCATGTGTAATGCGACTGGGCCCACGAACAAATCAGCAGAACCATGGTGTGTTTTGTTACTGACTCTACAAACGATTATCCAGTTTGAAAGACCTGTGTTGAAAGCAAAGGCCAGAGTGTGGACCTACAACTAGCACAGGGCGCACCACACACACACACACACACACACACACACACACACACACACACACACACACACACACACACTTAGGCACTCGCGCACGCACGCACACACGCATGGACGCACGCATGCATGCACAACACATTCTCTCTCTCTCTCTCTCTCACACACACACACGCACACACGCACGCACGGACGCACGCGCACGCACACGCACACGCACACGCACACACGCACGCACGCACGCACACACACACACACACACACACACACACACACACACACACACCACACACACACACACACACACACACACACACACATCATAGGGAGACCTCGGCACAACAGCTATGCATTGAATAGCATGTGATGACCGGAACGGTTCTTCACGTTTCATCGAATCACGTTTCGTCCAGTCACGGTTCATCGAATCTTTGTGTGTGCACAACTGTCACGGTTGACCTATCATCGGGAAAAAAGTGTGACTTTAATCATTCTCAGATATCCCCCATAATTTGGATACAATATTTGGCCACAGCACTTCTCAACAATAAACTCTGTAAATAATGTTGGCACCCACCCAGTCTCCAATAAAAGTTCAATATTGCACATGCCTTCAGACATAGGAGCCCAGACCCAGACCATCTAAACTGCATGAAAAATAAAAGGTACGCTTAAAGTAAACAATATGCAAAGAATATGAACGTACACCCAGTTTATCTTGAATACAAGTACTTTCTGAGATATTCCATGAAGAACAAAAACCGTTAGTAACGGCTATTCTGGTTAAATAAAACATATAACCCTAATGAAAGATCGGCCCAGAAGTTTTGTCTGGAGCGAGTGGAACGCATTTTGACCACGGACAGACACACAGACAGACAGACAGACAGACAGACACACAGACAGCATTTCTTCGTTCCCATTGTAAAGTACTCCCTGTTCTATAAGAACTAGGAGTACAAACAGGGGGTACTCGGGACAGCATGAAGCTCCACCGAGGTGGAAGTGATTCTGGATCCCTTCTTTGAGTCACTTCATGGTGAAAAACACCATCATTTCATCTCCTATGGGAAGTCATGTTTAGAACAGACTGTAAGACTTCCCATGTGCTACATTTGATAGGGCATGGGGAACACGAGATAGGGCATGGGGAACACGAGATAGGGCATGGGGAACACGAGATAGGGCATGGGGAATACGAAATGTGAATGACTGTTTCATGAGGAAGTTTTGTTATTAAACCATGAAAATATGTCACTTCGTACAGAGCTACTCATTCGTGCCAGTATCTTCGCAATGTTCATTTTTGGTGAAAAATTTGAAATACATTGAACAATGAAATGAACACGTTTTATTCGTACCACAGATCCGCACCAAAAAAAAAAAAAAAAAGAAAAAAAAAAAAAAAAGATTCGTCAATGGCCATGTTTGATCTTTTATTCGAGTTTAAGGTTTAATCGAGGTTGAGAGAAAGAAAACGGGAATGAAGAACTAGGAAGTGCACTTTGTTTCAATTATTTGTGCGCTCTCTCTCTCTCTCTCTCTCTCTCTCTCTCTCTCTCTCTCTCTCTCTCTCTCTCTCTCTCTCTCTCTCTCTCTCTCTCTCTCTCTGCTGTAGATTCACGTTCTCTGCGTCCCCAATAAATAAATATTAGAATCTGGTCGTTGCCGACCGTGCTGTTTGCTTGCTTTGCAAGATTAGCATTGCTTTAATATGTTGTATTTTCCATGTATGATCGATTATACCCCAGTCTTCAGGCATGCTGATAATGGAGGTCATTTCCTATGCACACCGTATTTTAATCATTAAAGTAATATGATTGACTGACTGGTACATTTTATTTAAATATTTCGACAGTTCTCATTGTTTTACTTTTTTTTTTTTTTTTTTTTAGAATTTATTAGTTAATTGACTTTGACCATCTTGAAAAATTAATGTCTGCGAGTAAATAAATAAATAAATGATAAACAGCTAAATACATAACAAATCATGAATAAATGAATAAACAAAGAACACTGAAATAAGACACAAACATTAAGAAAAAAGATAGAAGACTTAAGAAAGTGCTTAGTCAGATGTTGGACATTACCACTACCACCCAAAAAAAAAAGAAAGAAAAAAAAAAAGAAAAAAAGAAAGAAAGAAGAAAGAAAATAACAAAGCATGAGAGAGAGAGAGAGAGAGAGAGAGAGAGAGAGAGAGAGAGAGAGAGAGAGAGAGAGAAATAGGTATTATGGGGTCAATAGGCCTAAAGACTTGCTGAGGTGTTTTTTTTTTTTTTTTTTAATGTGGACTGTAATAAACGACAATATGAAGATGTAAATAAAGCTCCCTTGCACCCAAACAAACAACACAGACAAAAGACTTTACGGCGCACGAGGAACAGTGTAATTTACACTAACAAATAATTCAAACTCCTTCTTTCTCCTCACGCGCCACTAATTCTCTCACACACGTTGTTCCAGAATGTAAATAGCCCTTACATTCTAAATGATCTTCCTGAAAAAAATCTGACGCACTTGCGTTTCAGGAAACATTTAACAAAATGTATTCATTGCAAACTATCGCGAAGAAAAACAGGGCGGTTTATTTTATTTTATTTTTTTATCTTTATTTTTATTTTTTAGAGAAACAGAAATAAGAGCGGAGGGGGGGGGGGGGGAGGGGGGGGGGAAGGAAGTCGGAGGTTAGGGAGTTGGGGGACGGGGACTCGACTACTGTTTGGTACTCTTAAGCGTGCTGCGCAACTTCCATTCAGGGTCTCCGGCACACCAGATTAGCTTCTCCTTCTGGAGTTAGATCCGCTCAAGTTCGTGTTGTGGGCCACGCACACGCCTCGACAGAAGTACGAACAACATATGTCTTCTGCCAAAAAGGCTCTTGTCAGCCAGGAGTTCCATGAATGTTGCCCCAGCGAGCCAGCTCATCTGACTGGGCCAGTGGTGCTGTACCGGCAAGTGAGGTGTGTTACCTAAACATTTTTTTTCATCTTGGTTGCACAGCCGCACAGCGCAAAAGCTCGGTCCAATAAAACATCTACGCAAAATATAGCCTGGGTCCCAAAACATAAAAAATGTTTACGGTATGTTACACACAGACGTAATGCAATGCAGACAGTCAGAAAGCATTAACCAGGCCATTCTAGTCCAGAAGAACTATGCTAAATATAGACTGGGTCCTAAAGTACAGCAAGGTCGTAAAGTACTGCAAGCAAATATGTTTACGGCGTGTAACACACGGACGTAATCGAATGTTGACGATCAGAATTAGTCAATTTGTGTCAACAAACAAAGTGATGTATGGTAACCTTTTCGATTCACATTCATCATATTTGTGTGTGTGTGTGTGTGTGTGTGTGTGTGTGTGTGTGTGTGCGTGCGTGCGTGCGTGTGTGGTGCGTGCGTGCGTGCGTGCGTGCGTGTGTGTGTGTGTGTGTGTGTGTGTGTGTGTGTGTGTGTGTGTGTGCGCGCGTGTGCCTGCGCGCGCGCATGTGTGTGTGTGTGCGTGTGTGTGTGTGTGTGTGTGTGTGTGTGCGTGCGTGCGTGTGTGTGTGTGTGTGTATGTGTGTTGTGTGTGTGTGTGTGTGTGTGTGTGTGTGTGTGTGTGTGTGTGTGTGTGTGTGTGTGTGCCAAATCCAAGCATAGCTAGTGCATCAGTCAAACACAAATGACAAACATTGAACCAGTAATCCAGTTAAAGAACTGGAATGGAATCACAGAAACTTGCATTGAATATTCGGTACAGAAAGTATGTGACCCGAAATCCTGCATATGTTCTTTTCTGTTCTGCGGGTGCATTCGGTCTAAACCAGCGGGTACCGCGGCGGAAAGGGGTTAAGACGTGCAAGCGGCTTCGCACAAACAGTTCTAATGAAACGGGGAATGATTTGGAGGGGGATGGGGACTGGAGGATAGTTATAAGACAAGATACAAGACAAAGTTTGTGAATGCAGCAACGACAACATCAACTGTGGTGGACTTGAACATCTGTCACAACACATGTGACTGATACCAAATAAATGACGGATTACTGGTAGACTGGTTGAATGAGCAATCAATTACTTTTTCTTGCTAGTGTGTGTTTATTTTCTCTATGGTACCTTCATGTGTCAGCAAAATAATATGGCTCGTTCACGGTTCAGTTGTAATATGCATTATTTACAGAGTATAAATGAATGAAGATTTACAGACCAAAGTCCACCCAGTTGGGTTTTGAGCTGGGGAAAGTAAGTGCCCGGTGGCTTAGGTGTAGAGATTTTGTTCAGCTTAGAGCGCACCAGTAGGTCTTTGAGGTTTTTTGTCACGTTTGAAAGTGATCATCGGTTTGGTCTCAAAGGCAGGTTTATGATTTTCTACTATGTGCCAGTTAGACTTCAGGATCCTGCAGATGGGCAGAGTGTGAGGATGGAAGAGAAGGCAGGCGGTGGATCTGTCTCTTTGGGAGGCTTAGTTTTCAGAGCAGATGTTCTGGATTTAGCTGCGTTGCGGCTGAGAGCATCATTAATGACAGCACTAGGGTAGCCACGGTTGGCGAAAAACTCAGACAGTTTGGCTGTTTTGTAAAGTAAAATCTTCTTCACTGGAGCAGAGTCTGCGTAGGCGAAGGAATTCAGAATATGGAATGCTGTCTTTAGTGGACTGGTGGTGGGAAGATGTGTAGTCCAGGTAGGAGTGCGCATCAGTGGGTTTAAAGAAGACTGAGGTTTGAAGCAGTCCATCTTTGAGGGAGATGGTGATGTCCAAGAAGTTAACTGACTGTGAAATGGTGTAGGTCAATTTGATGGAATGATGGAAGTCTGAACAAAGTTGAGGAAATTGCGGAGGTCATGTTCTGGCATGGAGGTGGCTCCCAGTCCATCATCTTTGTATCTTTTGTAGAGCTCTGGTGTTGGGCCTGTGTAAGAGGTTAGCAGGCGGTGTTCTAAGTGTCCCATGAAGAGGGAGGCATAGGACGGTCCCATTTTGGTTCCCATAGCAACACCACTGATTTGTGAGAAGGTATGGTTGTTAAATTCAAAGGTGTTGAGGGTTAGGACTGATTCTCCAAGTCTGACCAGTGTGGCTGTGGGAGGGTGTGGCTGGTTAGCGGGCCGTTTGTTAAGAAAGAATGTGAGGGCCTTCAACCCATCCATTGGTTTTGTGTATTTTAGGTAGCAGGTAGAAGATGGATTGTTTAGTGTCTGTCATTATGAGGAGCTTGGCTGTCTTCGGTAAGTTGTTATGTTTGATTTCTTGTTTAACTGTGGTTGAGTTGAGTTTCTGGTGTTGAGGGAAGGGTGATGCTGTGAGTGGTGTATGGAAATATGTGTCTGACAGTTGTCTGTGTGCTTCTTTTATGTACAGCTGTTTGTCCCAGACCACCACTGCACCATCCTTGTCTGCTGGTTTGATAACAATGTCTTGTCGTTGTCTCAGTCACTCGAGGGCTTTCTGTTCATCCTGTGAGAGACTGGAATGGCGGCTGTCTCTAACCCACTGGATACCACTTACATACAGTGGAAGGGGAGAAAAACCCTCTTAAGATAATCTAAATGAAATAAACACGTTTAATTCTATATTAAAAAAAAATAAAACAGTTGATAAGTCTTGTCTGGTAATCCGTATCTTGCATACCACGAAGAACACTCCAGATGTAACATGGACAGTCGGGGAACGTTTTTAAGCTATATTGAATTTAAAAGTTATTAGTCTGTATTAATGTAAAAGTCTTGAGAAGACATTAAGAGTGGCACTGGAACCTAACTGGTGAGGCACAAGATGATATCATATAAGACACACAGACAGACACACAGACAGACAGACACACAGACAGACAGACACACACACACCACGCACGCACGCACGCACGCACGCACCACACACACACACACACACACACACCACACACACGCACACACACACACACACACACACACACACACACACACACACACACACACACACACACACACTGAACTCTTACACAGAAGACACGAGTCGACTCTAAACAGGCAAACTAAATCGTTGTGTGTACAAAATATGAACCCTGTACGACTTTGCGGTACAAAATGTCATCCCAGAACAACACAGAGTATGATGCATCCTCCGTGAAAGAAGGAAACATGAGTGAAGAACTGAGTGATTGACAGTTCGACTTCATGACACGGGGACACGAATATTAAGC
>CM065722.1:24088691-24096191 GCA_033310375.1 Conus canariensis
GATAGTATTTTGTTTTTTCCCTGCGCTTCTGAGAGTTTATTGCATTTCTTAGTGATCTTGATTCTTCTTCATAGCCATGTTCTTTCAAAAGGTCTCTAAGGTAGCATGCCTCCTGTAATTCTTTCGTGTACCACGGTGGTTTGGGAATATGCTTTACTCTGATTGTTTTTAACGGAGCATATCTGTTATAGACTTCTGTAAAAATTTCGATCCAAAAGTCAATCGCTGAATCTGGATCAGCAATATTGTATACTGTATTAAGTTCTGAGTTCATTAAATCAAGCAAAAAGTTTTGTTCGTTAAATTTTGAGAAGCAACGATAGGTTATGGTTTTGTGGCCTGGTTTTGGGATTTTCACTCCATGTTTAGACCATGTAACACACACTGGGTAATGATCACTAGAAGAGAAGACTGGTACACAAGCTTCTAGTATGTTATTTTCATTTGAGACATAGATATGGTCAATGATTGTCTTTGAAGTTGGTGTGACTCTGGTGGGTGTTTTGATAATCTGATGTAAATTCAACACACTTATCGTTTGGCTCCATTGGCTGTTTGATTTCAAAAGATCTACATTGAAGTCACCGAGTAAAACAATCTCTTTACATTCTAATGAAACTGCGTCCATCATAGTAACAAATTTATCAGTCCAGCTGACTCTTTCTGCTGGGTTCCGATAGCAAAACCCGATTAAAATGGATCGTGATTTGTTCAGTGTGATTTGTATCCACACTGCTTCTACGTCATGCTGTTCTAGATGGGAAAGTCTCTTGAAGTTGAGAGATTCACTGACATACACTAGAAGACCTGTCTCTTTGTCTTTAGTAGGGTCTTTTCGAACGATATCATAACCTGGGACTGATACATCTTTATCACTAATGTAGGTATTTAGTCTTGATTCGGAGAGACCCAGAACATGGAATGGCTTTTGGTGGTTCGATATCAGGGTCGAGATATCAGAGATCTTACTGACTGCACTATTGATATTTAAATGGCAAATTCTCAGTCCATCTCTCGATGGCCATGAGTTCTGGTTTGTGGTCATTTTATGTCCTGAGTGCACAAGTAAAAGGAAAAACAAAAAGAAAGGGGAAGAAAGGACACGTACAAAAAAAGTAAAATAAATGATGAAAACAACAACAACAACAAAAAAAAAAAAAAAAAAAAAAAAGAAAAACCAGTCAAACAAACTGGTAGATTAGATACCACAGCAGTGGTTCGGAAATAGGTGACTGAGAATGCACTTACAATTTAATGTGCACACAACTAATTGCTGTCAGGTTGTACAGGACGAAGTACTGCAAGACTAAAAAGCACAATTCCTGTATGTTGCACGCACAGAATCACCAACTCATATGTATCTGAACACACATATATATGCTGATAATCAGATAGAATTGTCTATAGGTCCAAGTCTGTTTGGCACAAATGCGTTGCACTTATGGAGCGCTCTCCGATCAGTCACATCCACCGAACGCAGGTATAAGAAAGTTTTCTTTTTTTTTTTTTTTTTTAGAAACACAAATTTAGTCTGACATTCAGTGAAGTCACATATGATTCATGAGCCACACAGTTCAGTCATTTCTGAAGCACGGGGCGAAATGCCTTTAGCAACACGAGTGGTCTCGATAGTAAATGAGTAGAACACAAAATGTTTCAGCACAGCCTACGGTGATCACTGTCAACAATAGATGCCGATGTGAAAAGATAGTTATTATTGCTAAGAACATAATGACACGCACAAGTAGTATCCGAGGATTAGTTCTCAGTCAGGCAAGGAAGGATGAAAGACACACACACACACACACACACACACACACACACACACACACACACACACACACACACACACACACACACACACACACACACACACACACACACACACTTACATCAAGGACCTGTACGTATAACACACGTTTAGTTCCTCAAGTTTTGTTGTTTTTGTTTGTTTGTTTGTTTGTTTGTTTGTTTGTTGTCAGAGAGAGACAGAGAGAGAGACACAGAGAGAGAGAGAGAGAGAGAGAGAGAGAGAGAGAGAGAGAGAGAGTGTGTGTGTGTGTGTGTGTTTTGTGTGTGTGTGTGTGTGTGTGTGTGTGTGTTCGCGCTGATAAGGATTATTTTGTAACAGTTTTTTTTAATCATGATATCCATATTCTCTTCTGGAAACATCTAGTTAAGAGGCAAAATTGTTGTGTTTTTAATTATCTAGCCGTGCATACACCCACACCTTGTAATAGAGCACACATTGTGATCAGTCATTTTTGAATGGTTTGGGCATGTGCACAGCCATACTTCTAATGCAGGGAAGTTGGTGGGTAATCTTTTCTGTACAGTGTGAATTTGCGCACACCCACACTTCTTTTATAGGACTGTTTCTCACAAAGTATGGTTGTGCTCACACCCACATCATAAAACCCCCACCTTAATCTTGGTTTGTTTAATCACTTTTTGATTTTTGAAATGAAGAGCTTAGATTTGAACAGAAGCTGGGCGCGTGGACAATGGTAATAGGCAAAGATTTCTGCCATGTAAAAGGAAAAACGTGAAAGTGCTAATGGTCTAAATACATGTCTAGGTGCAGAGTTGGCCACGAGAACCATCAATTTGAATACCGCGATCTTTGGAGCCACTATGAAAATGACTGACTCCATAAAGAAGGTGCTGACCGGCCACAGTGGTGAAATGGTTCGTGTCTTGAACTCCCGGCTAGGAGGTCATCGGTTCGATTCCCATTAGAGCCATTTATTTGTGGGATTTTTCTGCACCGACCGATTCCTACTCAGAGCTGAGTTTGTTATGGTCTTAATTGCGAAAGTGGGGGAAAACAGACGATCCTGCATGCCCCCTCTGCCATGAAAAACAAACAGTGGAGCATGTCCTAAGCTCATGTAAAGTAGCCCTGGCTCAAGGAAGGTACACATGGAGGCACAACCAAGTGCTCAAAGAGATTGTACAAGTAGTCTGGGCTAGTACCAACACCACAAAAGGGAAAATCAGGACTCCAAAAGCACCCGCAACATTCTTCACGGCAGGAGGCAGCAAATCATGGCCAAGAACAACAGTGCCACTCGAAACATGCAGGCAGAGTCTGCTGGACGGGGCAGATGACTGGGAGTGCACTGCAGACCTCCCAGAATGGAAGAGTCACCCAGAGATCATCAGCAAGAGTGGCATGAGACCAGACATAGTAGTCCACTCTAAGTCAACCAAGCAGCTGATCATGATCGAGCTCACGGTGCCATATGAGAACAGAATGGAGGCAGCTCAAATCTACAAGACTGAAAAGTATGCTGATCTGGCAAACAGCCTGAGGAGAGAAGGCTATCAGGTCAAAGTCCTCACTGCAGAAATTGGAGCTAGGGGGTTTGTAGGAACGTCTGCATACAGCCTCATGAAACAGCTCTCAGTTGCAGGGAAGGAAAAAACCAGAGCCCTGAAAGCAATGGCAGAAGCGGCAGAGAGGTGTTCAAGCTGGATCTGGTCAAGGAGGAACAAAAGTGAACTTCATAAGGCTTAATTTCCCTACAAATATCAGGTGTCCCTGTGGCTCAGTGGTTAAAGCGCGAGTCATTAAGTGGAAAATGAGCATGTCCAGAGGGTCATGGGTTCGAATCCCAGCCATGGCTCGTCCCAAGATGGGGAAAAAAAAAAAAAAAGGGGCAGCAGAGGGACATCCGGAGTCATGAACCGGGTGTGGCCCAACCCCCCTAGAGTGTCAGGAGATAAGGGCCGAAACACTTGCTTGATGGGGGCTTCTCTTCTGAGGACTCTCTGCTGCCACGCTCTCCACGAGTTTCTTTCTACTGATGCATGGGTAAACCATTGACTTCCGGGAATAGGCCGGAGGACGTCCGGGAAAGACCGGAGGACACTGGGAAAGACCAGAACCAAGGGCTCTGTGGGCTGGCTCCCCACTTTGCCTTAAACATGTGGCTACTAAGAATAAAAGGAAAAGATGCTCCCAGGATTCACCGAAAGGGGGAGAGAATGATGAATCCATCGGTGCTCAACCAATCATGACTGCAAATCCCAAACGGACTATGAACATGGACCAAATGGAATATCCATGTGTCTGTGGAAAGCGTTTCGCTACCACCCGTGGCATGAAGATCCACAGAACAAAGATGGGATGTGTGAAGACTCATCTGAATGAGCAGCAGCGCACTGCATCAGCAGATAAGACGTCGGAAGACCAAGGCCAGGATTTAAACCACAGTGCCAAGGACATCCACGCTGTTGGTTCGGATGAGGAATTTGCACAGGCCCTCGATGCCAGGCGCCTGAAACTCAACCTGCCACGAGCAAATGAAACTGAAGATTGGGAGAAACTGGATGCAAAAATCGTCCAAAGACTCGATGCACTGATAGGGAAAAGCACCCTGGAACACAAACTAGCCACATATGGGGACATTGTGTATGCCACATGTAGAGACGCCTATGGAGCAAAACTACCCAAAGAGAAAACACCTCCAAAGAAATCCAGACGCCAAGAAAAGATGGACAAGATCAGGGTCCAAAAGAAAAACCTGAAGATGCAAATGAAGACCGCACTGCCAGCTGAAAAACAAGGCTTGGAAAAACTGTGGAAAGACCTGAAAGAAAAACACAGCGCCCTCAGCAAAGCGGAATCTGCGAGGAAGAGGAAGAGCAAAAAGAAGAAGACACAAGAGCGCTTCTTCAGAGACCCCTTCCAGTTTGCCAGAACACTGTTTGAGCAGCCAAAATCTGGGACCCTAAGTGTGGACAAAGGAGTTCTTGAGCAGCATCTGAGGAAAACATACTCTGACCCACAGAGCAAAGCACCACTCGACATTCAAGGTCTGGTGTGGCCAACCAACCCTGAGGAACAGTTCAATGGCAAGCCTCCAACGTTGGCGGAAATCAAGAAGGTGGTCGACAAAGCCAGAGCCAAATCATCACCAGGGCCAAACGGAATACCTTACCAGCTTTACAAGAAATGTCCCAAGGTGCTGGAGTGGCTCCACAGGCTGCTGCGATCGGCTTGGAGAAACCAGAAGATCAGCGGCCAGTGGATGACGGCAGATGGTGTGTACATCCCCAAAGAGCAAAACTCAAGTGACATCAGCCAGTTCAGGCCAATATCACTACTGAACGTCGAAGGGAAAATCTTCTTCTCTGTCATGGCAGCAAGGCTGACCAAGTACCTGATGGAAAACAAGTACTTGGATGTGTCAGTCCAGAAAGGTGGCATCCCAGGCGTGGCTGGCTGTGTAGAACACGCCACAATGATCTGGGACGCAATCCAAAAAGCAAAAACAGAAAAGAGAGACCTGGACGTAGTGTGGCTTGATCTGGCAAACGCATATGGATCTGTGCCCCATGAGATGATACAGTTGGCTCTTGAGATGTACCATGTGCCAAAGAACATCCGCGACATGCTCAAGAAGTACTTCAATGGCTTCTCAATGCGGTTCTCTACCAAGGAGTACACAACAGACTGGATCAACTTGGAAGTGGGTATTGCAATGGGCTGTGCAATTTCCCCAATACTGTTCGTGCTGGCAATGGAACTCATCTTGAAAGCAGCAACAAACAACGCGAGACAAACAGACCTTGGCGATGGACACAAGATGCCTCCTCTCAAGGCCTTCATGGATGACACTACAGTGATTTCATCCAAAGAAGACGAGACACGTCATGTGCTGGAGAGGCTGGACGACATAGTTGCCTCGTCCAGAATGAAGTTCAAGCCAAAGAAATCACGGAGTCTCTCACTGAGGAAAGGAAAAGTGGCCGGATCTGTGGTCTTCAGTGTTGCCAACCAGGCCATTCCAACAGTCACAGAAGAACCAGTCAAGAGCCTTGGAAGATGGTATGATGATACGCTGAAAGACACACAAAGAGCAAAAGAAACCAAGCAGATGGCGGAGGAAGGCTTGGAGACCATTGACCAGTGTGGGCTCCCTGGCAAATACAAGGTCTGGTGTCTGCAGTTCATGCTGATACCAAAGCTCCTATGGCCTCTGATGATATACGACATCTGCACCAGCATAGTGGAGGCAATGGAAGCCAAAATCAACAAGTTCACAAGGAAATGGCTTGGTGTCCCACCCTGTCTGACTGACATAGCGCTGTACTGTCGCCAAGCAAAGCTGAAACTACCACTGAAATCCATCCTGGAGGAATACAAAGCAGGGAAGATCAGACTTCAAAGCATGCTGGAGGACTCAGGAGACAAGGTGGTAGAAGCAATCAAGCCCCAGCTGAAGACAGGCAGAAAATGGAAAGTTCAAGAGGCGATGGATTCTGCAAAAGAAAGTCTCAAGATCAGAGAAATAACAGGACACACACAGACCAACAGACAAGGACTGGGGGTGACCAAAACTGAATGGTGGTCAAAGGCCAAAGGAAAAGCCAAAAGAGACATGATGATTCAGGAGATGAGAAAAGAAGAAGACCAAAAAAGACTCCAAAAAGCAGTCCAGCAGAGCCAGCAAGGGCAATGGACAACGTGGGAGAATGCACTCCAAAGAAGTCTCACTTGGAATGACATTTGGCACATGGCCCCTCTCAGGATCAGCTTCATTCTCAGATCTGCATATGACCTTCTGCCCTCAAATGCAAACCTGGTGAAGTGGGGGAAAACAGACGATCCTGCATGCCCCTCTGCCATGAAAAACAAACAGTGGAGCATGTCCTAAGCTCATGTAAAGTAGCCCTGGCTCAAGGAAGGTACACATGGAGGCACAACCAAGTGCTCAAAGAGATTGTACAAGTAGTCTGGGCTAGTACCAACACCACAAAAGGGAAAATCAGGACTCCAAAAGCACCCGCAACATTCTTCACGGCAGGAGGCAGCAAATCATGGCCAAGAACAACAGTGCCACTCGAAACATGCAGGCAGAGTCTGCTGGACGGGGCAGATGACTGGGAGTGCACTGCAGACCTCCCAGAATGGAAGAGTCACCCAGAGATCATCAGCAAGAGTGGCATGAGACCAGACATAGTAGTCCACTCTAAGTCAACCAAGCAGCTGATCATGATCGAGCTCACGGTGCCATATGAGAACAGAATGGAGGCAGCTCAAATCTACAAGACTGAAAAGTATGCTGATCTGGCAAACAGCCTGAGGAGAGAAGGCTATCAGGTCAAAGTCCTCACTGCAGAAATTGGAGCTAGGGGGTTTGTAGGAACGTCTGCATACAGCCTCATGAAACAGCTCTCAGTTGCAGGGAAGGAAAAAACCAGAGCCCTGAAAGCAATGGCAGAAGCGGCAGAGAGGTGTTCAAGCTGGATCTGGTCAAGGAGGAACAAAAGTGAACTTCATAAGGCTTAATTTCCCTACAAATATCAGGTGTCCCTGTGGCTCAGTGGTTAAAGCGCGAGTCATTAAGTGGAAAATGAGCATGTCCAGAGGGTCATGGGTTCGAATCCCAGCCATGGCTCGTCCCAAGATGGGGAAAAAAAAAAAAAAAGGGGCAGCAGAGGGACATCCGGAGTCATGAACCGGGTGTGGCCCAACCCCCCTAGAGTGTC
>CM065722.1:24101191-24108691 GCA_033310375.1 Conus canariensis
AGAGAGAGAGAGAGAGAGAGAGAGAGAGAGAGAGAAGAGAGACAAGACAGAGAGAGAGAGAGAGAGAGAGAGAGACAGACAGACAGACAGACAGAGACAGAGAGACAGAGAGAGAGAGAGAGAGAGAGAGAGAGAGAGAGAGAGAGAGAGAGAGAGCACAATAACAAAACGCCCACGATAACCAGAACAAAATAACGACAAATGAGACTGGACAGGAGTGTCCCCAATCTGAAGAGCTTGTGACATCAGCAACAGACATCCACACAGTTATCGATGTAGTTCACCCGTATCCACACAGCTCTTGATGTAGGTCACCCGTATCCCCACAGGTATTGATATAGTTCGCCTGTATCCACACAGTTATTGATATAGTTCACCTGTATCCACACAGTTATTGATATAGTTCACCTGTAACGACACAGCTATTGATATAGTTCACCTGTATCCACACAGCTCTTGATGTAGTTCACCTGTATCCCCACAGGTATTGATACAGTTCACCTGTATCCACACAGCTATTGATATAGTTCACCTGTATCCACACAGGTATTAATAAAGTTCACCTGTATCCACACAGCTATTGATATAGTTCACCTGTATCCACACAGGTATTAATAAAGTTCACCTGTATCCACACAGCTATTGATATAGTTTACCTGTATCCACACAGGTATTGATATAGTTCACCTGTATCCCCACAGGTATTGATATAGTTCACCTGTATCCACACAGGTATTGATATAGTTCACCTGTATCCCCACAGGTATTGATACAGTTCACCTGTATCCCCACAGGTATTGATATAGTTCACCTGTATCCCCACAGCTATTGATATAGTTCACCTGTATCCACACAGGTATTGATACAGTCCACCTGTATTCACACAGTTATTCATATAGTTCACCTGTGTCCAAACAAATATTGATATAGTTTACCTGTATCCACACAGCTATTGATATAGTCCACCTGTATCCACACAGCTGTTGATATAGTTTACCCGTATCCACACAGCTATTGATCTAGTCCACCTGTATCCACACAGGTAGTGATATAGTTTACCCGTATCCACACAGCTATTGATATAGTTCACCCGTATCCACACAGCTGTTGACGTAGTACACCTGCATCCCCACAGCTGTTGATATAGTTCGCCCGTATCCACACAGCTATTGATATAGTTCACCTGTGTCCACACAGCTGTTGATATAGTTCAACCATATTCACACAGCTATTGATGTAGTTCACCCGTATCCACACAGCTGTTGATATAGTTCAACCGTATCCACACAGCTATTGATATAGTCCACCTGTATCCACACAGGTAGTGATATAGTTTACCCGTACCCACACAGCTATTGATATAGTTCACCCGTATCCACGCAGCTATTTATGTAGTACACCTGCATCCACACAGCTGTTGATATAGTTCACCCGTATCCACACAGCTATTGATATAGTTCACCCGTATCCACACAACTATTGATGTAGTTCATCCGTAGCCACACAGCTATTGATATAGTTCATCCGTATCCACACAGCCATTGATATAGTTCACCTGTATCCTCACAGCTATTGATATAGTTCACCTGTATCCTCACAGCTATTGATATAGTCCACCTGTATCCACACAGCTATTGATATAGTTCACCTGTATCCACACAGCTATTGATATAGTTCATCCGTATCCACACAGCCATTGATATAGTTCACCTGTATCCTCACAGCTATTGATATAGTTCACCTGTATCCACACAGCTATTGATATAGTTTACCTGTGTCCACACAGGTATTGATGTAGTTCACCCGTATCCACACAGCTATTGATATAGTTCACCTGCGTCCACACAGATATTGATATAGTTCACCTGTATCCACACAGCTATTGATATAATTCACCTGTTTCCACACAGCTGTTGATATAGTTCACCCATTTCCACACAGTTATTGATATAGGTCACCTGTATCCACACAGCTATTGATATAGTTCACCCGTATCCACACAGGTATTGATATAGTTCACCTGTATTCACACAGCTATTGATATAGTTCACCCGTATCCACACAGTTATTGATATAGTTCACCTGTATTAACACAGTTATTGATATAGTTCACCTGTACCCACACAGGTATTCATATAGTTCACCTGTGGCCACAGAAGTGTTTATATAGTTCACCTGTATCCACACAGTTATTGATATAGTTCACCTGTGTCCACACAACTATTGATATAGTTCATCTGTATCCACATAGCTATTGATGTAGTTCACCTGTGTCAGCATAGTATTTGATGCAACCCACTTGTATCCACACGACAATTATCCACACAGCAACTAATTCAGCTCTTTGTACCAACACACCAACTAATGTAACTCACTTGTGTCCACACACAATTGATGCAGCTTCCATTTATCCATATAGCAATTAGTGTAATTCACTTGTATCCACCTAGAAATTGTTGTGATGTACATTTATCCATACAGCAATTGATGTAACTGATCGTTACCCACACAGAAATTGAAGGAACTCTATTGTGTCCGAACAGCTGTTGGTGTAGTGTGTACAGTATATACAGTATGTACAGAATGTACACATGATTTAATGTAACTGTGTATCCACATCTAAACAACCATTGTTGTCACTCCTTTCTGTTCACACAGCCGCTGATGTAACTCTACATCCACACAACCATGGATCTAACTCATTTGTTTCCACACAACAGTGGATCTAACTCATTTGTTTCCACACAACAGTGGATCTAACTCATTTGTTTCCACACAACAGTGGATCTAACTCATTTGTTTCCACACAACAGTGGATCTAACTCATTTGTTTCCACACAACAGTGGATCTAACTCATTTGTTTCCACACAACAGTGGATCTAACTCATTTGTTTCCACACAACAGTGGATCTAACTCATTTGTTTCCACACAACAGTGGATCTAACTCATTTGTTTCCACACAACAGTGGATCTAACTCATTTGTTTCCACACAACAGTAGATCTAACTCATTTGTTTCCATGCAACAGTGGATCTAACTCAGTTGTTTCCACACAACAGTGGATCTAACTCGCCTGTATCCACACAACCATGGATCTAAATCAGTTGTATCCACACAACTATGGATCTAACTCACTTGTATCCAGACAACCATGGATCTAACTCACTTGTATCCACACAACAGTGGATCTAACTCACTTGTATCCACACAACAGTGAATCTAACTCACTTGTATCCACACAACCATGGATCTAACTCACTTGTATCTACACAACAGTGGATCTAACTCATTTGTATCCACACAACAGTGGATCTAACTCATTTGTATCCACACAACAGTGGATCTAACTCATTTGTATCCACACAACAGTGGATCTAACTCATTTGTATCCACACAACAGTGGATCTAACTCATCTGTGTCCAGATAACAATGGATCTAACTCATTTGTGTCCAGATAACAATGGATCTAATTTATGTGTATCCACACAACAGTGGATCTAACTCATTTGTATCCACACAACAGTGGATCTAACTCATTTGTGTCCAGATATCAATGGATCTAACTCATTTGTGTCCAGATAACGATGGATCTAATTTACTTGTATCCACACAACAATTGATGTAATTCATCTCTATCCACGCAGCATCGGATGTAGCTCACCGGTATTTATACGGCCATGGATGTAACATACCTCTGTCAACACATCAGTTGACGTAACTCACTGTGTCCAAACAGCAACCGATGCAGTTCCCCTGTATCCACACACCATCTTCTGTAACTCATCTATATATCTACACTGCGACTGAAATAATTCACCTGTGTCTACACAGCAGTTTCTATTGGAACTCATAGCACATAGCATTTGTAATGTTACTCGCCTTTATCCATACAGCATTTGATGTAACTGACGTGTATCCACAAGCACCTCATGAAACTCCACTGTATCTAGACAGCAGTTAGTGTGTAACCCACCTGTATCCACTCTGCGATTGTTGCAACTCACCCATCATATCCACACAGAAGCCGCAACTGGTTTGAGTCACAAGTATTTACAGAGCAAGTCTTGTGATTCAACTGTATGCGCACAACAATGATGTAACTAGCCTATAATTATTGAAGTCATCTGAATCCACACACCACTGAACTTAACTCAACTGCGTCCACACACTCACCACAAAGCTTTTGACGCAGAGCTCCTGTATCCACACCGACTTTTCTCTTGGAGGGGGGGGGGGGGGGGGGCGGAATAGCTCAGTTGGTAGAGCATCGGATTCGTAATCTTGGGGTTGCGGGTTCGCATCTCGCCGGGCCGTTTCGATACAGGGGGGTTTTTCCCTTGGAGTTAACATTGGTTCTGACTCCATTCCCCATCAAGTCCTTCGAATGAGATTATAAACTGAGGTTCCGTGTGTGAACGCACGTACAACATCTTTTGCACACGTAAAATCCCATCACCAACTTTCGAAAGAGAAGGTCAGTTTGGCCGTTGGTATGGATGACACTTACACATAGCGTGCACCTTCCCCGAAGTTAGAGTATGGCTGCCTTAATGGCGAGATGAAAAATGGTCATACACACAAAAAGTGTCAGAATAATCAACATGATGATTGTGGACACTAAAGAAAGAAGAAGAAGTTTGATGTAGCACTTCTGTATTCACAAAGCGTTTGTCATCACACATGCTACGGCTGCATCTGCTGCTGCTGCTGCTGCTGTACTTCTACAACTTCTATATTATTATTATCATGATGACTCGTCGAGAGCAGGTAGCTATTTTCAGGCTCAGGACAGGCCACAACCGCCTGAAACACCACCTATTTACGAAACTCCGCATCGGCAACACAGAGCAGTGCCCCTGTAGAACAGGCAGCCAGACAACAGAACATCTGGTGCAGTCCTGCCCGCTCCACCAAGCGCTCCGAGAGAAAACCTGGCCCGACCCAATACCAGTGGCTCGGAAGCTCTACGGAGGACTGGAGGACCTGCGACGTACTGCCACCTTTGTCAAGGAGACAGGGGAATCCATCTGACAAATGACGAACGAGACAACAACATTATTATTATTATTATTATTATATCATCATCATCATCATCATCATTATTATTATCATCATCATCATCAACATCATCATTATCATCGTCATGATTATAATTATCATGATAATAATGATAGTAATAATAATAATAACATTGTCATCATCATTACTATTATCATCATTATTATTTTCACTATTATTATCATTTTCATCATTATTATTAGAGTACTTCTGTAGCGCAAATACTCGGATAGAGACCAAGTTCTCAGCGCTTTACAAGCCATGCTCTCGTTTACACAAGGGGCTGCCTACCTAGCGTTGTATGAAGTCGTTTCCCCTGTCACACTGTCTAATGTAAATCCATCAAGATTTCAGTCAGTCTGTCTTTAATTTCCACAGAGGATGTATACTATTTGTGTGCATGAAACCATACCGACGTCCAAACAGGCATTTTCATCCGAAAGTTGGTTTTCGAACCATATATATATATATATATATATATATATATATATATAATATTAGTGTCACTTAGGGAGACCAAATGTCGCCCTAACACCTATAGGCAAAGTACTTTGTCGTTAAGGCGACCGAAAGTCGGTCCCCCTAAGGATTTCGCCATTTACACCTCCCCATACACTGTCAGACAGCAACAAATGGCTATAGGGGACCCACTGGTTTATCCTCACAAGGTACAGTTGGGGTTTGGTTAAAAAAAGCTACCGTTTAAAAGTGGTTTTGAACAATGCACTTCTAGCGTTAAGGAGACTGCATGAAATTTTGACCTTATGGATACCAGTACATTTGGGGATATTTATCATAAACTGTATGGGTTCTTTTCAGAAAAAAAATTAACACAGTCATTAGTTCAGTATCATTGCTAAAATAAACCCAGAAAAACCCGAATTCCTTTCGTAGTTTGTAAGAAAAAGACATCTGGAGATATGCATGTCCGGAATTTTATATACCACTGTACTATCGAGGATCCTTAGCATGTTCGGGATCTGTCAGCCGAGAAGTTATGAGTTGGACGACAGACAGCAGGCCAACTCGCGTTCTGATTAGTTGTTGATTTCAGTGCCTTGCTAGGGCAGAGTTCGGCGACGCCATGTTGCGAAGCGGTAAGATTCTTATTATTTCTTATTTGTTTTGTAATTTTTACGCCCGAAGAAGACTTTGGTTAGGTATTTAGCCACAAGTGAACCGTAAAGCTGCCTGAGAAATCCAAATAAGGGTTTACTGCCTATTTGTCAAGATTCAGCGCAAACAGTTTGAATGTAGGTCACCTTAAGAAAAAAATCAAATGATTTTAATCCAAAACCCAAGAGGGATGCAGGTGAAAGGATTAAAATCAAGTTCAAGTGTGTGTATGTGTTTGTGTGTGTGTTGTTGTCTTTTTGTTTTTAAACAAGATGAAGAGATTTCTGTTTTTATCCCTCCAGTCCCCTCTCTCTCCTTCCCTCCTCCCACCCACCCCCTTTTTTCTCCACCCCCCTTTCTTTCTCTCTCCCCCCCTTTCTGTCACAGTGTCACTCTCCCTCCACCCTCCCCGAACCCCAATAAATAGTGCATCAATTGAAACTAACAATGACATTAATCTTATGACTGTTTTGTTTTTGCTCCATGTCCTAAACAAGTTGATTTTTTTGTTGCCTAGTCAATTATTTAGTTATAAAGTGATTAGTTGTGTATTGTCTATTGTAATTTTTTGACACTTATGCATGGTGTACACTTAACTGATTAAAAGAAAATGTTTAAGACACCTTGCCCTTCTGCCAAAAGAATCCCCCCCCCCACCTCACCCATCTCCCCATATCCTACTAAGATGTGTAACCACATGAGTTTGTGTGTGTGTTTGTATATGGATGGGGGGGGGGGGGGGGGTCCTTTTTTTTAACCTTATATTTTTCTTTGTGTTGTTTGAGATGGAATGTGTGAATGTGCTCAGTAGGCCAAATCCACCATGTGTTGATATATTTCTGTAAATGTATAACTATTTTCTTTGTTAAAAATACATTTTAAAACAAAGAAAGGGGTGGGTGGGGAGGATGGGGTGGGGGTAATTATGAAAAAAAAATTGGGAGGTTGGAGGACCCACCAAAAATGCTTTATTTTCTAGTTGTTTTTGTTTTGTTTTGTTTTGCACCATTACGGAATTCTCATTAATTGAAATACTTTATTGGATTGATAGTGTAAGATATACAAACAAAATGCAAATCAAGACACCACAGTGCTGCTCCTCTTTTCTTAAGCTCTTGATACGTAAATAGATTGGGAAATGAGTTTATGGTTATGCCTGTATAGATGGAAACATGGAAATGCTGCATACACACACTAGAAAACACACACACAGTGACCACACACACACAGTTGATACAAGTAGAACAGATGCAAGATCTAACAGATGACCCAGGAAAAAGAATATTTTGTGCCAATGACTTCAAACCAAGTACTCTATTAAAC
>CM065722.1:24111191-24126191 GCA_033310375.1 Conus canariensis
CTTAAGCTCTTGATACGTAAATAGATTGGGAAATGAGTTCATGGTTATGCTTGTATAGATGGAAACATGGAAATGCTGCATTCACACACTAGAAAACGCACACACAGTGACCACACGCACATACACTGACGCACACACAGTGACACACACACACACACACACACACACACACACACACACACACACACACACACACACACACACACACACAGAGGAGGGAATGTTTACCTGTGATTTGGAGACATGTCACTTTAAAAAATCAAATGATTTTAATCCATAGGAGAGGGATGAAAGGCTTGAGTTCAAGTCCATGTGTGTATGTGTTGTGTGTGTGTGTGTGTGTGTGTGTGTGTGTGTGTGTGTGTGTGTGTTGTTGTTGTTGTTGTTGTTGTAAGATTGAGATTCCTTTTTTTTTAACCCCCTCCAGTCCTCTCTCTCCTTCCCTTCCCCTCCCCCTTTCTCCTCCCCCCCTTTTTTTTTCTCTCTCTCTCTGTCGCTCTTCCTCCACCCTCACCAAACCCCAATAAACAGTGCATCAATTGAAAGTGATCTTATGACTGGTGTTTTTTTTTTGTCATATCCTAAACAAGTTTTTCTTGTTACCTAATCAGTTATTTAGTTATAAAGTGATTAGTTGTGCATTGTCTATTGTAATTTTTGATACTTTGCATGGTGTACACTTAAGTGATTAAAACAAAATCTTTTAGACACCTTGCCCTTCTGCCAACAGAAGGCCCTCACCCCCACCCCAACCCGTCAGCCATGTCCTCCCCATATCCTACTGTGTAACCACATTAGTGTGTGTGTGTGTGTTTGTGTAGGGATGGAGGGGGGGATGTCTTTTTTATTAAATACTTTTTCTTTGTATGAATGTAGGTCACTGTAGGTGACAGCAGGTCAGCTATTTTTAACACAAGATGAAGAGATTTCTGTTTTTACCCCTCCAGTCCTCTCTCTCTCCTTCCCTCCTCCCACCCACCCCCCTTTTTCTCCATCCCCCTTTCTTTCTCCCCCCCCCCCCGCCCCCTTTCTGTCAGCCCCCTTTCTGTCTCAGTGTCACTCTCCCTCCACCCTCCCCAGACCCCAGTAAATAGTGCATCAATTGAAACTAACAATGAAAGTAATCTTATGACTGTTTTTTTGCTCCATGTCCTAAACAAGTTTTTTTTTTTTGTTACCTAGTCAATTATTTAGTTATAAAGTGATTAGTTGTGTATTGTCTATTGTAATTTTTTGATACTTATGCATGGTGTACACTTAACTGATTAAAAGAAAATGTTTAAGACACCTTGCCCTTCTGCCAACAGAATCCCCCCCCCCCCCCCCCCCCCGCCCTCACCCATCTCCGCATATCCTACTAAGATGTGTAACCACATGAGTTTGTGCGTGTGTTTGTATATGGATGGGGGGGGGGGGGGGGGGGGTTCCTGTTTTTTTTACCTTATATTTTTCTTTGTGTTGTTTAAGATGGAATGTGTGAAAGTGCTCAGTAGGCCAAATCCATCATGTTTTGATATATTTCTGTAAATGTATAACTATTTTCTTTGTTTAAAGTATGTTGTACACACAAAGGAATTTAATTGGAACCAGTGGAGTTCGTTCTGAAGAGATGTTATATGATCTTGTCACTTTTTTTTTAAAGCACAAGTCGTGCACTACTGGTTTTAAATCGCTGAAGATGATTTTAATCTTCTGCAGGGACACTTGCAAATACAGAATTGCAGAAGTTCAAACAGGAGGTTATCAAGAAAGAGCTAGCCAGCATTGTGCAGGAGTTGTCTGAAAGATATATGCGTATGGTCAGATTGATGCAGTTCACCTCAAATGTATGAAACAAGCACATCAAACACTGCTGATCTGATCATGCATAAAGATTAACTAATCATTTTCACTCCGAGAATTTTTCAGTTTTGTAAACGAATAGTGTTCTCACCAATGTCAACAGAATGTTTGTCAAGCATCCTAAGGCGAGAGCATTTCCCTATGGATGTAGTCTGTTTTGTTCACAATCAGTAAACGCTGCTGATGTTCATCCATTATAAAATATTGTCAGTGCCTGTCTCGACACTCATTGAGGCAAATGAAAAATCATAAAGCGTGCTTCACATGTCGTCCGAGTGGTCAAAAGTTCTCAGGTTCAAAGCCAGGTTTGGTCCAGAATTTTTTCTTCTTGTACAGCATCCAGTTAGCACACGTAAAAGAACCCACAGCAGCATGAGCAAAGTTCTGCAGACAAAAGCCTATGATATAAGGAAAAACAGTAACAACCACATGCAGGAAAATATAGGTGGCTCTGAACCATAGGTGGCTGTCTATTTCAGAGCAGTTTGACTTTCATGTGGAACATTTCCATTGTGACTAAAAAATGAAATCCCATCCCATCCAATCCAATCCAACATCCTGGTTTAGTGAAGAGTAAGTAGTTTGAATAAATTAATTAAAAATATACTTTTTAGATAAGCCCAGGATTCATCCCAGGTTGGTTTTTGTTCACTTAACCATAATTTGTCAAAATGACTTGCTTTTTTCCATGTTTACTTAAGGGCATGACTCTGCAGTGTGAAACATAGTAGTTGAAAAATGACTGATAGTTTTATGATTTGATGTGCATGACTCTGCAGTGTGAAACATAGTAGTTGAAAAATGACTGTGATAGTTTTATGATTTGATGTTTTGTTTATTTTCAGGGGTATTTTACCTGATCATCCAGATAGTGAGGTTGAATACATCCTGAAGGACCTGATATACACAGGCAACTTTCTGAACAAGATGATTCATCTGAACATGGCATGGTAGGGGCTTTTTTTTTTTTTGAGGGGGGGGGGGGGGGAGGGGGGGGGGCCTCCAACCTCTAATTTTTCCCACTATTTTGTGGGGCCTCCAGCTTCCTATTTTTTCCCCCACTCCTCTTTTTTATCCTCCAGTCTCTCACACATCACGCATAGTCTGTGTGTTTTATTACCGATGGACAGTCAAATGCGAACTTTAATGTTTTAGCGTTTGGTATAAAGGTGTCTGGGTTCATTAATGTTAACGTGTTTGGTGTGCTGACACTCTCATTGTTATATTTACTGTTTATACCAACAATGACAACAAGAAAAAACAATTAACCCAATAGGTGAAACTAATTTTTCCTTTCATTTTTGACAAACTTCGAACTCCAAGTTCCCTTTAAAAAATCATCTTTAGCTGATTGTCTTTTTGAAGATACTGATACATATTTTTGCGATAAGTATGATATGATGATAATATATATAATTGAAATGACCTTAAATATAATTGAAATGACCTTAAAGATTACTAGAGTTTTCAAAGTCAAATGATATGTTTGTATTAGATAATTTTAGATGAGCACCAGTTTCTATCAGTATTTTTTGTTCAGTAAATCTCCAAAGGTTGAATACATTTGGACACTCACAAAAAAAAGTTCTATGAAATCAACTGTATCAGTACAGAGTGAACATTTGTTCGTTTCTTTAACTTTCATTTTGTTGAGCATGATATTAGTGGGGTGTATGTAAAGTAATATTTTCAAGTGTAATACTCTAAACCTTGCTTCTTTGGTAATGATGTGGGTTTGCTCTTAACCATGCCGATTTGTTTACATCAAAATCAAACTTTCTGTTCCAGAAAAGGAATGCTGTTGGTACTGGCATTTCTTTATGTGCTTGTAAAATTTTCTAAATTTTTTTTTGGTTGTTTTTTTTGGCTTAGGCGCATTATTAGTTTTAATGCCATAGGGTTATCAGGACTCTCTGTGTACATTTACAAAAGTCAGAAAAAGCCATGTATTATGTAGTAATGCATTTTGTGGTGCTTAAAAAACAATGATAAAATATAGTATAACTTTTCCATTTCGTAAATGGACATATTTGTGTATATAAATCAAAACCTTTGTCATCCACAACAAGTCTGACACCATGTTCTTTTGTAATTTCATAATTTACAAAACCAGTTCGCATTGTAACTGTTAAGCTTCAAGGAAAAAAAAAGTAAAGACGCTGTTGTAAATGTCATAAGTCTGAAATAGCTTTCATTTTGAAAGAATTTGGTGGATTGCAAAAGTGTACAATTCTTGTTACTAAGGATTGAGGAAAAGGAAGAACTGGTAGTACCCAAAGAAACCATGAGTGATCTATCTTGTAAGTAGGTGAGATAAAGTTGCTTCAAGGATCCAGAGCCTGAGAGGAGTACCAACTTCAAATGCCAATGGTTTTGGAGCAGTTCTGCATCCACATATCAGAGAAATGAAAATGTTGTTAAGAGCTGAATCATGATCAAAGAGTTGGACCCTGTTCTTGATTGCAAATATCATCACCAACAACATTGTCGGTCAGTGCACCCTCAGACCTACAACTAATTTTTGCCATTGCTCCTATAGCTTTTTTTTTTTTTAGTGAGATGCAGCGATGGGTCCATGTAATAAACTTTTGAATGAAGGTGATTTTCACAAGAAATCCTTTTCCTTTAATCTGATTTTTATGGAATTTTTTTTTTGTTTTCAGTTCAAAGTTGTTGCGTTGTTTACATTCAGAATTACAGATTGTGTTTAATATATCTCTAAATTGCCTGACCTTATTCTTTCGCTGTTTCAAATGGGTGATTCTGGTCCAGATGAAGATCACATTGTCTTGGAGGAGGAAGACCCTAGTTGCTCCAATTATGTTCCTGACACTTCAGAAGATGAAGATTCCAGTCAGTCCTGGACTTTTCCAATGCTGAAGACGAACAAACCAGGTATTTTTCACTTCATTGGGGAAAGTAGAAATGCAAGGTTCATGCATTCTTGGCCCTTGTGCTTGGCATTTCTATTCACATGTATCAGCCCATTGTTTGTCCATCCACCTGTCTCCTATGGTAAATTTATGATCATGATGTTGATTATAATTATTGATAAACATATCACTTTGGGTTGTTCCTCAAAGTACAATGTTCACTGTATTTTATCCATAATCCTTAGGGGGACCGTTAGTGGTCTCCTTAAGGTTTCAGTCTGTAGTTCATTGTCAATCAGCTTATCATCATTTTAACATCATCATCATTATTATTGCTATTGTTATTACTATTGCTTTTATTATTATTATCACTGTTATTTGCCATACTTTTTAGATGATGAAGTGCTCTGGATTATAAGGCACATCCCTTGAATTAAAAAAAAAGAATCCTAGAAAAATGCGCTTTTGATTATAGGGCGATACAATTCTGACGAAAGAAAGACAAATGAAAGTCATAATTTGCAAAACCAAATGAGACTGCAATGAAGTTATGAATGATCATCAATTAGCAGGAAAGAAAGCTAAATCAAAGACAAGAAACATGTACATGTTCGAAATCACCAAGTTCAGGTAACACAGTCATTATTCACTGTTTCAATCATACCATTTGTCTGGGGAGAATCCAGAGAATTCTGATTCTTCTGGGTTCAGCAACAACAGCTGGAGAATCGCCTCGTCCACCACGCTGCTTGAGGTGAAGGTCGCGATACTACTTTCTTTGTCACTTTCCGGATCAGCTGAAGGCCCAGGCTGTTTGTCGTCTGCTTCAGCCTCGTTTGCTACTGCATCTGCTGCAACGATACTGCTTTCTTGAAACCGTTCACGATCATCTGTGGGGAAACTCGTTCCCAAGCAGAAACAATCCAGTTGCAAACGTCAGAAATGGTTGCATGATGGAGATGTCTTGTTTTCATGAAAGAATGTTCCCTTCAGTCATCCAAGTCTCCCACAGACACTCAAACCCCTGCTCTGCATGAATCAGAAACACCAGGAAATGCTGCCAGTAAAATTTGTTGCTGCCATTTCCTTTGTTTTCAGACGAATTTGCACATCTCAGATCAGCTCTCTGAACGTGCATTTAATTCTCCAGTTCAGCTTCGAGTTCAGGCCATTGTGTATTATTCCCGCAGAAGGACTTTCATGTTTTCTTGCAGCTTGCAAGTTCTGTTCTCTGTTGTTGCATGGATTCGTTGATCCCAAGTTCATAAGCGACTTTCTGATTGTTTGTTTGCTGCGCAAGATTGGTCACTTTCAGTTTGAAGGCTGCGTTGTAAGATGTTGACTGCTCGATCGACTGATGCAGGCTCTTTTAGTCTTTACGATGATCTAAATCAGTGTTGTGTCACTTGTCAGTCAGTCCTCCTAAATTTAGCAAAAGCATGCAGTACCGGTAATCACAACAGTTTCTGCATGAGTATCTTTTTTCTAATTGATTGGTTTGTTTATTTTGGGTTCTCTTTTTGATTCTGGACATGATTGTATTTCAAGCCCATGTCCCATGTCCAATTTCTGATTTTTTCCACTAGTAGAATGCTCTTGATTATTAGTCATAAAGGTCAAGGCTGAAGAAAAAAAAAAACCACCTGAGAGTCCAAACATTACGGTTTCTCATATACGGCTTAGAGATATCCTCCTAAGCATCACGCTCATTATGCTTTGTCCTTAAAGGGACCAATTTGTTGTCCTCCTACGGTTTTGATCTGCAGTTCAGTGTCGTTCACCATGTTATCATTGATATCATTTATTATTAGTAGTATTCTATTGAAATACATTAAAATTTCCATTATTATTGTTATTACTTTTCAGTGTTGGGGTTGGTTCTGCCTTTATTTTATGTTTTCTTATTTTTCATATCATTTACTTTATTATTTTATATGTTAACCCTTGAGGGTGGATCTTCTTTTTAGGTGGGATTCTGTCTTGTTTTCGTTAATAAAAGAAAATATCTCCTATGACAAATTTATAAGTATGAGGATGATGTTGAATATTATTATTGATAAACATATCACTTACAGGTGTTCCTTTAAGTGCCACGCTCACTGTATTTTATCCTTAATCCTTATGGGGACTGATTGGTGATCCCCATAAGGTTTCGCTCTGTAGTTCACTTTCGTTTAGCTTATCATCATCATCATCATCATCATCACTAATAGTATTGTTTATTATTATTATTATTATTATTATTATTTATCCAACATACTGTACTTTATTCTTAATCCTTAGGGGGACCAATTAGTGATCTCCATAAGGTTTCGGTCTGTAGTTTACTGGCCTTCAGCTTATTATTACCATCATCATCACCATCATCATCATCATCATCATCATCATCATTATTATTATTGTTATTATCATTATTATCATGTATCTAACATTTTGGTGTCATATACTCTACCATGTCAAACCGGTGCGATTAACGGCAGTTGGTTAGCTCTGTTGGCCGCAGTTGGTTAGCTCCGTTGTGTGGCTAACGCATTAATAAGATGTCTCGCCTACTTCCGTCTCTAGCAACAACATTGAACACTTCCTGTTTGTCATTCTTCAGACGGCCATTTACAGAAGGACTGTTTTTTTTGCTCTGTCTCGCCTATCCCTGTCTTGATTTATAGCCTCAATGACTTTACCATAGGTGTTGGCTGAGTTCATTTCAGTTTTCTATTCACAGCCTCACTAACCTTACTACAGGTATGGGCTTAGTTCATTCCGCACCCTCGGTGCTCCGTCGCAGTGAGATCCATGCGCTCAGGGGCGATCCCAGGGATCTTGCTTTCCACCCGGACGGTTCTCCCTCTCTCTGTTTGCGGCCAGAGTTCCCGCGCTAAGACTCGTGAACTGAGCACTCCATCTCCCTCTCTCAGAATCAGAGCCCTCTATGATATCCTCGGTTGGGGGAAAAAAAACCGGAGGGGGGTGAACAAATTTCTGCCCTACCTGATACACATGTTTTCAGTTTCTCCCCTTGGATATCTGTTGTTCTCAATTAGGATGGGCCATGTGTATTATTGATTTTTATACTTCTATGTATCTAGATAAGTGTAGGGAAATGGGGAGAAGAAGCTTAATTGCCAGAGCCATGGAGTGGGATTTTGGCGGAGTGGTTAGCATGAGTTCGAACCCAGGTTTGGCCAGGATTTTTCCCCCTGCACTAGACTTTTATTGGTGGTCTCAGCACTAGTCTTTCGCATGAGACAGTAAAAAGCGGTCCTACCGTGTGCGGCACGCACTTAGCGAATGTCAAAGAACCCCTGCCAACAAGAGCATTATTCCTTGCAAATTTCTGTAGACAAAAGCCACTGTCATAGGGAAAAACAGTAACACAGACACAGGTCGGGCCCTGAGGTCAGAGTGTGGTTGCCTAAAATGCAGGGAACTAAAGACTGTCACATATGGAATCTTCTCATTCATGTATTGGGTGAACCCCCAGAGTGTTTACTGGGGAACGCAATCAGTCAAACACATGGATTCGATCGCAGGGGTTGTTTGACATATGTACAGCCTTCAATCTCTGAAGTTTATAAATTTGTAAGAATTAAAGCACTGTGTCATTGCAAGTCGATAGTGTTAGTGTACACTTGCTGTTACACAAAAACAGTTACTTATTGTCGAGCGAGAGAGAGAGAGAGAGAGCAGATGAGTGACGAGTTTTTATTTTAACAGTGTAGGCTTACTGTGATTTAAAAAAAAATAAAAATAAAAAAAACATAAATCTCTCTCTCTCTCTCTCTCTCTCTCTCTCTCTCTCTCTCTCTCTCTCTCTCTTCAACCAATTTTTCTCTCTCCCTTCAACCCTTTCTTTAAGAATAGGCAGTTGGGTTGTCTGTTGCAGGAATACCACCAGCTGTTGAAATATCTTCAAGGGTTTCATCTGACTGTGTGGCTGATGCAAATACAAGGGCTTGGACTTGGGCTTCTACAAAATCAAGTGCTTTGACCCAAGCTTCTGCGGAATCAACTGCTTCGACTTGGGCTTCTGCGAAATCTAGTGCTTTATCTTGGGCTTCTGCAAAATCAAGTGCTTCAACTAAGGCTTCTGCGAAATCGTCTACTTCAACAAGGGTTTCTGCGAAATCAAGTGCTTTGACTTGGATTTATGTGAAATCAAGTGCTCAAACTGAGACTGCTGCAAAATCAAGTGCTTCTTCAGAGACTGCTGTGAAATCAAGTGCTTTTTCACAGGCTGCTGCGAAATTAAGTGCTTCTTCACAGGCTGCGCAAAAGCAAGTACTTCTTCAGAGACTGCTGTGAAATCAAGTGCTTCTTCAGAGACTGTTGTGAAATCAAGTGCTTTTTCAATGGCTACTGCGAAATTGAGTGTTTCTCCACAGGCTGCTCCAAAAGCAAGTGCTTCTTCAGAGACTGATGTGAACTCAAGTGCTTCTTCAGAGACTACTGTGAAATCAAGTGCTTTTTCAAAGGCTACTGCGAAATCAAGTGCTTCTTCACAGGCTGCTGCAAAAGCAAGTGCTTCTTCAGAGACTGATGTGAACTCAAGTGCTTCTTCAGAGACAACTGTGAAATCAAGTGCTTTTTCAATGGCTACTGCGAAATTGAGTGCTTCTTCAGAGACTGCTGCAAAAGCAAGTGCTTCGTCAGAGACTGTTGTGAAATCAAGTGCTTCTTCAGAGACTGCTGTGAAATCAAGTGCTTCTTCACAGGCTACTGCGAAATCAAGTCTTTTTCACAGGCTAGTGCCAAATCATTTGCTTCTTCACAGGAAAGTTTGCAAAATCATTTGCTTCTTCACAGGCTAACTGCAAAATCAAGTGCTTCTTCACAGGCTTCTGCAAAATCAAATGTTTCTGCAAAACCAAGTGCGTCAGGTCAAGCTGCCACAAAATCAAGTGCTTTACCTCAGGTGACTGCATCAAATGATTTTTCTCAGCTTACAGCTTCAAATGTTTCTGAAGACGCTGTGACTTATAAAAAAACAACCTCGACCTTGTGTCTTTTGTGGAGTATTTCAAACCAAACGTGTGAGGCATCTGAAGAGAAAACATGGAAAAGTGGAAAGCGTGAAAGCAGCATTGAGTCTTCCTGTTCCAGGACAGTTGATAGCATTTGAATCACTAAGGAAAGAAGGCATTGTACAGTTTTTGATGATACCAACATTTCAAAAATGACAGTGTACCTTTTATCAGAGTGCATCACATAATGCCCTGTGTAGGTGGGCTTTTTTCCTTAAAAAAAACAACAATTGTATTGTTCTTTCTGACTTCCCTTGGTCTGTTTACCTGTCGTTTTCTTCTTAAACGTCATTGTAATGCCTGCACTGTCTTCAGTTTTGAGCTGTCTTCAGTTTCTTTTATGAATATCTTTAATCCTCCATTGTTTGGGCAATGTATGCGTCTATTTTCGGTGTTACTATTATGGAAATTTTCTAACAGGTTGGTGGTTATTTGGCGTCTTACGCTGCTACTAATATACATGTTTATAACTGTTTGTGAAGTAATTCTTATTCTTTTTGGACTGTTTTTTTTTTCAATCCAAGTTAAAACAATGCGAGAGCGTTAACTCCAAATTTCTAGTAGCTCCCAAAATTATGTTTCTGTAAATACGGCTTGTCGTGACACACTTCAGTGACGTTTTGGGGCTTTTTTTACTTGACAGTGTGGGTCAACCAGAGATGGGTTGAGAGAACAAAAGAGAGAAAAACTTGTTAACATAGATCTGGCAGGCTAACATGAGACTGTGTAAACTACAGAGAACAGGAAGTTATGTAGTTCTATGGAATTTACTTATCCTAAGGTTGACCAGGAAAAAAAAAACAGAAAGGGGGTGGGTGAGGGTTGGGGAGTGGAAAAGTGAGACAGAGGATACGAAAGGCAAATATTCAAATTTGGTGTTTGGATTCGGTGGTCTCTCCTTTGCTGATTGTTGATGTTTTTCCAGTCTGTTTCCACTTTGTTGATTTTGCTCTTTAAACATAATGATTAAGTAGCTTGATCTGATTTTTTTTACCATCATTCACATACATTTCCAGTGAACTATATGTATGTGACCATGTTCTGTTTTATTGAGAAAGAGGAGGAATCCTGAGAAGCAGACGAGAGAGAGAGAGAGAGAGAGAGAGAGAGGGGGGGGGGAGGAGGTGGGGGGGGGGTTTAGAAAACAGGACAAGCAACTCTTTAAGTGAGAGAGGGAGAATGTGTTACACATGCTCAGATTGTAGACCACATGATTTATAAGTTACGTATTGTCTCTAGTTTTTGTTAAATAAATCATTTGCATATAAGAGATTGAGTGTTTATTTTCATGTGGCCACATGGTTGTTTTTCAGTGTTCGTCTTCATGCCCCCCCCCTCTCTCTCTCTCTCTCTCTCTCTCTCTCTCGCTCTCTCTCTCAGGTTTTGTTTGCATATATGTGTGCCTGTGTTGAGGGAGAGTAGGGTGGAATAGAGCAAACAGTTTTTTTTAATGTTGCACATGGACTTAAAGTATGTAAACATACACTTGCATGAAATGAAGTAATTCATAACAGTTTATTCAATGAAATTAAAAATGACATTTCTAAAACGGACATCATGCAAATACAAAATCAAACCAAACTTTTTTTTTCTATCTTACGTTCTGTGGCGCTCCCAGTAGCGTAACCCCCATGCCCCTCATTCCGACCTCCCCACGCACACCTAATCCAGGTTTATTCTGTCTTGGTCACAGCACTAGGAGTCCCAGGGCACTATCAATGTGTTTAGTTAGCGTGAAGCCACCCAGTAGAAGGACCCTACACTGCTGCTGAGTCACTTTGGTTCAGTAGTGCCTGTTCTGATTCAAAATACGCAGGACATGACCTACTAAGCCCCCTGCTAACGACGGTATTAGATTGCTCGCGGAGCAAGACTGAGCAAGTGCTTCCCCTGATTAGAAAACCGTCACTGCATTCCTCCAACAACAACCCCATAGACCACCCAGCACTGAAGGCTTTGACACACACCACAGCAATGGAAGTGGAGGGGAATTGGAACTGAGGTTACCATGAGAGCAGGGCATGAAATTCACGCAACCTGAGACATTTTTCAATATTTCTTGAAGATGGATGAGGGTTATAAGGATGATGCATTGGCTGAAGCAGGATTTCAGGCGGTTCACAGGTTAATGTTGTTGTTTTTAGCTCACCTCGACGAACAGGAGGGGGGCTTATGCTATACCCCAAGCGTCCACGTCATGTCTGGTTAAGATGTTTGGATAAACTCAGTATTGGACAAAGTATAAGCCCTACAAGGACCAAACTTGCACTGGTAGTGAAGCATCTTGGCATGACTATTTGGATGCATGCTTCGGATGGTGACTATGACCTACTTTTTCCACATGAGTGGCTTGGTTGGGAAGTTTGGATTAGCTTGGACTTTGAAAGCAAATGGGAAGACTGGAACCAAAGAGTCGAGAATAATCTCTGTACAGATGCAACTTTGAGAATGTTCCTCAAATTTCCTGACCCACACTGCAGGTGCTTTCAAAGTCGCATCTGTACAGAGGATTATTCTCGACTGTGTGGTCCCAGTCTTCCCATTTGTATTTAAACTCGCTCTACTCTGGGTAAGAGCCGGCAGAGGCTGAAAAAACAAAAAACAAACAAAACAACAACAACAACAACAAACTCAGTTGGAAAGACTGGGACCACACAGTCGAGTCTCATCTACTTAATGAATGAGCGAGTGTTGTTCGAATTTCTTGACCACCACTGCAGATGTCTGTATTTCTCAGACCTGGTTGATGCCGGGGTATATTATGAAAGTAAGCGTAGAGTACAGCCCAGTCATGTAGTCTCTCATCAAAATGGAACTCCGTTGCATCATCTGTATCATCCTCATCCTCATTGATCAGCATAATTAAAAAACTTTTTCAGGTTTTGTGGCCCTTAGAGCCCTGCTCTCATAGTGACCTCAGCTTCGGTTTCCTCTCCACAGCTGTGCCCTTGGTGAGTTCATGTCATGGTTACTGGTGTCGGCACATTTGTGGGGAATGTCGCTGGATGGATGTGGTGGCGCCCTCGGAGGGGGACCTCACTCACGCTGGCTCCATGACTAAGCCATTATTGTCGTCAGTAGGGTGTGTAATGGGTGGTGTCAAACCAATATTGGATCAGAACAGCGAAGTGATCCGGCGGGAGTGCAGTGCCTCCTCTGGTCGGTTGCCTCTTAAGGACTTGCCATTGACTGCTCCCAATGTGCTGCAATTGCCGTGGCTGTGGCTGATCAGTCTGGGGTGCGACTGTGGACAGAGGTCTGGAATGAGCGGTGTGGGTGCAGTGCCACTGGGGTGGCTCAAAAACTGACACAGCCAAAAAAACAAACAAACAAACAAACAAACAAAAACCTAAAATCCTCACAATGATTTTGGCTCTGATGACATCTGAACCCCTGTCTCCTGATCAGCTAAGTATGGGATGCTAAACTCTATGCTATGGTAACTAGCGTACTAAAACAAACTTAACAAAATTACCAAATCAACAGAAAAAAGACACACACACAAAAGATTGAAAGCGATATGGTCAACACAATGCCATAAATAAATAAAGTAGTCATAGAGCAGTTCAAAACATCGGTGTTAAATATGTCTCCCTAAGAGTGATTTTTTACTGTAAAGTAGAGGTCGCCTTAAGAGCTTTTTTTTCATGAAGTCGCCCTAAGAGCATTCAAATATATAAAACCATTAAGGCGACCAGCAAAAAAAGCTATATCTGTTTCTATTGAATACTGATCATTAATGACAACAACAGAGACAAACCAGTGCCTGAGGATTACAAAGGCTTAATTTCAGCCTTGGTTGTACAAAGGAGACAAAGATAACCCCGGTCGCCTTAAAGGTACTTTTCAGTGTAGTCGCCCTATGACCAGATTAATTCTTATATATATAGACAGAGAGAGAGAGAGAGAGGTGCGTTCACTCGCAGAACCACGATTTACAGTCTCATCAGAAGGCTTTCCGGAAAATGATGTCAGAACCGAAGTTTACTCCAGCCCCACCCCCTCCCCCTTATCCCCCTGCAACAAAACAACCCGACGGAGGTTCGAACCCACACCCTCGGGATTGCGCGCTCTACCAACAGAGCTATCTCCACCTCCCTGTGCTATCTTGGATGTGAAGTAGCCGATGATATAAAATGTTTAACGTCATTAGTTTTAGAATGGCATCATTCGTCGTAGTCCATGTGTCTTTTTGAGCGTGTAAATGCAGACATTCGTGTTGAATTTGCGCAGATACACCCTCTCCCAAATGCCCCTGTAAAACCTTTATTCAAAGGCCATACACACAGAGAACAATAGTTAAGGACAAGACCAGGAACAGACACAACATAAGAAGAGGAAAGACAGTCTTTTCAGGAAAGCATGTAGCAGTGAGAAGCCTGTGTGGATCATTACTGTGTACAGTATACCGTATCCTCCGCTTCTTCTTATAGATTTGCTTCTTACCTCCACAAGTTGTGAATGGCTGATCAATGCTAATAATCTCTCTACCCCCCACCCCATCCAAATATGAAAAAAAAGAAAAAAGAAAAAAAAAAACGCCAAAGAAAAGACCTTTAGTTGACAAAATTATAAGCCCTCAGTTCAGCGTTCATATTGGTTCTGCTCGCAAGGACATACAATGATGGACTAATATCATCAGGCCAGGAGTCACAATAAGTGTTGAGACCCAGGACTCACAATATGTGTTGAGACCCAGGACTCACAATATGTGTTGAGACCCAGGACTCGCAATATGTGTTGAGACTCAGGAGTCACAAAAAGCATTGAGACCCAGGAGTCACAAAAAGCGTTGAGACCCAGGAGTCACACGAAACGTTGAGACCCAGGAGTCACACGAAACGTTGAGACCCAGGAGTCACACGAAACGTTGAGACCCAGGAGTCACAAGAAGTGTTGAAACCCGGGAGTCACAATATGTGTTGAGACCCAGGAGTCACAAGAAGTGTTGAGACCCAGGAGTCACACGAAACGTTGAGACCCAGGAGTCACAATATGTGTTGAGACCCAGGAGTCACAAGAAGTGTTGAGACCCAGGAGTACCAAAAAAGTGTTGAGACCCAGGAGTCACAATATGTGTTGAGACCCAGGAGTCACAAGAAGTGTTGAGAGCCAGGAGTCACAATATGTGTTGCGACCCAGGAGTCAGAATATTTGTTGAGACCCAGGAGTCACAAAAAGTGTTGAGACCCAGGAGTCACAAAAAGTGTTGAGACCCAGGACTCACAATATGTGTTGAGACCCAGGAGTCACAAAAAGTGTTG
>CM065722.1:24136191-24142033 GCA_033310375.1 Conus canariensis
CAACATACAAATCCTGTATGGTGTTCAACCAGTGTAGATATTCATCATGGGAGTCATCCAGTGTAAACATCCTCCATACGGCTCATCCGGTGTCCACGTCCTTTCTGGGGGTCATCAAGTATATACGATCTTCATGTGTACATCCCAATGTAAGTCTCCCTCATCATGGTCCTACAGTTTAAACATTCTTCATGGAAGTTGTAAGGTGTATACACCCTTCACGAGGAACATCCAAAATTCACGTCTTTCACGGGAGGTATTGAGTTTCCCTATTTCATGGGATTCTCCATTATACAGACCTTTCATAGAGATTACGTTCTTCAACACAGTCATCAAATGAGCTCATCCTTCATGGAAGATTATCCAGTATATACATCCTTCATGGAGGTTATCCAGTATTTACATCCTTCATGGAGAGTATCCAGTATTTACATCCTTCATGGAGATTATCCAGTATAAACATCCTTCATGGGGGGTCATCCAGAATATACATCCTTCATAGTGGTCATCCAGTATTTACATCCTTCATGGGAGGTTATCCAGTATACACATCCTTCATGGGAGGTTATCCAGTATACACATCCTTCATGGGAGGTCATCCAGTATATACATCCTTCATGGGAGGTTATCCAGTATACACATCCTTCATGGGAGGTTATCCAGTATACACATCCTTCATGGGAGGTTATCCAGTATACACATCCTTCATGGGAGGTTATCCAGTATATACATCCTTCATGGGAGGTTATCCAGTATATACATCCTTCATGGGAGATTATCCAGTATATACATCCTTCATGGAGGTTATTCAGTATAAACATCCTTCATGGAGGTTATCCAGTATAAACATCCTTCATGGAGGTGATCCAGTATAAACATCCATCCTGGGGTCATCCAGATATGTACATCCTTTATGGGGGTCATCCAGTATATACATCCTTCATGGTGGTCATCCAGTACATACATCCTTCATGGGGGTCATCCAGTATGTATATCCTTCATGGGGGTCATCCAGTATGTACATCCTTCATGGGGGTCATCCAGTATGTGCATCCTTCATGTTGGTCATCCAGTATGTACATCCTTCATGGGGGTCATCCAGTATGTACATCCTTCATGGGGATCATCCAGTATGTACATCCTTCATGGGGTCATCCAGTATACACATCTTTCATGGGGGTCATCCAGTCTATACATCCTTCATTGGGGTCATCCAGTATGTACATCCTTCATGGGGGTCATCCAGTAGATACATCCTTCATGGGGGTCATCCAGTATATACATCCTTCATGGGGGTCATCCAGTATATACATCCTTCATGGGGGTCATCTAGTATAGTATATACAGCCTTCATGGGGTCATCTAGTATAGTATATACATCCTTCATGGGGGTCATCCAGTATATTCATCCCTCACAGGGGGTCATCCAGTATACACATCCTTCATGGGAGGTTATCTAGTATATGCATCCTTCATGGGGGTCATCCACTATATACATATCTCATGGGTGTCTTTCAGTATGTACATCCTTTATGGGGGTCATCCAGTATATACATCCCTCATGGGGGGGGGGGGGGGGTCATCCTCTATATATATCCTTCATGGGTGGTAATCCAGTATATACATCCTTCATGGGGGTCATCCAGTATATACTTCCTTCATGGGGTTATTCAGTATATACATCCTTCATGGCGGTCATCTAATATATGTATATATCCTTCATGGGGTCATCCAGTATATACATCACTCATGGGGGGGGGGGGGGGGGGGGTCATCCTGTATCTATATCCTTCATGTGAGGTAATCCAGTATAGACATCATTCATGGGGGTCATCCAGTATATACATCATTTACGGAGGTCAACCAGTATATATACATCCTCCATGGGGGTCATTCAGTATATACATCCTTCATGGGGGTCCTCTAGTATATACATTCTTCATCGGGGTCATCCAGTCTATACATCCCTAATGGGGGTCATCCAGTATGTACATCCTTCATGGCGGTCATCCAGTAAAACATCCTTCATGGGGGTCATCTAGCATATACATCCTTCATGGCAGTCATCTAGTTTATGCATCCTTCATGGGGGTCATCCAGTATATACATCACTCGCGGGGAGGGGATCATCCAGTATATATATATATATATATATATATATATATATATATAATATATTGTGTGTGTGTGTGTGTGTGTGTGTGTGTGTGTGTGTGTGTGTGTGTGTGTATATATATATCCTTCATGGGAGGTTATCCAGTATATACATCCTTTACGGAGGTTATCCACTATATGCATGCTTTATGGGGGTTATCCAGTATATACATCCTTCAAGCAGGTTATTTAGTACAGACATCTTTCATGGGGGGGGGGGGGGGGTCATCCACTATATACATCCTTGATGGGGGTCATCCAGTATATACATCTTTCATGGGAGGTAATCCAGTAATATATCCTTCATGGGGGGTCATCCAGTATATACATCCTCGATGGGGTCATCCAGTATATGCATCCATCATAGAGGTTATCGAGTATATACATCCTTGATAGCGGTCGTCCAGTATACACATCCTTCATGGGGGTCATCCAGTATATACATCCTTCATGGGAGGCAATCCAGTATATACATCCTTCATAGGGGTCATCCAGTCTATGCATCCTTCATAGGGTCATCCAGAATATACATCCTTCATGGAGTCATCCAGTATATACATCCTTCATGGAGTCATTCAGTATGTACATCCTTCATGATGATCATCAGGATATGCATCCTTCATAGTGTCATTCAGTATATACATCCTTCATGGGGTCATCTAGTATAGACATCTGTCATGGACTCATTCAGTATATACATACCTCGTAGGGTCATCCGGTTTATACATCCCTCACGGGGGTCGTCCATTATATACGTAGTCCATCGGGGTCATCCAGTATATGCATCCCTTATGGGAGGTTATCCAGTATATACGTCCTTCCTGGGGGTCACCCAGCATGTACATCCTCCATGGGGGTCATCCAGTATATACATCCTTCATTGGGGTCATCCAGTATATATATCCTTCATGGGGGTCATCCAGTATATACTTCCTTCATGGGGGTCATCTAGTATATACATCCTTCATGGGGGTCATCTAGTATATACATCCTTCATGGGGGTCATCGAGTATATACATCCTTCATGGTTGTCATCCAGTACATACATCCTTCATGGGAGGTAATCCAGTTCATACATCCTTCATGAGAGGTAATCCAGTATATACATCCTTCATGGGGGTCATCCAGCATATACATTCTTGATAGCGGTCATCCAGTATATACATCCTTTATAGGGTTATCCTGTATATACAACCTTTATTGCGGTCATCCAGTATATACATCCTTCATAGGGGACATCCAGTATATAAATCCTTGATAGCTGTCATACAGTATAAACATCCTTCATGGGGTCATCCAGTATATACATACTTCATTGGGGTAATTCAGTATATACATCCTTCCGGGGGGGTGGGGGTGGGGGTGGGAGGGGGTCATCCAGTATATACATCCTTCATTGGGGTCATCTAGCATATACATCCTTCATGGGGGTTATCCAGTACATACATCCTTCATGGAGGTTATCCAGTATATACATCCTTGATAGCGGTCATCCAGTATATACATCCTTCATGGGGGTCATCCAGTATATACATCCTTCATGGTGGTCATCCAGTATATACATCCTTGATAGCGGTCATCCAGTATATACATCTTTCATGGGAGGTTATCCAGTATATACATCCTTCCTGGGGGTCATCCAGTATATACATCCTTGATAGCGGTCATCCAGTATAATACATCCTTCATGGGGGTCATCCAGTATATACATCCTTCATGGTGGTCATCCAGTATATATGTACATCCTTGATAGCGGTCATCCAGTATATACATCTTTCATGGGAGGTTATCCAGTATATACATCCTTCATGGGGGTCATCCAGTATATACATCCTTGATAGCAGTCATCCAGTATATACATCCTTCATGGGGGTCATCCAGTATATACATCCTTCATGGGGGTCATCCAGTATATGCATGTTTGATAGCGGTCATCCAGCATATACATCTTTCATGGGAGGTTATCCAGTATATATATCCTTCATGGGGGTCATTCAGTATATACATCCTTCTTGGGAGGTCATCCAGTATATACATCCTTCCTGGGGGTCATCTAGTATATACATCCTTCATGGGGGTCATCTAGTATGTACGTCCTTCATGGGGGGGGGGGGGGTCATCCAGTATATACATCCTTCATGGGGGTCATCCAGTACATACATCCTTCATGGAGGTCATTCAGTATACACATCCTTCATGGGGGTCATCCAGTATATACATTCTTCATGGGGGTCATCCAGTATATACATCCGTCATGGAGTTCATTCATTATATACATCTTCCATGGGAGGTTATCCAGTATATACATCCTTCATGGGAGGTAATCCAGTATATACGTCCTTCATGGGGGTCATCCAGTATATACATCCTTCATGGGAGGTTATCCGGTATATACATCCGTCATGGAGGTCATCCAACATATGCATCCTTCTTGCGGGTCATCCAGTATATACATCCTTCATGGAGGTCATCCAGTATATACATCCCTCATGGGGGTCATCCAGTATATACATCCTTCCTGAGGTCATTCAATATATACATCCATCATGGAGGTCATCCAACATATGCATCCTTCATGGGGGTCATCCAGTGTATACATCCTTCATGGGGGTCATCTAGTATATGCATCCTTCATGGGGGTCATACAGTATATACATCCTTCATGGTGGTCATCCAGTATATACATCCTTCATTGGGTTATCCAGTATATGCATCCTTCATGGGGGTCATCCAGTATATACATCCTTCATGGAGGTTATCCAGTATATACATCCTTCATAGGGTTATCCAGTACATACATCCTTCATAGTGCCATCCAGTATATGCGTCCTTCATAGGGTCATTCAGTATATATATCCTTCATGGGAGTTATCCAACATATGCATCCTTCATGGGGGTCATCCAGTATATACATCCTTCATAGGATCATTTAGTATACACATCCATCACGGGGGTCATTAGTGTCTATCTGTCTATGTTGTCAATGAAGTATCTATCTGTATATCTATCTGTCAATCTATTATCTATCTATCTATCTGTCTATGAAAATATAAATGAAAAAAACAGAATGGAAAAGGTAATCTAGGGAAAAGAATAACCAAACGTTTCGGGCCTTAAACCCCTTTTTCAATGGTAAAGAACTATGAGAACATAGCAATTTAAAAGATGGAAAGGTGAACATAAATCATGGTGATAGCAAACTCAAGCAAGTGGCTGCAGGGCCGAGTAGAAATCAGATGTGGTAGGAGAGAGGAAAAGGGAAAGTGAAGTTGAAGAGAGAGAGAGAGAGAGAGAGAGAGAGAGAGAGAAGAGAGAGAGAGAGAGAGAGAGAGAGAGAGACAGAGAGACAGAGAGACAGAGAGACGAGAGAGAGAGAGAGAGAGAGAGGAGCATGGGGGGAGGAGAGAGAGAGAGAGAGAGAGAGAGAGAGAGAGAGAGAGACAGAGAGAGAGAGAGAGAGGAGAGGAGAGAGAGAGAGAGAGAGAGGAGGAGCATGGGGGGAGGAGAGAGAGAGAGAGAGAGAGAGAGAGAGAGAGAGAGAGACGAAGAGACAGAGAGAGAGAGAGAGAGAGAGAGAGAGAGGAGCATGGGGGAGGAGAGAGAGAGAGAGAGAGAGAGAGAGAGAGAGAGAGAGAGGAGGAGGAGGAGGAGGAGGAGGAGGAGGAACGAAATTATTCTTTGATATTAA
>CM065722.1:24147133-24174633 GCA_033310375.1 Conus canariensis
CTTACACGACTGTTAACGAAACTTTGAAGTTTACAAATGCGTAGACCACTTTCTTCTGTTCGTTTGTATGTTTTGAATCAGATATTGGGATTGGAAACGTTTTCATTGCTAACGTTGTGAACATCGAACATCTCTGCTACTTGAAGGCACTTCAGCTTATGATTATCGCCGACTGCACGCCAGAGTAAATCAAAGCAAATTCATCATGAGTTTGGTGGGTTAAAAAGAAAAAGAAAGAAAAACTCGCAAACCCACAGGCCTCAGTAGTACAATGATCATGCGCACCGCCATATGAAATATACGAAACGTTAATGTCCTGTATTTCACGACAGAATTATCCGAAGTGGAGCTCATCAAAGCGTGTCATGATGACTATTGAAAACAACAATAGGGGAAGTGATGAGTAGGGAGTGTAGCTTGAACGTGACGACAAGACTTACCAAAAACTGCAGACAGTGATTTTTGGTCAGGAATAGAACGTTTATAACATAGCGCCATTTCTCCCAGAAAGTAACAAAATCCATCGGAATCTAATAAGATAGTAGACCGCAGAAGCCTGCCTGCACTCGTTGCTCTCTCTCTCTCTCTCTCTTCTCCCTCTCTCTCTCTCTCTCTCTGTTGTGTGTTTGTCTTTGCGTGTGTGTGTGTGTGTGTGTGTGTGTGTGCAGTGCTTGCATGAGTGCGTGCGTACGCCGCGCGCGCGCGCGCGCGCGGCGCGCGTGTGTGTGTGTGTGTGTGTGTGTTGTGTGTGTGTGTGTGTGTGTGTGTGTGAGAGAGAGAGAGAGAGAGAGAGAGGAGAGAGAGAGAGAGAGAGAATCTGTGTGTGTGTGTGTGTGTGTGTGTGTGCGTACGTGTGTTCGTGCGTGCGTGCGTGCGTTCGTGCATACGTGTGTGGTGTGTGTGTATGTGGTGTGTGTGTGTGTGTCTGTGTCTGTGTGTCTGTGTCTGTGTTCGTGTCTGTGTGTGATTCCGAACGTGTGTCCGTGTTCACGCGTAGAGTACATGAAGAGCGCTAATGCCCAATTAACCATAGATTTACCTTTTTTTCAACAGTTCCAAGCTGTTTCAGACAAGGATGATGCCCAAGGCCAACAGTTTGGAATCACTTTTTTCCGTTTTCAGATTTCTCCCTTTCTTTCTTCGTCAGAGCTTTCTCACTCTGATGATGACAGTTTTGATGTGCAAAGAGTTCTGCAAGCATAGACAGCCTCCCCTTCCACACTGATACGCACCTGCCACACACACATTCATTTACATACCTCCGAACTCGCACACACTCACGTACGAGCGTGTTGAATGTCTGTTCTCATTTTTCTTCTTCGTCCCCATTTCTTTCTCTCTGGTGATATAAAAAGAGTTAGTTAGCATAAAAGGCGTCGCACCACCACCCACCCCAACCATACACCTTTCGATTTGCAAACAGACATCTATCTATCTATCTATCTATCTATCTATCTATCTATCCATCTATCTATTGATCGTTCGATCTATCTATCTATCTATCTATCTATCTATCTATCTATCTGTCTGTCTGTCTGTCTGTCTGTCTTTCTGTCTGCCTGTCTAGCAAAAAGAAGCAGCGCAGCTCTCTCTCTCTCCCCTCATATATATATATATATATATATATATATATATATATATATATATATATATATATATATATATACATATATATATATATCTACCCTCATATATATATATATACATATATATATATTAATATATATATATATATATATATCTCCTCCCCGAGTTCATTTCTTGATTCTTCTGTCAGTCAGCCTTCGTGACTGTCTGTCAGTCTGTCTGTCTCTGTCTGTCTGTCTGCTCTGTTTGTCTCTCTCTCTCTGTCTCTCTCTCTCCCCCCCTCTCTCTCTCTCTCTCCTCTCTCTCTCTGTCTCTCTCTCTCTCTCTCTCTCTCTCTCTCTCTCTCTCTCTCTCCTTATTTCATGGAATATTCAGATGCTGATTGATTTTGTTGGATGTGCTTTTACGATGCCCCAAGTGATGGCCTTTGTTATTTGTATAGAAGAGAATTGCATGTTGGGCCACGTCTGTTGAATTTTAATGGAAGCCTTTCTCTTGCCGATACAAAGAAGCTGGCGGGAGGGGAGAGAAGAAGAGAGAGAGAGAGAGAGAGAGAGAGAGAGAGAGAGAGAGAGAGAGAGAGCAGAAAGACAGATTAGAGTTACGGGAAAATGAAAGATCAAAATGTTTGTGTAAGGAAAATTGTTTTATTGGGAATGCACAAAATTCCATTTTTGGAATGATTTCTGATTTTTTCTGTTGGATATGCCTCCTTCGATGTCAAAATTTCCTCCGTCTCGTCTCTGTCCCTGTCTCTGTCTGTCTGTCTGTCTGTCTCCCTCTCTGTCTCCCTTCCTTCGCCACCACTTCTCTCTCTCTCTTCTCTCTCTCTTCTCTCTCTCTCTCTCTCTCCTCCGCTCATTTCCGGAATATTTATATGCTGATAATCTGGTTGATGTAAATGATCAACTTTTCTTGTGCATCGAAGGGAAGTGCTATCTGAACCATGTTTGTGATGATTTATCGGAAACCTTTGGTTTGTCAAAAATGAAAAACGAAACAAGTGGTGGCTGTCAACAACAACAACAACAACAATAACAACAAAAAAAAAGGTTAAAAAAAAAGGAGAAGAAAAAGCCCACCGTTGATGTCATGGAAAATATTGCTTTAAGCAACAAGAACATCTCTTTGAGGAAGTGATTGGTTGACACATTGTACACGCACGTATAATAACCGAAATCTCTCTCTCTCTCTCTCTCTCTCTCTCTCTCTCTCTCTCTCTCTCTCTCTCTCTCTCTTCCACTTTGTTTCATCTCCCGGTTGATTTTTAACATGAACAGGGAAATGTTCTCGGCATCTCTCTGACAAATGTTGTCACGTGTCACACGCCTATGTGTGTTTCCCCTCATAACGTGCAGTTGCGAGCGCGTGTGTGCAGAAATAGCGCATGTGCATTCAAAGATGTTTGAGTGCGCGCGCGCTGTCAGACACACACACACACACACACACACAGTGTCAAATTGGAATGACATGGTCGAGAAGTACTCACAATTGTCGGTGTTCCTTTGCCCCCGTCCGTCCTGCTCTCCCCGTGCGATCTGTGCCGTGAGATTTGTTCAGGACCATCCACAGTAACTCTGTAAATCGTGTTGGTCATGCTGAGGTATTTCTTTTTTAAGAAATGATTATTTTTGATTATGCATTAGATTAGCACCCCGTCGCTCCTCCCCCCCCCCCCCCCCCCCCCCCCCCCCCCCCCCCCCCCCCCCACCCCTTCCTGCATGCGCACTGGTCACGCGCGCGTGTTACAATGATTGTCTACATGTTTGACTCACGCAATTTAGTAATACTTTTTCTTTCTAAATATCTAGCTAATTGGGTTTTTTTTTCTGTGGCTTTTTTGCTTATAGATTTGAACCTGATCCGTGTGTTTGTTGGTGTTACTATGAATGTCTGCCCTAAGCCCCACCGTTCACGGACGGCAGATCTAGTATTTCTGTCTATCTCCGTAATGAGGATATTTGTTGTTTCGTGTCCTCTCGTTCTAAATCGTGTGTATTCATTTGTATGACATAAAGCCGAACATTCCATCACTAGTCCAAGCACCCTATGCTCGCTTGCGGTAGTCAGAGTAAATATCTTTTTACTGTCGTTTTTATTGATGGTGGTTGTGATGATGACTTGTTGTTTTTTCGAGTTCTGTATTGTTATCAATTAGTTTACGATACATGTGTTTGCTTTTTCACTGTTATAGATCCCACGGCTGTTCAGAGCAAGTTACTTAGTTTTGAGTCGCAGGGGAGTTTACAGCTGCAGAGGCCAAGCTGTGAATGCAGGTGAGGGAAAGGGGTGTTTTCTGCAGGCCGCTCCCCACCAGCCAGCTAACCGCACTGTATTCGGCCAACTGAATGTCATCTATGCATAGCTGGTCTGGCAGCAATGTGTTCGGCATGGTTGAGCGGCCATTACAAATGGGGCTATAGGTTTGATAATTAGTTATTATCATGAAAAATGTAATATATCTGCGCTATTGAGATGACTGAATTGGCGAATTCCCAACAATTCTTTTAATACCAAACTCGACTGGGTTTATTTTCTTGTAGATAACGTAGATGCGGCATGAAAGGTTGTACGCAAGTGGTCAGGCAATATTAGAACAATGACAACACACACAATATTGTGCAAAAATGACGTCATCACTTTCTGGGAAGTTAATTTTCCATAGTTAAGTAGTACACAAGTTTGATACATGCCTCTGCTCAGACTGCAGCAACAAAAATATTGGATTACAAATGTGTAAAGCCTTGTTTGTTTGCCCTTTCACTAAGTGTCTCATTCAGGACGGAAAAATAAAGCTGTGATCCTTTAATTTAATGGGCACATCTTACGCCATGTCTTGTATATAAGGATCATGACTTTTTGGGGAGTCGGTGTATTAGATATAAACAATACATTGTCCCATTTTGAAGCTATGTATTAGATATAAACAATACATTGTCCCGTTTTGAAGCTATCTCGTGAAGAAAAAATGGCTAATAATGTATGATTTTAAACCCCAAAATTCAATAGCTAAAAGAAGAGACGTCTTCCACTGTCTGAGATGTAAAAATATTCTGTGTACTTCTTATGTGACTAATTTTGAAAAACAAAAAGTTGGAGAAGCGTATCTTAGCTGAACGGGACCAGAAGGCGAGAGAACTATAAAATAGGCATTCTGGCTCACCCACCTCCGCCAGCTCCAACCGGCTAAAGCCGGTTTCGCTGCTGCTCCGGCGGCTTACCCAGAATGCCTATTTTATAGTTCTCTAATAGTAAACACTTTACAAACATACATAATGTGTAGGATTATCTGTTTTATAGTTCTCTGTCACTGGACCGTTAAGAAGTAAACAAACAAAACAATGGGGACTTGGTTAACCATGCCTTTATTCTTAGGAGGGCTATTTGTCAACCAAGTTGGGATTTCATTCTATTGTGAGGAATGACTGGCTATTGAAAGCTATCTGAATAGGGAGTGTCTGAAAAGGGGTGGGATGTGTGTTCACACAAGCGTAGAATCGTGGCACGTTGTTGAAGATTATTCTAAGCAGCCACCAAGTGCACTTATTCTCAAGAATTCTAGGATTCTAAAAATAGTACCGCTCACGCGTGAACGGTAGGTCTTCCAGACAAGCCAGCTCCGACAGATAGGATTCTAAAAATAGTACCGTTCACGCGTGAACGGTCTCAGCAATCGAGATATCATCCTCAGTTTACGGGAATAGGAAGGTGAGATTCCAATATCAACCAATCTTCCCATTTTTGTCTTGAGTAATCTAGCAATTCTTGATGAACGGTTTGTCATTCAAGAAGTTCTATCTCTAATTCAGAAGAGATACTGTCTTGCGACATAACACAACACTTTCTAACTGAAAACACGACTGCACTGCACACCCGCAAATGACAAGACAGCTAGGTTCAGTTGCTAACAACACAAGTGCTGGGCGGAAATGTCGTCACTGTTACTAATCAGCTGATTCTATCTAGTCTTGTGATTGGGGGAAGGTAAGAAACATGTTTTGATATGTTTAGAAATTTAGCCGCCTAAATTTATACAATGACGTCTAACGCCTGTACTGAACGACGCCGTCTAAATTTATACAATGCCGCGTGGCGGCCCGACGCCCTTATGTGTAACTTGACACGAACTAGCAAACAGTGCGGCGCTTCGACTCGGCTATTGTGCAGTTGAGTAAGCCGTGGCCAGACATGTCTGACCTAGATACTACATAAAGGCAGAAGGGAGTTGTCTCCCCGGAAAAGAATGTAACAATTAATTGTGAAAAAAAATCGTCATTAAGTCGTTCTAGGTTCTTATTCAAGTCGGCATCACGTTCTTATTTAAGTTCTTAACAAGTTTTTATTCAAGTTTTTATTCAAGTTCTTAACAAGTCAACATCAAGTTCTTATTCAAGTTCTTATTCAAGTACTTATTCAAGTTCTTAACAAGTCGTCATCAAGTCGTCATTAAGTTCTTATCAAGTCGTCATTAAGTTCTTATCAAGTCGTCATTAAGTTCTTATCAAGTTCTTATTTAAGTTTTATCAAGTCGTCATCAAGTCGTTATTAAGTTCTTATTCAAGTCACTTATAATTATTTATTAAGTTCTTGAAATATTATTCCATCTGAAATGGATCAAAATGATCTTTTGTTGTTGGCGGTTCTGGCATGCTTTTTTGTTTGGCTTCTGTATTTAGTGGTTGAGATTTTTTTGACTGCTTTGGTTTTTGCTGGCGTTGTTTATATGTTTTATAAACGTAATAACCACCCCCACCAACAGCAATGACGCCAAAAATGCTAACTCTTTTAATCCAAATAATCCATGTCGACTTTGGTGTTGTAGGTCTTGAATCAACTTGTGTATTTACAGCTGGCATTGAAACAACTGTTGGCGGTGTTATGTTTTCATTATGAGTTATATTCTGTGATTGCAACATTAATTTTTTTTGTTTGTTCCACTCTGCTAATTTTTTTCCTGCTGCAACACGCCCAGGATGAGGAGGCTTTTTACTGGTCACTTTCTCCATCAATGTTTTCTGCTGATTTTCTGGCTCGGTCATTTTGAAGGGAAACAAAATCTATATGATTAAAAGTAATTAATCCCATGATTAATGGCGACAATAATGTTCCAAATCTGTAATATAGATCACATCCTAGAGACTCTAATGACTTTGTTAAAACTGGATCCTGCGTTAAATCATACATAAAATCTTGTTCAGAATCAATGGGAGCAAATCTACTAACTAGTTTAGTGTACAAACTAAGAACCGTTTGCCCAACACTTTTTACCATTCTTGACCCCAGTTGCGCTTCATACCTGTTGTGATACTTTACAATGTCTTGTGGCGACATCTGTTGAATCTGTTCTATGCTGAATTCATTTCCAAGGTACTGTTTTGTTTTTCCACACGCTGCTAAAGAATACAGCCTTTCCTTTTGGCGCATAATAGCTTGGTCATCAACTTGATCATTTGTAAGTTCAGGAAGTAAATCATCGCAGTTCATGTTTTATTAATGAATAAATATTATTTTATTTTTTAAAAATGAGCACCGAAAAAACTATTACTAACCTTGTATACCATTCTGCTGTTATTGGAGGCCTAAGTGTAGGATACACGATGCTTGGTAAAAACTTGTTAAAAATAAAACCAGCAGATCTTGGCAAACTAGGCTTTGAAGACTCAGCAAAGCTGATTGCTGTTATTACAGCTTCATTTGCTACGAAAGATTTTCTAGTTAAGCAAGGAATAATTCCAGACAGTATCAATATGTAAAATTAAAAAAATACATTTATAAAAATGGCTTCACTCGTAATGATGATTGGTGGCGCTGTGGTTAATGCGCTTGCTTTTAGCGGAAGTAATTACGCATTTAGTAAACTACAAAATAACGATGAGAGAAAAAGACATAACAGAGCTATGGAGCAACTAGCTGCTGCACAAGACACCTATGAAAAGCAAAGAATGGAGCAGTTAGATTTTATTAACGACAGACTTAAACAACAGGGACATGCAGCTTACACATTTAAAGATGTTGATCAAGCAATAAAAGAATATTATCTTGTAACAGGCAAGCCAATCGAGACATTGCCTCCACCAAAATTCAGCGATTTTTATCAACCATCAGAAAAACAAAAGATGCAAGAAATATTGTTTATTGCCTTTGGCATGACCGCTGTGTATTTTGTTGCACAAAGTATTGGCTGAATAAAAATGTACAAAATCTATTATTCTCCAAAAGGATATTGGAAGGGAATAACGGCAATTAAAAAGCTAAGCCAAGCAGCGGGAGTCAGTGAACAAACAGCAAAGGAATGGTTATCTAAACAAGCGATTTGGCAAATTTATCTACCAGCGCCTAAACAAATACAGAGACCACACTTTGTGAATATAACTCCAAACGACACCCATCAAATGGACCTTCTATATTTACCCCATGATACGATTAGACGAAAAAGATTTAAGTACGCACTTACAGTCATTGATATAGCTTCAAGATACAAAGATGCAGAACCATTAACACAAAAGAGTGCTTCTGCTGTTGCTGTCGCTATACAACTGATATATCAACGAGGACCCTTAACTTATCCTCGCATGATTCAAGTCGATGATGGGAAAGAATTTAAAGGTCAAGTAAATCAATTATTGTTAAAACATAGAGTTACTATTAAAAGAGGCATTCCGGGTGTTCACAGATCACAGGGTTTGGTTGAAAACTTTAACAAACAGTTATCTGAAAGGCTTTTCTCCTACCAGTATCACAGAGAGCTGATTGACAATTCTCGCAACACAGAATGGGTTAGAAGACTGCCCTCAGTTTTGCGCGCAATGAATAATGAAGAATTTAAAGGTCTAAAACCAGTACAAGCAATCAGAAAACAAACAATAAATGTTGTTGAAGGAGAGTCTTCATCAAGCAAACTATTACCATTTGGTTTGAAAGTAAGGTACCTTTATTCGCCGGGAGAAGCAGAAGGGGACACTCGCATCAGGGCAACAGATCCAGTTTGGAGTGTTGATCCATATGAGATAAAAAAAATTGTGAAAATGAATCCACCCGTGTATTATTTACGAGAAACTGACACAACAAAACGGCCGGCCCCTCAAAGATCTTTTGTGAAGGAAGAACTGCAGATAATCCCCCCAGACACAGTCGCTTAATTATTTTTTAATTTAAATTAAAATGGCGGCAAGAATGGAAAAGGAAGAATCCTTACGTAAAATGGCACTGGAAGCAAGAATGGTGAAGGAAGAGTCCTTAGAAATAATGCGAAAAATATTTGATTATAATCTTGCTATTAGACTAATATTTAAGAAGATTGATTATGCCATGCTAGACAAAACCTCAAATTTTGATTGGGAATATATTAAAAAAATTCGAGCGCATTTAGCAGTAATGAAAAATAATTTGGTTGAATTGGGTGATGATATAGTTAAGCTTAACGAACTGTTTTAATCTACGCAAATACATTTGGGTTTAAAATGGAAGCTCAAAGGGAAATGGCAGAAATGGCAAAGGAAAAGTCTTTAAAATTAATGCAAGATTTATTTGAGTATCAGTATATCATTAAAGAAGTATTTGAGAAGATTGACAATCCCTGGCTAGAACAATCGCCAGACAATCGCTTTAAACCCCAAAGCTTTTATTTTGATTTATGGGTATGGGAACATGAATATTGCGAAATGACAAAAAAAATTAAAGCACATCTAGCATTAATAAATAATATTAATTTTGCTAAATTAGATGATGATATAATTGAACGTGCGATTGCTGAAAAATATAAGCCCATATGATTATACTATTCTCCAATGCCCGATTGCATATGAAAACTCTGGATTAACAAACACACGTTTTGTGTTTGTTCTATCTAATGACTTCTTTGTTACAACAGTTGTGTTGATCTCATGTAGATTAGATCGTAGTTTTACGTTGTCATGATGAAAAGTCTTATTGTCAAACAATGCTTTTTTATAGTTGTCATGGGATATGCTTGACTGCACAACACTGCGAGATATTCCCTTTGCTTTTTTAACAACTTTTTTTTGGCTTGAAAGACTGTACATTTTCGACCTCAAACCAACAAACTCCTTGATCACACCACCAGATAATTCATCCTTCATCTTACCTAAAACCTTCTTGTTAATATCTGAATGCAAAGGCGAATCTTTAGGGTAATCAGATGTGTCGTACCATCCGGCATGCCCTTTTGCTACTTCTAATTCCATGTCTTTGTAAAAATCTTCAGTAGGAATATCTATAACAAAGGAATCTGTATCTGTGTACAGAACTCTGGACTCTGGATACAAGGGTTTAAAGTAGTCGTAAAGAAATTCTAACATCAAAAGCTTCGACAGCTCTAAAACAGTAAACCCAATAAAAACGGGCTTATCCAATTTGACTTTCTTTTTTTTCATCATTATGCCAAAAAGCTGATCATGAAATCTTCTGAAGTCCTGATAATTAGGTTTTGAAGTCAACTTAATTGCAACGTTTTCTCTGGTGACCAATCTAACATCTTTACGCTTGTGCGGATTCTCCATAGTCTTTCCAAAACAGCTGTTGTTCATCAACTTGAAAAAGTCTTTTTCTGAAGCATCTGCGGATTTAGTTCTGAGATCAGTGTTCTTCATTATGTATGGTTTCATGAACTGTTCTTGATCAAAAGCAATTATACGATGAACAGCTGTCAACTTCAAACCATGTCTTAAATAAAATTGAAGAAGTCTGTAATGACAGACATAATTTTTTTTGTCACGAAGATTAGGCACAAGTTTAGGTGGTTCTGTCATTGACACTTTTAGACTTTCTGCCGCTAATGGATAGTCATTATGGTAATCATGAAGTTCATGAGGATATTCTAAATCAACTTCTAGAATGAGACCTCTTTTACGATCAGCTTCTAGAGTAGGTAGCCATTTTAAAAACTTTTGAATGTCTTTGAGTCCTGTGTACATTTTAAAGTTACGTAATGGAAGTGATTGCGCCATAGCCCAACCATACAGATTGTTTGCATCTAAATACATGAGATAGTTAGACCTTTTACTTGGATCATAGTCGTCCAAGTATTTGTTGTTTGCTTTACAGTAATGGTGCGACGCCATACTGATTCCCCCACGCAATCCGTTTTCAATCATCTGAAGCATTGGCAGGTCAGACAATAAATCAATTTGTACTCCAGTAAATTTTAAGAAAGCGTCCCAGCTCATCCCAGGCGCAGAAATGTAATGCGCGGGATCCAGGCTGTAATGTTTCATGCAGGTCTTCCTATAATTTTCAAAGACGTCCGCCAACAAACAGGTATCCGCCATTAAATAGGAATCATGATAGTCTCCCATCGTTTTACACTCTAACTTCTGCCACGCATCTTGAGCATGCTGGTAATCAGAATCACTGATGTCCTTTCCTCTAAGACTAGAAAAGAACGCGCCTTTAGGCGGAAGGGCTGGGTTATCAAACCTTTCCCAACTGTTCATGTACTCATAAGGGTAAACGCCCTTTCTAACAAGAGTTGGGTCAAAATATTCTTCCGTTATTGGGCAGGACTTTAAGGACATAGCCAGTGACTCTAATGAACCCATCATGTGTTGCATAGAGTCGTAGAAAGACATGTTATTTAAAGTGAAACACATGTACTTTTCTGATGACTGTGCAATGCATGACACCCTGAAGTCGCTAGTTACTGCTTGCATTATAAGGTGAGAGTCGTAACCTCGCAAGTTATGAAAGAATATAGGCAGCTTCCATGTCTTTGGTTCAAACTTTAGTTGAAGATTGCATTTGTTATGTGCTGCTCCTCTAAACTTTCCACTAATGTGATCATGGTCTCTTACTGTTGGATTCTCTGCGGTGGCAACCAAGGCCGCCCCACAAATCCAACAGTGAGTGGCTGAGTCATACTGTTGTTGGTCTTCAGGCGTCATTATGATTTCAGATAAGTTTAGATTATTAGAACAGGCATTACGCACTTGCTGCATGCGTTTTAAGAAGTATTTTGCAGCATTTGGTCCTCTGTATAATTCTGGCTTTGAATGGGCGCCATCCGACCTAACAATGATGAAGGCAAATGAGCAAATCTGATGATTACTCATTAAGACTGTTTTAGGAAGTTTCTGTGGGGTTGGTCCTTCATAAGGAACAATGAGTGATTCGAAGTCTGCATAAACAACATATGGACTAGTTTGCAACCGTTTCCAGTTCTTAAAACTAACTTTACTGCCTTCTCCGGGCGTAATTAGTTCTGTATCACAGTCAACTGGACTAAGACAATGTTTTACATGTTCACTCGCAGCTTGAACGGACGGAATTCTTGTTAAACATTTTCTACAAAATTCTTGTTTGCTATGTTGTTTTGTAGTATGCACTAGTAATCTACTCATTGTGCGTATTAGAGTGTAGTGCAACCCATTAAGGCTTTGCATTAGGAGTAAGTCTACATGACTCCTGGTTGGTTCGCCTATTGTTGGACTGTTCTTTGACACTCTAATTGGCAGAAGGTTGGTTTCTTCAGACCATGTGTAGACATTAACAGTTATTGGTGGATTTTGTTTTTCAAACTGATCAATTTTGTCTACAGCCATAGGAAATTCAAGGCCGTTAAAGTTAAGATCATTGGCCCACTGTAAATAGTTAGATACTCTCTCTGCATTTTTGGCAACGTGATGCAGCCTAGCAAGAACGCACCACATAAAACATTTGTCGTCTGAATTTTTTATGTTCAAAACTGCTTTCTTTGCAACTAATGTTGGAGGCAGTGGAATGTAAGCCTTGCCTACAATTGGCTCATACTTAGCTTGTCTTAATCTGATCTCTAAGACTTCACCCTCTGACCAACCAGAGCCTCTCATTTTAGCTGCTTCAGAGGCTTCATTAAACTGTGTAAGAAGTTGATCTGCCCAACCGGGTGTTAAGTCATTATGAGAAAGAATAGTCTGCTGTTTAGTTGAGACCCAGACTTCTAGATTTTCTTCGTTTATTGTTATATAGTCGATTAAAACAACTAACCTTACTTTAACTGGAGGGTTTATTGTTAGTTTACTTGGAACTTGAGAAATAGCATGTACAACGCTTGCCTGTACCTTTGTTGGATCAATAACTTCTAAAACGACCTCATTTAAAGCTTTTGACAAACGCTCTTCCTCGAGCATTGCTTCAAACAATTCATCTGAACCTTCATATATCTTATCCATGTTGAGCTTCTTTTCTAACTCAAAACATTTATTTAAATCAAAAAAATAAAAGTTAATCAGAATCAATATCAACGGTCTTTTTGTGCTTGGACTCATAAACTAAAGTATAAACGCCCTTTGGTGTTGTTAATGTGAGCTGTTTAGAACAGAGTTTAATGTTTCGTTTACTTTTTTTAAACATTCCTTTTTTATCTGGTCGGTGTCTGGTTGTTGAGAAAAAGTTGCCCTTGCCTTTCTTTGAAGATCAAACTTTTGTCTTTTGTAGTCCTCAAAATCAGCCTGTAGGCGACTAAATTCTTCATCCGTGATGTTTGAGTCAACTAGTGCTTTATCAATTATCAGTTTGAACGAACTAAGTTTAGCTGTTATTAGTTGAACCATAGCTGTGTGCTTTTGGAGTTTAGCTTTTATTTTTTTGCTGACAGCACTTACAGCCAATGAACACAGGCCAAGAGTTAAAGACACACCACCTAGAGGTATAGCTACCGGTGCACCTACGCCTGTTGCTAAGAGACCTACACTTGTTCCTGCTGTTAAAGCACTAGTGATCGATGCTCCAGTATTAACATATGTAACAGCATTAAAGACAGCAGAATACCTTCGTTTGGTTTTACTGTATTTTGAAAGGACCTGCTCTAGTTTTTGTTGCATTTGTGTAATGTTGGTTAATCTGAAAGTTTTTATGTCTACAGCAGCAGCTATCTCTTCTTTGGGCACTTTTGGATAAGTCGTAACAGACATGCTTTTTTAAAATAAAAATAATTTAGTATTGGATATCTTTCAATCTGTTATCTTGAATATTCAGCTGCGCATCATATATTAAAAACAAATGTACATTAAGTGGTTTATCACTCTCTTTTTCTTTATCAATTTGAATGTTTATTACGTCTTTAACTGTTCTCCCACTCCCATGCAACTGATTATCTTCTGTTGACCTTAGGTCAATCCATAAACCGTATTTCGTTGTTAAATATTCATCAAGTCTAACACTGTGAAGGTGTAGATCTTTAGACACAAGGTCTACTGTTGGACTTCTACACCTCCCGCCTCCAAACAATTTTCTTATTTCATCAAAATGATGATAAGGTTTAAGCCCGCTACCGTAGACTTGGTTAGGACTACCCTCAATTGAACATTGTACTTTCGTTATTTTAGGATTGATAAACTTTTCACTTTGTCTTTTGAATGGTTCTTCATCTTCACACAGCAATAAAATACCTTTAAGGGATCTTGCTGCGGCGCTAAAACTAAAGTTCCATATTGTGTCTGCCCTGCTTTTAGGATATTTAGTATGATGAATCACTCTTTCGTAATATATTGCTAATTTTGACTGATATTGTTGCTCAATCAGCCTTGCTAAGTTAGGGTTGCTAACAATGTCAAACTCTAACGAGATGTCGAAAATGCTGTACTTGGAATCAGTGTCTGTCGATCTAATGACACGTTTGTATTCATTAAAAGTTAGTTCATATGACAATCTGTCTTTTAATGCTCCTTGAAAGTATGGCGCATGCGCTTTTAACAACTCAAAATCCAAGGGTATAGAAAAGCGATTTCCAAACGCATAACTTACAGCTTCATACTTGTTACCGTCTTTAGCATCTTCGGCGTCTATTCTGTGTTTTAGTGCTTCGTTATTTTCGATTCCTTGAAACGCAAGATCGGCCCTTTCATTATCGGTTAGCCATAGATCAGAATAGATTAGAAATATGTCTGCATTGTGTAAAGAAAATATTTCTTGCCCCTCAAGTTTTATAGAAATTTTCTTAACGATTGCCCGTCCCAGATTCTGTACAACTGTCCTGTTTGCGTCTGTTGCTGAATCAAGTTCTATTTTGAAAGTAAGCCGTGCAGATCCCGGCACAATCACTTCATCTGCTCCTAGGTCTGGAAATTTAACAGTAAGAATTTGATCTGAATCAATAGTAGATGGATTATTTGGAACAATAATATTCTGTTTATTTCCCTTCACGCCAAAGGGCTCTTTCAGTCTTCTATGCGGGTCAAGAATCGAGCCATATGCTTGTGACATTTTTTTTTATAAAACAAAATAAAAAGTTAATTATTTAAAAACATGGCAGAAGAAGATTATGATGTTTTTGATCCTGGAGACGACATGAGTGAAATGACGCCTTTGACACATCCATTACAATCATTGCGGCGTGAATTAACAGAAAGTAAGGTCAAATCATTTTATCAAAGTTTAGGCCAAGAACCTCCCGAATTTATAGACCCTAATGATTTTGAAACAAAAGATGACCATTTGTTTGTGAAAAACGAGCAAGGACAACTTGTTCAGCTTACAACTAAACCAGACCCATCAAAGTTTTTAGCAAAGACTACAATTAGACAAAGGCTCAGTGTGAGCGATCAAAATCGCCTTGGCATTGCTAAACCGCGAAGATTAGACAGTGAGGCAGTTGCTAAACTTCAAAACACACTACAAGAACTCCCAACAGATAACCAAATACAAAACATACCCCTTAAAGATTTAAGCCCAACAGCAGACGAAATAATAGAAACCAGTTTTTCAGAAGAAACAGTATTAAAAACTATGCACGATCCGCTGCTACCTATGAGAGAAATAACGGCCCTTGATCATGCTTTGAAAAGCATCAGAGGCGAATTAACAAACAATTTAGCAAAACTGGGTGAACTAGATGAGCATATAAAAAGAGAAAAAGAAAAACTAGTTGAGGCTGATGACCACAACTTAGGACCTGGTGTTAAAGAAAGAATAACACAAAGACTAAAAGATCTTGAACAAGAGAGATCAGCAAGACTAGAAGTGTTGTCTAATAACCGAGAACAATTACGAACTCAAGTGAGCAGAATAAGAGAAACTATCCAAAGAATTTTATATGAAGACACGACGTTAGCAGAACGAATAAGAACACTGTTTAGAGAGCAAGGTGTCACATTAGCAAGTGTTATAACAGCCTTAGGATTTGCAATAAGTACACTGGTGTTGGCTATTACAGGCGGTGGGGGAGCAGTGCCACCAGGACCACCATCAGATAAATCATGGGTAAAAAAACAACTTGATCATCTTGCAAGTTTATTAAAAAAATTAGCCAGTAAGGCAATAGACTCTTTGCCTGGTATAATAGGGGGGATCGTTAGCTGGCTTTTGTCTACTGCAAGTAAAGTAGTTGGCTTTATGGCCGAGCACTTATGGGCATTAGTTGTCTTAATAGTTGGGTTACTCTTTAGTAAGATAAAGACCAAGTAATCCTAGGGCAGTTAATCCAATAACAAGTGCCGTCTTTTCATATTCATGGTCATTATTTCTTGGGACCACAAGGATTGAATGGGGGGGTTTGGGGGGCTCGGGGATTGGTGGGGCTTCTTTTTTTATTGCTATTGCTGGCTTAGAATTTATGTCGTTTTTTCCGACCTTCTCTTCTTTACCAGCCACAAGGATTTCATTATTATAGTTTATTATTGTTCCTATCTGAAGTCTGAGGTCAGAAGGCAGCATGTATAAACCAGTGCCAACAGCAAAGTCTACTTTCGATCTTGCGTATTGCAAAACATTTTGGTACCTTTTAATACTTGAAGGCAAATCAATTGCAGAATTAATAGAATCCTCTAAATTTGCTAAATACTGTTTTTGGGCGTCAAAGCCAGTAGAAGGATCAATTATGTTTGATCTCGTTTGTGCTTGCGAACCTAGCAAACACCAAACATAAGTACGAATGGAGTCGTTTATTCGTTCTATTCCCGCTCTAGTTAGACCATTAGAAGTATCCAAAATAAATGTTGTCCATGCTGTTTTATGCTCTTGCTCTATGGACCCGAGGTGAACAGTTGTGCCTGAAGAGAAAGATGTGTAAGGAGGATTCCAATCATAGTTATACTTTCTATGCACGCCCCAAAAATAAAGAGTGCCTAAACCATGATTAAGATCCAACTTTTGTCTAAAGTCTGTCTTTGGGTCAATATCAAATTCGTTACAGATCCTTTCAAAAGCCTTGTAATCTATTCTGTTGCTGAATGGATTAAACGTTTTGTCATTTGGTAATGGCGCTTGCAGTTCAGACAAAATACGTCTGAAGGTGTAATAAAAATGAAATCTATACACTGACCTCACCAAAGGATCAGGATGATTTAAATGATCAGCATACGACACTCCACACCCAGTTGATGCACAAAACACAGCAAAGTTTAACTGGTTCTGATAAAACTGCATCGGATGACTGAACCACACTTTCGGGATGTATTCGTTTTTGATAGGAGGGTTAAGATAACGATCCAATGGAGTACTAACCTTTACTTGAAAGGCGTCAGTCTGAGTCACAGAAATGTTGAGGGTATCAGTTGTTATATCTTTAGGACTGTAGTGCGGTCCAACAGAATATTTTGCATTAGTATATTTGAATGCACTCATTTTTAAATTTGTTTTAAAAATGTTTGTAACAATAACAACTCAAGACAGTCCTTCGTTTTTAGAATATGCTATTGATAATAACTGCGGAACCCAAAGGGTCGCACTCCATGAAATATTCTACAAAGTCGTATGGTTTAATATAAGTCAATCCAAGAGGAATAATGAGATTCGAAAACTTGATGACGGAGGAAACTTAATTAGCCAGTTAACCATACCTGATGGTTATTACGGGTTTTTGCTCACTAAAAGAAGCAATGAGTAACTTCGACATTACTCTCAAACTTAACAATGCAAATCTAAAAACAATGTTAACATTCAAACCTGAAAAAGAAGTAGTCCATTACTTTTTTGATGTAGAGCTAGCTAAAATGTTAGGCTTTAAAATCAATTATGTCTATCATAAATTTAGAGTTGCACCAGACGAAACTACTTTTGAGGGAGAATATCCGCTCGATCTTGCCTTATATCCATTACTCTATGTACATTTGGATGAGCTGAGCACTGATGAAAACTTATATGATGGAAGGCCCTCAACTGTTTTAAGAGCTCTTCCATCAGGGAAAGCTGCATATTGCGATTATGAAATTATACGATTCCCTAATTTACAGTTTAAAAGATTAGCTTGTGGGAGGGTCAGATCATTTAATATAAAGATCACAGATAAAACAGGGAAAGTCGTGAAATGTGATAACCTGCACATTGTTTTAGAAATAAAATAATACGTTGTTTTAAAAAATGTCACGTGGACCAGACGATTCGGGGGTCACATTAGCGCCTGAGAGGTGTGTAACTTTAGAATTAAAAGACCTTGCAGACGTTGAGGACTTTGAACAAAACGGTGAGATAGGCACTTTATATGGTTTTGAGTACACTAAAGATGGTTATTATAAGCGCAAAGAGGTTGACGACAACAAAAGGTTTCCTAAACTAGAACAACTACGCAATCTAGAAGCAAATAATACAGGTCAGTATGAATATAAAATAGTTCGAAAAACTGACAACAAATGGCACTTAGAACCATATTTAGAATGGGACATAAAATTTGAATTCTTAAGCCCATTTACATTTTTCGACCGCCAAAAAAGTTTCAGAAAAGCATTGAACTCTGGCCCTTTACATGTAAGTCTTATGCCAGAGGACAACAGTCGGAGAGAGATCGAAATAAAGCCGTTTGGGGACAAACAGTACATCCTCCACAGAAGAGAATCGGTTTTAAAGAAAGCTTCTACAAAATTACAGTTCATTCCACGCACAAAATTAGGAGACACGTTCACAATGATATTTAAAATTTCTGTCTTAAAAGATGAGGCGAGAAATGGAGCTGTGGGTGTCAGTGACAACCTTATGGAAGGAATTCTTATTAGCTGGCAAAACTTAGACGTTGACAAACTTAAAGTTACTGTCGTCGTTCTTTACAATGGCGAGGATATTAAGGTCATAACAACAAGCAACAAAATTGATATTAGTTTAAATAGAAACGATCTTACAGAACTGAACTGGATTAATCTTACACATTTGGGCCTTATAGGGTTTTATTATACTGAACAAGTTTTGACAGAGAGTATGATAAAAACAATAACTGGTGTAAATTAAATTCTGTTTTAAAACTATGGGGCAAACGACTTTGGTGTCGATGTTAAACTTTATGATAAAAACCCCTCATTGTTCATTGATTTGTGGACAGACTGGTTGTGGAAAAACAATATTTGTCCTCGACCTATTACAAACAGTTTATCGTTATAATTTTGATCATATAGTAATTTTCTGCCCAACACTTAAATGGAACAAAGCATATCACGACAGAAGGTTTATATGGACGGATGATGAAATCTATTTAGTTGATCCTAGCAATAAACTTAGCGAGTGCTTAGAACATTTCTTTAGACAGTTTGAAGGAACTCAGACACTATTTATTATAGATGACTGTTCGGCAGAGAGAGACATAGTTAAAAAAAGAAATACTTTATCAAAACTGGCTTTCAGTGGAAGACATGCTGGGATAAGTGTGTGGATTTTATGTCAAAAATATAACTCAGTTTTAAAAGACTTTAGAGAACAGTTAAAGACTGTAGTTTTATTCCACATGAAAGATAGAGACGCATTTGATGAATGTATGCGTGAAAATGATGTTATTGAAGACGATCAAGAAAAACGAAGGATTAAGCAAAAACTAAAGTCTCAAAAGTTTTCTAAATTAGTGTTAAAAACAGATAATCCTACACATTATGTATGTTTGTAAAGTGTTTACTATTAGAGAACTATAAAATAGGCATTCTGGGTAAGCCGGCGGAGCAACAGCGAAACCGGCTTTAGCCGGTTGGAGCTGGCGGAGGTGGGTGAGCCAGAATGCCTATTTTATAGTTCTCTAGGCGTATTCTTCGAGTAACTCTTAGAACGCAGAAAGAGTCTCTATCATGTCTAACGACTGCTTTGAATTTAAGGCTAAGCAAGTCGATAAGGATGACTTTGGAAACTTTAGGCCGAGGATATCGGGGTATTGGGGGTAGTTGGCATGCAGAACATAGGGTATTCCGTCAGGTCCAGACAAGGATTTGGCTCTTGGCCATGGCTTTCTTACCTCCCTTTCCTCGTCCAGCGTGTTGGTGGCTTGTCATTGAACATTCTTTCTGGCGTTGCAGGCCGCACCAACTTCTGGATTTCAAGCGATGCTTCGTTCAGAGGGTTGGAATGTGTTTTCCAAAGACGCTGCTCAAGAGTTTGTCCATTTTGCAAGTCCCCGATTTGGCTGCTCCAGTAGTTTCGTGGTGAATTGGCAGAGGTCTTCGAAGAAGCAGTCTCAGTTTTTCTTCTTTTCGTCCCTCTTTGCTGTTGATTCTGTTTAATTTGTTTGTTCCATAGGCTTCCCTCAGGGTTCCGAGTATAGTGTTTCCCAGTGTGACTAGCTTGAGCTCCAGCGCGCCCTTTCCTGTCAGAGCATTCAGTTTGAAGACTTTTTTTTTTTTTTTGGGGGGGGGGGTCTGATTTTTCCTAATTTTGGGGGTTCTAAAATATCAGCAGTAGTAGTAGCAGTAGTAGTACTAGGAGGAAGAGGAGGAGGAGCAGGAGTAGTGGTAGTAGTAATAATGATGATGACGATGATGATAGTAACAACAGTAGTGATAAATATAATAATAGTAATAATAATGATGATGATAATAGTAATAGTAATGATAATAATAATGATAAAAGTAATAAAAATCATAATGATAATGATGATAATATTAACAAAAAAAATTAAGGGAAACGAAAAATGCTCGATAAATTCCCAGCGTACTATTTAATTTAGCCACTGCACGCGTGCGGTTCCTCCCCCCCCCCCCCCCTTTCCACAAGCGTGCTTGCGTGCGTATTTCTATCTATCTGTCTATCTATCTGTCTGTCTATCAAGCTATCCATCTATCTATCTGTCTATATACCTGTCTGTCTATATCTGTCGTTCTATCTATCTATCTATCTATGTATCTGCCTATCTACCTACCCCCTTTCTATCTATCTATCTGTCTATCTATTTATCTATCTATTTATCTCTATATCTGTCTATCTGTCTGTCTGTCTATTCGTCCTTCTATCTATCTGTTTATCTATATTTGTCGGTCTGTGTCTATTCATCTATCTGTCTACCTCCCTTTCTATCTATCTATAATCCATCTGTCTGTCTTCAGATATACAAGCATACATATATACATATGCACACACACACACACACACACACACACACACACACACACACACACACACACACATACAAGAAGTAGTAACATCCGCACTCCCCTTCCCACTCCACAAATGTTCATAGCTTCCAAGCTTTCGCCTTCAATTGAAGGCTTCCTCAGGGAGGGAGTATAATAAAATTTTGGTATAAATGTGGTCGTCCACCCTTCCAAATGCTACCATTCACGACTGGCATACGTGGGGACAATGTTGATCGACAGTTATTTACCTGTGATTTGCTTACAAACCATACACCCCCAAGTCAGGCGTTTGGGGATCGACTGCCTCCGGCGTCAAACGTAAACATGTTCAGTTTTGTTGCCTATCTTAACGTGTTTCTGTCTTGGTTTGTGTCAGTGTAGTCTTAGACTGGTCTCCCACCCTCTTTCTTCCCCTCCCTCCCTCCCCCCACCCCCACTCCGTCACTTCGAACGGTCATTCTGGTGTAACGATCCATTTTAACTCCCCTCCACTTTTTAACTCCCCAGGAGTTAGAATTAGCACGTGCCAATTTTAACTCCCCGGGAGTTAAAACAAACCACGCCAGAATGACTCCCCCCTGTTTTAGATTAACCCCCCAAAAAAAAAACAACAAAAAAACAAAAACAAACAAACAAACAAACAAACCAAAAAACAACAACAACAACAACAACAAAAACATTCAATTTTATGTGTTAGTCACGATATGAGAAATAAACATTTGATACACACCCCCTCCCTCCCTCCCCTGTCTGCCTGTCTGTCTGTCTCCCCCCCCTCTCTCTGTCCCTCCCCCCCCCCCAACTTTCTTTCAGTCTCTCGCTCACTCTCTCACTCTCCTTGCTTGTCTGTCTGCCTTTTTGCTTGTCTGTCTGCACCTCTCTCCCTCTCTCTTTGCTTGTCTCTCTGTCTGCCTGTCTGTTTGTTTATCTATCTCAGTGCCTCTGTCTCTAGTGTTTCCCCCCCCCACTCCCCCTCTCTGTGTCTGTCTGTTTTTCTTTCTTTCTTTTACTCCCCCCCCTCTCTCTCGTTCTCTCTCTCTCCTTCTCTCTCCCTCTCTCTCTCTCCTTCTCTCTCTCTCTCTCCCCCCCTCTCTGGTCTTTGATGAACACTAATAATAGTAAACAAAGCTGACTAGAAGCATGCAGAGAGAGGGGGGGGGAGAGAGAAGGAGAGAGAGGGAAAGAGAAGGAGAGAGAGAGAGAGAGAGAGAGAGAGAGAGAGAGAGAGAGAGAGAGAGAGAGAGAGAGGTGTAAAAGAAAGAAAGAAAAACAGACAGACAGAGAGAGAGAGGGGGGGAGTGGGGGGAGACACTAGAGACAGAGACACTGAGATAGATAAACAAATAGACAGGCAGACAGAGAGACAAGCAAAGAGAGAGGGAGAGAGATTAAGAGAGACAAACAGACAGACAAGCAAAAAGGCAGACAGACAAGCAAGGAGAGTGAGAGAGTGAGCGAGAGACTGAAAGAAAGTTGGGGGGGGGGGGGGGGAGGAGACAGACAGACAGAGAGAGGGGGAGGGAGGGAGGGAGGGGGTGTATATTAAATGTTTATTTCTCATATCGTGACTAACACATAAAACTGAATGTTCTGGGGTGGGGGAGTTGATCTAAAACAGGGGGAGAGTCATTTTGGCGTGGTTTGTTTTAACTCCCGGGGAGTTAAAATTGGCACGTGCTAATTCTAACTCCCGGGGAGTTAAAAAGTGGAGGGGAGTTAAAATGGATCGTTACACCGGTGTATTATATCACCTGAGACGAGCATTGGCATCGCAGTGTAGTAGATCACGTCGAAGTTTGGGGGTAGTACGAAACTGTAGAAATACGCACTAGATGGTCTGGTCACGTATTGATGAGTGGTTGTGGAGGAATGCGGGGAGATATGTGGTACGGAAAAAAAATCCATAAACTGCATCAGACTTGCAAACCTTGAATCTGTGTGTTGTTTTTGTTGTTGTTGTTGTTGTCTTTTTTTTTATACAAGTAACGAGAGTGTCAGATTTAGTCATTAAATAAGATAAACTCTCGCTCTATGAAAACAGTTTGAACTTGACTCCTTAGCACAAAATCACTGAATTCAGTATCATAAGAGTATTGTCCATTTGAAAGCTTCCAACCCAGACCAACTACAAATACTAAAGGTGAAGTGTCCGTGATGGGGAAGCAAGCGAAGCCTTGAGCATTGAAGAAAAATCCGTTCGCCTGAAAATTCTCGCTGGAAGTATAATTGTCCCTTACTTTTCAACCAAAAAGTATAAATACACCGTGTTCTTAGACAGATCTGAAACATGGCATCAAAACTGAGTGCATCTCAAAGCGCCTCAGCATTCCATCCAGAAAAAAAAAAAAATTAAAGGCAACTTGAAACAATCCTAACGAAAATCAAGACGGTCCCTATTTTCTTTTGAGTAGTATGTTGAGACCATATCGACATGGGTGTGTGTGTGTGTGTGTGTGTGTAAGAGACAACAAGGACATTAAGGATGAGTGTGGAGATACGACAAATGGAAACAAGAACTATTAAAAGAGTGGAGTTTAGTTCTGAACGGAAAATGGCGTATTCAGGTGTTGACATTTGGAGTGGACATTTCCCTGATCAAAACCGAAAAGGCAGTCTGCTTGAATGAAATGTTACCGAAAAGAACGTGTTTTGAAAATCTCTCTCTCTCTCTCTCTCTCTCTCTCTCTCCCCTCTCTCTCTCTCTCTCTCTCTTCATCATGACAATGAGAATATTGTTTGATGATTGGTCTTTTTCTTCAGGTTCTAGTTATTAGTACTGTTCAACTGTTTACTGTGTGTGCGCTTGTTTTTGACTCGCATTTCTATTGTTGGCAGAGTTCGGCAACACTAAGTGGAAGTTGCGCATGCACTCCCTCGGCATAAGGGTTGTTTAACTATTGTCAATAAAGCATTGTCATTGTCTCTCTCTCTCTCCTCTCTCTCTCTCTCTCTCTCTCTCTCCACAACACACACACACACACACACACACACACACATACGCACACACACACACATGCACGCACGCACGCACGCATGCACGCACGCACGCACGCACGCACGCGCGTGCGCGCGCGCGCGCGCGCGCACACACACACACACACACACACACACACACACACACACACACACACACACACACACACTCGTGCGCGAGCGTAGAAACGTTCTTTCTGTGTCCGTCTTTTTCTTTGTCCGTCTGCTTGACACTCTGTCACGCTCTGTATTTGTCAGTCAGTCTCCCTCCCTCCCTCCCCGCCCCTTCTCCTCCTCCATCTCCTCCCCCTCCTTCCTCGTTCTCTCTCCCTCACCCCCCCCCCTCCCCGGATCAATGCCATTCAGTTACCTGACCGTAGGTTTCCCCAGTCTGATGTCGCTAGGCATCATTAGCTCCTCCGTGCCGACTGGTCCGGGGTAGCTGGCCGCACCGTTCGGAAGTGATTAGCGGCTACTTTAATTCATCTCCAGCAGCCAGTCGGCCTGTGGACATTGTGGTTGAACCCAATGCTACAGGTAATCGCCAGACGCTGGACAAAATAGAAGTAACAAGGAAAAAAGAAGAAATTGGAAAGATGTCAAGTTGGGAACAGTCAGGCATTTACAGTTTGCTGATAGAAAATCATTTCGGTGAAGCCATCGTCTGGTGATCAAGAACGCGGGCACACAGTGCAAAATCTTTATAATCACCTGTAATTATTTGTGGATGACGACCATATCTTGGATTTGCCTTTATTCCGAGTGCTCAGATGGACAGCGACGGGCCGAGTGATTATTGGACTCTTTCATTGGGAGGTTTTCTTTTCCAATGCAGGCAGCATGAAGACGACAGAATCAATGACGCAATCGTCGACCTGAGGTGAGGTCGAAGAACTTGCTTCAAGACTGTTTGACCGAGAGTAGGATGATCATAATTCGTTTCTGAGTTACCGTATGAACAGCCTTCAAAAGAATCTGTTATCTTCAGAGGGAAGGAATCAATAGCCGGCAGACCATCAGTGAGCTCCCATCCAATGAAATATCAGATGGACGATCTGTGATGCTCGTGTTTTCATCTCCAGCTACTATGGGAGACAATCCGGTCTGAATGTCCTTTAAAAGAGCGCTTACCAGAGTCGGCGAAAACAGACTGTGATGGCTTCCTCAACTATCCGAGCGAACACTGATATTTGTTGTCCCAACAGATGACTGGGTCTTTGGAGACGACTAGAGGACAGGGAGGAAAAAGCCAAGGCCATCGGACAGGTGGGTCAGCCTTTTCCCCTCTGTAAAACGCGTTTGATGGTGTCTTCTTCATGCTAGCGGCGTCCGGGTTTGGATCGAGCAGAGCTGATTTTCACTCTCGGTGAGATTTCACCGACATTAGAACAAACAAGAGGAAACAAATCATGAAAAAAGAGAAATAACGAACAAAAGAAAGCAAAACAGAAGCAACAACATCAAAACTGTGCCGGTAGAAATGTACCCTTACAGGTACTGCTGTCGGGTTTTACCGGTAAAAGTTTGACTTGAATCGATGAAAATGAAAGCTCCTCTCCCATGTCCTGGCTGGCTGACATGGGCTTCTTGGTGGCTTTGTCTCGCAGACAAGTTCTGAGAAGCAAGATCCTCTCTGAAGCGCTCTTCTAATCCGCTTCTTTCTACTGCTGGTAGCTAGCGCTGTAGAACACAGGCCCTGATGGCCAGCCTGTGTTCAGGTGTGTAGCCTGCATGAAACACCGCCACACTGTTTTTTCCCCACACGCCTCCCTCCTACATACATCTAAACAGAGCACCAACACTGACTGCCATGTTTAATTTGTCGTGCCGCTGTCTTGGCCGTTTGGGACCCGATTCAGACTATATGTTTCAGTCAAGTGAATTTTCGTCGGTATTCCACTGAATAAATCTCGATAAGAATTCACACCTCTCCAAACGATTTGAATGAACACACACACACACACACACACACACACACACACACACACACACACACACACACAGAGTAACGTTTACCAATTTTGTACGTGTTCATTACAGAGATTCACTGATCTAGCTCTTAGCCGCGTGGGAAAAGTGAAATACGGTTTTTGGCAAAGTCATAATTTTAGGGACTCCCGGTCCCTCCTATTCAGTTTCTCCCCTCCGGACTGAAGCCTCCATTTTATCAATTCAGACTCTTTTGTGCGGAAGGAAGTTAAAGTAGAGAGTATGGAAGAGGGGGGAGGGAGGTGTCTCTGAAAATGATGTCAGGAATTCTAAGACTGATGAATATAAGTATGACAGAGTGGCTCGCTCGGTAAGGTGGGAACGAAACCAGTAGCGGTGAGGAAGTCAACATGGCGGCCGTAAACGTCACCATGAACAGCCAATCAGATGCCGGTGCAGGTCTTTAGGTGCTTGTCTCTCTTCCGCCCCAATAACTCACTAAACGACGGGTGGCTTCGCTGCCTACTAACCAATGGAAAGACTGTAAACACTGTCGCTGTCAGTGATGTAAGTCAAGTCAGTACCTGACTGCAAGCGATACTCCCGTGTCACTCTCTGTGCACTACGTCAGCAACGATCTTTCGCTGACTGTGCATTGCCAGGGGAGGAAATGAATGTGGGCACCTCGCACATTGGTTTGACAGTATCTGCTGCTTGACGGGTTGGTAACGGAATTTCTTTTTGTTTTTGTTCCGGGTACTACGCTAACAGAATCTTTCATACGTCTAAGTCGTGAAAAGACTTTTGCCAAATGAACAAGCCGATTTCAGTGTGAAGTAATATCAACAAGTTCTGTTCTGATGCCAGTGTCAAACATCATGGTTAACGAAGTCACAAGGGACGCTGGAAATTTTCATAGGTATTGTCAAGCTTATACGAAATGATTAAATAGAATGTTATCAAATCAAGATTAACTGTTTCTGGAATTTATATGACAGATAGTGGTGGCATGCCGGTCAAAGCACCTTCGAAAGACTGTTTCTGTTCCATGAACATTGTCATGCATTTCTGACACTTTGATTAATTGTGGTGACACATGAAATCAATAAATGTTTGTAAGTGCACTCATAAACATCTGTTGATCTTTACAACTGCAAGTATGAAAGATTGTTGATGGTGTCTCAAGAACACAATGAAAGATTATTGCTTTTAGTAACTACATGTATGAAGGACTACAAATGGTGTTTACATGTGCACGTACAATAGCCTGTTTGTTGTTCTGGTTGTTTACAACTGCATTATTAAAGACTGTTGATGTTACTTTTAAGTGCATGTTCGAACGATTGGTGTTGACAGCAGCATGTCACAAAGATCATCAAGATCTTTGATGTTGTTTACAAGCGGGTGTTCCATGTTCTGTTTGTTTGCAACACGTGCATATAAGACTGTTGATATTGTTTCTTCGTCGATGCGTGAAATACTATCTTGCTGATGTATACAAGTTCACGTAAGACAGTTTGTATTGCTTACGAATGTACAAAAGACTTGACATTAATATTTTTACATTCAATCATTAACGAATGAAATACTATTGATGCTGATCACAATTGGGGGATGAAAGATCATGAAGATTTTAATGCAGTTGCCTGTATAAGATACTATTGATATTGCTTACAAGCACATAGAGAAAGCTGTGTTAGATATTGATGATATTGACACAACGGGCTTGAATGGGGGCTGTGTCAGTACAAATAGCTCCCATGC
>CM065722.1:24179633-24187133 GCA_033310375.1 Conus canariensis
GCACTCATATTCACGCTCGCACAGATTCATACACATGCAGCCCCTTCTCCCTCTCTTCTCTTTTCCCTAAATCTCCCTCCCCCCTTACCCACCCACTCCCTTCTCCACCCTCACATTAATTTTGCCCTAGCCCATCCGGTCCTCCCCCCCACTCCCCCGTCTCTCTGTCTCTGTCTCTCTCTTGTTGTTGTTGTTGTTCTTTTTCTTCTTCTTCTGCTTCTTGTTCTGCTTGTTCTTGTTCTTCTTCTTGCTCTTGTTCTTGTTCTTCTTGCTCTTGTTCTTGTTCTTCTTCTTCAATATCCAAAAAACATTGTTACTCATGTGGCGAGTCCATCTCTCTCTATGATGTGTGTGTGTGTGTGTGTGTGTGTGTGTGTGTGTGTGTGTGTGTGTGTGTGTGTGTGTGTGTGCATACGTGTGCACATGCGCGCGCGCTTGCGTGCGTATGTGAGTGTGTGTGTGTGTGCGTGTGCGCGTGCGTGCGCCCACACGCACGCTAGCGCGCGCACGCATACGCTCACATGCGTAGGTGTGAATGTTCATACGTGTGGATGTGCGTGCATGTGAGTGTTAAGAGAGAGAGAGAGAGAGAGAGAGAGAGAGAGAGAGAGAGAGAGAGAGAGAGAGAGAGAGAGAGAGAGAGAAAGAGTTTTCACTGCTATCGCGCTCTTCCGTCAGAAGAGACTGTCGTAATTTGCATGACATTTTCTTTCGATTCCAGCAAAAATGCGGATTCATAAAGTGCCTAGACTGATGTAATATAGCACAGGTTATTGCTGTCTGACAATGGCGACTGGCATCGATCGACCTGCTGTTTTGGTGGTTTGCCACCCGTAGATTGTTTATATTTGGTGCCCTCCTCACATTTATAAATGCAAAGGTTTTTGCTAACTGCGCACAGGTGATGTCTGCGCAAAAGTGAATTACAGCACAGAAAATAACCAAAATGAATCTGCACCAGCTCAGTGTCAAGGTTTGTGGATTTCCATAACTTTTGGCATCAAGTTCTAATGCCGAGTTCTCTGGCTTAACAGCAGACAAAATATCAACGAAAAACCGTTTGCAAGAGATTGAAAGCAGTGGATGGGGGGGCGACGTTTTATCTGTGCAGGGAATGGTTGAAGCGCGCAGGGGTCGCCTCTCTTCACGGGACTTTTCCTTTCATTTCTTTTTTTGGCAAGTCAGTCACATCATCTATAGAAGTTCAGTCAACCGTTATTTTGTACTTTGCAGGAATAGGTCTTCTTTTGAAAACCATACCTTTGGTCTGAAACCTGAATAACAGACCGGCAGATTGGTTTGTGACTGACTATTCCGCGGTCATCCAGGGACTGACAGGTAGCAATTTCCGCCACAATTTTCTTCCCGGATTCAGTGCCAATCATTGGTGATCGGGCATGGTACTGGGAAACGACGTTGGGCCTTTTGACTCGTGGTGTGTGAAAATTATGCGTCAATGTGGGATTAAATAATGCTGCAGTTCCAGAGTACGCTTTCAGCCCCACTCCTCCCTTCCTTCCGCGTCAGTCCCGCCCCATCCTTCCTCCTCCACCCCGGTTGCATTGTGTTTGTTTAGTGCTGTGTTGTACTACTTTGTGTTCTGTTGTGTTACATTGTGTTGTAATATGATTATCATTTTGTAGCGTGCTACGGTTTTCTGTGTTGTGCTGTATTGGTTGTGTTTGAATTCTAATGTATCGCCTACTTTCGTCATAAGAGATTGTTCTCAGTGAAATTCCAGTGAGAGCTGGCCGTCATAGCGCGACACTTGCCACACTTTTATCCGTCTTTATATATTTTAGGCTTACCCACCAATGTGGATGTTTCTCCATAACCATGCCAGGAATAACTTGTTCGTTGCTGTTGATTCTTTTACCTGCGTAACGGATGTCGCGCACAAGATTTCTGTTTATGGTCCCATCCGAAAGGCCAGCCGTCAGACCACCATTCAAAGCACAGTGGTGAAGGAGAGTCGGTGGGATAGGGGTGGGTTTCATGAAAACTCGTCCAGTGCGAGATGGGAAGTACGGATCTCGGATCTTAGTGCCTTGGCGAGTCCGTTATCTATCACCCCACTGACGTCATGGGCTCTTCAGAGAGATGACTCCAGTGCTGGTCAGCAAGTCTCGGTGATCGAAGACCGATCAACTTGATGGATGGTGCTGGACTTCATAGATCCTGTCTTTCCAGTTTAGCCAACAATAGTGCACTCTTGGTTGAAGAAGTCGAGGCTTTGAATAGTTTATCACTATGATGGGTAGTCTACCTTTCATGTCACTGTTTTTTCACACTTGTATGTTACTGGTTTTTCACTAACTGACGGGACATACTCATACTACTGCGAAACAACTTTCCGTTTTTCTAAATTAGAAAGAAAGATTTTCGAGCTTCGTAAACATTTAGTTATCGTCGAATTGTTTACATATCGATTTATGCCTGTTCGTGTTTCGGACACGTTTGTGATTTTCACCTGTAATGGGCCTAATACGTTGGTTTTGAAATCCCTCGTTCATAAAGGACAGCTACTGTTGAAAACTGTTATCAAAATCTCTGCCCATGAAAACAGAGAGAGAGAGAAAGAGTGAGAGACAGACAGACAGACAGACAGACAGACAGAGACAGAGACAGAGAGAATGCATTAGCGCTTCCTTGCCCATTGTTTTCTTGTTTTGGAAAAAAGAAAAACACCCGAAGAAAGTTTCCGTACTGTTGGGTACATTCAACCCAAGTGTCGCCCCAGCACTCCGAGGGTGGTCGATAAACCCCAGGCATAGAATCGTCACATTGATTCGGCCAAATGATAGCGGAGGATTAGTTACGTAGAGTCCTGCCTAACGGTTACTGATGATCACTGGCTCTGTGGGATGTCCGCTGACAAGAGGCTGAATGTGGTGACGCACGGACGCAGACGACAAAGACCCAGAATGCGGACAGAGCCTTACGCGGGATCTTCCACTGTTGTGACGTGCTCTTTGATTTCAGGTGTTCGCTTTCAACGAATCTTTTGATTCAGTGTCGCTTTCAACAGGATATGTGCAGTACTGTGATAAGCGCGAAACAAGCTTACAGGTCATAGTGTACTTCAGAGGCATATTTACCCCTTGATTTGATGGGGGTGGCGAAGACTGTTGCAGGAGCAATGTGGTGTATTTCATGTATTATGATTTTGATAACTTGTTCGGGTTCAACCTTTTGATTCTTCGTTGCTGGAGAAATGAAAGCAATCGTTTTTTTTCAAGGTCTTATTTTGCATTATCCTATTATACTGTATTGCATTGTATAGCATCGTTTTACACTGTACTGCATTGTGTAGTATTGTGTAACTTTCGCTTCACAACAGATTTCTATACTTCAGTTTAGGGACGCTCTTTCTTGACGGACAATTTGTCGCATAACGCAACTGAGTTGTTGTTGTTTTGTACGTGTATGTACGTTTTATCTGTTTTTGTTTATTATTATCATTACTTTGATTTTTTTTTTGCTGTTGTTGTTACTGCATTTGTATTCACTGGGTGCTTATTTCTGTTTTTGCAGTTTGCCTAGTTGGCGAAATGAGAAGCAGGAGGCGGAGCGAGCTTTGTCCGGAACAGCAGTAACCCCCGCTTGTCTACACGAGGAGCGGTCAGCTGGAATGATGAGGATGAAGCGTGCAAGCTCTCAGCGGATGTTGCCTCCCTTCTGGAGCCCGTGGGAACTTGACGTCGTGAAGTGCCATCCCAGCTGAGAGACAGTGTAGCAAGTTAAGGACTGGTTGCTTCTGAACGTTGATGTGAAAAACTACAGAAATACCGTAATGCTGTACCGAGGAAACGGTTGTTTCCTTCATTGTGCTTTTTATCATGTGAAGTCGATTGTAGACCTTGCCACTTTGTGATGGCAAACAATTGGTGATAGTTTAGACAAGTTGGGTGGTAAAAAAAACAACACGGAGCACAAATAATTAAGACATCGAACAGGTTTATTTCTTCCCTTTGTGTTTCGCATGAATTTTGCATGGAGTCACATCCTCATTTTTGAAATTAAAAAAAGTCTTTGTTTTGGATATCCTTGCACGACACTGACACTAGCATGAGAGGAAGCCTTCTTCCCGTCGCTTGAATCACCTCTATATTCCAGAAATCATGGATTATTATGAGGTTACGTCATGCTCTGCGGATAGCGTCACGAACCATCACGATCCGTCATAGCGGTTGAACTCGCACGGCGCTTAGCACACCAAAAATCCCCGTCCACATCTTGAGGACGTCACGATGGAGACCTCGTCACCAGCGTCGTCATCTCCATCAACGTCACAAGCCCTCACCAACATCATGAACATGACGGCCAGCGGTGGAGATGGTGGTGTCAACTTGACCGGGTCGTGGCCGACCACGTGGGACAACAGCAGCGGCGCGCCCGCCGTTGTGGCCACTACCGTCGGCCTGGAGGATGACGACACCTCCCGGACGGCCAGGGACTGGGATGACGCCACGTGGATCCTGACGTCATCTTTCATCATCTTCACCATGCAGTCTGGTGAGTGGTTTTGTGTTGTGGTGTGGTGTGGTGTGGTGGTGTGTGTGTGTGTGTGTGTGTGTGTGTGTGTGTGTGTGTGTGTGTGTGCGCGCGCGCGCGCGCGTGTGTGTGCGGGCGTGCGTGCATGCCTGATGTGGTAATTATGGTAGGAGTGGTAGTAATAGTAGTAGTAGCAGTAGTGGCAGCAGCAGCAACAGCAGTAGGGGTAGGAGTAGTACTAGTAACAGCACCAGCAGTAGTAGTAGCAGATGCAGCAGCACCAGCAGTAGTAGCAGTAATAGTAGTAGTAGCAGTAATTGTAGAAACAACCGTAGTACTAGCAAAAACAAAAGCAGCAAGAACAACAACAGAAGTAGCAAAAGCTGACTTTATTACGGTTGTTGGTTCACTTGCTGCTGTTTGTTTGTTTTCAGTGTCAGCAGTAGTACTTGCAGCAGTAGTACCAAAAACAGCAGCATCACGAGACGTAGCTGTAGTAGTTATTGTTTGGAGGGGGAGGGTCGATGGTGACTTTTGGAAGCATTTATTTTCCATTTTTCTAATTCATGCCTCTCGTCTTCTTTACTGTTGCCCTTGTTCCTCCTCAGCTTGTTTTCTTTTAGTCCTTATTCTTTTCTTCTGTCACTCCTTCCCATTTTCTAATCTCTCAAAACATGGCTAACACGAGGGTTTGAACACTGATATTTTAAATGGTAGAACGACAACTAATTACAGCCTTTGGGAATATTATTAGTATTTACGTTTTCCATCGGAAATTTATTTACAAATGACCACATAATGTTTAGCCATGTTATGAGGTAGTCGTGGCTTCTTGTGTTTTACAAATCTGTGGCTGTGCTCTCTCTCTCTCTCTCTCTCTCTCTCTCTCTCTCTCTCTCTCTCTCTGTGTACACACATACATATACGCATATGTATGCGCGCACCGCATACACTGGCACAAACACACACACACACACACACACACACACACACACACACACACACACACACACACACATGAGCCCGTGTTCACACACCCATGCACACCCATATACATATATATGTGTACACTCACCACACACACTTACAATGATAATAATGGCACAGCCAATGTTAAATGGATACCGAAGGTCTGACCAGCACGTTGGGCTAATGCGTAGGTCAGGCATCTGTTTTGTCGCAGCTATGAGACCCTCTGTTTTAATTCTCTCATATTAGTAATTCATTCATGTATGCATCAGCTTTAAATCATGCTCAGTGTGGTCTCGAAACTTACCGGATGTGGTGTAGGGTATATGGACTAGTCCGCACGCAGTGACACCTCTATGATAAAACTGTGTGTGTGTGTGTGTGTGTGTGTGGTGTGTGTGTGTGTGTGTGTGTGTGTGTGTGTGTGTGTGTGTGTGTGCGTGGTGTGTGTGTGCGTGCGTGTGTGTGCGTGCATATGTGTGTGTGTGTGTGTGTGTGTGTGTGTGTGTGTGTGTGTGTGTTGTGCAGTGTCCAGATGATTCATGGTAATGCACGCATTCGTTGGTTTCTGGTTTTTGTTGTATTTCAGACCGGACGAAATAGATGAAGATAAAATTTCTGTTCTCCTTCTACTGGATAAGTTCACTGCGTTCGACTCTATCGATCATTCTGTTCTTCCTAGGCTTCAAAACTGTCTGTGGCGTACGTTCAGACGCTCTGCAGTGGTTTCAACCATGTTTGGGTGGCCATATCTAGTATGTTTCTGTTGACCGTTTCACTTCTCATCAAACTCCTCCATCTTTTGGCGTTCCACTGTCCTCAGTACTTGGACCTGTCCTAATCGTTGTGTACACCACACCACTCTCCACTTTCATCAAGCGACAGTTAGCAAACCACACCTCTCCGCCGACAACACTCAGCTTCAGCAAGCATGCAAACCATCAGGCATCAATTCACTCGAACAGAAATTTCAAGAACGTACGGCTGACATTAAAACATGGATAACACAGAACGAAATGATGAAAAAAGAAGCCCTGATCGTTAATGGTTCTGCTGCTCAGTCAGTCACGTTTCTTACCTTCTTTCATTACTGTTGGTTTTAGCGGCACATTCCGTCACAGTATTAGAAACCTCGGGTTTCTTCATGGGGTTCTCTCTCATGTTGTCAAACAACAGGTCACGAAAATCTTTCAGATTTGCGACGACAAACTAAAAGGATAGGTTCAATTAATTGCAAAGTTTCTTTCTGTAGATGCCACCAAAGTACTTGTCACTTCATTCATTCTTTCAAGGCTAAATTACTGCAACTGTTTTTTTGCTGTATCTTTTCTTCATTCACATCAAAAGGTCCAAAATTCTGGTGCTCGCGTTATTGATAAGGCACACCGTCGTCAACACTCTACATCTTTATTGATGACACTACATTGGTTATTGATAAGGCACACCATCGTCAACACTCTACATCATTATTGATGACACTACATTGGTTATTGATAAGGCACACCATCGTCAACACTCTACATCATTATTGATGACACTACATTGGTTATTGATAAGGCACACCATCGTCAACACTCTACATCATTATTGATGACACTACATTGGTTATTGATAAGGCACAACGTCGTCAACACTCTACACCTTTATTGATGACACTACATTGGTTCCCCGTTTCCTCAAAATGACATACGACATCTGTTTTAATGTTGTCACTGGCACTGCCCCTGTTTATCTCTCTGAAGTAGTTACCATGTACACACCCTCTCGCTCTCTCCGTTCTTCTGACTCGCTTCTTCGGCAAAATTACTTAAAACGTTCGTTCTGTGGCCATGGTCTCCAGCTCTGGAACAATGTTCCTTTCAGTATCAGACATTCCTCCTTTGTTGCATCTTTTACATCTAATCTTCAAACTTATCTTTTCAAACAGCACGTCCCGGTCTGGAATCTGCCTGATGTTTTATAGTTTGTTCGTTTGTACATTTGTATGATACTGAATAGAGACTCTCTCTCTCTCTCTCTCTCTCTCTCTCTCTCTCT
>CM065722.1:24192133-24237133 GCA_033310375.1 Conus canariensis
TTTAGAGCAGTCCTGTACCACCCTTGGAGGCCTGCGCTGTGTTGACGATGGGTACAGGCACGCGCAGGACACTCCATTAAGATATCAAGGGACATAACTGCTGCTGAACAGAGGTAAATCAGACTACAGGATGAAGCTCATAACAGCCTTAAAGTAGCATCCCCATGGGTGTACCAGCCCGTATTTCATGACTGCAGAGCCCACCGGCGAAAAACACCACCCTCCAGCTGCCGAGCACACCCCATAGACCCAACCACCCCTGCCCACGGACAGATGAAGACAGTGCCACTCCAGACACAGCCAAGCTTTCGCCATACGGTCTTATGTGCCCTCAAGAGAGAATCCAAAGTTGTAGTCTTTCCCACTGTCAACAGGACTTTCCCTGTGGTCAGTGGGTCTTTCCTCACCGTCACTGGACCTTTCTCCAGGGTCAGCCTAGTTAAGGCAAAGAAGAAAAAGAAACACCCGAAGGTGCTGGGGAGGACCCAGAGAAGCACTGTCCTCATCTGCCTTTAGAGCAGTCCTGTACCACCCTTGGAGGCCTGCGCTGTGTTGACGATGGGTACAGGCACGCGCAGGACACTCCATTAAGATATCAAGGGACATAACTGCTGCTGAACAGAGGTAAATCAGACTACAGGATGAAGCTCATAACAGCCTTAAAGTAGCATCCCCATGGGTGTACCAGCCCGTATTTCATGACTGCAGAGCCCACCGGCGAAAAACACCACCCTCCAGCTGCCGAGCACACCCCATAGACCCAACCACCCCTGCCCACGGACAGGTGAAGACAGTGCCACTCCAGACACAGCCAAGCTTTCGCCATACGGTCTTATGTGCCCTCAAGAGAGAATCCAAAGTTGTAGTCTTTCCCACTGTCAACAGGACTTTCCCTGTGGTCAGTGGGTCTTTCCTCACCGTCACTGGACCTTTCTCCAGGGTCAGCCTAGTTAAGGCAAAGAAGAAAAAGAAACACCCGAAGGTGCTGGGGAGGACCCAGAGAAGCACTGTCCTCATCTGCCTTTAGAGCAGTCCTGTACCACCCTTGGAGGCCTGCGCTGTGTTGACGATGGGTACAGGCACGCGCAGGACACTCCATTAAGATATCAAGGGACATAACTGCTGCTGAACAGAGGTAAATCAGACTACAGGATGAAGCTCATAACAGCCTTAAAGTAGCATCCCCATGGGTGTACCAGCCCGTATTTCATGACTGCAGAGCCCACCGGCGAAAAACACCACCCTCCAGCTGCCGAGCACACCCCATAGACCCAACCACCCCTGCCCACGGACAGGTGAAGACAGTGCCACTCCAGACACAGCCAAGCTTTCGCCATACGGTCTTATGTGCCCTCAAGAGAGAATCCAAAGTTGTAGTCTTTCCCACTGTCAACAGGACTTTCCCTGTGGTCAGTGGGTCTTTCCTCACCGTCACTGGACCTTTCTCCAGGGTCAGCCTAGTTAAGGCAAAGAAGAAAAAGAAACACCCGAAGGTGCTGGGGAGGACCCAGAGAAGCACTGTCCTCATCTGCCTTTAGAGCAGTCCTGTACCACCCTTGGAGGCCTGCGCTGTGTTGACGATGGGTACAGGCACGCGCAGGACACTCCATTAAGATATCAAGGGACATAACTGCTGCTGAACAGAGGTAAATCAGACTACAGGATGAAGCTCATAACAGCCTTAAAGTAGCATCCCCATGGGTGTACCAGCCCGTATTTCATGACTGCAGAGCCCACCGGCGAAAAACACCACCCTCCAGCTGCCGAGCACACCCCATAGACCCAACCACCCCTGCCCACGGACAGATGAAGACAGTGCCACTCCAGACACATATCTTCACCTTTCCAGCGAAACGGCTCTCATTGCTTTCAACAAAGCCAGTACAAAACAATAGCGAAAAATACAGGGGGAAAAAAACAAGACAGTGAACTGTTTATTAATACTTTTGATGATATTGATAATAATCTAAAACAGCCTGTAACCGAACCTATGGGTTGCATAAGCATTATGGGGGAAAACAAGTCATATCTGCAACCGCTGTAAACCTGTCTCGAGTCACCGTAAGATGGTGTGTGTGCACGTGTGTTCCCCGATCTTGTGTTCTCAAACTCAGTGTTTATCATGATTTCATTCTTATGCGCAAATCAGTCACATATTTGATTATTTACATCTTCTAACATCCTGAAATAATCACTACTACTACTACTGCTACTACTACTACTACTATTACTTCTACTACTACTCATTATTGTTGTATTTTTGTATCTTTCTCCTCCTCCTCCTCCTTCTTCTCCTCCTCCTCCTTCTCCTCCTCCTCCTTCTTCTCCTCCTCCTCCTCCTCCTCCTCATCCTCATCCTTCTCCTCCTCCTCATCATCACTGTTGTCTTCACTACTATCATAATTGTTGTTGTCGATGCTGTTATTGTTGTCGTCATTGTAAAAATAATCATAGTATATTTGTTATATAATCGTTATGGTCGGTTTCAGCGGTGGTAGTGTTAGTGTTGTTGTGTATCAGATTACCGGGTAGTCAGTCATCTGTGACTGGCTGTCCTGCTTATCGTGCTGGCATTACTGACGCTCACTTGATTCTACCCCCCCCCCCTCTCTCTCTCTCTCTCTGGTTTTGTTCTCTTCACTAGTATAGCTAATGATGAAGCGGACGGTGATGATAGATGTGACAGTGCAGGAAAGATTTATGACGGTGAATATGTGTGCCTTGGTGAGGCACTTGTGTTTATGATCATGTTGTTACTTTTTATTAAAAAAACAACAACACAGCCTTGTTACGGCATACTTTGTCGCCCCTGCACACTTTGTCGTCGGCGACAAACTGTGCTGCATGCTTTGTCGCCGACGATAAAGTGTGCTGCACAGTTTGTCGTCCCAGCCATGACAAATATCGACAAGTTTGCACACTTTGTCGCCCTTGCACACTTTGTCGTCACTTTTCATATGTGACATTGCTGCACACTTTGTCGCCCCTCGAAAGAAAAAAACTTCAGATCTGAAGTCAGTCGCGTACACTGGACTTAGACTAATTGGTTTTTTTTTTTTTTGGTAATCCCAGTTATAAGACAGCACTTTACAATCTACATGGAAAAATTATGTGTGTGCGCGCACTTGTGTGTGTGTGTGTGTGTGTGTGTGTGTGTGTGTGTGTGTGTGTGTGTGTGTGTGTGTTGCGCACGCGCGCGCGCGCGCGCGCTTGTGTGTGTGTGTGTGTGTCTATGTGTGTGTGTGTGTGTGTGTGTGTGTGTGTGTGTGTGTGTGTGTGTGTGTGTGTAAAAAATATGTTCCACACGCTACAGACGAAACAACTGTGATGATCTTCTCTGAAATGCAGGACATATGTTTGCTGTGGGTCATGGACGATGACGACATTTTCATTTTATTTACTTATTTGTTCATTTATTTATCACAGAATAACCGTTAATAATGGTTATAACGGCAAATAACTGTTTTTTCTTCTTTCAAAAGCTACTTGACCGATTGTAAAGCGGTTTGGACGAATTTGTGTCAAATCAAGGCCTTCCTTCAGATAATGGGATATAATTGTTACAGTTCTTTAAATAACTGTTAAAAACTGTTGAAATATCAGGAAAATATGTTTCACTCTTTTCACAGAAAACTGATCGTTATGAAAAATGGTAGGTATGTTAAATATGGTTAAGGCTGAGCTGACATTTTATTTTTCAACGGTCTTCACCGGCTTCCGCCGTGACGACCATAAATGTTTCTTCTCTCTCCTTTATTGAATATCTTAGAATCTACTTGACTGAGTTTTAAGCGATTTTTGAGAGATTGTGGCAAAGCAAAGAGCTCTTGATACGAATATGGATATGGGCCTATATTTGTGACAGTTAGAAAACGTTGCTATTCAAGATAAACTGGGAGTACAATCATATGCTTTGCATCTTGTTATAATTATTTCTCTTGTTATAGGTTTGTTCCCCTCTATTTCATTAAGTGCCTATTTTAACCAATTTACAACAGCCCCCCCCCCCCACCCCCCAAAAATCAAACAAAAAACCAAAAAAAAAAAAAAAAAAAAAAATCACATCTCGTGATTAATCTGAGTTTTCGTGTGTGCAGTGTTTGTCGTTGGCAAGCGTATGAGTGAAAAAGATTATATATGATTATATGTATCGGGGCTGGGGGTAAAGAAAAGTTACTATTTTTCGCCAGAGTATTTGAGCGTGGCTCTTTTGTCTTTGACAGGCTTCCTGCAGTTCCTACATCCAACTTGTCCATGTTGAGTGTAGATACCACAAAACTAGATTTAATGAAACTGGGAGTACAAAAATGAGGCCTTTGTGTGGCATTAACTGAATTGAATGCTTCTAGTGTAAACTCAGGCGCCCGAAATGGGGTTTATTTGTCTGGGAACATAAAATTGACTACGTTTTAGGATAGAGATTTAAAGACAGAAATAATAATAGGTTAGACAATAAAAAGAACTTTGCATTCAAACACACTAAACAGAAGAAAGAAAAATCTAGGGTACAAGTTAAAAAACAATGGAAACGTTCTTTCTGCAGATCGGTTTATTCAATTTGTCATCAACAGGGAAACACAGGCGTATTTAAACATCTAATCATTGTTCAAAGAAAGCTGGAATGTAACAAAAGGAAAAACAAACAAAACAAAAAAAGATAATTCAAATGTGAAGCTTTAAACAGCTACAGCAGACAATGTTTTTCTTCCCAATAAAAAATAGTTTACATTTAAATTTCTTGCATTTGTCTCAGTCAAAATCATGTCAGATCCAGCGTATGCACATTTTATAATAAACGATGAAATGTTAACGCGTTTGCAATCAAAGAACTTTTACAGTTTTCAAGTTTAGTTACACCAGAACCTCCTATACCAAATCCAACAACAATGTAGAACTACACAATCTACAACATACGGCTGTTTTGAATTTCAGGCAAACACACAGTGCCAGTATGTGATTTGACACGACTAGAATGAAAATACTGTCAAGTTCAGTACTGTAATTTTCAGCGTTTTCTAAATTTACACACTCAGCCAGCAATTCAGCTGTAGATAACTTAAAAAAAAAAGAATATAAACAAAAATTCGACAAAATTAAGTAATGATGATAAAGAGAGTGACATGAAAAATTAAAAAAAGACCATGAAACACTACTCATTGTCACACATATATTCTACAAAAATCAAACCGTTGACACATGAACAACACCCCAATGTAAAACAATGTAATTGTTTTAAAAAGAAACTTGTCATCGTCAAATCGAAAATCAAAGTGTTCTAAAACGTAACATGCAATACATGCAATCTGCAAGTGTACTTTCTGGCTTTTTTCCAGGTCTTTGATTCTCCATTTACACAATCAGAGTAGTCACCTGTGAGTGATGAATTTTTGTAGTTGTGTTATTACTGTATGTCTTACACGAGTGTGTATATACCATGTGAACAGAGGTCTGTGGTCGAAGTTCGAAAAACAGTTTGAAAAGTCCTTGAAATATGAAGTCACTTATACGATTTATACTCATTCAAAATTCTCATTCAAAACGGTGAACACGGAACTGCCAGATGAATCACTTTTAAATGTTGAACACATTAACATATTACTGAGCACACAATTTGGCACACAGATTTTCAACAAGCAAACAAAAAATAATAAAACGCTGTCACATGAACAATATCCGAGTGTCAAATTCAGCTGGATGTATACTGTGCACAATTATCAAAAACAAATTACAGAGTACAAACCGTAACAGCGAAACTTAACAAAAATATAATTACCGTCACATCGACAATGAAAATGTCAAACGCAACATCGTAGCCATATTACACATTAAGGCCCATTTCTTTTCCTACCAGCCAGTCTTTAAATGCAAACTTGTGAGGAACTGCAAATCTTTGATTTGCTCACATTATACATAAAAGAAAGTCTTTCACAATGACAATTGAAAAGAGAACTGTGATGTGCACTTTTGTACAACCTTCTGCTGTGGCTGTGAGAAGACGATTTCAGAAACTGATCAGTACCTCTGATTTGTCCAAATGCCAGTGATATAAAAGTTTCTGAAATCGTCTTCCCTCAACCAGAGCCAAGTGTTGTACCACTGTCTATTATTTACAATCCGCCTGATTTCCAAGGCAAGACCGCTTGCTCGTCCTGCTGCACGTATCAGTCTTCTAATACTGACGGGATTTGGAACGTTGGGGATAACAGAGAAGTCAATGTGCAGTCTGGGTAAAAGGATTCTGGAAACTGTCAGCCTGAAAAATGTGTTCACATTTTGCAGCGTGTATCTGAAGCTTGGATCCATTCGGACTGCATGGTGGATTATCAAAGCCTGGATTTCTTGAGGCAAAAACTCGCGACTATCGAAAGGGACTGTAGGAGTCGGAGTGCCGTTGTCGTTGTTGTCAGGGACATCGTCATTGACTGTAGGAGTCGCAGTGCCGTTGTTGTTGTCAGGGACATTGGTATTGACTGTAGGAGTCGCAATGCCGTTGTCGTTGTTGTCAGGGACATTGGCATTGACTGTAGGAGTCGCAGTGCTGTTGTCGTTGTTGTCAGGGACATTTGTATTGGCTGCAGGAGTCGCAATGCCGTTGTCGTTGTTACCAGGGACTTTGGCATTGACTGTAGGAGTCGCAGTGCCGTTGTCGTTGTCAGTACCAATACATTGCGAAATCAGTGGAAGTCGCACTTCCCTGGGAACACCAATACTGGTGTAATGTTCAGGGTAATAACCCAGGGTCAGAGTGAAAATACAAGGATGGTATGGTCCTTGGTCTGGGGTGATGAGAGTAGAATAATCAGGGCCATTTCCTGATACCACCAATATTTGAACATGGTAGACGGCTGAAAGCGCGGACAAAGTCAGGTGGTCGCCGTACGTACCGTCTTGTCTCATGTCCATGACATAATCATGAACGTTTCCGTCAATGAATGGGCTGTATGTGTCCATGTTGTCGATGATATGGTTTACAGCGTCCCTTCGGAGAGCTTCTGCAGTTCTGTTGACTCCAAACAGGGAAAGCTGATGGCCAATAGCCTCAAATTGACAGTTACCAGGACTATCTGTTGGATCTAGGATCACTTCAATGTTCATGGCCTCCAGGTTTTGGATTCTGTCAGAATGATTCAAGGGAATGGAATACTTTTGTCTGTGTTCTTCTGTATTGAGCGCTGTTTCCATTTTTTTTCCTGGCATCTCTTTCTTCGTTCCTTTGTAGCTGTTGTGCTTGTAATATCAGTGACTGATATCCACTGACTCACCATTTCTCCGGTTGGTTTGTGGTATTGAATCTTGTATTTATTTCGAGCCAAAGATCGCTCGGAGACCCTGCCTCTACAAACAGACCTTCGATAGGGAACACGTATTCTACTGGTGGATTTTGGGGGGTACCGGATCAGAACCTCTTCGCCAAGACTGTACAGGGATGGACATTGGCGATGTGATGCGATGCTTTTCTTTGCTGCTTTTTCAGAGGCTTCTCTTACTTTGTTTATCAGTGATTCTGATCTGCTGAAATACACCTCAGACGGGCATTTTTTGGCCAGTACATCTTTGGGTGTGTCATTGATGGATTTTTGAATGAGGTGCAAATTCTTTGCCCAGTTGAATCCTCCTTTGCAAGCTGTCATGAATGAAATTTTCTTTCGGATCTCCCGATGTGATCGCTCACATTTGCCTTGAGACTGTGGGTGATACGCACTACTCCTGATGGTTCTGACATTTTTGGAATGCAACAGTCGTTCTGTCTCCCCTTGAATTCCGTGCCCTGATCGAACTGAACACAAGTAGGAACTCCATGTCCTGAGAAAATTTCATTTAGTGTTCTTGCTACAGTCCTACTACTTTTGCTTACAAGTGGTCTCAGGATCAGAAAACGAGAGAATGTGTCCAGAACTGACAGAATGTACTGCTGCGCTGCGGTTTTCCGTTGTGAAGGACCAGATCATTTCTCATGTCAATTAAATCAAGCTGCCAGCGTTCATTTACTGCAGTGGCCATGACTGGTTTGGGAGGGACTGTGTTTGTGAACCTTGCATTTCTTTCTTGGTATCTTTTTGACACACCAAGAACTTTTCGTACTTTTGTGTACACCAGCAAATTTCTCTGTGACTTGCCTCCCAGCTGTTCTAGACCCAGATCCGAGATTTTCATCAAATCTATGTTTTACTGTCTGTGGTGCCTCACTTTCAATCAGAACTGGTTTTCCTCTGAAATGTACATTTCCTTCTACCAAAGAAAAGTCATGTTTGCGTCTTTGATACTGCCTCACAGTACTTTTTTCCACAGCAGTGCGGTTTTTCTTTGGAACTTTGAACTTTCCTTTCAGAAGACGTCGAAGTGTGAAACACTTATCTTTGGAAACGGATTGCAAGTATCCTCTGGCGCTAGGGCAGCTGTCTTCCTGGTCGACTTGCTTTGCTTGATCCATTTTCTCATTCGATCTGGAACACACACATACTACTACTACTATTACTACTACTACTACTACTAGTAATGATAATAATGATAATATGTGGAGGGATCTATTGTTTCCTCAGAGAAACCAATGAGATATTTCTCCCCTGTGAACATGGTGTCCTTAAGATTTATGGATTGTAGGAGCGCGAGAGTGAAGGGTGAACAGACAAACACACAGACGCATAGACAGGCGGACAGATAGAGAGATATGTAGGTATGTAGACAGGCAGGCCGGCAGGCAGCCAAGCAGGTAGGTAGACAGGAAGACAGACAGATAGAGAGAGAGAGAGAGAGAGAGAGAGAGAGAGAGAGAGAGACAGATAGAGATAGATAGATAGACATACAGACAAACAGGCAGGCAGGCAGGCAGATAGGCAGACATACAGACAGACAGATAGGCAGATAGACAGACAGATAGATAGATCGATAGATAGATTGATAGAGAGAGAGATAGGGAGATAGACCGATTGATTGATAGATAGACAGACAGACAGACAGACAGAAAGATAGGTAGGTAGGTGGGTGGGTAGGTAGGTAGTTAGGTAGGTAGACATATAGATTAATACGGGGTGCTGGGTGGGTTTAGGTCAACGAACTGTCTGGAAAACTCTTACCTGCAACAGGTCTCTGATGAAATCAACAGTTGCTCAGAAGCTCCTGCCCTCCAATGTGAAAATTCAGACCTTTTATAGGAGGACATATCCGGTCGATTCTTTCCAACTGCCCGACAAAGTATGCCGACAAAGATCCCGACAAAGTATGCCGACAAAGAGCGCCGACAACGTATGCCGACAAAGATCGCCGCGCTTATTAGGAAAATTTAATTTTCTTGCATGTCATCGTCATGGTGTGGGGCTACCCCCACACCCCACACTTTCTCCCAACCCCACACTTTCTCCCAACCCCACACTTTCTCCCAACCCACACTTTCTCCCAGTCCCACACTTTCTCCCAGTCCCACACTTTCTCCCAGTCCCACACTTTTCTCCCAATCCCACACTTTCTCCCACACTTTCTCCAGTCCCACACTTTCTCCCAGTCCCACACTTTCTCCCAATCCCACACTTTCTCCCAGTCCCACACTTTCTCCCAGTCCCAGTCCCACACTTTCTCCCAATCCCACACTTTCTCCCAGTCCCACACTTTTCCCAGTCCCACACTTTCTCCCAATCCCACACTTTCTCCCAGTCCCACACTTTCTCCCAGTCCCACACTTTCTCCCAACCCCATACTTTCTCCCTCCAACCCCACACTTTCTCCCAACCCCACACTTTCTCCGAAATTCGGAGAATAATATAAAAGAGAAAATGTTTCATATTATTACACTGCGTGTATGATATGAAATATAAAAGAGAATAATGTAGAAGAGAAAGTGTTTTATATTATTACACTCTCTATGTGCTAGTTGACTGAAACTCTCTCTCTCTCTCTCTCTCTCTCTCTCTCTCTCTCTCTCTCTCTCTCTCTCTCTCTCTCAGAAATGGGAATTAACGGACAGAGGCGAAATGAGAAGGGGCGAAATGGGAAAGGGACAAATTGGGAGGGGGGGGGGGGACAGGAAGGGGCGGAATGGAAAGGGATGCACTGGATGAACGGGGAAGGGGTAGATTGGGAAGGGGCGAAATATGAATAAAGGGTGAAACAGAAAGGGGCAGAACGGGACAGGGGCAACATGGAAAGGGGGCGAAAAGGGAAAGGGACGAATTGGAAAGGGGCGGAAGAGGAAGGGGCGAAATGGGAATAGATTGGGGACGAAATGGGAATAATCCGTGAGCATCATCCTTGACCCACAGTAAATATACCTCCAAAGTTTCAGAAAGATCGGCCCAGTCCTTTTGTTGCAGCGCGTGGAACACACTTTGTTCACACACACACACACACACACACACACACACACACACACACACACACACACACACACACACAGAGAGAGAGAGAGAGAGAACACGAATCTTTTCGAACACGAATCTTTATTGAGGGTAACTGGTTAAGCTAAGAGTTTCTTTACACTAGGCCCTCTAGAGAAAAGAAAAAAGAAAAGAAAAGACAAAAATAAATCAACCACACACACATATATATGCACAAACGCACACACACACTTATGCAAACAAATATATAATAATGAACAGAGAGAGAGAGAGAGAGAGAGAGAGAGAGAGAGAGAGAGAGAGAGAGAGAGAGAATTTTTACGTTCCGATTGTAAAGTATTCTTTTTTTGTCTGTTTGTTTGTTTCTTTGTTAGTTGTTGTTGTTGTTTTAACTGAGAGTACAAGAAAATCAAGTCAGTAATGTACGATATGACTTCAGATCCGAAGTTTCCTCTTTCGAGGGGCGACAAAGTGTGCAGCAATGTCACATATGAAAAGTGACGACAAAGTGTGCAAGGGCGACAAAGTGTGCAAACTTGTCGATATTTGTCATGGCTGGGACGACAAACTGTGCAGCACACTTTGTCGTCGGCGACAAAGCATGCAGCACAGTTTGTCGCCGACGACAAAGTGTGCAGGGGCGACAAAGTATGCCGTAACACACCCTACATATTCATTTTTTGAGTGACGTAAAAGCACGTCATTATTTTCTTTTTCTTCTACATGGCTTCGAGCCTTATCATTAACAATTACGTAATCCGTTACAATTTATGTTTCTTTGCATTATATTTTTTTTCGGCGCAGCAAATATTAATGTACACCCCCTTGACATAAAGGCTATGTAGGCCATCGTCAATAAAAACGTATCTGAAGCGTGTCTCTCTCTCTCTCTCTCTCTCTCTCTCTCTCTCTCTCTCTCTCTCTCTCTCTCTCTCTCGATAAAAGGAACAAGAAGATACCAACGTGGCTATCATCAAATAACACACATCCAGTCCAGCGCATCTTTGCGTATTGTATTGAATCAGAGTCTTGCGACTCTGTTAATGTCAATGTTAACACCATAAACACACAGATACATTACGACGAAAACTGAAAACGCGAACCCCATGGACCCGCAGGCTTCGAAGATAATGTACAAAGAATCAAACAAAGGCGCCAGCACGGACCCACGCAGGTCTAAGCGTAAAAAGGCCACACCGTGCCACAGTCACTAACATTTCCAGAGCTTTGACAAACACCGTTATTGAACAAATCTTAAATAAATGTTAGCGAACCGCCCAGAGAACGTGGACAAACGAGTCACAAGACGAAACACAACTAGTTTCGACCTCTTAGGTCTTCATCAGGTGAGACATTAACGAATAAAACAATGAAAATTCACTTAGCTTTGATCGCTTCAGATCACTTGGTAGGGTAATCTACCCTACCAAGTGATCTGAAGCGATCAAAGCTAAGTGAATTTTCATTGTTTTATTCGTTAATGTCTCACCTGATGAAGACCTAAGAGGTCGAAACTAGTTGTGTTTCGTCTTGTGACTCGTTTGTCCACGTTCTCTGGGCGGTTCGCTAACATTTATTTAAGATTTGTTTAGATTTCCGCCTGCAGTCCTCTCGCTTTGCAACTAGAACCGTTATTAAACGCCAGAGCATTATCATAATCATTTTATACACTATACGACAGTGTACAATGGTCAAACATTCAGAACTAATCAAGTAGTAGGCCAAGTCGCTTTTCTGGGCGCCCAAAATAGAACAGGTAGCAGCAAAAAAAATCGGATCATGAATTCCAAACATACTCGTTGACTCACATCTCAGAAGAAGTGAGTTTGTTAAGTATTCGATTTTGGTAGTCCCGTGTGTGTATGTATGTGTCCACGGTAAACTTTGACGTTGGCATTTTCTCAACGAAGACAAACATTAGCGTAATCCAGCTTGGCAGAATGAGAAATGTTGTTGAGATCTTTCCAGTCATTCTGTGCATTAAGATGTCAGTGACTTGGTGACAGCCATAAATCTGTGATTTCCGTTTCAGTTATATTTTTGAAATTACACAACTGATATTTACAAGAAATTGTGATAACGTACAATCACAAGTACAATTACTTACCAATGATAATACCATCATTGCTTTATGCATACTACATGCAGTATTATGCAAATATGGTCACAAGTATAATGTCGCATTCCTTCAAGGCTGTACTTTTTCATGTGATTTCTACCAAGCCGAGGTGCACGTATAAGTAGATATAGTACGAAATATAAAACATAGCCATATATAGAGTAACAAATAAGTAAAGCTAGACGTGGCTATCATTGATGATAAATCCAGCAAGTTAACCTCAAGTTAAGCAGCTATTATCACTTTTTTGTATTGTTTCAGTGTTAGCAGATCTTTACCAGAAATATAGATTTAGGAATAATGCAGAAGGTCAAAAATGTCCAAGTTTGTCAGATCAATCAATAAACGTTCTATCAGTCATAAATCTGCTGAAAGCTAAGCTTAGTTCTGACCCTAACCTGACCGTAGACTTAACGCTTATCTATTCTATTCTAACCCTTAACCATTAAAAAAAAAAGAAACCAAACAAACCATTTAAAAACTTTTCTGCTTTTTTTTTATATAGTATTCGTAAGGGCAGGCCATACCCTGATCATAATATTTACATTCCAACAAACCATGACGTTTTCCACGCTGCGTATTGTTACCAAGATGACAGAAAATTGCTGTTTCTCACTGGAAAGTCCAAAATGAACATGTGCCATAAAACGTCATGAACATTATGTGTGGGTTTGTTTCTCACTGGAAAATCCAAAATGACCATGTGCCATAAAACGTCATGAACATTATGTGTGGGTTTGTTTATCACTGGAAAATCCAAAATGAACATGTGCCATAAAACGTCATGAACATTATGTGTGGGTTTGTTTCTCACTGGAAAATCCAAAATGAACATGTGCCATAAAACGTCATGAACATTATGTGTGGGTTTGTTTCTCACTGGAAAATCCAAAATGAACATGTGCCATAAAACGTCATGAACATTATGTGTGGGTTTGTTTCTCACTGGAAAATCCAAAATGACCATGTGCCATAAACGTCATGAACATTATGCGAAGGAATACAAATACATGACTTCAAGGTTTTTGATGATGCACATTTGGAATGCACCTGCAACCATTCAAACAAGAAATGGCAAACTCAGCATCACAGTGTCCAGGTAACAAGATGACTGCCTTGAACTTTTCACCCCAGGTGAGGAGAGAGCACGAACGAAGCTGTAGCAAATGTACCGTGCGATACTAATTGCAGAGAAAATGGAGAGGGAAAGCATTAACTCCTCTGCGGGAGTCAGAAACAGCTTCAAAGCCTGTGAGGGAATGGGATGGTGGGTTTGGGGTTGACGGATCGAGGCGATTTGTTCTACAAGAAAAAAAAAAGAACTGCTCTTAAACCATTAGCTTACCAATGAATTCGTCTGATAACAAAATGCTATTAGGAGAAAAGGTGGCTGTTGGGACAGGGGAAAATAAATGGACAATATCAAAACCAAATGTTTTATATGCATGTTAAAAACTGCAAAATATGAACCTATTGAAAGAAAGATGTGCAAGGACTGGTATTCTGGCAGCTGAAGGATAGCAGATTGTGTTGTTTCAGAACGGACGCAGTGGTGATATTAAGGTTACAGCGTCTCATTAACAAGATGAATGAACTTTTGAGCCCAGATAAGGAAAGAGGGTGAAAGCACATTGTGTAATACTAGTAGTACAGAAAATGTAGGTAGAAAAAAAATGCTCCACAGTGTAAGTCAGAAACAAATTCGCTACGGCCAAAATGAGAATAGGGGTGTGTAGCATGAGGTGTCCGACAGAAATGATCTTGTGAACCTGTATCTCTGCGTGCTAGATGAGGTGGAGAGGTGTGTGTGTGTGGTGGGGGGGGGGGGGGGGGGGGGGAGGGAGGGGTGGCAGGTAGAGACGACGACCTATGTAACAAGAAAAGGCGAACCAGTGTCAGGGAGGGCGGGGGTCGTCTGTCACGCCATCCTTATTACTTCCTGTTATGGTGTAATGCTGTTCGGCCGTCGAGTCGACGAGGACCACTTCAGTCATCTTGGGTTGAGAGGTGAGAGACGAATTGTAAATACGCATGCGGTTGATCAAGCCAATGCGTGCACGGAATGTGCGGTGACAGCTTGGAAGGGAATGTGGGAGACCTCCTCTTGATTGCTGGCGTGGGTTTTCCTTGCCAGTCTGTCTTCTTTTCTTCACAGAAACTTGCGCCATTGTGCATAGAGAATCGCCATCTACCTCGATCCGTGGCAGTTTGTTCCAGTGTGTCACGGTTGATGTTAAACGCTTTCATGGATGCTTTGGGAGCGTCTTTGAAGCGTTTCTTTGACCTCCATGGAACGCACTCCTTGTTGCAGCTCACCGTAGAAGAATCTCTTGGGTAGCCGGTGGTCTGGCATGCGAGCTACATGACCCCTCCCATCGAAGCTTAGATGGTGCTTTGCAGGTCTGCTTGGTCAAGCACCTCTATGTCTGGGATTTAGTCCTGCCATATTATGTTTAACAATCTTCTGAGGCAGATTGTGTGGAAGAGTGGAAGAGATTCAGCACTTGGCATGCCGTTGGCATACTGTCCACATTTCACATATGTAGAGAGGGACGGGGAGAACAACTGTTTTGTAGACCTTCAACTTGGTCTTTAGACTGATGCCTCTTTTATTCAAACAAAACATTGGTGTGTAGTCTGTCAAAGGTTGCACTTGTTTTTGCAGCATTGACGCTCATTTCATTGTTGTTGGTAGCGTTCTGGGACAGTGTGCTGCCAAGATGTGCGAGTTCACTCACTGCAACGAGTCTCACACCATTGACTGTAATGTTAGGCTCAACAAAGGGTCTGCCTGGTGCGGATTGATGCAGAACTTCTATTTTATTTGTACTTACGGTGAGACCGAAGTTAGCGCAGGCTACAGAAAACTTGTCGATGCTGGAGTGCATGTAAGTTTCTGAGCCAGCATTGAGGGTGCAGTCATCAGCAAACAGAAAGTCCCTGATAATGTCTGTCATAACCATAGTTTTTGTCTGGAACCTCTTAAGGTTAAACAGCATTCCATCTACTCTGAATCTGATGTCAATGCCTACTTCTCCTTCTCAGAAGACGTCAGTCAACATTGCAAGAAACATGATGCCTAACTGAGTGGGTGCCAAAACACACCTTGCTTCACGCCTTTTGTGACAGGGAATGGGTTAGATTCTCTCTATTGTCCTGGATTCGGGCCTACATGCCATCATGGAATAGCCACACCACAGAAATGAATTTCGGCGGGCATACGCATTTGGCGATGATCTTCCACAGGCCCTCTCTACTGACAGTATCGAAGGCCTTGGTCAGGTCGACATAGGTAGAGAACAGGTTAGCGTTTTGTTCGTGACATTTTCTTGATAACATTGCGTTATCATTCTCCTTCCGACCTACTGCCATGGGGCAATAACAGAAGAGTGATAATTGTACATTGATGTTTTCATTATGACCTCTGTCACTGGGTAATAATTGTAGAATAATAATTGTACATAATTATTATTTTCATTGCATTGTCTCATACTGAAAATCTAGAATTGGGGAATTACACACTTTACCTTCACTGAGGAGTTGGCCATTTCACTTGCGTCACTGGTCCGTCTTGCAGTCCATAAGACTACCACTGAGCTGTTTGTATGGAAACCTGGTAGTGTGGACAGATAGAGGGTGGCCCAAAGGTGGACTCATGAAATTTAGGTGCGGATCTCGTCTGAAGGCAGCTCCAGACACAGCAAGATCAGGCAACAAACAAACAAACGAACAAACAACCCCACTTAAATCAGTTATAAATAAAAGTACTGAACAAAAAAAAGAAATGTGGCTTTAGACTGAACCGATCAATCATCAGTGTAGTGTGAATCAAAAAGCAGATCCAAGACCCGTGCACCCTTTGTGGAGGTCTATGCTCTCCTCAAGAACTTCTGGTCGTTCTTCTTATGCAGATGTTTTTTTTTCTTTTTTCTTTCGTTTGAAATGAAGTGGGCCTGAAGACGAAGGCACGTGGATTTAGGTTAGGCACGGTGACGTAAGCCCAATGAGCTCCACTACTAGGCAGCGCATGAGGCTCGTTTTTCCTACGCTTCAATCTGTCAAGCTGCCACAAAACAATAATTTTGGGCTCATTTCAGTCCATTTCTGACGTTTCGTTTCTATAATCCTTGAAGGAACTACTCATACAATTTGAGAACAGCTGTTTTCAAATTTCTTACCACTTGCTGCTGATTTTGCACAGTGAAAAGTGTGAGAGGATCTTGACTTCCAGTGTGTGTTCTAACCTGCGCAGCACATTGACATGCACGTGCTTATACTCTGTAAGTGCAGTGTGAAAAACGTGCGTTTGGTACATTATCCTCGAACGTTCTGATTTTTTGCTTCAGGTCTGCTGGTGTGTCTGTACTCGTATAGGGGATGAATAACTCTGCGGGCAAAGCACTGGCTCCTAATCCTGTTGATCCTGATGATCCTGAATTGTGCCAATCTCCACTGGGCGTTTTCTTCTTCTTCTTCTGCGTTCGATTGAAGCTGGATGCGTCAGACTTGTAACCGGCCGCCATGATGAAGCCGCGGTCTTCTCCAGGTCAGAACGGGCTCCCAAAGCTGCGCCGTAACTCCGCTCCCCCGGCAGGTTTTGTGTCGTAGAGCTGCGTGAGTAGACAGCGCAGGAGACATGTTCAGGGTCTGGGTCAGTGCCGCATGGACACTGGTCAGTGTAGGTGATCTTCAGGCGGTTACTGGCGTTTTGTATACAGGGGAAGTTTTTCCTCGGAGTCGACATTTGTTCTGATTTCACTTCCTGAAAATTTCATGGAATGGGACTGGACAATGAGGTTCCGTGACAGAACGCACGCTTAACATCTTTCACACATATAAAATCCCGTCATCAGCATTCAGAAGGGAAAGCCAGTGTGGCCGATTGCATGAATGACACGTATACACATGGCATCGGAGAGAGAGAGAGAGAGAGAGAGAGAGAGAGAGAGAGAGAGAGAGAGAGAGGGGGAGGAGAGAGAGAGAACAGACAGACAGACAGATACACAGACAGAAAGACACACAGACAGACACATACAAAGACAGATAGGCAGAGAAAAGAACTCCTTTTAACGAGAGAAAGAGAGGGAGAGAGACAGACAGATACACAGACAGACAGACACACAGACAGACACATACAAAGACAGACAGGCAGAGAAAAGAACTCCTTTTAACGAATAAAAGAATAAGCACATACAGTTTTCTTGCCCTCAATAGATGAAAACAAGCAAAAATTCATTAAATAATCCAGACGATAAACGAAAGGAAAAAACCGATACAGCAATTCTAAGCAATAATACATGTTGCAATATAATAAAGACTAACTTGTAAGTACAAAAGTAAATCAAAATAAAAGGAAGTGTTATACGATAGCTTTTTAATCGAAAAGACACGAATGTACGCTAGAACATGAAGAGGGGGAGAGAGAGAGAGAGAGAGAGAGAGAGAGAGAGAGAGAGAGAGAGAGAGGGAGAGACAGAGAGCGAAGGAGACAAAGAGAGACAGGTACAGTGAGAGAGAGAGAGCAAACAACGACAGAGAGAGAGAGAGAGAGAGAGAGAGAGAGAGAGAGAGAGAGATGAAATGAAATTTATTCAGATAAGCCACAGCCCCTTCTGAAGGGGGGTTGCATTCAAAACTCAGCATAAGTGTGACAACAACATGAACACGAAATATTACAAGAACGTATATATAAAAAAAAAAACAGCAATCAAATGATACTCAAATGCATGAATTACAATCTACTACACATGTGCATGAAGTCTAATCTACTGACTCGGATATCAACTCCATACTAGGATATCCATATCCATGTAATATTGGCGTGTCAATACATTTGTCAGTCAACAACAGTTCGCCACTTAAAGGCTTTATATAAATACATACACAAATTCCTCACAATAATTTTATTTTCATTCGTCATTAATAGAGTCACACAAATCTGGCATGGATTTGCATAATATTTAAATGGAATATATTCCTGCCATAGGTCACTCAAGGCAGAGCAGACGTGCAGAAGTGTATTTCATTATCATTTGCCTTTCCACACAGCGGGCATGTCAGACTGCGGTTAGAAACTACATTATACCGTTGACGATGCATTGCTATGTCCGAAACACCAAATCTGAACTTCGTCATGTAATTTTTTTTTTTATATGTCTGTCAGTATCAAATAAAAGATGTTTCGCAATTATTGGATGCTTTAAACGACTTGTACTATGTAAATCTATCACTTTCCTGAACATGTTCACGCCAGTTTTGCCATCTGTTATCAATAAAACTTTGACGAAACACTTGCAAAAATATTTAACATTTTCCACACTCTGGTTTAGCCACACAAATCCAAAACCATTTCGAAATAGGGTCTTACGAACATTTGACGCACATGTGGTTTTGCCTCGTGAAACCAACCAAAGTAATATTTTATAAACTTTCAAAGGTAATCTGTTATCATTCATCCGTGGTATCTTTAGCCAGTATCTAATACACTGTACACTTGAATTTATGTAAACAGGGTGACGTCCAGTATATCCATAAACAAGATCATTAGGTGTTTTTATGTGGACTCCTAAAAACTTCTTTAGAGCATACAAATGAACTTTTTCAACATGAACGGCGGCAGTATCCAGTCCACACAGTTCAGCACCCTTTATTCCATTCTTTTGAAGTGTTGGCCAAAGTAATTTTCTAGATACGGAATCAAATGCCTTTTCGAAGTCAATGAAGGCCACATATAATTTGCGATTCCATGAAAACTGTTTCTGTACAATAGCCAAAAGTGTAAACATCTGATCGATAGTTGAATAACCTTTCTTAAAACCCGCTTACCACTCACCCATGCTATTATTAAGTTCCACCTACTTTTGCAGCCTACAGTTAATTATAGAGCTATATAATTTACTACATATGTCACTAAGTGATATGCCCCTGTAATTACTTGGATCGTTGACTTCACCTTTCTTAAATAATGGCAGTGTAATCGATGCAGTCTAGTTATCAGATAATATCCCTTTGTCAGAAAGTACATTGAAAAAAATCTGACGAAGAACTCAATTACGATATTTCCGGCATTTTTAAGTAATTATCCAACAATAGCATCAGGGCCTGCAGCTTTTTTGTTCTTGAGTTTTTGAATTGCAGAGATCACTTCTGTTTTAGTTATTGTACTGTCGAGGAATCCTGCATCGCTATTAGAATCAAGAAAAGTTCTTTCTTCTATTTCTTCTGCGTCTTCTTCAGTTTCTTTTCTGAGATCTTTGAAATGCCTATCCCAATCGCTGGTAGAGATATTGTTATGCGTGCTACTTTTCTTAACTGATATACTGCGCATATGTTTTCCAAAACTCTTGCTGATCTTCAACTGAGGTAAGTAAATTGCATAACAAAGAAGAATTATACTCGTGCTCCTTCCTCTTTAAAAGATTCTTATACTCCCTTCGAGCTTTTCAATAGACGTCTCTGTCTTTATCGTCTACTGTATTTCTAGATATTCTTATAAGTTGTTTCACGTTTCTCTTGGTTTTATAACATTCATGATCAAACCAGTCATCATTCTTCAGAGTGTCATTTATTCTTATTTTTTCCTCATGCACTCCGCTTGATCTTTTATACAAGCATTAAATATATTCAAAGCTGGCTTAATGTCATCATCGATCAGAGTAACTGCTTCTCCAACACTGACAATGCATGTTGACTATTCATTAGATCACACAAAGTATTAGCATATTCATCTTACCAACTATACTTATCTATAACTTGTATGTTTTTCTTACTTTCAAAAAGTGAGTTTATAATGGAATACTAGAGGCAGATGGTCACACTCGATTCGTTCATTCACACAGAGACTGCACGATATATTAATAGCATTAAACATGTCATAGGAAGTTATGAAATAATCATTCACACTATTCCCTGTCTCTGAAATGTATGTGAAACGACCTTGACGGTCGCTGTTGCACACACCATTTAAAACGCACAGATCTAACACAGTACACATGTTTAACAAGAGCTTACCATACCTGTTCAATGTCTTGTCTTCGGAACATCTGTTTATAAAGGTTTCGTTATGGAAACTGAAAAGACAATTTTTGGTTGGAAATTCCTGACAAACGTTAGAAATTCTGCTATTTAGATCTCCAGCCAGAAGTAAATACATATCAGGCATACTGAGCATCAGAGAAACAGTTTTCCAAATCACTTACGACACTATTCATACCACAAAGCAAAAATGAGATATGATTTCCGTTCGTGCCAGTCAGATTCACACCACAGACGCTTTCTGTAAAATTATCTTGATCATTCAAAATTGCTGTTTCTCTTCTATTATCGAGCAGAAGAACGATTGTTCCCCATGAAACATAAATCATTTCCGTCGTTTCTTAAACCATGTTCACAAACTTCGGAAGGGACGCTTTCATTCAGTATTGGAGATAACGCATTCTCACTTTCGTTCCGATTATGTACAAAGACTTTTGAGGAAAAAGCCCCATTTGACGATAAAACAAAACCATTTTCATTCACATTTTCATCTATCTATCTATCTATCTATCTATCTATCTATCTATCTATTCTATCTATCTATCTATCTATATCTATCTATCTATCTATGTCTATTCTTAATGGGAAACATATACATGGAAAGTAAATAGAATCTTCCTGGGGGTCATCCAATTCATAGATTCTTCTTACATACATATACATGAATTACCCACATAAAGGATGTGTGCACTGGATGACCCTCCATGAAAAAAGTATACATTGGATGACCTCCGATAAGGATGTTTACACTGGATTACTATGATCAAGCATGTATACACTGGATGTTCATCATAAAGAATAATTATATATGTTGGATTAAAGAGAGAGAGAGAGAGAGAGAGAGAGAGAGAGAGAGAGAGAGAGAGAATGAATGGGTGCGTTTGTTTTAGATTTCGTTTGTTTTAGATTTCACAATCTCGCTAGAGTCAAAAGTGGAAGATCAGAAACACATTTCTGTGATTAATAGCAGTTCTTTGCATAACAGATCAGGGGGCTTTGGGGCTTCGATCAAGGACACGGCGTTATTGGTCAGCCAGAAACGGGAGCATACAGACGCTCTGTCTGTCAACACACTAAACCCAGCTGCTTTCAGAAGATGTCATTGATCTGTCGAAGAAAGAATGCTCGTGAAATCTGCGTGCACGTTCCCTTGTTTGCGTGTATGTTAGTGTATAAATATATATATATATATATATATATAGCTTGCTCTTATGTCTGAGATTGAAGAAATAGGGGGAGATGAGCATTCATATCTGCAGTGGTAGATCATTCTACCTAACTAACAGTATGTGCTTGAGTGGGTGAATGGGGAAAAATAAAATACATGCTTCTCAAAATGAGCCTTCAGCAAGCTTATAGTCTCCAAGTGGGAGACGATGAATATTTCTTGCAGTCATTGCAACACCAAGCTGCTCTGTAAGTTGCTGGAATGGTGCTCGGTACTTATCCTTGGAATTTATTAGTTTATTGTAATTTAGTCCCTTGCGGATTCATTCCAAGAACTGGCCCTCAGCACTTGTGTCTTAAGAGGTTATCTTTTTATATTTTCTTCTTTTCATAAGCAAAATGTAGCTTGTTTTGCTCTTTCATGATTTTCTTTTGCTTCTTAGGTGGCACCTTTGGTTGGTTTTTTGAAAACTCAACAAACATACTACGGTATTGCACACCAGCCTTTTCTGGGATAGCATTCTTCTTAAAACCGAAAAGGCAGAGGAGTCAAATTACCACTTTCCGCGGTCACTGAGGAGAAACAATCAGGTTTCGAAATATCGGTATCTGACCAGGAGTTATATGTTAGTGGGTTTCCTCCCATTGGAGATCGTCTCCCACTTGGAGACTATAAGCTTGCTGAAGGCTCATTTTGAGAAGCATGTATTTTATTTTTCCCCATTCACCCACTCAAGCACATACTGTTAGTTAGGTAGAATGATCTACCACTGCAGATATGAATGCTTATCTCCCCCTATTTCTTCAATCTCAGACATAAGAGCAAGCTTTGTTTATAATTGAATATATATATATATATATATATGTGTGTGTGTGTCTTAGTGTCTCTGTGTGCGAGTGAGAGAGAGAGAGCGCGCGCGCGTGTTGTATGTGTGTGGGTACATGCGTGCGCGCGTGCGTGCGTGCATGCGTCTATGTGCGCGTGTTTGTGCACGGCGCTTGCGCGTGTGCATGCGTGCGTGTGTGCGCTTGTGCGTGCGTGTGTGAGAGAGAGAGAGAGTCCACGTGCAAGTGTGTGCATGCGTGCGTGCGTGTATGTGCGCGTGTTTGAGTGAGAGAGAGAGAGAGTCCACGCGCAAGTGTGTGTGTGTGTGTGTGTGTGTGATGAGTGTGTGAAGAGAGAGAGAGAGAGTCCACGCGCGAGTGCGAGTGTAAAAGCAGCCTATCTACGCACTGGTTTAATATTTCCCATGGGAGCTTCTAAGAGATTCGTTACTTCTCCATATTTTATGATCTGTCGTTCTAGTTATCGTTTTTAGGGGTGGGGCTGTAACAACCCAAAAGTACTCCCCGCCTAGAAGTACTCCCGGGGGGTACTTCTGGGGCCGCGCCAGAATGACTCCCGGGAGTACTTCTGGGTCGGGTAAAAGATGGACCCCTCTGTATTCATAAAGTACTCTCGGGAGTCATTCTGTGCCGGTCCCAGAAGTACCCCCACCCCCATCACCCCCGGCATATCTCCGTTACGGTGTTGAGGGTTGTTATTTATTGCTCATAAACTCATACATGGACATTCTACCTGAATCAACACGGAAATATAGTCTGAATCAACTTTAGGGGGAGTACTTCTGGGCCGGTCCCAGAAGTACCACCCGTGCATATCTCCTTTGTTTATGTGTTCATGGTTGTTATTTACTTGTTATAAACTCATACATGGACATTCTACCAGAATCAACATTGAAATGTAGTCTGAATCAACCTTAGGGGGGAGTACTTCTGGGCCGGTCCCAGAAGTATCCCCCCCCCTTGCATATCGCCTTTATTAGTGTGTTAAGGGTTGTTATTCACTGGTTATAAACTCATACATGGACATTCTATCTGAATCAACACTGAAAACGAGTCTGAATCAACTTTAGCGGGAGTACTTCTGGGCCGGTCCCAGAAGTACCCCCCTTGCACATCTCCTTTGTTAATGTGTTGAGGGTTGTTATTTACTGGTCATAAACTCACACATAGACATCCTATCTGAATCAACATTGAAATATAGTCTGAATCAACTTAAGGGGAGTACTTCTGGGCCGGTCTGAGAAGTACCCCCCTTGCATATCTCCTTCATTAATGTGTTCAGGGTTGTTATTTACAGGCCATAAACTGATATATGACATTATATCCGAATCATCTTTGGAATCTAGAATGAATCAACTTAGGGGGAGTCTTTCTGCCCCCCCCCCCCTCCCCAATGCATTTCTCGTTTATTAATGTGTTCAAGATTGTTATTTACTGATCATAATTCATACATGGACATTCTGTGTGAATCATTATAAAAAAACTAGTCTGAATCAATTTGAGAGGGAGTATTTTGGGGCTGGTCCCAGAAGTACCCCCCTTGCATGTCCTTTCTTTATGTGCTCGGAATAGTTGTTTATGGGTCAAAAACACATACGTAACGTTCTTTCAGTTGCAGAAATTGTTATCTTGATTTGTTACTTTTTTCATTGATTGTTTTTTAGACAATGAGTTGCAATGGGGGGAAGAGAAAGACGGACGGGAACTTGCTCTTTCATGTTAATTTTTTTTTTTATACATATACATGTTTCGCTATATTTGTAAATTTCCTCATTTCATGAAATGAGTAAGACTTTGCTCAATTTACGAAATCGGCAGAAAATCTGCCTATTTTGTGAAATAAGCAAACCCTGGGCATATTTCATGAAATGAGCAAACTTTTTTTTAACAAAATAAGCACACACAAAAAATGAGAAAAACTATTTGAACTGGGTGTGCGTGCGCGCGCGCGCGTGTGCGTGCGTACCTGTATGAGGGCGCGCACGCGCGTATATGTACATGTGTGTGTATATGCGTGCGGTGTGTGTGTGTTGTGTTGTGTGTGTGTGTGTGTGTGTGTGTGTGTGTGTGTGTGTGTGTGTGTGTGTGTGTGTGTGCGTGCGCGTGCTTGCGTGCTTGCGTGCGTACGTACCTGTATGGGGGCGAGCACGCGCGTATATGTACATGTGTGTATGTGCGTGTGTTTGTGTGTGTGTGTGTGTGTGTGTGTGTGTGTGTGTGTGTGTGTTTCTGAGAGAGAGATGTTTCTGAATAATTATCTCCTTCTCCTTTGATGTCTATTCAGCCTCACTGCTGAAGCCTTTAAACTGGCCGAGCTGTCATCACATGGACAGCCAGCAACGTGTTAAAGACGCACTGGACAAAACAATATGAAGAAAGAGATACTCAAATTCTTAAAGACAACAGATCCAAAACGACTACACCAAGGGAGTTGTACTACATACGAAGTGAGTTCGGTCTTCAAGTCTTTTTTCGTTACTGAGTGAGCAGGCATCTTGGAGGATTTCAGATTCCCCATTGATCCCAACGATCAAGGACTTAAAGATGGAAATAGTGAGGGACAAGGGGATGGCGAAGGACATAGTGATGGTGAGGGACATAGTGATGGTGAGGGACATAGTGATGGCGAGGGACATAGTGATGGTGAGGGACATGGTGATGGCGAGGGACATGGTGATGGCGAGGGACATAGTGATGGCGAGGGACATGGTGATGGTGAAGGACATAGTGATGGCGAGGGACAAGGGGATAGCGAGGGACATAGTGATGGTGAGGGACATAGTGATGGTGAGGGACATAGTGATGGCGAGGGACATAGTGATGGTGATGGACATAGTGATGGTGAGGGACATGGTGATGGTGAAGGACATAGTGATGGGAGCAAGGACGCGAGGGCATAGGGATGGTGAGGGGCATAGGGATGGCGAGGGACATAGTGATGGCGAGGGGACATAGTGATGACGAGGGACATAGTGATGGTGAGGGACATGGTGATGGTGAAGGACATAGTGATGGTGAGGGGCATAGGGATGGCGAGGGACATAGTGATGGCGAGGGGCATAGTGATGGCGAGGGACATAGTGATGGCGAGGGACATAGTGATGGCGAGGGGCATAGTGATGGCGAGGGCATAGTGATGACGGGGACATAGTGATGGCGAGGGACATAGTGATGACGAGGGACATAGGGATGGGAGGGACATAGGGATGGCGAGGGACATAGTGATGGCGAGGGACATAGTGATGGCGAGGGACATAGTGATGGCGAGGGACATAGTGATGGCGAGGGACATGGTGATGGTGAGGGACATGGTGATGGTGACGGACATGGTGATGGTGACGGACATAGTGATGGTGAGGGGCATAGTGATGGCGAGGGACATAGTGATGGTGAGGGACATGGTGATGATACTACTACTACTACTACTACTACTACTACTACTACTACTACTACTACTACTACTACTACAATAACAGTGGTAGCAGCAATGACAAGTGCAACAACAGTAGTGGTTGTAACAACGACAATAATAACTTCAGCTGCGGCAGCAGTGACAGTAACAACGACAACAACATCGACAACAAAATTGAGTAGTGTAGTGTGGTGCAGTGTAGCGCAGTGTAGCTCAGTGTATTGTAGTGCAGTGTAGTGCAGTGCACTGTAGTGCAGTGTAGTGTAGTGTAGTGTAGTGTTGCTCAGTGCAGTGTAGTATAGTATAGTGCAGTGTTGTGTAATGTAGTGTAGTGTAATGTAGTGTAGTGTAGTGTTAGCACAGAGTAGTATAGCGCAGCGCAGTGTAGAGCAGTGGGGTGCAGGTAGTGTGGTGTAGGGTAGCGTCGCATCGGGTCGGGTCGGGTCGATTCAGACTATATTTCAATGTTGATTCAGATAGAATGTCCATGTGTTAGTTTATGACCTTTAAATAACAACCCTTAACACATTAATAAAGGAGATATGCAAGAAGGGTACCTATGGGACCGGCCCAGAAGTACTCCCCCTAAAGTTGATTCAGACTATATTTCAATGTTGATTCAGAAAAAATGTCCATGTATGAGTTATAACCAGCAAATAACAACTCTTGACACATTAATAAAGGAGATATGCAAGGGGGGTACTTCTGGGACCGGCCCAGAAGTACTCCCCCTAAAACTAATTCAGACTATATTTCAATTTTGATTCAGATAGAATGTCCATGTGCGAGTTTATGACCAGTAAATAACAACCCTGAACACATTGATAGACGAGATATCCAAGGGGGGTACTTCTGGGACCGGCCCAGAAGTACTCCCCCTAAAGTTGATTCAGACTCGTTTTCAATGTTGATTCAGATAGAATGTCCATGTGTGAGTTTATGACCTGTAAATAACAACCCTTAACACATTAATAAAGGAGATATGCAAGGGGGGTACTTCTGGGACCGGCCCAGAAGTACTCCCCCTAAAGTTGATTTAGACTATATTTCAATGTTGATTCAAATAGAATCTCCGTGTATGAGTTTATAACCAGTAAATAACAACCTTGATCACATTAATAAAGGAGATATGCAAGGGGGGGGGGGGGGGGGGGGAATACTTTTGGGACCGGCCCAGACGTACTCCCCCAAAAGTTGATTCAGACTATATTTAAATGTTTGTTTAGGTAGAATGTCAATGTATGAGTTTATAATCAGGTATAACAACCCTGAACACATTAATAAAAGGAAATGTGCAAGGGGGGTACTTCTGGGACCGGCCCAGAAGTACTCTCCCCAAAAGTTGATTTAGACTATACTTCAACGTTGATTCAGATAGAATGTCCATGTATGAGTTTATGACCAGTAAATAACGACGCTGAACACATTAAGTAAGGAGATATGCAAGGGGGTACTTCTGGGAGTACTCCCCTAAAGTTGATTCAGACTACATTTCAATGTTGATTCTGAAACAATATCCACATAAGTTTTCATAAACGAGAAACAACATCCCTAAGCTCTTTAATACAGAAGATATGAAAGGGGGTACTTTTGAGCCTGGTCCCAGAAAGACTCCCCACCTGCTACAGAAACACTCCCCGGGAGAACTTCTGGGTCTGCTGAAAAAAACGGCCCATTTTTACTTCCGGGAGTAAGTCTGGGCTGGGCCCAAAAGTACTCTCTCGGCTTCGGGGGGGGGGGGGGGGGGGGGGGGGGGGGGGGGGTACATCTGGAGCCGCGCCAAAGATACTCCCGGTAGTACATTTGGGTTGGGCCCAGACGTACTCCGGAAGTCATCTGGTGCCGAGGAGGGCGGAGGGGGGGGGGGGGGTCAGTTTGGGACTGGTACCAAAAGTACTCCCCCGTCTAAAAGAATCAGCGTTATAAGATAGTCACAGAAAACACACATTTGTTTGCAAAGTTGTCAGCAGGGGAGAGTACGTCTGGGACCAAGGGGGTACTGTCCCAGAAGTACTCCCGGGAGTCATTCTGGCGGGTTTAGTTGTAAGTCTTGTCAAACGACCTGATAAAAAAGCCCTCAAAAACAAGTACAACAGAACAAGGGGATATGTTTATTAAAACTGAACGATTTTATCGACGCATTTAGTGTCATGCACTTACAAATTTGTTTCTAGAAAACTGGAATCATACAGTGGAGTTTCGTCTGATTAATGAACGTGATTCCAACAGTGTGGTTCAATTTACAGGTCAACGAACTTGCAGGCAACAGTACTGCGGATCAGGTGATCAAAACATTTTAAAAGGAATTTTAAGTAAACCGCCGGTTGACATGGACAAATTACAAGACAAAACACTACGCGTTTCGACCTCTTAGGTCTTCTTCAGGCAAGATAAACATCATTCAGGACAATGAAAACGAAGAACGAGCAATCATTTTTTAAAAAGTTTATCTTGCCTGAAGAAGACCTAAGAGGTCGAAACGCGTCGTGTTTTATCTTGTAATTTGATTGCCCATGTTAACCGACGGAGTCACTTACATTCCTTTTAAAATTTGTTCCAGTTTCCGCCTGTAGTCACCTCACTTTGAAACTGAAAACATTTCAGTTTAAAAAAAATAATGTGTTTAAATAATGCCTTCGTGTTATACAAACTGACAGCTTTTGGAGCAATTGTGCTTGGTTTGCTTTAGATGGGTACACGTTTGTTTGTTTGATTGATCTTTGTGATATCAATTTATATTTATACTTAATAGTAGTAGTAATAGTAGTTACTACTACTACCAGTAGTAGTAGTAGTAGTAGAAGTAGTAGTAGTAGTAATAGAGTAATGATGATGATGATGATAATGTTGATGTTGATGATGATTGATGATGATGATGATGATGATGATAATGAAATCATGATGATAATGATAAGGATGGTGATGATGATGATTCTACCACCTAGAACAAGGTCCTGCAAATTAAAACACTACAATCAACAGTTCAGTCACTTTAACTGAATAGTAACTTAGCATATCGTGACCGCAAAAAATCGGAAGGATCATAAGTAAACAATCAAACAAACAACTATAACAATTAACAACAATAACAAAACTCACAACAACAGTAACAATGACGTGTTGTTATACTTACGCCGACTTGTAATTCAGTTTTTAAAATGAGCCAAAATCTATCTGCCAAATCTCTTTCATCATCATCATCATTAATAATAATAATGATAATAATAAAGATAATAACAATAATAAAAAAGAATAACAACAACAACAACAATAAGAATAATAATAAATAACAACAACAATGATAATAAATTTACTACTACTACTACTACTATACTACTACTACTACTACTACTAATACTAACCACAACAACAGTAACAACGGTAGAAGTAGTAGTAATAGTAAGATTGTTGTTGTCTTCGTTCTTGTTGTTGATGTTGTTTTGTCATTATCGCTATACAGATCATCATGATTCTTTTTATGTTTGTTGTTGTTGTTGTTGTTGCAGGTTTCGGTATGCTGGAGAGCGGTTGCGTCAGCCACAAGAACGAGGTGAACATCATGATGAAGAACGTGGCTGACGTCATCTTCGGCGGCATTTCCTATTGGATGCTGGGCTATGGCTTCAGCTTTGGCGATGGCCCTGGCACCAACGGGTTCTGTGGGCTGGGCAAGTTTTTCCTGGATCCGGGTAAGTGTCGTCTGATTGGGTGATGCTGGTCTTGAGTTCCTAGGTATGCGTGCAAAATCTGGTGTGTGTGTGTGGGGAAGGTTGGGGGTAGGTGGGTGGGGTGGTGGTGATGGTGGTGGTGGTGGTGGTGTGTAAGTATGTGTAGTGTGGTGATGGTGGTGTGTTTGTGTTTGCCGTATGTGTTTGTGTGTGTGTGTGCGCGCGTATGTGTGTGTACGTGCGCGCATGTGCACGCGCATGTGTGTATAATGTGGTAGTGGTGGTGGTGGTGGTGGTGGTGTGTGTGTGTGTGTGTGTGGTGTGTGTGTGCGTGTGTGTGTGTGTGTGTGTGTGTGTGTGTGTGTGTGTGTGTGTGTGTGTGTGTGTTTGATGTGTTGTTGGTTGATGTTGGTTGATGTAAATGAATTAATTAACTGTCTACATCGTGTAGGCTATGTACATAAAACACGCATACACTGTACACTATAAAGTACACTTTGATCACACCTGGCCCCACGCCTCAGTTGGCCTCCGTCGTTGCTAGCGATTAAAAAGACTTGGTCCAGTAAGGGGCAGAAATAAACCACCCACTCATTTGTAAAGTATGCATGTGTTTGTTGTCAAATGAACATTTTATGGATGGTCAGGGTGAACATTTATACATATTTATCTATCTATCCATCTATCCATCTATCTATCTATTCTCTCTCTCTCTCTCTCTCTCTCTCTCTTCTCTCTCTCTCTCTCTCTCTGTCTTGTCTCTATCTGTCAGTGTGTCTGTGAATCTGTCTGTTGTTGTCTGTCTGTCTGTCTGTCTGTCTTCTCTCTTTTCTTCTCTCTCTCTTCTCTCCTTTGTCTGTCTGTCTGTCTATCAGTCTGCTATCTATTCGTCTGTCAATCTATCTGTCTGTCTATTTGTCTATCTCCCTCTCTCTATATATATCTATCTATCTACCCATCCATCTGTCTCTTGTCTCTTTATCTATATGTGCGTGTAGTGTGTGTGTGTGTGTGTGTGTGTGTGTGTGTGTGTGTGTGTGTGTGTGTGTGTGTGTGCTGTTGTTGTTGTTGTCCTCAGAAACACGTTCAATTTTATGACTTTGAGACGGCAGATAACGCAAAAATGTTGAACAACATCAGAAATTCACGAAATTTGATGCTTTTCTTCTTTACATTATATAGTGACACCCTTTTCACAACAGTTAGTTATCAAGAAACAAAATAGCTGAATAGATCAATACATGAACAGTTTTCTAGACAGCCGTCACAGTTGCGACGGCACGAAAGCTGGTGGAGACAAAAGGCGAAATTCTGGAAAGTAATCACAGAGAGTGCAGCGCGGTAAAGCCTACGTGCCAGAGATTTCCGGATCAGGACAAAGGCCCTGGATTTAAATTGAGTCAAGTGATTCTGTTCACAGAGTTAACCTCAGCGTCCATTCAGTGGTCGCCACGACGAAACATTAGGAAACGATGCAGCGGCAGCAAGCTTTGATTTTCTCAACAACGACGGGAACTTTCCGTTTAAATCAACCTTACCGATGTGATGCATGGGTGAAGAAAAATATCTCCAAAAGAATGTTGTTTAGGTTATGCATGGAGCAGCTAGACTGGGCGAAAAGAATGGAAAGCAATGGTCGTTACCGTTACAGATATTTAACGCGCATGTTTTTCATAAACCTCGTGATATGACTCATGTTTTTTTTTCCAGCGCAAATGCACGTAGAAGCTCCTTGCGGTTGTTTCATTTAGCTTTTGTTTGAAATAACTGCTTTAAAAAGGTCATCGAAATAGTCTGGCAACTGCGAGCATCTTCGTGTCAGAAATCCACTATATTTTGCGCTTCTTATTTTTGTATTAACACTTCAGTTACAGAGAACAAAACATAATCTAAGGTCGGGTAGATTCATTAAATTGTATTGATTTATACGAACATCTACAGTGATCAAGATGGCCATTACAATCTGATTAAAACATAAGAATGAAATCTTTCATGTGACCCTCGCACCACACACATTTCTGACAGTAGCTTATACCCGCACGCACACGCACACACACACACACACACACACACACACACACACACACACACACACACACACACACACACACACACATTGAGCGCGCGCGCGTGTGTGTTCTACTTTTTTATAATGTTGCCATCGCTTTGTGCATGTCTCGGTTTCCTTGTCTTTTCTGTCGGTTTTTTGTTGTTGTTGTTCTGCCCGGAATTTTACCTGTGTCTGTGGTCAGGTAGAACTCGTAGACTACTGTCACTTCAAGATTTGGAATTATGGAATATACTTCGGTACATATTTTACGACTTTCTTACCTACCCTGGCCGAACTAATGACAACAATCATGAGTAATATCATCATCATCATCATCATCATCATCATCATCATCACCATCGTCATCATCATCATCATCACCATCACCATCGTCATCATCATCATCAACGTCATCATCATCATGTCATCATCATCATCATCATCATCATCATCATCATTATCATCAATATCAATAATAACAACAACATTAGCAACAGTAGCAGCAGCAACAACAACAGATGATGAGTAGACAAAAAATGTTTAATTGAAATAATAAAAAAAAAAGAGTCCAGCAACCCAGTTCGTTCAAATAGGTTGGGAGAGGAGAGGTGAGAAGGGGGAAGTTTTAAACCGCTACCAGAGATTATTTTGTGGGCAGTTGGGCGGAGGCGGGGGGGGAGGGGGGGTGGGAGGGGGGGGGTAGTTAATGACCGCAGGAAGTGGTAAAATGGCAAGAGGAGGGAGAGGGAAGGGAAGGGAAATGTGAAGGGAAATGATGAAAGGAGGCGGGGGGGGGGGGGGGGGGGCTTTTCATTACAGTCTCAGCGAGCGAATAGGTAACCGACTGTAAACAATATGACGTTATCAACATCATTATTATTATTATTATTATTATTATTTATTATCATCATCATCATCATCAGTGTTATTAATATTATTATTATTGTTATTGTTGCGCTTGTTGTTATTATTTTTATTGTTATTGCTAATATTATTATTGTTGTTGTTCTTGTTATCATTATTGTTATTGCTATTACTAATATTGTTATTGTTGTTGTTGGGGATGGGGAGGAGGAGGGAGTAGAAGAGGTGACATTTTGTTCTTGGAAGGCACTCCTGGATTTCTTTCCTTCCTTTTTTTCCCCATGTGCTTGAACTGATCGCCCAGTCAGGCCATAGCACCACCGCATGGCTTCAACCACGTCCACTGAACTTTTGACTGGTGGTCGGACATTGATTTTTTTTTTCGATGAAATGATAAACACGGACCCACAACCCCACCCCCACCTCCACCCCGTCCCCGAACGGAGATTCTTTTGATAGGAAAAAGAATCGAAGACAGCTAAAAAGGATCCAGATCAAGAGGCTCCAGACATTGCAGAAAGGATGTCACAGTGTGTTTTGGGAGATTGAGGCATTAGGTCAAACCAAAACATATAGGTTTGTTTGTTTGTTGGTTTTTAGACCGGCAGTCGAAGAGGTTGTCCGGGGTGACATTAAAGGATGAAACAAAAGCTCAGCCTTCGAAGCTAGCTTGTCCTTCTTCGTACAATAGGCATACATTGCTCAGGCAAGAACACACACACGCACACACACACACACACACACACACACACACACACACACACACACACACACACACACACACACACCACCACCACCACCACCACCACCACCACCCACCACCACCACACCACCACCACACCACCACCACCAACAGCAACAACAACTACAGCAACTCCGAAAGTCTGGTAGTGCTGACACGAAAAACACATTTTGATAGATTCTAGTGTTGAGATTAAAACCAACCAACAAACCAAAATAACTGCCATTATTCAGTTGGTGAAATTTCCTTCGGCTATAACCTAAACAGTGACATCGGCCAAATGTTTGACCGGGCAGGCAAGGAAGAAGGGATTATTTGGGGGTGGAGCTAGAGTGTTATTTTAAGATACTGACAATGTGCAAATCCCCCAGGTTTCGGAGCCAGACTATGCGGGAATCACTATAATGTCTTGTAATATGATTCATGGCAACACTGGAAATTTATATGATTCATGGCAACACTGGAAATTTCCCCATTCATACATCAGTTTAAATGCAAAATATCTTTTAGGGCAGGGTTATCGTCAGCCAAAATAGAAAAGTATTCCAATAGATGGGGCCTGTGCGCCACATCGTTGAATTCAGTCACATGCGGTAATTATATTTCAATATGCATTCATTACAGTAAAAAGACATCAACAAAACAGGTTGATATTCCATATCAGATTCTAAGTACCATGAAGAGAGATATTTATTTGATATTCAGCTTCTGTTTTATTTTCTGAGGAATTGTAAAGAGCAGTTAATGTCTGGTTTTGAAGAAATATTCACCATTGCTTTTTTTTCTCAAAGGAAAATGCGTACTCGATTCGTAGACACATCTGTCACTGTTTTTGTTGTTGTCGCTGTTTTTTTTTTTGTTCAGATATTTTTAGCAGCAGGTGCAAGCTGATCAAATTCACATGCACCATGCAATTTGTGAATCTATAAAGAATGCATACATATTGGTAACCTTAGATGAATTTCATTCAATAATACAATGCCTCAAATGCGCGCGCACACATACACACACACACACACACACACACACACACACACACACACACACACACACACACACACATGTAAAAAGTGAGGGCAAGCGTATTTTTCTCCAAACTGTGTTTTCAGTTTCCGTAATTTGTTTAAAGGCAATAAAAAGATTCAAGTGAATCATGCCAAGGTGAAATTTTTTTTCAGAGACTGCACAGTTTATCTTATGCACTAATACTGTGTGTATATTGTACGTCTGTAGCTGCAATCCTCCATTCTCCAACAGGGGTTTAAGGATAAAACTTGGACTTGTGTGTATCAAGACATTTAATTAAAGCAATACGTTTCGTCAACGAATGAACCACTGACGGTAATAAATAGGCTGCACATAAGCAAGTTAGAATCAGAATCTGTCTGTAGCTGTCATGAAAACCAAAGAATGTCACAGTTTGTGTTTGGATATATCTTCTATGTCATTTTTTTTTATAATCAACACTTGAATGCAGACAGTCAAAACAAATATCATTTTAATGGTCGTTTCATATGCAAACAATCATAACATAGTGTTTTGTATTTTCGAAGGTTATCCAATAAACATTGTCACTTAATATTTGGCGACAGAATGTTTAATGACTGTGATAGTTTTTGTTGTTGTTGTTGTTGTTGTTGTTGTTGTTGTTGTTAATGTTCCTTTTAATTCCAGATAATTTGTCCATGGATTGCAAAAATTTAGGATGCAAAACTCGTCTGCAATGTGTGTGTGTGTGTGTGTGTGTGTGTGTGTGTGTGTGTGTGTGTGTGGATGTGGGTGTGGGTGTGGGTATTGGTGTGTGTGTGTGTGTGCGAGCGCGCGCCTACAATTGATCATGTGTGTATTGGTCTCTCATGCATGCACATTTATTGATGTGTCCATCTACGCGTTGACATTTAGCAAATATGTATGTGTGTTTGTGTTTGTTAGTAGACGACGCTTCAATGGGCCAGGAATATTCCCGTTTCGTCTTTCAGGCATCATTCGCCACCACCGCCACCACCATCGTGTCCGGTAGGTGCTACCGGTAATTTATTAACTCCGCTCTACCTTCCTCACCATCTTCCACCCAAACCTTCTGTTCCATCACTCTCCTCTCCCCTTCTCCTTCACCCTTACTCATGTTCTGCTTTAATGTTGACATGTCGCGAGATAAACAAACAATCCTTTACCATAGGGAGGGTATATACGTACCTTGTGATGTGATTGTCTTCACGGGATACAATGGCGATTCGACTTGTGAAAAAAATCCTCATTTTTTACTACTTTTGACAACATCAGCCACTTATACAGTGAAATAAAAGACTTATTATGGACCGTTTGGCACCAGAGAGACGTGTGTGGTGAAGTGAATAATTCAGTAATGATTTCTTCCGGTGACTAGCCTCTTATTTCCTTTACGGCTGGTGCCCATGCTCACTGATCAGAACTGTTCGTTTGATGCCTTGTTGGCTGTCGGTTCATATCGTCCTGCTGGTGCGAAAAGAGGGTACTTGTCAACATTACACGAAAATTATATTCATGGTATAACATGATTTACTATTATGTATAGCCAGCGTTTTTTTCCCCATGGAATACATAAATCACGTCAGTTTTCTGAAACTAACGGTGTCTAATAGTGATAGCGTGTTGGAGTGAGATTCTTGTACAGTGTTACCTGTAATAGAGACTCTTCAGCAAAAAAAAAAGAAAAGCAATACCCTCCTTAAATGGCTTTGAGTGTATGTGCTTTGGGGATGGGGGGTGGGGGGGGGGGGAACTGGATCATTTGTCTCTTTGTGTGCTATCTTTCACCTCACGGCAAATTCTCCCTTTCAAAAACACATTGAAAAAAAAGATTTCTTGAAGCCCTTATTCAAAAGTTTTAATGTAGGGTCCTTTTCAAACCGTGCACACCCAACTCGCACGTGACAGTCACGTGACAAAGCCACCAGGTTTCCAGTTACATAGCTCATGGACAGTCTTTTATTTACCAACGGCGGTTCGCCTTAGTGAATTGTGTGTCACTGGTCGTTTTGTGTATTGTACATCTGTTGCATAACTTCTTCGGCAGAACACATTTCTCTGTACGAGATTCGGCTTGCTCTGGCTCGGAGAAGGAGATGGGGAGGTGGGGACGGGAGCGCTTCTTTTTTCTCTTTGGTGTGCGTCTGTTTAAAGTTACCAATCAGAATGGATTTGCCGATGGGGCAGCTCCCTTGTCGCTGTGGGATCTTTTACGTGCGTTTAGCGCCTGCTGCGTACGGCACCAAAGTTTATTGATTTAACCAATGTTGTTTATTGCCCAACTCGTCGCAAAGAGGCTGTCTCTATCAGGGCTGTCGGCTCGTGGTATCGACTCTCAAAATAGAGTTCTCTCTCTCACACACACACACACACACACACACACACACACACACACACACACACACACACACACACACAACCACACACACACACACGCGCGCGCGCACACGCACGCACGCGCGCGCGCGCACACACACACACACATACACACACACACACACACACACACACACACACACACACACACACACACACACACACACACACACACCTCATTAAAACAGATTTTCTAAAAACACGTCGGAGGTTTGTTAAAATCTTTCCGCAGTGAAATCTTAGATCATATATATATATATATATATATATTATATATATATATCATTTGGAACATCTCTGAACAAGGTTTTGATGGAGTTTGTTGTAAAGTGTTTATTTTTCATATCATGTTAGTCCCAACAGTGTAAGAGCTTGGTTTACAGTGAGTTTGGTACATCTTATGGGATGCACCACAGACCTTTCTTCACCTTTCAAAAGCTTCGAATGGATTTAAAAGGAGTGGGCTATGTGCAAACGGCACAAGACGGTTTCTTCTTTATCGCTACTAGTAGTATTACGCGCTAGAACTCGTGAAGATTTGGACGGATTTGACATGTTCGTTATCCATCTGCGACTTCCATTCCTTTTGTCAGACGTCCTTGACGTAAATCTGAGTATTAGGTTTCCGACCGGTGTGTGGTTTATATGTCGCCTCATTGGAAAAGCTAGGTACAGAAATTAGGGCAGGTCGTGACGCCTGAAAACCTCTTCATATCAAGAGAAGTTCACGGAGTCAACCTATTTTGGTGGTATTTGCAAGCACCACATGCCCATAGAACTGACTAGAATATTGAGAAGGGAGTACACTGCGCCTGTCAGTATGGTTGTAGCCTCTCTCTCTCTCTGTTTTTCAATGTAAATGTTTTCTTATTGTTCACTAGAAATAATGAATCAAAAGACTCGTGTCCACAGTTTATCATACTTAAACCAAAACCAAAAACAAACAAAGAAGAGGGCGTCCATTGATGTACGAAGAAGAATTTTGTAAGAACCAGCATACGTGACAGGAAGGTAAAAGCCTTCCAATTTATTCAGTTTCAAGCTATACATTCTCCGAGGTAAGTCAGTATATTTATAATGTCATGTGGGAAATATCACCATATGTTCTGTCATCCCATATCTCAATGTTGTGCTGTGCGCTGTGTTTCAGTGTGTTGCAGTAAAGCGTCACGAGTTGTTAGCATTATGCTGTGTTGCGTTGGGTGGGCGTACGCTACTAATGTGTTCGTCTGATGCTGTATGACGTGAAGTCTGATAATGTGGTGCGTTGGGATGTGACGTCCTCTGCTGTTTTGTTAGGTCCTCAGGTGTGATTCATGTGATGTGTTGAGGCACGGTATGATGTGATGTGCTGAGATGCGCTGTGGTGTGGTGTGTGCTGATGTGCTGTGGCGTGTTGTATGCTGTGATTTCAGTGTGTTGTGATGTGTTGTGGCATGGTGTGTTGTAGTTTGGTGTGTTGTTGTGTGTTGCCTCTGTGTTCTTAGCATTGTCTTTTCAGTTGAGAAATGTTCGACACTACAATTGCACCGTGGTGTGATGCGCTGCAAAATGGTATATCATTGATGATAACAATATTCATTTGTAAAAGATTGTGATTTTAGATTTCAGGCTCACACTTGCATTCAAACACAACTATATGAGTTACAACAAATGTCCATATCATCAAGATATGTTGCATAGTATAAAATGTATGCATTCATAATTTCCCTATGGTATGCATTCATGCCTGTATAATAAACATACAAAGGTTATGTTCCAGGCAACATAATACTGCTTCTGTAAAAATGCAGTGGGCAAGGAGGTGGGGGGTGGGGGCGGTGTTGTAAGTATTACCTGTATTGTGTGGCAACGCAAAGTCTTGTCTTTGCTGTTTGCATTAATTTTCATCGGCGCTCTGTTGTACCAAGTTGTATCATTTTGTATTGTGCTGTACAGGTTGCACTGTGCGAATTTCTCTGTGTTGTATAGTGCTGCACTGTGCTGTAACATGCTGAGCTCTGCTGTATTTCAGTACAATGCATTGCACTGCACTGCGGTGCACTGTAAGCTGCAGTAAGTGTACTTTACCAGACTATACTACATTCATACCTGTCCAGCATTCATTTGGTGTAGCCTCAGGGGTGGTGCAGTCACTGTTTCACCCTTCGTTTACCTGTTCATTTTGTTTTTGTGTGTTTTGGTGGATGTCTTCATCACGGACAAATCTCCAATCATTTTTTTTCCAATATACCTTTCTGATTTTTTTTCTTTGATAATTCACTTTTACACCATCTTCTGTCTAGTTTCAGTTTTGGGGTTTTTTGTTACTCTTGACAATGGACAGCTTGTTTTCATGTTGTTTAATGTATAACGTGTGATTACATTTGTCTTGTCTTCTATTAGCTCGAGTGAATAATTCGTCGTGTTCAGGTTTTCGGACGCCCAGCTTATGCATCCCTCCCTTCCATCTCCTCTCTATAATTATGTCATGCGTGCTGTCAATGAAAATCAATAGCAAAAAGGTGTGTGTGTGTGTGTGTGTGTGTGTGTGTGTGTGTGTGTGTGTGTGTGTGTGTGTGTGTGTGTGAATTGTGTGTGAAATTGGTTTGTCAGTCAGTGTGTGTGTCTGTCTGTCTGTCTGTGTGTGCGTGCGTGCGTGCGTGCGTGCGTGTGTGCGTGTGAGTGAGTGTTAAGAGTGTGTGTGTGTGTGTGTGTGTGTGTGTGTGTGTGTGTGTGTGTGTGTGTGTGTGTGATGCTCATGCGAATAACATGGTGCCATAATTCAAATATACACCTTTGAACAAATCTATGAATATCACAACCCCTTACAAATCAATGTGGACCATTCAGGGAATATCACCTTAGCACACAACGGCTGATTAAGGGAATCGGTGGAACACAGAGTAAGATGAAGAGGCCTCATATGTGTCACAACAAAGAGCAAATCAGCATCTTTTCTTGCTGTGCCACCTTTGGGAAGGTCCGTTATCATTCGAGGCAGTTTTCGCCCCATGTAATTTACAGTTCTGTCGTTATGGGAGATGGTGTGGTGGGATAGTGAAGGAGATGGGGAAGGAGGAAGCTCGGGTGTAGATGCTGCACCAGCCATTCATGTTGCTGTTGTTGTTGTTGTTTGTTATTATAACTAGATTAAAGCGCAGACAAAAATGATGTTTTCTTCCACGATTTTCCATTAAAATTTATTTTAAAAAAAACAGAAAAAGAAAAACTGAATAAAGGTCCTGACGCACAAACACATGCCCAGTTGTCTAGTGCAGTATATTCTGCGTTTGAAGTTGTTTATTCCTCTGCTGCGTCAGAGGGGATGAGGGTGGGACGGGAGGGCGGGGCGGGGAGGGGGAGGTGCATCAAAGGACCGTCGTCGTGACCTCAAGAGAGAGGCGTGACCTTTCTTTGCCATCCTGCCCCAAGCAGAATGACTTGCCTGGCAGATGTTGACAGCGATGTATATTGCACTGTGCTGTACTGTATTGTACTGTGTTGTGCGACATTGAATTCCAGGGCTGTTAGGACAACGTTCGGAATTTCGTATTTGGAAAAGCATGCCATTTATCAAATGTTGGCAGCTCTTTGAGGAACCCGTTCAAGGCTGACTGGCTCTTTGACAACCGCTCGAGCAAGCTGAGCATATCAGGAACAGATGCTTGTGGGTTCTGTGTTCTCTTTCTTCTTTTACATAACTTGCTGATTAAACGATTAATCAGGTCTGTGGTATGTAATCTTTTATTCTTCTTTTGCATGCTTCAACATTGCACAGCGCGAAGAGATCATGCACTGCATGCGAGGTGCCGCGCTCTACAAATCGCCATTATTTTAATGGTCATTATTATCCATACCCGCAACCATATGACATCATCAGCACCCTTAGTCACCCTCATGAATTCCCGGACAAACGCTTTAGGGCGCTCAGCCTGTCTCTGTCGTAGCAGAATCTTGACTTGCGGGAACAGGACGAGGTCGCAGGGAGAGAGATCGGGAGAACACGGAGATCGAGATAACAGTAGCGTAGAAGGGGGAAGGTCTCTTATTATGAAAGCGGTGTGAGCCGAGACCTTGTATTGATAAAGCACAGTTTCAAATAATACCCAACTTCAGAGCTGATGGACATGTTAGTCAGGGCTGACAACACATCTGTCTTCAAGAGACATGGTGACAGCATGTCCAAGGTTTGGCAATGAAAGAAAAACCGACTGTTTACTGCTTCCGACCTTGTTGTTCTTCTCAGCTGGGAGAGTCACCTGTAAACATCCACACAGAACACTGCTGCACCAACGAAAGAGCCAAACTTCTATCCACTTTCTTTCATGTTGATCTGGACAGTCTGTCATTGATTGTTTCAAACACAGTCTGGCACCATTCTACCCTCGACCCCATGCGCCCATTTGTAAACCTTTAGTGCAAACGCCAGATCAAATCCACTACAGGGCTTCTAATTCCTGAATCTTTCGGTGTGTAATTTGGAAACATTCTCTAATTAAGTGTTGTACAGCCTACATTTTTTTTAATGTCTTTTCCTTTTGTTCTTACTTTTGATTTTGTGAGCAATACAGGCATTATCTTCAAGGCTTCTCCAGCTTCACTTGAATTCGTGGTGCCAGTTGTACAAACCGGTACTGCACCTGTCCTCTTAAACCCTGCCGCCAAACTACTGGCAACGCTGAGCCCATTAAGGAACTCGGTGAACCATGGCTATGAAATCGCTATGAGAGAGTTCTGTGACAGAAATTCAAGCCTGGGGCGATCAGTATTTTTCAGAGTTCGTTTCACGGGCTAGACGCCAGGCTTCAAGAATTACAAAAGTGTACGCAGCTAATTTTGTATTAGGTACGGGTGCTAGCATGGAGTCTCAGAACTTTCAGAACAGTCATTCCATCAAACGTGCTTTTTGTTTTTGCCTTTGTATATTGTACTGTATTGCACTGCATTCTCACATACTGTACTGTGAAGTCACGATCCGTTGGCACCGTTCCCATGACATCAGTTCTTGTGCAGTCCGGATATGGGTGGACAGCCCGATTGCGAAGGTCCACACACATTCGGGAGCTAGGGATTAAAGAGGGGAAGGGGAGCGTTGGACTGATGTTGGTGCGGACGTTGAAGCTTCCATGCGTTCCTTTACACAGGTGACCCAGGGTGTTCTACATCCCTTCCTGCAGTTCTTCCCCGCCCCCTCTTATCTTCCTACCCCTCGGTCCAACCCACTCGCTTGTCTCCCCCACCCCTCACCTCCGTTCCCATGTTTTTTTTTCTTCTGTATTAGTCGTTTGGTTGATTGATACGTTGATTGATTGATCGATCGATATACTATTTGGTTAATTGGTGTTTTGTATGTTATTCAGGCGCTATTGCGGAGAGGGCACGGTTTTCATCCTACCTCATCTTTTCCTTCTTCAACACCTTCATCTACTGTTTTCCTGCCCATTGGGTTTGGGCCAAACAGGGATGGCTCAACAAAATGGGCGTGGTCGACGTGGCAGGGGATGGGCCCGTCCACTTAGTGGGAGGGGTGTCAGCCTTGATAGCTGCCATCCTGATGAAACCTCGCAAAGGCCGCTTCACGGAGGAAGATACCCACGAAATGGAATCGCCCGTTGGCGCCATTCTTGGACTTTTCATTCTGTGGTGAGAAAGACTGTTCCGTATGTTACTGATTGGCTGCTGTTGTTAGTGCGCTTGAAGTTTCACCTGTGACAGTAAGGAAGAATGCTTATTATTACGACTATTGCGCCGGCGCTGTCGGTGTGGCTCCTTTTTCATTTCTTTTTAACTTGTAAACACTTATTTATGACTCAAACCACTGCATAATACAGACATGAACAAATAAAACATAGAAAAAAACAAATATTGCACCGTCAGTTAAGATGGTAAAGACTGAAGACAATGCACACATGTTGCACATACTGTAGCAGCAAGTGCAGACCTCCTTCCGCTGAGGGCGTAAGAAATTTAACTTTTGAAAACCTCATTCCAGCATTACACTTTCTTACAATAAATTAACTTTAAATTAGAAACGTTTCCAGTTCCAATCGGGCGTCGGGGCACTGAGCTGTTAGGAATTTCACCGTGTCTAAGGCATGGCATGATGTAAGGCAGGGCATGATGTAAGGCAGGGCATGATGTAAGGCAGGGCATAATGTAAGGCATGGCATGATGTAAGGCAGGGCATGATGTAAGGCATGGCATGATGTAAGACAGGGCATGTTCCTCTCATACCTCCACTTTTAACCTTTCCTGGACTGAATCAGGTATCCATTTACTGCTGGCAGAACAGAGAGGTTTTTCATGCCAAAAGAAACCCAAGCCCACGTGTGGTTTGAACCTGTGACCGCCAGCTCCACAGGCAAACGCTCTGACCGTTTGACTAAGAGCCCATCACTTAATCGTACAGATGGTCAAACTTACACTCCTGAAGATGATGCTTTCGTGATCGCAACGAGCTATTGAAAACGCACCTGGCTCGTGCGATACGATGATTACCGACTGAGGGTGAACGTGTTTGCAATAGTACACACTGTTTTGGCTCTGCCTGACAGTTACGTTGCTGGACAGCGTCGAGCCAAGAGGGATAACCGACAGCTGGTTCTGGAGAGCGCTCTGTTGTTTCAATCCAAGATGGCGACGGGAAGGAGGTCACAATAAGGATCTTGATATGAATCTGTTGCTGTAAATGTATAAAGATAGTGCACTTTCTTTGAAATGACACTTTTTTGTCCCTAGATGACATCTTTCAGTTTACCATATTACAATAAGGTCTCTCTGAGGGTAAATAGGCCTGCAAGCAGAGGCACTAACGCTTCCCCCTCCTTCACAGTTGCTGTCTTCTCAACATCATAAGAGAAAACATTTGTCACCACCTTTAAACTAGCCATTAGAAGCAGTATAGCGTTGTCGTTCCTTCTATTTTTGCCGTCAGAGGTTGCAAAGGGTTCGGTATTACAATTAATTTTGTTTTCTGTTGTCACTTCCACTGCTCCGGTTATACTATTACTGCTACTAGTATGATTTTCTTTCTTATTTTCTTTTATTACAGTACACATCGAAGTTCGATATTAATGCTGTCATTGGTTTTTGTTGCTTTGTTTTTTGGTTTCGTTTACTATGATATAAAAGAGTATTTTGTGTTGCAGCTTCTACTGTCTGAGTTTCTATCACTGCACTTAGAAATGTTATTGATCACAGTCCGAATATCCCAGAGAAGAGCTTAATACTTATTTCTTTTAAACATCCGTCTCTTCAGTCCCATTCCAACTTCCATCCTCTCTCATTCTTTTGTTTCTCTCTGAATCTATGCTATGCTTTCTTCCGGGGGGTGGGGGTGGAGGGGGGGGGCTTTTGGCTGCACTAGTTTTGCCTCATTTCCTATTTTGTACCATGTCAGAATATTATATTCATATATGTGACCCAATAGTTCTGCCAAGGAAATTGCGCTTTCACACCCTTCTATTCGTCCGTCAACAAGAGGACACAATAACGGTAGAACGGAATTTAACGAAACTTGGTGGAAGACCGGAATATGGCCCAAGAAGGAACCTGTGCCAGTTTGGTGCAGATTGGTGGTGCCATTGACAACAAAAGCCGGATCCTGGATTCGTTCGACCCTAGCAGAGGTCTGCGCTGTCCAGAGTGGCCTTGCGGTTAGCTTTCGCTTCCTGTTGCTTGTAGTGTTTCTCAGCTGGTGATCGGAAACCGATTACGACAACAGCACAGCACTGCTATTACTGTTGCAACTGCTGCTGATGCTACTACTGGCGCTGTTGCTGCTGTAGCTGCTGCTACTGCTGCTACTACAGCTACGGCTGCTTCTGCTGCTGTTGCTGCTGCCGCCTCTGTCGCTGCTGCTGCTCTTCCTCCTCCTTTTACTGTTACTACTACTACATTTCCTGCTGCTGCTACTACCACTACTGCTATTACCGCTGCTGCCAGTACTACTACTACTACTACTACTACTACTACTACTACTACTACTACTACTGCTGCAAAATTGATGAAACAACAGTCATTTGTGACTATAGCTGCTATTGCTGTCGACGTTTCTTTTACTGCACTTTCCGCTGCACATTATTGAGTTGAGGCGTGTGTTTTAGTGTCAAAGATGCTTGGAAGTGTCCTGATGTCCAGTCACGCGGTAACACCCACCCATCCCCTTCCTCTCCCACCTTTGCTCAACATTCTGCACAGTTAGCTCTAAAACTGACAACCACATCCACATACATATGGCGTATAAAGGAATTATAAACGCTAGCTCAAACACACGTGCCCCTCCCCCCTCCCACACACCGCGTGCATGGACATATGCATGTGCGTGAAGGTGTGTATTTTTTGTGTGGTGTGTGCGTGCGTGCGTGCGTGCGTGTGTGTGTGTGTGTGTGTGTGTGTGTGTGTG
>CM065722.1:24242133-24252133 GCA_033310375.1 Conus canariensis
CAGACTTGAGAGACAACGTGACAGGTTTGTACTCAATGTTTCCTTTGACTAATATAATCCTGGAGTCAGCCAGACTTGAGAGACAACGTGACAGGTTTGTACTCAATGTTTCCTTTGACTAATATAATCCTGGAGTCAAGCCAGACTTGAGAGACAACGTGACAGGTTTGTACTCAATGCTTCCTTTGATTTATATGATCCTGGAGTCAGCCAGACCTGAGAGATACAGAGGCAACGTGACAGGTCTGTGCTCAATGCTTCATTTGACTAACATAATCCTGGAGTCAGCCAGACCTCAGAGATACAGTGGTCAGAGACAACGTGACAGGTCTGTGCTCAATGCTTCCTTTGACTAATATAATCCTGGAGTCAGCCAGACCTCAGAGATACAGTGTTAATAAATTTGAGCAACACAGTCACAGATGCATCCAGTATGGATGAAACTCAACCATATGTCTCCAGTCTTCCCATTTGAGGTATAGTACACTCAGTTGTGAGTCAAAGCGGGCCGGGGACGAAAAATCCCAGCAATACGCGTCTCTGAAGGGATTTGAATCTGCGACCACCAGCCCCAAACCCATGACATTAACCTCTGCGCCACGGCGGCAGGTGATCACTGTTAAACATTTACCTCGCGAACAGTTCTGTACAACTAGATCAAGATCCCAAGAGGCGTTTGTTCGTTATAATGCGTACGGACTGACGAACAGGCAGACATATGCACACGCACTGACAAAGCTACTAACAGACAGGACCAATATCCTGCTTTGCTCCGATTCACCTGCACAGACGGTGAAAGTAACAACATTGACGGCGCTGACTTTGAAAGCATCGATGACGGTAAAATTGATAGCTTCAGTAATGGTAGCATTTAACAGCGTTAGTAACGGTAACGTTACCAGCATCGATACGGTGACACCAATAGTATCAGAAACGGTAAAATTACCAACATCGACCATGGTAGCACTAACGGCATTGACCACGTCAACATTAACATCATTGACAATGGTAACATTAACAGTATTGACAGCGGTGACATTAACATCGTCGACAATGGTAACATTAACAGTATCAACAACGGTAACGTTAAGTGCGTCGAAATTGGTTAAACGACTTGGTAGCAGTGGAACAAAGAGTGATGCCAACTATATGCTTTTTGGACTTCTGTTATATGGGAGTCACATAACAGTGCTTAATGGTAAAATTAGGAATACGGAACGGCATTTCTCCTGTGTCCCATGCGATGCGCGCGGCGCGCGCGCCCATGTGTGTGTGTATGTGTGTGTGTGTGTGTGTGTGTGTGTGTGTGTGCGCGCGCGCGCGTGTGTATGTATGTTTGTGTGTGTGTGTGTATCTGCGTGTGTGTCTGTGTGTTTGTGTGTGTGAGTGTGAGTGTGTGTGTGTGTGTGTGTGTGTGTGTGTGTGTGTGTGTGTGGTGTGGTGTGTGTGTGTGGTTTCGAAACTATTTCGTTCATACTATCATTTCTCACAGTGTCGGAAGCTGCACGAAACGGAAATGCTCAAAACTCGTAACAAATGTTACATGTGTGTGTGTGTGTGTGTGTGTGTGTGTGTGTGTGTGTGTGTGTGTGTGTGTTTAGGATCCATGAACAAGAAAACAACTGTTTTCATTAGAACTCCTGCTTGTTTCAGATTTTATCGATCGTTAACTATTGAATCCGAACTTAAATCTTTTACTGTTGATGAGTAATAATTTACATCATTTCGATCAAATTAAATTCTTTAGCAGCCCTTCTGTGTACTGTTACCAACGGGTAACTTCTGACAGCATTAACAATTTGTTATATTTTTCATATGTAATGCATCAAAATAGAACACGAAAAATGTCATAATGTTAACATTTTTGGATGGTTACGCTCCCGAAAATGTTGACGCTGTTACATTTTGTGTGGATCCTGCCACGTTGTTGCATTTCATGTTGTATCACTTTGCCATGGGCGTGGTATTGTGCAATCTACCGTAAACCAAAGATGTAGAGAAGAAAAGATCGGTCTCTCTCTTCAGTTTCCCACTGTTCGGTCCCGTTCGGTCGCGCTGGCGAGAGAGTTGTTCAGCTGGCGGGGCTGCCCTCCTAGGTAACCAAGAGTTGTAGCTTTCTGTTGTCTGTTGCTCAGCGAGGGTGGCCTTCCGTCTGCACATAGCCTCTACCCACACGCTTTAAACTCGACACAGCCAGTCAGATCAACAGGAAGAGGTGGATGCCTTCAATGTATAAAAGATGATTGTAGTCACCTTTCCTCAGAGTCATAGGATGACGGCTACTGTATCTGAAATATGGACACACTACCACAGGGTTACTATCTATCTCCCTCCCCCAGGGGTAAGTTTTAACGGGTATGATTAAAACTGAAACAAAATCTATGCTTGTCCAGCCCTTCTTATAACTTCTATGAAAACTAAATGTAACTCTGTGCAAAATGAAAACACATTAATAATACTGTCCACTGTCTCTCCCCCTTCCCTAGGGGCAAGTGTAATGGGCGCAGAAAGACCAAATAGTAAAAAGATTGATGTCACTGTCGCCCAGTGTTTCGGTGTCTTGGAAAATGTTATTCTGCGAGAGGCACCCCACGCCTGGAGGTACCAGGTGCAGACAGCTCCTTCATGCCTGGCTGGTTGAAGGGTAATAGTCGGGCGAGGGCCTGGGGTACTCGTCTCTTTGTCGGTGAAGATGGTGCCACACCGGAGTCCTTAGGGGTCAGGCTGCCATCTGTTGGGGATGTCCCAGTCCAAGGCTGCAGGGTGTGTGGGTCGGGGGAGGCTGGGACAGGTGAGGCCAGAGCAGGTGTCGGTGGCTGCCGTGTGTCGGATGTTGTTGGCAGGGCGTCCGGAGCGGAGGCCACACGTGGAGGTGCCACTGGCGGTGGCAATGGATGCTCGGGGGATGTGGGTCGGACATCAGGTGAGGTGACTGATGGGGTGTGGGGGAATGGATGCACGTTGTGGTGAAACGGTATGAACTTCCGCAGGTGCTGGCGGTTCCGGATGGTGACCCGCCCTGACCCATCAACACGGATAACGTACTGATGGTGTTGGCGAACTTCCACCACAATGCCAGTGCGTTCCCACCGTCTAGGGTAGTTGCCACGCAGGTTTTGCAGGTATACGTGATCGCCTACCGTGAGAGGAGGGAGGCGATGTGTATATTCACTCCAGCGTTCATGCTCCCGAGAGTGTCTCTTCGCCAGGGCACAGAGGGCAACAGCTGCAGCTGTGATTGTGGAGGGGTCATTTGCTTCATCCATGCTGTCGCCGTCTCTGAGGTGTTTCAGGGCTTCCTGGTGAAAGGAAACAGAGTTCAGCTCCAAAGGGTCACCGCCCAAGCCGGGTGCCTCAGACTGATCAGCTGGGTGTCTGGAAGCGGCATCGGGGCCCAGGTTCTTCTTGCCTGACACGTACACCACTTCAAATCGGTATGGTAGGGTTTTCTCATTAAGGTTTAAGAGACGTCTGTTGTGGATGTCTGCGAGAGATCGATCATTCAAGATTTGTAGAAGCGGTTTGTGGTCCGTGGCAACAAAGAGGTCAGTGCATCCTAAGATGTAATAGCGTGTCTGGTGGAGGGCGTATGCGACTGCTAGTGCCTCGCCTTCAATGGGAGCATAGTGGCTCTCAGCAGGTGTGGTGAATCTGCTGCCGACCAGACACAGCTTCCATCCATCACGACAGCATTTCGGGGTGGTAGGCGCAGAAGAGCAGTGTTTTTGGAGTAGGAAGAAGCCAATGTCATCATTGGACCAGTCTGTGGCGAGGCACGTGGGGCGTGAAGGGTCAAAGAGTCTCACTCCTTCCTTCATCTCGTTGATGATGACCTCCTTGGACTGCTGGAAGAGCCGATCAAGTTCCTCCGTCCATCGAAATGGGGTTGAAGGCTTCAGCAAGTGGCGAAAGGGTTTCATCTGTTTCGCCATGGAGAAGGCGTAAGCTCCCTGGTTCACCAAGCCAAACCACCCTCTGGCGCCTGAAATGTCTGAGGGGGTGGGGTAGTTGCGAATGGCGTCAAGGAACTTGGGGCTTGGGCAGATGTTTGTGGAGGTGATAGTGAGCCCTGCAAACTGCACAGTGTCTTGGGCAAACTGGAATTTCTTGGGATTGAGCGTGATCCCGTTGCGAGCACACAGATCTAGCCAGTTGCAAGCTTGGATGAAAGAAGACTCAATGTCCGGTGACCACATGCAGGTATCATCCACACATTTGACCTTGTCAGGGAAGTCGGCTATGATGGCATCAAAACGCTGCGTGTAGCCATCGCCGCTGGCAAGAAAGCCTTGGGGTGCAACTTTGTAACGGAAACGACCCCATGGAGTGATGAAGGTGGTGATATGGCGGTCCTCTGCCCGAATGGGGATTGAGTGGTACCCATTCCATGCATCTGTGACAGTCTTTATGGTGCCTTGTGGGACGCGGTCGGCGAGATGAAATGGGGTAGGAACATGATGAGTTTGCCGAACAGACTGACGGTTCTGGGGTTGGAGGTCCACTGTGCGCCGTGGAGAGCCATCCGCTTTGGCAGTCACAACCATCCGTGAGCACCAAGTAACAGTGGTATTGGGGTCAACACGTTCAAGGACGCCTAAGCGCACATCTCGTTCCAGGTCCGCCTTCACCTGGTCTTGCCAGTGGATGGGGACAAGAGCAGGCTTGTGGATGGCGACAGGCTTGGCATCGGGATTGACGTGGAGCTCCAAGGGTTCACCTGACATGAGGGGAAGGGGCTGATGTTCACAAGTGTTGAAGGTCGTTGCGGCATAATAATCCAGGAGCCACTGTTTAAGGCCTCTACATTGTCTTTCGTGGCGGACAGGCCGGGGGGGAGCTGTGTGGGCTTGGGTGGTGGTGTACTACTGCGCTTCGGGCAGGAGCATGTTGTCTCAACTGTCTCTGATGAGGTTGCCATGCAGCTTGGGCTTGGCTCTGGAACAGGGAATGTAGGGAGTATAACGCCAAGCGCAGACAATGCTTCCCTACAGAGGAATGCCTTGGAGATCTGTTTGGAGACATAGCATAATTGTTTTGAGACAGCAGCAGAGCCCGTCGCATCGCAGGCTGTGATGGAGACAACAATAGCACCCAGGACTCCTAGATCCTGATCATTAGCACCCTTCATCTTGAGTGTCACAGGGATCAGGTCACTGTCCTCAATGCCTAGTATGCGGGCAACTGACAAGGGGATGACAGTACTCTGGCAGCCCGTATCTGCAACCATGGATATATTGGCAGACTTGAGTCTATGAGGGGTTTCTAAGGGGCTCCCGAACGCAGCATGTTCTTCTGGCAGCACGGACATTTGCACCGGCAGCATGGGGTGGGTTTGGAGGGACGGGCTATCCACTGGCCATCGAAGACGTGATGATCTAGACAGATGGGGTTTCGTGATCTCGATGTGCTCAATGTCGTTGTTGAAGAGCCGCAGGTGCTGGAGGCCATGCACTGCTGGTCAAACATGAAGGCGTTGTCATCGAAGTCGGGCCCTTGTGATGGCCTCGAGTCCTTTGGGTGTTGATTTGAAGTCCGGCTTTTCTGCCCCCCACCACGAGGGCACACTCTGGAGGTTCTGTCTCTATGACCCCAGGTGCCACAGCTGGAGCATTTGCTGCAGGATTTAGTGAAGTGACCCTTTACAGCACATTTGCCGCATGTGAATGTCCAGGCCTCACAGAGTTTCGATCTCGTGCGACGATCATTTTTTGGCCCGTGTCCGGGACCGCCACATGCCCAACATGGTCGGTGGAGTGGTGGTCTTGATGAGGTGGTAGCCTGTTCTTTGTCACCAATTGCTGCTATGGCACCTCCAACTGCGCCTCTCGTTGCTTTGCCCTCCTCTTTCTGCGCCACATAGCTGACAATTTCATCCAAAGTCCTATCAGTTTTGGGGTCCCCAAGGAGGTCAGACAAGATTTCAGGATCAGCAATGCCACGAATGAGGTGGTCTTTGATGATCTCATCGCTATAGTCAAAGACGTGGTCGCAGTCCCGTTCTCGACATGGTGCAGTGTACTGGCACAGGGATGCTTGACCTCTGAGTCGGGCGAGGAATGTCCGGATTCCTGTGCCTGGCGACTGGGTCATTTTACTGAGACGTATGCGATGGACTAGAGTGCTCTCATCCTTCACAGCAAGCCGTTTGATTGCGGCCAAGAGGTCAGCTTCTGCCATATCTGCGACGTTGCCACGAATATCACGCATGAGGTCAATGCGCAAATCAGAGTTACAGCAGTAGAACAGCGCTGTGGCAATCATGGCATCACTGATAGCCATGCCGACTTTGTACATACTCCATTGTCGGGTGAAAGCAGACCACTGATCAGGATCACAGCCGGCAGCTATTGAGGGCGGTTCTAGCTTCAGCTTAGGTTGTGGATTTGGTCGGGTTGGGTCTGGGGCGGTGTGCGCTGTGGCGTTGTGCATCTGCAGAGCCGTGTTAAGTGCTGCCGCAAAGGCCTCTCCAAGGTCTTGAGATTCCCAGTCACACCCTTCAACTGGACATTGTAAAGGTGGCATGTTGGTGGAGGTGTCGCAGGTGATGCAGAGCTAGAGTTTGATCAAGTCGAGACAGTGGCCGTCATAAAAGATGATTGTAGTCACCTTTCCTCAGAGTCATAGGATGACGGCTACTGTATCTGAAATATGGACACACTACCACAAGGTTACTATATAATGTACGCGAGAGAACTCCAGTTAGCCCAAACCGAAGACACTGATCTCCATTCCCTTGACATCATTGCTTAAATGAGACTGATTTGAAACCGCCATCATTCTAAACGGTTGGTGCCCGTTTGGAACGCGTGTATCAGTCGGACGTCGTTGCGTGACACTTTCCCAACTAATACTACGGTTACTATTCTGTCATTTCCGCGATCGACGATAGTCATTAGTTCAGGTCAATTCTTTTCTTTCTTTTTATACAGTACACTAGCTTCGGGGTACCATTTTCCTCCGCCTGATTTTGATGGAATCTTTTCCCTCCGGGAGGTCTTCTTACACGTGGTGCTAATTACGGAGGACATGTGCATCTTCATTGAGTTTCCAGTCGATTTTATGCGTGGCACGTGAGACGCTAGGGTACAAGCTGAAATATGCTACGGCACAGGCTTGAAAAGGCCGTAGTGCGTGCTGGAAAAAAAATCATGGTACAGTCGGGAAGAGAAAAAACGGTAATATACAGGCTGAAGAAAACTATGGGACAGGTTGAGGAGAGATTGGACAGGCTGCAAGAGGCTAGAGTACAGGCTGAAAATGCAATGATATGGGTAAAGGAATGCCATGGTAGGGGCTGAAAATGCTATGGTACGGGCTGAAAATTGCTATGGTACAGGTTGAAGAAAGCTATGGTACAGGCCGACAGAGAGTACAGTTAAGAATTTTAAAAGGCTGTGATACAGGTCTAAAAAGGTTATGTGATGGACTGAAACGACTGTGGATGCAGACTGAAAATGGCTATGATACAAGTTGAAAAAGGCTGTGGTATAAACTGAAAGAGGCTATGCTATAATATAAGCTGAAAAAGGGCTATGGTATAGGAATGAAAAAGAGTGGTACAGGTTGAAAATGGTCACGATACGAGCGGGAAAAGGTCATAGTTCAGGTTGTAGGCGGCTGTGGTACAAGTTGAAAATGGCTACAGTGCGGGCTGAAAAAGCCTACAATATGAGCTGAAAAAGGCTATGAACGGCTTGAAAACGGCTATGACACGGGTTGAAAAAGACTATGATACAGGTTGAAAAAGGCTATAATACGGGTTGAAAAAGGCTATGATGCGGGTTGAAAAAGGCAATGATACTGTTGAAAACGGCTATGATACGGGTTGAAAAAGGCTATGATACCGGTTGAAAACCGCTGTAATACGGGTTGAAAACGGCTATGATACGGGTTGAAAAAGTTTATAATACGGGTTGAAAAAGGCTATAATAAGGGTTGAAAAAGGCAATGGTACTGTTGAAAACGGCTATGATACGGCTGAAAACGGTTATGATACGGGTTGAAAACGGCTATGATGATACGGGTTGAAAACGGCTATAATACGGGTTGAAAAAGGCTATGAACGGCTTGAAAACGGCTATAATACGGGTTGAAAAAGGCTATGATACGGGTTGAAAACGGCTATAATACGGGTTGAAAAAGGCTATGAACGGCTTGAAAACGGCTATAATAACGGGTTGAAAAAGGCTATGATACGGGTTGAAAACGGCTATGATACTGGTTGAAAAAGGCTATGATACGGGTTGAAAACGGCAATGATACTGTTGAAAACGGTTGTGATACGGGTTGAAAACGGTTATGATGCGGGTTGAAAAAGGCTATGATACGGGTTGAAAACGGTTATGATACGGGTTGAAAACGGTTATGATGCGGGTTGAAAAAGGCTATGATACGGGTTGAAAACGGTTATGATACGGGCTGAAAACGGCTATGATACGGGCTGAAAACGGTTATGATGCGGGTTGAAAACGGCTATGATACGGGTTGAAAACGGCTACGATACGGGTTGAAAACGACTATGATACTGTTGAAAACGGCTATAACACGAGTTGAAAAAGTTTATAATACGGGTTGAAAAGCTATGATACGGGTTGAAAAAGGCTATGATGCGGGTTGAAAAAGGCAATGATACTGTTGAAAACGGCTATGATACAGGTTAAAAAAAAAGGCTATGATACGGATTGAAAACGACTATGATACGGGTTGAGAACAGCTGTGATACGGGTTGAAAAAGGCTGTGATAAGGGTTGAAAACGACTATGATTCGGGCTTAAAGCGGCTGTAGTACACGACAAAAACGGCAACTGTATGGACTGAAAATGACTACAGCGCAGGTTGAACATGGCTATGAAACAGACAAAAAACCCGGTGTACGCATAAAGAGCTATAATAAAAAGTAATAATGAAGGGGTTATAGTACAGTGTGAAAGTGGCTATCATACAGGGTAGACAAGGCTATGGTACCGGCCGAAAGCGACTATAGTTCATGCTTGAAACAGCTGTGGTCGAGGATGAAAGAGTGAAAGACAGGCTATGGCACGGAGATGGAAGAAGATATGGTACAGGAGGGAAGGGTTAGCGAACAAGATGAAGAAAGCTTTTATATAGAAAGAAAGAGGCAACGGTGGAGGATGAAAGAGGCTGTGGTACAGGTTGAGGATGAAAGAGGCTGTGGTACAGGATGAAAGAAGCTGTGGTACAGGATGAAAGAGGCTACGGTACAGGATGAAAGAGGCTACGGTACAGGATGAAAGAGGCTACGGTGCAGGATGAAAAGGGCTACTGTACAGGATGAAAGAGGCTACGGTGCAGGATGAAAGAGGCTACGGTACAGGATGAAAGAGGCTACGGTGCAGGATGAAAGAGGCAACGGTGCAGGATGAAAGAGGCTGTGGTACAGGATGAAAGAGGCAACGGTGCAGGATGAAAGAGGCTGTGGTACAGGATGAAAGAGGCTGTGGTAAAGGTTGAGGATGAAAGAGGCTGTGGTACAGGATGAAAGAGGCTACGGTGCAGGATGAAAGAGGCTACGGTACAGGATGAAAGAGGCTACGGTAGGATGAAAGAGGCTACGGTACAGGATGAAAGAGGCTACGGTGCAGGATGAAAAAGGCTACGGTACAGGATGAAGGAGGCTACGGTGCAGGATGAAAGAGGCTACGGTAGGATGAAAGAGGCTGTGGTACAGGATGAAAGAGGCTACGGTGCAGGATGAAAGAGGCTACGGTACAGGATGAAAGAGGCTGTGGTACAGGATGAAAGAGGCTACGGTACAGGATGAAAGAGGCTACGGTAGGATGAAAGAGGCTACGGTACAGGATGAAAGAGGCTACGGTACAGGATGAAAGAGGCTACGGTGCAGGATGAAAGAGGCTACGGTACAGGATGAAAGAGGCTACGGTAGGATGAAAGAGGCTACGGTACAGGATGAAAGAGGCTACGGTGCAGGATGAAAGAGGCTACGGTACAGGATGAAAAAGGCTACGGTACAGGATGAAAG
>CM065722.1:24257133-24264633 GCA_033310375.1 Conus canariensis
GAAATTTAATATATGTGTGCACACGTGTGAGTTCATGCTTGTGTATGCACGCACACGCGCATGTGTTCGTGCGTGCGTGTGTGTGTGTGTGTGTGTGTGTGTGTGTGTGTGTGTGTGTGTGTGTGTGTGTGAAAATACAGGTGGAGCTGGTTGGCGTTCAACTGTGGTAGTACCTATGGAATCTCCGGCGGCAAATGGAAGGTGGCCTCCAGGTATGTCACACTCTCCCTCAACCTTTCGGTAATTGCTGCCCCATGTTGTGCGGTGCCACGCACTCTTAGTGACCAGGCCAGGAAAACGGAGGAAAACCGTTCATGAAAATTTTTCAGACCTGAAAACGGATTCTCAATATCTTCGATCTGCCAAACATTTGTAAAAGCAGGGCGGAGGAGCTGGTGGAGGGGGTATTAGGGAGGTATGTGAGTATAAGTGTGTGTGTGTGTGTGTGTGTGTGTGTGTGTGTGTGTGGTGCGTGTGTGTGTGTGTGTGCGTGCGTGTGTGTGTGTGTGTGTGTGTGTGTGTGTGTGTGTGTGTGTGTGTGTGTGTGAAACGACAATACGCATGATCTGCTCGTAAATTTTTTTTTGCATTCGTCAAGCGAAAACTACTCCCCCTTGTTTTTCACGCTCGACACGAATGCTGAAACATCTCGTCTCCCTTAGTTAATTTCTCGACATTGACTCGGCAGCAGTGCAGTGTATCCTCCGTTGGGTTGCCTCTTGACTACTTGACATTGACTGCTCCCTGTGGATTGCCGGTGCCGGGGCTGCGGCGGGCCGGGCCGGGCCGGGCTGTGTCTGTGTACGGGGGAATCGGAATGGGTGGCTTGGGTGCAACGCCACTGACGTGGCCCAGAAGAGGGGACAACGAAAAAAGGAGAAATAGAAGAAAGAACGAAATTCTTGACATTGCCAGGGCCTTGTCTTGTGACATACCGGACCACAGAATGCAGAGCGGGAAATAGCGGAAAGAAAAATATGGTCCTGGTGACGCTGAATTCGGATTTTGACCGATCCGAACGAGGATCGCTTTTCGCTGCACGCAAATCAGTCACTTCTCCGTTGTTTACGCGAAGAAATCACGGCAAAGCTGAGAAAAACAAACGGAAGATACTGACAGTGAGTTTTCAGGCCTGGAAAGGATCATGCTGGAAACAGTTTGCCATCGATCGGCCACTCCACTCAAGTGCCATTTTCATATTAAAAAACAAAACAAAACAAAACAAAAACAAAAAAAAAACTTGGCCGGAGGGAAATGTTGACAGGCCTGAACTGAACAATACAATTTTTTTTTCTGCTTCGGAAAGGCAATGTTCACATTTTCTATGAGCCGGGTTTGCAGTCTGAGCCTGAAAAGAACTTGCATATACAGGAGGAAACACTCGCACATACACGTGCCCACACCTTCTTCTTTCTCTCTCTCTCTCTCTTAAAGAATTTGCATATACAGGAGGAGACACTCGCACATACACGCGCCCCCACCGTCTTCTTTCTCTCTCTCTCTCTCTCTTAAAGAATTTGCATATACAGGAGGAGACACTCGCACATACACGCGCCCACACCTTCTTCTTTCTCTCTCTCTCTCTCTTAAAGAATTTGCATATACAGGAGGAGACACTCGCACATACACGCGCCCCCACCGTCTTCTTTCTCTCTCTCTCTCTTAAAGAATTTGCATATACAGGAGGAGACACTCGCACATACACGCGCCCCCACCGTCTTCTTTCTCTCTCTCTCTCTCTTAAAGAATTTGCATATACAGGAGGAGACACTCGCACATACACGCGCCCCCACCGTCTTCTTTCTCTCTCTCTCTCTCTTAAAGAATTTGCATATACAGGAGGAGACACTCGCACATACACGCGCCCCCACCGTCTTCTTTCTCTCTCTCTCTCTCTTAAAGAATTTGCATATACAGGAGGAGACACTCGCACATACACGCGCCCCCACCGTCTTCTTTCTCTCTCTCTCTCTCTTAAAGAATTTGCATATACAGGAGGAGACACTCGCACATACACGCGCCCCCACCGTCTTCTTTCTCTCTCTCTCTCTCTTAAAGAATTTGCATATACAGGAGGAGACACTCGCACATACACGCGCCCCCACCGTCTTCTTTCTCTCTCTCTCTCTCTTAAAGAATTTGCATATACAGGAGGAGACACTCGCACATACACGCGCCCCCACCGTCTTCTTTCTCTCTCTCTCTCTCTTAAAGAATTTGCATATACAGGAGGAGACACTCGCACATACACGCGCCCCCACCGTCTTCTTTCTCTCTCTCCTCACGATTCCTCATCCCTATCCCCTCTAACTCCCGTCCATTTCTTCCCCTTGTCAAGTTATTTTTCGCTGGTTAAAAAAAAGAATAAACCAGACGTACGACAGTACGAATTGTATTCTTTTGCTTGCCAAGTTCTGTAACTGTGGTATATAGAAAAGTCTCTGGGCATAACAGTTTTTGACTCACATGTGTAATAAGTGAGTCATATTATGTAATCATACTATTTCGGCTGTCTGTTTGTGTGTGAATGTGTACATGGTAGACTTTAACATGTGCTATGAAGCGTGTGGTACAAACATTCACTCGCACTGCAGCACAATACATCCACAATCTTCAATTCAATTCAATTCAATTCAAATTTAATCCTTTGACCCCTGTTGGGGCATGGAGGATACAAATGTAACAAAGAGAAATACGAAACTCACTCAGAACAATGTGTGAACATAGTTGCGAAATGCTGAATTCTGGTGAACTGTAATGATCTCATTAAACAATCTTCCCATTTTTTAGAAACTTACTAATATTCAAACAAATGCGTCTTCCTTTTTGAAATAAATTACAAAAGTTCAACACACACACACACACACACACACACACACACACACACACACACACACACACACACGCACACACACAGTATCAAGCTAACGACTGTTTCCTCATCCTGTTTTGTGTCATGACGTGTTGTGTCCTCATCCTGTTGTGTGTCATGACGTGTTGTGTCCTCATCCTGTTGTGTGTCATGACGTGTTGTGTCCTCATCCTGTTGTGTGTCATGACGTGTTGTTTCCTCATCCTGTTGTGTGTCATGACGTGTTGTTTCCTCATCCTGTTGTGTGTCATGACGTGTTGTTTCCTCATCCTGTTGTGTGTCATGACGTGTTGTTTCCTCATCCTGTTGTGTGTCATGACGTGTTGTTTCCTCATCCAGGTGTGTGTCATGACGTGTTGTTTCCTCATCCTGTTGTGTGTCATGACGTGTTGTTTCCTCATCCTGTGGTGTGTCATGACGTGTTGTTTCCTCATCCTGTGGTGTGTCGTGACGTGTTGTTTCCTCATCCTGTGGTGTGTCATGACGTGTTGTGTCCTCATCCTGTTGTGTGTCATGACGTGTTGTTTCCTCATCCTGTTGTGTGTCATACCGTGTTGTTTCCTCATCCTGTGGTGTGTCGTGACGTGTTGTTTCCTCATCCTGTTGTGTGTCATGACGTGTTGTTTCCTCATCCTGTGGTGTGTCATGACGTGTTGTTTCCTCATCCAGTTGTGTGTCACGACGTGTTGTTTCCTCATCCTGTGGTGTGTCATGACGTGTTGTTTCCTCATCCTGTGGTGTGTCATGACGTGTTGTTTCCTCATCCTGTGGTGTGTCATGACGTGTTGTTTCCTCATCCAGTTGTGTGTCACGACGTGTTGTTTCCTCATCCTGTGGTGTGTCATGACGTGTTGTTTCCTCATCTTGTTGTGTGTCATGACGTGTTGTTTCCTCATCCTGTGGTGTGTCATGACGTGTTGTTTCCTCATCCTGTTGTGTGTCATGACGTGTTGTTTCCTCATCCAGTTGTGTGTCATGACGTGTTGTTTCCTCATCTTGTTGTGTGTCATGACGTGTTGTTTCCTCATCCTGTTGTGTGTCATGACGTGTTGTTTCCTCATCTTGTTTGTGTCATGACGTGTTGTTTCCTCATCCTGTGGTGTGTCACGACGTGTTGTTTCCTCATCCTGTGGTGTGTCATGACGTGTTGTTTCCTCATCTTGTTGTGTGTCATGACGTGTTGTTTCCTCATCCTGTGGTGTGTCATGACGTGTTGTTTCCTCATCCTGTGGTGTGTCATGACGTGTTGTTTCCTCATCCTGTTGTGTGTCATGACGTGTTGTTTCCTCATCTTGTTGTGTGTCATGACGTGTTGTTTCCTCATCCTGTGGTGTGTCATGACGTGTTGTTTCCTCATCCTGTTGTGTGTCATGACGTGTTGTTTCCTCATCTTGTTGTGTGTATGACGTGTTGTTTCCTCATCCTGTGGTGTGTTCATGACGTGTTGTTTCCTCATCCTGTTGTGTGTCATGACGTGTTGTTTCCTCATCCTGTGGTGTGTCATGACGTGTTGTTTCCTCATCTTGTTGTGTGTCATGACGTGTTGTTTCCTTATCCTGTTGTGTGTCACGACGTGTTGTTTCCTCATCCTGTGGTGTGTCATGACGTGTTGTTTCCTTATCCTGTGGTGTGTCAAGACGTGTTGTTTCCTCATCCTGTGGTGTGTCATGACGTGTTGTTTCCTCATCCTGAGGTGTGTCAAGACGTGTTGTTTCCTCATCCTGTTGTGTGTCATGACGTGTTGTTTCCCTATCCTGTTGTGTGTCATGACGTGTTGTTTCCTCAACCTGTGGTGTGTCATGACGTGTTGTTTCCTTATCCTGTGGTGTGTCATGACGTGTTGTTTCCTCATCCTGTGGTGTGTCATGACGTGTTGTTTCCTCATCCAGTTGTGTGTTATGACGTGTTGTTTCCACATCCAGGTGTGTGTCATGACGTGTTGTTTCCTCATCCTGTGGTGTGTCATGACGTGTTGTTTCCTCATCCTGTTGTGTGTCATGACGTGTTGTTTCCTCATCCTGTTGTGTGTCATGACGTGTTGTTTCCTCATCCTGTGGTGTGTCATGACGTGTTGTTTCCTCATCCTGTGGTGTGTCATGACGTGTTGTTTCCTCATCCTGTGGTGTGTCATGACGTGTTGTTTCCTCATCCTGTGGTGTGTCATGACGTGTTGTTTCCTCATCCGTGTGGTGTCATGACGTGTTGTTTCCTCATCCTGTGGTGTGTCATGACGTGTTGTTTCCTCATCCTGTGGTGTGTCATGACGTGTTGTTTCCTCATCCTGTGGTGTGTCATGACGTGTTGTTTCCTCATCCTGTGTGTATGTCATGACGTGTTGTTTCCTCATCCTGTGTGTGTCATGACGTGTTGTTTCCTCATCCTGTGTGTGTCATGACGTGTTGTTTCCTCATCCGTGTGTGTCATGACGTGTTGTTTCCTCATCCTGTGTGTGTCATGACGTGTGTTCTAGTGAGTGTTGGTTTGTTCCTCATCCTGTGGTGTGTCATGACGTGTTGTTTCCTCATCCTGTGGCTGTGTTCATTCGTGTTAGTTTCCTCATCCTGTGGTGTGTCATGACGTGTTGTTTCCTCATCCTGTGGTGTGTCATGACGTGTTGCAGGGCAGCCACCAACACGCTGATGGCAGCGAACAGTGGAGGAATCGTGGCCTTTCTGTCCAGGTCGGTTCGTAGTGTTGTGTGTGTGTGTGTGTGTGTGTGTGTGTGTGTGTGTGTGTGTGTGTGTGCCTGCGTGCTGCGTGCGTGTGTGTGTGTGTGTGTGTGTGTGTGTGTGTGTGTGTGTGTGTGTGCGTGCGTGCGTGCGTGCGTGCGTGCGCGCGTGTGTGTGTGTGTGTGTGTGTGTGTGTGCGCGCGCGTGCATGCGTGCGTGTGTGTGCGTGCGTGCGTGCGTGGTGTGTGTGTGTGTGCGTGTGCGCGCGCGCGCCTCCCTTTTTCTACAACACATGGTTCAGAATTGTTTTTCATCTCTATTATTTGTATTGGTGGGGATTGGGGGTGGGGGGTGAAATGCATTATCACATGGGTAATGTTAAGTAGCCCACCCAACCCTCAGCCCGTACTAACCGTGGTTGCGTTTCAATTCTTTTGTTGATGAGCATTTACATATGAGTGGTCGTAGTTGTCCCTCTACCCTGCCCGTCCTCCCGAAGCCTCCTGACCCCTCATGATCCTCTTTGTCCCCGGATCGCTGTCATGTCTGCCTTATCAGCCCAGGATGGTCGTTACACCAGAATGTAACGGCAACAAAGACAGTCCAGTCATGGATCAGGGTGGAGTCTTTCGCTAAAAGGCGAATGAGTTCACCACTATGCCACAGAGCCACTTCTACCGAACCAAAAGTAAAAAACCTCATCATTTTGTCCACCAATCACAGATTCTTACCACCTATGGGGCATGGAAAAAATAATGTCATGCCATCAGACGGTTGTCCTCTCTGATCTCCGGTCCTGACAGACGACGTTTATCTTGTTTGTGTCGCAGACGACATGGATTGGAAGCGGGCAGACGCTGAAGCAGAGACTAAGCTAGTGAAGCTTTGTTCGTGTGTTTCACCTCTGTCTCAAATCAGGGGGCCGGAATAGCTCGGTCGGTAGAGCGCCGGACTCGTGCGATTCGGAGTTTGCGGCGAAACTCTGCCGGGCTGTTTGGGTTCATGGGGATTTTCCCCTAGGAGTTAACGTTGGTTCTGACTCCGGTTGAGAGTGTAAACCGTGATTCCATGTGTGAACGCACGCGTGATATCTTGCGCACACTTAAAATCTCATCATCAGCTTTGGAAAAGCAGGCCAGCTTAGCCGTTGGTATGGATGACATGTTATCACAATTATCACGCTGTGTGAAAAATAGGAAGATGGAGTAGAAACATTGAGTGACTCATATTGACCGAGTGACACGGGAAATGACTGACTCTGGCGCCAGCAGGCGGCTGGTCAGTCAGCTCAGAGACAGGTAGGCAGATTGTTGGGTAAACGACAGCGAAGGTTGTAAGGCCCTAAGAGGTTGATCTCCAGGACAGGCTATATGGGCGCTCACAGTAGTAATAATAATGATAGTAATAGTAAGAAGAAGAAGAAGAAGTTACGTATTCTCCTGTGTTTTCCACATGTCTCCTTGAGTTACACATTTTCCCTTCTTTTTCACTTCTGTCTGGAGCTTTCAGTTAAACAATTTCCATTGTTTTTCTTTTTTCTTTGTTTTAGTATATCTTAGTTACACATTGTCACACTGCGCATAAATGCATGCACGCACTCAGCCCAGCATTCACTCCGTGCACACGCAATCTCTCCAAACAACCAGAAGGCGCACTACAATACTCTTCTTTCTCCCCTCCTCTCCGGGGAATAATTTACTAAACGATAATCAGCTTTTCAAACAATGACAACACGTTTGTTTTCCAATTTACAACTTCTGTTCCTCCACTCCAGTGGAGGTACAAACATTCCACAGATCCACTAGCTGGGACCAAATTTCATCTCATTTTATATACTATTTTACAAATACTTCTTTCAACAGTTTCTCCTCCTCACTGAAGAAACATTATATACATTTTCCAAAAAAGAATCAAAAGATGGCTTAAAATATAGGAGTATCATCTGAGTGCCGACCCAGG
>CM065722.1:24269633-24272133 GCA_033310375.1 Conus canariensis
CACACACACACACACACACTCACGCGCGCGCGCGCACGCACACATACACACACACACACACACACACAACACACACACACGCGCACGCACGCACGCGAGCACACGCACGTGCAAGCACACGCACACATAACACACACACACACACACACACACACACACACACACACACACACACACACACACACACCCCTCCCAGTTTTCCCTTTCCCACCCCACCTCCCTTACAAAGTTAGAGAGATTTTTTTAAAGAAAATAATTATATCGTCTGAAAAGAAAGACAAGCATACTGAGACCCCCATATTTGACAGAAAGAGATATCACCAGATGAAAGCTGCTTAGCCTCCGCCCTTTTTCATTCCATTCATTTACTCTTTTAAAGATCGTTCCTGTTCTTTCTCGCCGTTGTTATAACCAGTTTGTAACCCTGGACGTCCAACATTCTGAACCAGAAGTCATCCCGCCTTCCTCCTCAGTCCTCCTCTCTCTCCAGCCTACATCCATGCATGTTCGTGTGATGATACTCCGCTTTCGCGAACCTAGCTCTCCCGTTCTGTCCACACAACACGGAATGAGGCACTGGTAAGCCAGATGACCTCTCACCTCCACCCCCTTTGGTTTCACCGCCATCTCACTCTTTCGCAGAGTCGTTTTCCGGCTTAATCTGGACGTCTGGACTTGAAAGGCTTGCTAAAATACAACTAAGACAGTCATCTACGAGTCTGTTTCAGTGGACGTTTGTAACATTTCTTTTCACCGGCTTCACGTGGGTCTTTGTTCTGTTCTAGGTGATTGGAACACATGTTGGGGGCCGGAATAGCTCAGCTGGTAGGGCGCCGGACTCGTAATCCAAGGGTTGCGGGTTCGATTCTTCGCCGGTCCGTTTTGGTGCAGGGGGATTTTTTCCTCGGAGTTACCATTAGTTCTGACTCCATTTCCCATGTAGTCCTTCGAATGAGACTGTAAACCGAGGTTCCGTGTGTGAACGCACGCGTAACATCTTGCACACACGTAAAATCCCATCACCAACTTTCGGAACAGAAGGCCAGTTTGGCCTTTGGTATGGATGACACGTTACACATAGCATGCACCTTTCCCAAAGATGGAGTATGGCTGCCTTAATGGCGGGATAAAAAAACGGTCATGCACACAAAACTCCATTCCCTCTGTAGGGTAGATGGGATTAATACTTGCCTGCCCATATAGGGAGTGTCCGCAGGAGTATTAGCTTGCATACGCAGAAGAAGAAGAACACATGTTTATTCACTCTAACGAATCAAACAAATGAAAAACAGAGTGCGAATTCGTAACAAATTTCCCCACGAAAAAGTAATGATTTCAGCGATGGCTTTGACAGATTGCTGAGAATCATACTTCGTGAACACATCGAACATCACCAAATCGCATGCTTCAAATTCCTTTCTTCTCTGTGGTTGAACAGAACTGTCATAACAGGCACCCTCTTGCGTGACGCCAGTCGATAGATCACGTGGCGTGAATAGACGGATAGATCCCACGGATCTCATGGTCTACTGATAAATCCCGTAATGACAGGACACCGGAAGAGTCCTTGGGTGTAGACAGCTCAGGATCAGGTTCGTGGATTCTATTTGGAGGTGAGGGAGGTTGAATCGATAAGTCTCCGCCATTCTTTGTCTGCAGTGGTTTCTGATGTCAAAACGACCTGGAAACTCAGTCTCCAAGATTGCAGTTGAGTTACAATTTTTGACATGTGTGGACAGCTTTGAAAAGGTGATTAGACTTCGAGGCTTTACTCGTATTGAGTATTGAACTTCAAAATCAATTATTAAAGGTGTATAGGTGTACTCACGTGGAATTATCACTCAAGCGGGATTATGAAAAAAAGTAAGTAGCGGGCCATAACGCATAATTATAGTTAAAAAAAAAAAGTCACCGAAAAATTTGACAAATAACACAAACACACACAAACACGCACGCGCGCACCACGTACGCACACATGCACACACATTCACACACACAAACACAGGCACGCTACACACACACACACACACACACACACACACACACACACACACACACACACACACACACACACACACATAACCACACACACACACACACACGCGCGCGCGCGCGTGCACGCTTGCTGAACTGGAACATGCGTTCATAGCAGAATCATACGTATAATTATATACCATATCAGACTGTCCAGAACAAAGACAGGTATATTGGTACAAAGGCGGTAGACGATAGTGTAGAAAGAAAAAATACAAAAGGCAAAGAGTATGACAGAAAAGAGAAAACAATTTCAGCGCAGAATTTCCAGAAGACAGGAATATTATTTCCTCTGAAAGAGCTACCGGTATCCCATCTTGGGTAACAAGGAAGAAAATCCCACTTCTAATCTCCGTTACCAGTAAACATCGACTATCCTCTTTTTTTTTCTTTTTTTTTTTAAAGGACTTTTAGCATCGTAATGACGGGCTTGAGTACAGATGTAAGAAACACAGCAAAGTTTTTT
>CM065722.1:24274633-24282133 GCA_033310375.1 Conus canariensis
ACATCCACCACCTGATTAATTATGTCAGCTTTTCGCCTTCCAGTTCGAAAAAAAATCCAGATTTATTTCTTTTCACCGAGGAGATCAATTCCACTCTAAATTGATTGTTTGGCGTGATTGATGGCTGCTTTATAACCCCCCACGGCCATTCCACCCTGTCCCTGGGCAGCTGTAATGTTCCCATGCTGACACCTCATGAAGTGTTCATGGGAGGATTTGTGCAGACACAATCAAAAGACAACGGAGAACGGGCACCACCCGAGGTGCGTACCAGGAAGACTGCTCAACAGTGATAGCAACCCGGTAGACAGAGTTTGAAAGGAGATTAGTTGTAAAAGAAAAAAAAAGTCGTAATTCATTTGCATTACCATTACTTCTATTGTGTGGTAACGTGTGGACAGACACCTTCGGCTTTGAAGCGTTATTGATCAGAGACTGTGACCTGGTGTCGATTGACTTTGAAGCGTTATTGATCACAGGCTGTGACCTGGTGTCGATTGACTTTGAAGCGTTATTGATCAGAGGCTGTGACCTGGTGTCGATTGACTTTGAAGCGTTATTGATCAGAGGCTGTGCCCTGGTGTCGATTGACTTTGAAGCGTTATTGATCAGAGGCTGTGACCTGGTGTCGATTGACTTTGAAGCGTTATTGATCACAGGCTGTGACTTGGTGTCGATTGACTTTGAAGCGTTATTGATCAGAGGCTGTGACTTGGTGTCGATTGACTTTGAAACATTATTGATCAGAGGCTGTGACTTCGTGTCGATTGACTTTGAAGCGTTATTGATCAGAGGCTGTGACTTGGTGTCGATTGACTTTGAAGCGTTATTGATCACAGGCTTTGACGTGGTGTCGATTGACTTTGAAGCGTTATTGATCAGAGGCTGTGACTTGGTGTCGATTGACTTTGAAGCATTATTGATCAGAGGCTGTGACTTGGTGTCGATTGACTTTGAAGCGTTATTGATCACAGGCTTTGACGTGGTGTCGATTGACTTTGAAGCGTTATTGATCAGAGGCTGTGACTTGGTGTCGATTGACTTTGAAGCGTTATTGATCAGAGGCTGTGACTTGGTGTCGATTGGCTTTGAAGCGTTGACTGTGTGTTTGATGTCCGGGGGGCAGGACTGGGCTGAAAGACGTGAACAAAGGGCTGTAGGTTGACACTGCAGGACAAAGGGCTGTAGGTTGACACTGCAGGACAAAGGGCTGTAGGTTGACACTGCAGAACAAAGGGCTGTAGGTTGACACTGCATGACAAAGGGCTGTAGGTTGACACTGCATGACAAAGGCCTGTAGGTTGACACTGCAGGACAAAAGGCTGTAGGTTGACACTGCAGTATGTTGGACTTTGTGACAGATGTCCAGAGACTGTCTGTCTTTTTCTCTCAGTCTGTCTCTTTGTATGTCTTTGCATGCTATGGTTTCATACCTGTATGCACTTGTGCAGGTGCAAGTGTGTGTGTGTGTGTGTGTGTGTGTGTGTGTGTGTGTGTGTGTGTGTTCGCGCGCACCTGCATGTGAGAGTGCGAGCATGTGTGTGTGTATGCGTGCGCGCGCGCACGCGCGCGCGCGCGTGTGTGTGTGTGTGTGTGTGTGCGCGCGCGCGCGTGTGCATGTAAGCATGCATGCTTATGCACCTGCAAGCATGAAGCACCTGTTTGTGTGTGTGTGTGTGCGTGCGTGCATGTGCGCACATGTGTGTGAAATGCAAGCCTTTGTGTGTTCATCTGTTCATGGATTCATTCATTCATTTATCAAATTTGAATGATCACGTGTGGAACAGCAGAGAGTTCTGTGTTCACTGTCGGAAATCAGCCTGCCTGGTTGCTGAGCCATCAAACTCTTTTCCATCCGACAAAGTGAGCGAATGGACTGATCATTGTTCAGCCCAATCAGTTGTTCCAATAGTCAGTGTAAAATGTAACAACTGTCAAAATCATTCACAGTTGGCGTATTTAGATGCACAAGCTGGTTTTAATGTATTCAGTGACAATAACTGGATAAGCATGTATATCCATTTGATTATGGAATAATAATGATTAATGGATACCATTTATTCATTGGAAAAAAATGTCGATTATTGTAAACAGATTCAGTTCGAATTCCGGATTTGAAACGTGAAATTGGTGACTATTTTCATCCCACCAGACTCTGACTGCAGGACATGAGGCTAACAGACCATGAGCGAGAGTGATCAGTGGTCGGTTTATAATCTCCTGGCCATTCGATCCGGTCCGCTGCCCAGCTGTCTTGTTCCCATGGTGACATGTCAGGAAGTAATGATGATTTGAGTGGACACAATCAAAAGGCAACCAAGAATGGAGACCGCCCGATGCTTGCACCTCGAAGACTGCTCGACAGTGATAGCAACCCAGCAAAAAAAAAGCGTTTGAAAAGAGATTAGTTAAAAAAGGGGGGAAAATTGTAATTCATTTGCATTACCGTTATTTCAGTTGTGAGGTTACGTGTGGAAAGACACATTCAGCTTTGAGTTTTTATCGATTTGGGGCTGTGACTTGGAGGCGATGTTCTTTGAAGCGTTGACTGTGTGTTTGACGGCCGAGGGGAAGGACGAGGATGAGAGAGTCAGATAAGAGGATGTAGGTTGACATTGCAGCATGTTGGGTTTTGTAGTGGATGTTGACGATAATAATGATAATGGATACTTAAAGCGCTCAGTCTGAAAATAGCCCAAGGCGCTTACAAAGTTCTCAGCACTTGCACACACACACACACACACACACACACACACACACACACACACACACACACACACACACACACGTATGCGTGTGTGTGTGTGCGCGCGCGCGCGCGCGCTCGCGCGTGCACATATGTTAACGAATTGTCAGTCGCTGTTTCTCTGGTTGTCCGTGTATGCGTGGGCGTGCCTCTGTTTTCGTGCCTGCATCCACTTGTATGGGCGCAAGTGTGTGTGTGTGTGTGTGTGTGTGTGTGTGTGTGTGTGTGTGTGTGCGTGTGTGTGTGTGTGTGTGTGTGTGTGTGTGTGTGTGCGTGCGCGCGCGTGCGTGCGTGCGTGCGTGCGTGCGTGTGTGTGTGTGTGTGTGTATGTGTGTGACTCCTTTGTATGTTCATCCGTTCATTCATTATTTTTTTTTCTTTTGAATGACGGCATACGGACAAGCAGACAGTTCTGTGTTCAGAGTCAACATTGCCATGCCTGTACGCCGAGCCGTTTTTCGTCCAAGGAAGCGGACGAAGCCAGTGATTATCATTCAGTCAATTCAGCCGTGCGTTTTTCATCAACGAATAATAACGAAAATGAACGATAGATAAGTCAGTCATTTGGCTATTGTGCCTGCAAACGAGCAAGGAAGCAAGCATACAGGTAATTCATTCATTCATTCGTTCATACATTTAGTCAGTCGGTCACAGTCAGTCGGTTTGTCAGTCAGTTATCTTTCCCCCCACAAACTTGACACCCCCCCCCCTCCCCTCATATCCCTGTGGTCAGTCTTTAGTTGACGTCTTGGCACCACGGTGCAAAGTGGGGGTAAATAGCAACAGTAATGGAGGAAAGCGGACAGCGAAAGGGGCTGGCAACCCAGCGGTGGAGAGCCAGCGCAGATGAATCATCACTTGGCTGGTGATACGTTTTTCTCTTTGTCCCTCCGACCAGATTGACGTTCCAGTACACATTCTCTCCCTTTGAAGACCCATTGATTTCTGGTGGTCGTTCTTGACTGCCTGTACCGTACTTAGACTTGAAGCTGACCTCAGTGTGTATGTGCGTGCGTGTGTGTGTGCGCGTGTGTGTGAATGTGTGTGTGTGTGTGTGTGTGTGTGTGTGTGTGTGTGTGTGTGTGCGTGCGTCTGTATGTGTGTGTGTGTGTGTGTTGCACGTGCAGCGTGCTGCGCGGTGACCAGCGTCAAGGAGTCGCTCATCATCGGCGCAGTGGGCTCCCTCTGCTCTCTGCTGGTGGACCACCTGATGGACAAGGTCAAGGTCGACGACCCCGTGTCGGCCTTCGCGGTGCACGGGGTGGGGGGAATGTGGGGGCTGCTGGCCACGGGGCTCTTCGCCCACCGCGACACCGTGGCCCTCATCTTCAACGACCACAACGGCCTGGTCCGGGTGAGTGGCTGGAGTGGCTACGGGGTGGACAGGAAACGGTAGTGGGGTTGGGTGGAAACGATATTAATTGGGAAAAAAAAAACTTGAGGGGTCGCCGCGGTCCCTCCCCTTCCCTCGTTCCATTGCCCCTCCTACCCCATCCCATCCCCATCCGACACCCTCCACTTTCCGTTCCCCTACCGGCCACCTTCCCCATTACGCCATCATTGTCAATCGTCAACTACTCGCGGACCACAATGACCACATACGGATGAGTGGTCAAGAAATGAACAGCAAGTGCAATAATAGTGAAATAAAATGATTTAAGCGAAACAGAAATTAACGCTCCTCGGACCGGTAGATCTCCCCTTCTTCCCTCCTTCTCCACCTCTCGTGGTTGCCGTCGTCCTCAACGGCCATAAGGATTTGTTGGTTCCGGTGAACAGTGGCTGAGAAATGGAAAAAAACAACAGGTGGATGAAAAGTTATTGGGGCCTATCTGCCATATATGTCGGGGGTCTGGGCGTTAGGCCTGAAGGTGAAAAAATAGTCGGTGCTTACACAGCGACAGGCTGTGTAGGAGGGAAGGTGAAAAATAGTCGGTGCTTACACAGCGACAGGCTGTGTAGGAGGGAAGGTGAAAAATTGTCGGTGCTTACACAGCGACAGGCTGTGTAGGAGGGAAGGTGAAAAATAGTCGGTGCTTACACAGCGACAGGCTGTGTAGGCGGGAAGGTGAAAAATTGTCGGTGCTTACACAGCGACAGGCTGTGTAGGAGGGAAGGTGAAAAATAGTCGGTGCTTACACAGCGACAGGCTGTGTAGGCGGGAAGGTGAAAAATTGTCGGTTCTTACACAGCGACAGGCTGTGCAGGAGGGAGGTGGTGGACAGAGGTGGAGAGGGGATGGTGGGACAACACGGACAGCGTGGGAGTAATGCCACGGAGGAGGGGTTGTGTACCAGGTGGGTTGGCAACAATGACGACAATCTCGTAATAGACTGGGGGGGGAAAATTGAGTCGACCGGAGTGAAATACCACAAGAAGGAAGAAAAGGCCATTTCTGCTTTTGTTTGAATATACATTTTTTTTTCAAAACCATATAAAATGAACCGCAACATAAATTCTTTGTAACCCTTCGACTAGGTCCCGGATACCAGGTTTGGACTTCGGCAATATATCCGCGTATAACTGCGTTTGAAGAGTTCTGTTCTTTGTCACCAGCTCTTAACAGAAGTCAAAGGGTGGTTACTGGCTTGGTGAACACGTATGCGTTTCTTTTTTTTTTTCCAAACAGTAAATGATCAAAGGCTACTGCTCTCCTGCTGTGACGCTGTGTTCCCACATCTTGAAAACAAGGGCGGGCCAGTGTGAGTGGTCACAAAATGACGAAGGAATTAGTGAAACGTTATTGGAACGAAATACAAATAAGTTCAAATCAAATAAAGTCGATTGCTACTCGCTCACTGGGGCACTGCAGAACTCGTCTTTCAGAAATGCATCGACGTAGTGCAGATATAGGAGGTTAGAAACTGAAAATATGACTGAACTGAAATGAGTACTGAATGATAGTGGGAGGAACAAGAGTACAGTGAAATAGAATGAAAGTCTAGAGAACACGGTTCAACCGAGCACACTGAGGACCAACAGGCCATCGCTTGGCGCACTGGACCTGGATCCTCTGGACCCCCTTCAGATCTGACCAGATCATAGATGTCAATACAGCAAATAAATCTGATCATGTTTTCTTTTTCTATGAGATCCATACATTAAATGAGCCTGTAAATGAGCCTGATTTTCATTTCTTTGAAATCCATATGTTACTTGTAGAGAACTGACGAAAATGTTGGCAAAAGCCGGATATCCCGATGGTGAAGGAAGTGACGAAAGTCATGGAGTTGCCCTTTGATCCAGATGGACACCAAAATGTAACGGGTCTGTCCTTGAACGAAATGTGATGGTTCTGTCCTTGAACCGAAATGTAACGGGTCTGTCCTTGCAAATATGATGGGTCTGTCGATATTGTACCGAAATGAAACAGGTCTGTCCTCGAACGAAATGTAATGGTTCTGTCCTTGAACGAAATGTAATGGTTCTGTCCTTGAACCGAAATGTAACGGGCCTGTCCTTGAACGAAATGTAATGATTCTTTCCTCGAACCGAAATGTAACGGGTCTGTCCTTGCAAATATGATGGGTCTGTCCTTGAACCGAAATGTAACGGGCCTGTTCTTGAACGAAATGTAATGGGTCTGTCCTTGAAATGTAATGGGTCTGTCCTTGAACCGAAATGTAACGGGTCTGTTCTTGAACCAAATATAATGGGCCTGTCCTTGGACCAAAATGCAACGGGTCTGTTCTTGAACCAAATATAATGGGTCTGTCCTTGGACCAAAATGTAACGGGTCTGTTCTTGAACCAAATATAATGGGCCTGTCCTTGGACCAAAATGCAACGGGTCTGTTCTTGAACCAAATATAATGGTCTGTCCTTGGACCAAAATATAACGGGTCTGTTCTTGAACCAAATATAATGGGCCTGTCCTTGGACCAAAATGCAGCGGGTCTGTTCTTGAACCAAATATAATGGGCCTGTCCTTGGACCAAAATGTAACGGGTCTGTTCTTTAACCAAAATGTAATGGTTCTGTTTTTGGACCAAAATGCAATGGTTCTGTTCTTGGACCAAATTGTAATGGGTCTGTTCTTGGACCAAAATGTAATGGTTCTGTTTTTGAACCAAAATGTAATGGTTCTGTTCTTGGACCAAAATGTAATAGTCCTGTGCTTCAACCAAAATGTAATGGTTCTGTTCTTGGACCAAAATGTAATGGTTCTGTCCTTCAACCAAAATGTAATGGGTCTGTCCTTGGGCCAAACTGTAATGTGTCTTCGAATCAAAATGTAATGGGTCTGTTCTTGAACCAAATGTAATGGCTCTGTCTTTGATCCAGAATGTAATGTCTGTCTTTGAACCACAATAAAATGGACCTTCCCTGTTCTTGAACCAAAATGAAATGGGTCTATCCTTGAACCAAAATGTGATGGGTCTGTCCTTGAACCAAAATATGATGGGTCTATCCTTGGACCAAAATGTAATGGGTCTGGCCTTGGACCAAAATATGATGGGTCTATCCTTGGACCAAAATGTAATGGGTCTGGCCTTGGACCAAAATGCAATGGGTCTGTCGTTGAACCAAAATGTGATGGGTCTGTCCTTGAACCAAAATATGATGGGTCTATCCTTGGACCAAAATGTAATGGGTCTGGCCTTGGATCAAAATGCGATGGGTCTGTCCTTGAACCAAAATATGATGGGTCTATCCTTGGACCAAAATGTAATGGGTCTGGCCTTGGACCAAAATGCGATGGGTCTGTCGTTGAACCAAAATGTGATGGGTCTGGCCTTAAACCAAAATGTAATG
>CM065722.1:24287133-24289633 GCA_033310375.1 Conus canariensis
AAAATAGATGGCTGTTTAACAACAACAACAACAACAAAGCCGTACTTCGAAGCGGAACATTTCTGTAATGCACAGTATGACTTCATTGATAATAGTCATGACTCAACTTTCTTCGAAAATTTCAAAGCGTTGTTTTTGAAGACTTTCATTTACTGTTACCAGGACTGATTTCACTGGAATATTTCACGTGTTTTTGACATGACTTTGGCCTTTAAAGGTCACAGTTTATTTCTTAGAAATGTTTTACATTTTACTGTTTTACGTAAAGGCGTTAAGACTCATGATGCCCAAGACTGATTTTACTGGAATATTCCAGGTGCCGTCCCACTTTGAGATCGTTAGCTGGTCGTGTTGGAAGTGTATCAGTCAGTTATCTGTGATTGATTGATTACAGCGGTTATTGTTTGTTTTGTTTCTTCTGAATTTTCTTCTTATACTTCATTTATGGCTTTGCTTTGTTGTGCCTTTGTTCATACGTACCTACATACCAAGTGTGTGTGTGTGTGTGTGTGTGTGTGTGTGTGTGTGTGTGTGTGTTTGAAGATAAAGAATTATGAAAATTTTCTGTCTTTCACCTTCTAATGGTAGTGTAAAGCTGACGTCTTTGTGTTCATTAATTTCATTCTTCAACCCTGTCAGTCAACGATAAGTATAACGATAATGATATTATTCATTACCATCGACTCAGTCAGCCAATCAGTAACTCTTTCTTTCGGTATTTTTTTTCGGATTCTATCAGTCTACTGTCTGTCTGTTACCGATATTTCTTTCTCAACGTCGCCTCCTTTGTATACATTGCGCACCATAATCTAGAATTCAGTTCTTTGAATCATCTGTATAATCTCTTTTTACATGATTTGTACCCAATTTTGTTATTTTTCAATGAACCTCTTGTTGGTGTGTACAGACGACATACCTGCCTGATCACGTAGAGGCCTTGCAATATTCAGTCACACTGCTTCTGCCCTGCTGTGGTCAGTTGCGCAGCTACAGTCACTATCGATGGAGATTTCCTCATAATAAACTGGGGAAGGAAAGACTTGTGTTTTTAAATGCTGCCGGATCGTGTGTAGAGAAAAGTTGAGCAAAGCAAAGAAAGGAAGGGGAATAAAAAGAAAAAAGCGAGAATGAGGGAAAGAAGAGGTGAAAGAAAGAAATGAAAAGAGAGGGGCGTGGGGAGAGGAACAGAAATCCAAATCGCCAGTAGAAAAAGAATGAATGAAAGCGAGGAAAGAGAGAGAGAGAAAAAACAGAGAAATGAAAGAAAGAAATGGAAAAAAGGTTTCTTCATATATTAATGCCATGGACTGCAGTATTAAGGGTACTGTGACATATATAAACTTTTCAAAACAACAGCTCTACAATGTTATATTTACTGTGTTATCGATTTATACAATATCAAAATCAAATTGTGCCTTGAAGCTTAAAGGCGTGACAGAGAAACAGACGAAAATCATTTACTGTATTTCATTGACTGAAGTCATCAGCATGCACAAGCAGAAATAATCGGACTTCTTATACTACTTCTTCAGGAACAAAATGATACTTCTTCAGGAACAAACTTTCCACATATTCTTAATAGATTGACATAGGAAAACAAGATGTACTTCATTTTCCTTTGATTTTCTGCACAGTGGACGTAATAAATCATTATCTGTATGCACCGTGTATTTTAGATAATAAACTGTTATTTCCAATACCACAAACAGGAACTATCATGTGATATGTTTCAAAGAACGACTCAATGTCATGGTCACGCATGGTTTAACGGAATGAAGTATCCCATTAAACGGTGAGTGCATTTCGAATCTTCAAGTGGGTTGGATATGGTGTTGCCAAATCTGTCAGCTATACCAAGTTTGTCTTTGTCTGAAACTTCGAATAAACATGCTACCTATTTGTAAATCAACCAAAACAAGACCATATCCTTACTGCAAGAAGTATGACTTGACATTGGTTGCCCAGTTCTGTTTACCTCTGGCATCAGGATGCGATCGTGTCAGACATGCTTTGTGTAGCAGTCTATTTTCTTCCCTACTAGAACTAGATAGTCTTGGCCGACACTTTCAGAACAGAACTGACAATATTTGGTTATCGGTTGGCTTCCTCATAGGTCAGATTATTTGGTGTAGGCCTATGTCTGTCTTCATCAAGAAATCATTTCAGAGCACACAACTAAACCTGTTCACAATGTTCAGCAGCTTTTCCAAACTCCATGCACTCCTCCAGTTCTGCTTCCAGACTTAACAGCACGCTGTATCTTTGCGTACAAAATTTTGGTTGAGGAGGGTTTCAAAGGACTTAAAAAAATTTTTTTTTAACATAATCAGTTTTGGCATGACACGTAACAAAGTGCTCTTTCCATGACACGCTTAATCTCTACATACACCTCTGGATATCAGTTTTTGTCGAAAACATATGCACCAAGATATTTACAGACATCTACAACAGGCACATACTCCGTGATAAGTCCATTGTTCTCTAACAGCTAAATATCCTC
>CM065722.1:24302133-24307133 GCA_033310375.1 Conus canariensis
AAAACAGGGTATCATGTGTTGCACACACACACACACACACACACACACACACACACACACACACACACCACACACACACACACAAGGGGGCGGGGGGGGGGAACGCATGTAAACAATGTTCTAGGTGAGTTAAGATCGTGTGATCATAGTGAGACTAACTGTGGAAAATTTTTTACACACACACACACACACACACACACACACACACACACACACACACACACACAAAAGAGGGGTAAAAATTATTATCATTAATCAGTCACTGATGGGTGATGATCATATGAGATCAACGGTAGTGTAGGAAGAGATTCTTCTCCGTTCCCTTAGGCAGGAATGGTGGAGGTACTGGCAAGGGCTTCTGTATGGTGAAGGCCCTCCAGTGGTCAATAAGGTTTTGCATTCATCAGTGTGTTGGCAGGCCAGGATTCTTCTTTTGGTGTTGTTGGGACTGTTCCACCGTCATTGGGGCTGCATGGATTAATTGCAGACCCGCCAGGGTGGAGTATTGCAGAGATGTTATGTCATAGTCTGGAGTGCCCGGTTCTCAGTATCACAATGATGGTCTTCTTCGTTTACTTAGGTCGGAATCCTGGAGGTAGTGACGGAGGCTGCTGTATGGTGAAGACCCTCCAGTGGTCAGTATGGTTTTGCACTCATTGGTGAGTTGGCAGGCCAGGTTTCCACTTTGGGCCAAGCTGGGAATGCTCCGCTGTCTCTGGGGCTGCACTGCATTGATGGTTTGAAAGACTCACAGGTGTGGAGTATAGTGGACCTGTCATGTTGAGGTCAGGGGAGCCTTATCCTCAGTCCAACAATGTTCACTTGGTCTGATTTGGGCGTCCGGTAGTATGCATCCCTCTTGTTGAAGTCTGGGTGCTGCTCAAGTCATCTTCCTATTTGTCTCCTTGGAAATATTTTAGATTTATTCCAAGGAGACTACCTTTTACAGTTGGGGCTGCTGTCCTTCCTTTGTCAGTTGGTCAGCTTCTTCATTTCCATATAGTGCAGTGTGAAGGTATTCACTGGATGGGAGTATTGTCAGTGACTGATAATGGTAATAATTTTAAATCAGTAGTACCAAGGTGGTGACCATTGTTATACAAGTGGAAAAATGCAGTGGTGATGGTGCAATGGTGCAAGGTGGGGGGGGGCATAGGAAAATACCAATGACCTGTGGGTGATGCTCACTGGCATGGGTGAGATCAATGGTACTGTAGGATGATAGTCACTGAGGTAAGTGGAATAATAAGGTGGCATTGGTATAATATTGCAGGTTGAGAAAGTGGGTGGAGGGGGGTTGGGGTAGATGACTGGTGGGTGATGGTCATGTTTCATTGGAGATACTGTAGGATGATGATAATTGTTGGTATAAGTGGGATGATGTTGTGGCATGGTGTAAAGTGTCGGTGGGGGAATGGGGCAGGTGTTTAAAGATGGGTGGATGATGATGATGGTAAAGGTGTAGGTATGGTCATAGTGGTGTAGGATGATGGTCATTTTTGTAAAAGGAGTAGGAGAGTGCATTAGTAAGTGTGATAATGCCAGTGGTGGAGTAAAGGAAATGATTATAAAGACTGATGGATGTTGATAGCTGTGATGAGATCTACAGTACTGTAGGGGGGTGGCAGTCGTTATAAGTGAAATAATGTCATGGCATTGATGTAGTAATGCCAGTTGGAAAAAAAAAAAAAAAAGGGGATGAAGAATAATGGATAATTGGTCATTGTCTTGAGTGGGGTAAACAGTGCTATAGGATGTTGTTCATTGCCATAAGTAAAATAGCATGATGGCATTGGCATGATAATGCCAGTTGAGTTTTAAAAAAAAAAAAAAAAAAAAAAAAAAAAAAAACCAGAACACCACCACCACCACCACCACCACCACCAACAGCAACTTTGGGGGGGGGGGGGGGGGGCAATGATAAATGACTCGGTTGGTGGTAAAGGTTGTATCTATAGATGAAATTATATCTTATGAGTGGTGGTAATAATGTAATGATGATGGTGGTCATATATGGGAATGGGGGGGGGGGGGGGAAAGAAAGGGGACACACACAAAACACCCCCCCCCCCGACAAACACATGTACATGCATCCAAGCATACCTGTATGTCTAGGGGTGATCATGAGATACAAGATACAATGGGGACAAAGGAAAGGAAGTGGTCAGTGAAAAAAAAAAAAAAAAAGGAAAGGGGGGGGGGGGGGTGTTTACTGTAGAAAGAAACTCGTGGAGAGCGTGGCAGCAGAGAGTCCTCAGAAGAGAAGCCCCCTTCAAGCAAGTGTTTCGGCCCTTATCTCCTGACACTCTAGGGGGGTTGGGCCACACCCGGTTCATGACTCCGGATGTCCCTCTGCTGCCCCTTTTTTTCCCATCTTGGGACGAGCCATGGCTGGGATTCGAACCCATGACCCTCTGGACATGCTCATTTTCCACTTGATGACTCGCGCTTTAACCACTGAGCCACAGGGACACCTGATATTTGTAGGGAAATTAAGCCTTATGAAGTTCACTTTTGTTCCTCCTTGACCAGATCCAGCTTGAACACCTCTCTGCCGCTTCTGCCATTGCTTTCAGGGCTCTGGTTTTTTCCTTCCCTGCAACTGAGAGCTGCAAGTTAATGTGGTGTGGGTGGGTGTGTGATTTTGTGGAATATATAGTGAGTTGTTGTTGCAGTGAGGGACCGGTGTAATCATGTACTTGGGTTGGGATGCTGGTGATACGGGGGTGGGGGGGTGGGGTGGGGGTGGGGGGGTCAAGGGAAAGAGCGGGGGGAGGGGGGTGTTACAGGGGGGGGGGGGGGAGTTTGGAGGTGGGAGGGTCGACTACTGGGCCTACCCTTTTTTTTTTTTTTTTTTTTTTTGGGGGGGGGAGGGGGAAAGGGGGGGATATTGTGTGTGTGTGTGTGTGGGGGGGGGGGGGGGGGTGGAGTAGGGGGTAGATCAGAGGGTAGGTACTTCATTGATATAGAACATGCATAGGGTGTGGTGGAATGTGAAAGGTGAAGGAGGGTGGCTGTAGATTAGGTATGAAGTGAGGAGCGGGAGGGGGGGGGGCTTCTTGGTGGTGCTGTGTGTGTGTGTGTGTGTGTGTGTGTGTGTGTGTGTGTGTGTGTGTGTGTGTGCGTGCGTGCATGTGTGTGTGTGGTGTGTGTGTGTGTGTGTGTGTGTGTGTGTAAGTAAATGAACAAAATAAAATGAAATAAATTAATTGAAAAAAAAAAAACAAAAAAAAAAAACCCTTGATAAATACATAAATTAGAAGTGGGGGGGGGGGGGGGAGTTGTAAGGGGAAAGATAAAGCAAAATTAAGATTAAATAGGTGGAGGGTGGCTGTAACTACTGTATGTAGTGAGTGAAGGGGATATGGTGGTGGTGTGTGTATATGTGTATGTGTGTGTGTTGGTGGGGGATATTGCCAACTGATGTAGAAGTGGTGGGTGTGTGCGTAAGGTTATTGTTGGATGTTGATGCCTTGGGGGTGTAGTGTGCCCAGTTTGGCAATGAGATGGGATTCTTGAGTTGTGCGTTCAAAGCTGTCACTCTGTGACTGCCAGAGTGCCATGACTTTGACATGGTTGATGTTGTGTTGGGTGTGGTTGAAGTGTAGGGCGACGGGTTTGGGTCGGTGGTGGCGGATATCAGCCAGGTGTTCAGTGATGCGTGCTTCAAGTGTGCGTGATGTTTCCCCTATGTAGATCTTGCCACACAGCTGGCAGTGGATGGCATATATAATGTTGCGGCTCTGACATGAGAATGTGCGTTTGACTGTGAAGGAGTCTTTGGGGCCCTGTAAGATGGTGTCTGGTTTGGTGAGGGGGCAGATTTTGCAGTTGGGTTTAGAGCAGGGGTGAGTACCTGGTGGTGTAGCTGTGGTTCTGTACTGTATTAGTTTATGCCGTTTTCTTCTTTCCTTTAATGGGCAGAATCCAGACTCTTTGTATAAATTTTGATGGTTTGTTCCACGAACAGTGCCTGTAATGATTCTTAGAGCTTCCAGGTGCAAATTTTCCAGATGCTGCGATTGCGTCTCAGTACAATTATCCCAAACAATGTCGGCATAATCGAAGTGTGGCAATATAAAGGATTTGTATAAGATTTCGAGAGCTTTTCTACTTCACTTATATTTATAGCTTTTTAGACATGAAATTAACATTGTAACAGTGGTCATTATATGTTTTATGTGCTCATCCCATTTGCAATCATCTTGAAGAATGATACCTAGGTGTTTATGCTTGTTAGTACCTTGTAGAATTGTAGAACCAAATGCAAGAGGCAATATCACATTCCTATTGCGAGTGAAATTCAACAACTCTGTTTTCTCGACATTAAATTTTACTTTCCAAGTTTTAGCCCATGAGTTTATCTTTTCCAGGTCAGCATTAAGTATTTCAGCGCGGAGATTGGGATTATCGAGTGATAAATACATGCTCGTGTCATCAGCAAAAAGTTTTATGTTGGATTGGATTTCATTTACAATATCATTGATATATATAAGAAACAGGAGCGGGCCTAGTACTGAGCCTTGTGGGACACCAGAATTCTCTTATATACAGATTTTTCGCCTTTTATGGTAACTGAGTACGATTTAATAAATAATCAGTAAACCATTCATGTAATTTACCTCGTATGCCAATGGCTTTCATTTTATGCAGGAGACCTTTGTGGCTGACACGATCAAAAGCTTTGGAAATGTCAAGGAAAACGGTTTGCGTTGTTGTACCATTATCAAAAGAGGAACACAGATCATTATATATACAGAGCAACTGATTGACGGTAGAGTCTCTAGGGATAAATCCAGACTGAGAAGATGAAATAAGTCGATTAGATGATAAAAAATTGAATACATGTTTGTGAATACATCTCTCTAAGACTTTACCAACGCAACTAAGCAATGAAATCGGTCGATAATTATCACACTTCTCTTTTGCAGCCTTTTTATGCAAAGGAGTTACATGCGCAGTTTTCCATATCTTTGGAAATTTGCCTTCATTTAAAGTTC